>OX465276.1:137420011-138073511 GCA_949987645.1 Tachina grossa
AATAAGCCGCCGTGGGAAGATGGCGCCAAATTAATGCACACATACACTTCCAACGACAGCGGTCTCATTGAGTTTGGCAAAAAATCTAAGGTAAGTAAATATAATGATTAAACTTTGACTATAACTTGTTATTTTGTATGCCGTTTTGTTGATTTGTTTATTTTTTTTTTTTTTTTGCTAACACCCTCTTGCTTGCTTTCCTTTCACCTTCATATTCTACTGCAAGTAATTGATTTGATTTTGTTTTGTTTTCAAATCTTGTTTAAGTTGTATATAGTAAGGGGGAGTTAATGGGTCTCTTCGGGATAGTTAAATAAATATGGCATATAGTGAAGCAGTCATTTGTGTATGCAGATTGAAGTGTGAGGTGGTGCAAAAATTAAGATTTGACTTGAAAAGTAAATAAGCTTAGAAAAGAAAAACAAAAATTTTGGCTAGGCGTGCTAAAAATAAAATGACAAGAGTGTCGGATTATTTATTTAAGATTTACCAATGATGGAATTTTGTTGAATTTCTTAAATGTATTACAGCAAGTTTGTAAAAAACGAAAACTTAGAGGAAAGCGAGCACTTAAATTTTAAGGAATATTATTTAGGCAACTTGAACAGATCTTTAATATAAACTTCGTAGTAATTCCACAATAAAGGCTTAATAGAATTCGACCGTTACTAGTGGGAATAATACAATCCAGACTCTTTGAACTCGATAAATAATTACACAAGTTTACAAACTCCGCTAAGCTTTTAGATCAGAGCCGATGGGAACAAATCTTAACGTTATTTGAGGAGCAAAATTCGAGCTACACAGAAATAAATAATTTTGATGTTTGAATAGGAAAATCACTGATTCAATAAAAAATATTTTGAATGTTCTGCAATTTTGATAAGAAATGTGATTGAATCAAATACAGAATTTTAATAATAATAATAATACAGGTTTTGAAAATATTTTTGGGTTTTTTTCTGTGTAGGATTCGAAAAAAAACACCCCATTAAAAAAAATTCTAAAACTAAAATAAATCGCGAAAATCCGAAGAGAATCACTAAAATAAAAAATCGTCAAAATAAAAAAATCGCCAAAATGAAAAAAAAAATCACCAAAAAGAAAACAAAAAACAAAAAAAAAATCTAAAAACGTAAAAATGCTAAAACTATATGTTATATAGGCTAAAGTTCGTAAAGTATTATATATCCAGTGTCCGTACGGAACCCTTCGTGCGCGACTCAAAGTCGCATTTTACTGAATTTATTTAAGATTAGTTCTAGTTTTCGAGTTCTCGCATGTTGGCAGCACTGCATTGTCATAACAACAGTCAGCTGTTGGCATCGATGAACAAGCAGCATGGACATCATTTTAAATGTTCACGACCAAATCCAAAATCCAAGCAAATAATCGAAGGGTTGTTGTAAAATTATCGCAAGATTGGAGCTCGAATATTTCTTAAACTACATTTTTTTTTTAATCTTATCTCGATTTTTTTCTGAAGAGTTAGGTGATACGAGTGAAGAGTAAGAAGATAAACTACTACTATATCAAGGATTTTGGGACAAGGGCATGATAAGCGACTACTGTTGAGCTTTAATGAGTGAAACAGATTATAAATAGTACAACAGACTCAGTTAGAAAATTTTGACTTTCTTGTTAACTGTTTAACACCATACATCCAAGGGTTGGCGTTGAAAGAAGTAGTTAGAACTAGAGCTGCAAGACTATCGATAGGCGCTCTACTCGATAGTTTCGATAGTTTTATGTAAAACTATCGATACTATCGATAGTATCGAATAGTTTTATAAAAGTTTTCACATAAACTACATTTGACTCGAAAAAAAAATCCAGAGTCCTCAACTTTTTCATTAGTATTTAAAAATATATCAAGACTTTTTTTCGATTTTATCGTAAGCGGCATATTATCGAAAATATAATTTTTTATTGAACTTAAAATTTTATGGGCCTACCCATGGTTTAGAATTATCAAAATGCGAAAATTGTTGATAACTTTTAAGACACTAACTGTAAAGTTTTATCGTAAGAGACGATTGGCGGCCATCGCGATATCAGTACCACCAAAACTTATCTCTGTGTCGACGATGTTGAATTTATTAAGATACTTGGACTACTATTTGTCGAATAACACTTGGATTTATAAATAAATTCATATACATACATATGTATTTAAGTACTTATGTATACAGAAGCAGGGATGCGATGTCATATTTACAAATTGTACTAACTTTCAAAAAAAATTTTAATTTTTTCAGTACGATTGTACCTAATTCTTTATTTATATTTTTTTAATACTTGTACTTTTTAATTAACTAAAAATCAATTAACAAAACGCCAGAAGGTGCACAAAGAATATTAGTTGCTGGGATCTGAATATAAAAGTAACATTTACGATATACTACGTTTATAACCTTTTTTTTTATTCAATTCTTCGCAGTCGATGCAAATAGTCGGCTTCTCTCCTTGGTAGGAAAATAAAATTTCCACATTTGCAGATGAATTTGGAATAAATAACATTCCTCCAGCAATTCTTTAAGTACCGGAAAACATCGTTTGATTTACTTAATTTTCTAATACCTTCGAGCTAAAGATCAACCCCCTTGTGCAAAAAAAAAAAAACAAGTGAACGTTAAAACCGGGTTTTCTATGGAAATTTTTTTTAATGTACACTTCAAGCACGCATTATTTTTTGCATAAGGGGGTTAATATATTTTAATGCTATTTTTGGCATGTAATATAATATAAAGAGATTCCAGTAGTGCTAAATGGGTCATTGCGGTGCTACGGTACTTTTGGCATTCAAATAGCGCTAAAATTTTACAATTGTACCAACTTTTCCATCGCTGTACAAAAGCATAAATCAACTACGGATAATTTGCTTCAAAGCTGCCGGCTAATGTTTACTGACTTCGATTATTTTTACTCTTTTAATTACTTGTTTTTTTTTGCCGATAGTATCGATAGTGGAAAAAACTATCGATATTTCATTTACAACAAAACTATCGATACTATCGATAGTTTTGCAGCTCTAGTTAGAACCAGGGCTGTCAGATTTTTTTTGACCTATTTCGCCAAATTGATTTTAAAAATCGCCAAAATTCAGTTTTATGTATTTTTTCTTAGTAAATATTTTATAATAAATTTGTTTATAATATAAAACTTTTTTAATATAAATTTTTATAAGATTATCGTATCAAAATTTATCAGAAAATCGCCAAAATTAGAAATAAAACCGCCAAAAATTCTTTCTTGTAAATTTTTCTCATCCAAATTCAAAACGCATTATGACTATAATTAATATAAGAAAAATCATCAAAATCAAATTGTTTTAACTTCTAGCACGAGTTTTCGTAGGATTTATTTTTGAAACTACTCCTTCAACAAACTAATTTTCCTGAATTACAAAAATTTTGAAAAAATAAATGAAAAATTTATTTATCGCCAGAAAATCGCCATGTCGCCAAACCAAAATTTTTGAGGCCAAACAAGTTGAAAAATCGCCACGTTTGGCGAGAAATCTCCATATCTGACAGCCCTGGTTAGAACGTTGACTAGAAAACTGAAGGTTCTGGGTTCGAGCCCGGCATCTAAAAGTCATTAAATAGCAACACCACGCATTTTTATGATGTGCATTAGTGTCCCTTTGTATCAGTTGTTGGAGGTAAGTTCAAGTGATGAAGGCATAGTGAGTGGTCACTGAACTGTACCGACTTCAGCAAGATACTAATCCTAATGAAGCATCAGAACACCCTCCTTTGTTGATATAGTATAGCAGAATCATCGTCGAAGTAAAATAACCAATAAAATGGTGGCTAAACACAGCTTAAAAAAATGTAATACGCCTCATTTAACACCAGGGGCGCTGCAACACTGCATTATTAAAAACGTCCAAAAAGCAGAGTTGTAAAAAAAGCATGAAGCTTTGCTGTATCTCTTCCTTCACCATCTGTCTTCTCTATCACTATCCCTTTCTTTAAGAAGGTAACACTCCTTGCCTAAGTGTTACTTGTTAAAAAAAAAAGCAAGATAAGAAATTTCGGAGAGTAATAACAGACATGCTTCCAGGACGCTGGAATTGTCCTCACATGCTTCTGTGGTTTTACACTTTCTTTTTCGTTTTCCATACTTTAAAATTTTTGTACCCGCAAACATTTAAAATTTTTTCGGTATGTACTCAATATGACAAAATGTCAACACGTTGACGTTGTTTTGCTTTTGTGTCTGCAACGTTGCAAACTTGTTCTCTAAACTTTCTACATCAGATGCGTAAACAGTGTGTGAGGTAGTGATGAGCGATAGCGTGATTTTTTAATAATGTTGCTCCTTGTGAACGTGATTTCTAAATCGCTGTTCTTTTAAACTGACTGTGATCACAGTTTAGCAGTATTTTGTTTGTAGCAGTTCTGTTAGTTTGCGAATATCTAATAAGAAGAGCAGCAGTGAAATTAAACAGTGACTGTGATCACGGTTTAACACATTTCAGCTCTTCTGCTTTAAAACACTGCTGGCCAGAGAAGCGCCAGAGTGCGAACATCAATCGGCTTTTTGTACAAATGAATGCACATACGCTTATATATTTCTCGCGGTTTTCTCTCTGTGTGCTTTAGAAGTATTTATTAGTATTGGTGTTTTGATAAATACTAATAAGAAGAGCAGCAAGAACAAGCAATTAGCAATCAACCCCGTTCAAATATGGGAAGTAAATAAAAAAAATATATAAGAGGCAGAGAGACAATAAAATTGCAAATATAAAAATGCGAGTTGTACATAGTTGCCAGAAAAGATGATTTGACGCGATTTGACGATTTTTTTCTTGACAAAAGCTGAAGGTATAAAAAAAAAATTAATGTTATAGCTTTATTTATTGTAAAGTAAGCATGCAAGAACAATCACAGTTTGTATGAAAGAACTATATTTTCAAAACCTGTTACTTGATAAATTCAGTCACAGTTGTGATTTTTCAATCGCTGTGAAAAAGTAACAGGTTTCTAAATATCGCTCAACTCTAGTGTGAGGTAATGCCACACAATGAAGTATATGGGAAATGACAAACGTTGCCACTAGTACACACCTTGGTTTTTGCTTGCGATGCCACATAAAGCAATAGTGTTTAGTCGACATTCGATTTTTTTTTGTAAATATATCGTCGGGTGGTTATTGGTTTGCCGCATAGTATTTTAAGAATACATTATTACTGCGTCAAACCAGTAACCAGCCGACGTTATTACAGATTTAAAGTCAGATAAATATATGCATATAGTACTTCGGTATTTTTAAATGCTATTTATACATTCAATTATATTAAACCAACCGACAATAATGGAATATATTTTATATTATATATTTCCAAGGAATTTTAATATGAATCTGCAAATACTGAGTAAAATGTCAACAGTGGTTGTTTCTACATTGTTAATTAGAGGAACTTTTATGAATTTGCATTTAATTATAACTCAACAATTTGAAGTCTTCTTCTTCTTCCTCGTTATGGGAACAATTTGAAGTCGTTTATTTTCCTTTATTTTTTAATGCGGTGACTTTAAACTAAGAACGACAATTACAGACGTTAAACAGAAATTTATCTTGAATAATGGGAGTGAGTACTGTCTTAATGAAAAATTTAAGTTGCCCTTGTATGAGTGCAACATTTTCATAATAAGTTCAAGCATATGTATGAACACACAAAAATTTTGTACCAAGGAAGCTGTAACTCAATAATGTTGAAATACTCGTAGTTAGTAGATACATACATAAGTAAATATTTTAATTTATGTTCATGGAAATGGAAAATCAAAGGAAGTCCCATGAAATATTTTTATTATTAAAATTCAGAGCAAAAATTAAAAACAGTATACAATTTAATTTCATGACAATTAAAAACGCAATTGTTAAAATCCTTTTTTTTAAATAATTTTTCCAAACTACGTAAACCAAGCGAATAGTAACCGACGAAAATTGGTACATTGTGCCAATCGTGTGATCCCAGCTTAAAAGTATTTATTAATTTGCATACCCAGACGCGAAATATAGCCATTGAAGAAAGTAGAATGTAATAGAACACGGCTCATGTTCAAAGCGAATTAATTAAACAAGATATATAATTTTTAATGAATATATCTTGTAAACCAGCTATGGGGAGGAATATAGCATTTTTCTATTATAAAGGCTATATTCGGCTAAGTAATAGGGAAAGTATTTTTATTGCTTTAATTAAAAGTTATTTTTTATTGATGTGTAAACATCTATACGCTGGGGGGTAAAAATCATTTGACTTTGATTTCTTTGCTGAGATTTCTTTGCATTGTCAAATCGGTGTGAGCTATGTATGAGTGTATGAGTGTTTGAAAGAATACCAAGCAATACCAAGCAGAGAAACAAGTCGACCGGCTCGAAGCCGACCGTGTGCCGCGGCCGGTTATTTTTCTGTGTATTTCCGTACACCAAAGGTGAAAATGAACCGTAAGAGCTACGGACTTGAAATTTGGACACAATGTGTAGACATTTGGCCACTACAACAACAAATACATGAGAGTTAAAAATTAAAGGGTGTTCCAAAACGAGCAACGAAAAATGTTAAAATCCCATGTAATATACATACAATTGTATGTACATACATACTCTTGAAATTTTAAAAGTTAGTGTATTTTTATACAGACTACAACAATTAACAATAAATTTAAAAATTTTAAATCAATGGGTGTTCCATCAGTTAATGCAATTTTGACTTTGTAATTTTGACAACTTGCTGTATCTTGGAAACCGTAAGAGCAAAACTCTTGAAATTTTCAAAAACGGTAAAACTAAAAAAATCAAAAAAAATTAAAATCGCCAAATATTTTGCCAAAAACAAAAAAAAAATCGCCAAAACGAAAAAAGCACCAAATTAAAAAAAATCTCTAGGACTAAAATAAATCGCGAAAAACCGGAAAAATCGCCAAAATGAAAAAAATCCTTAAACAAAAAATCGCCAATACGAAAAAATCGCCAAAATGAAAAAATCGCCTAAATAAAAAAACCCCAAAAACAGAAAAAAGTCGCCAAAATGAAAAAAACCCTTAAAAAACATAAAAAATCACCAAAATTAAAAAATCGCCAAAATGAAAAAAATTGTGAAAATTAAAAAAAACCCAAAAAGAGAAAAAAAAACTCAAAACGAGAAAAAAGCGATAAAACTGAAAAAATCGTTTTAAGTGAAAAAACTTAAAAAAGGAAGAAAGTTAAATCAAAAAAAATGCTCAAAACCGAATGTGCGCGAGTTAAAGTTGCACTTTACTGAATTTATTTTATTTGCAATGCGTACACAACAACAAGAACAGCAACAACTAAACGATGAACAACAGGAATTAAAAATAAAAAGTAAAAGTAAAGGCATTTACCATAGATGAGCACTGCAGTACCACTAAAGTTTCAGTAAAAACAATAAAAAATGTTTAACAAGTAAATTTTTACTGATTACTAAATTTTTTTTCTACAATTTTTATAAATTGCCTATATGATTTGTTATATGATGAGGTGCATTGAATTTTCAGTAATCAGTAATGCCCGTATTCATAATGAAATTCTACCAAGTGGCTAAATGTTTTTCATACAAAAGTTTCAAAATTTGAATGAAAAAACTTTGCCACTTGCTACAATTTTATTATGATTACGGCCCGACGATTTTACTGGTACATTAGCAGTAAAAATTTACTGAATTTTTTTTAGTAATCAGTAAATTTACTGCTTACTGCAATTTTGAATGCAGTACATATACATATACTGCAGTGTTCCCATTTACTAACCAAATAAGTTAAATAAAACAAACAAAAACCAACAAATTCATATGTATTTACAATATTGAAAGTTTTGATACTTTTAATTAATTAATTTAAAAAAAGATACTAAAAGCATAAGTACTTCCAACTTAAAAAAAATTTTTCATTACTAGATGTTTACACATCTCCTCTGTGATCGGACTCACAGTGCTTTTTTTTTAGCTATAATACAGCAACAGTTTTTTTTAAATGTCACTTGAATAAAGCTGCCCACACACGCATGATTTGTAAGGGGTGATTTTATAAGAGCTTTCGGGTTTGATTTCTAAGAAAACACATTAAATTTAGATAAATGTATGACATCTTTATTTGAGTCGGTAGATCAAACTATATAATTCAATGTTTAAAGATGATTTCATGTAAATTTTGGCCTCGGATATGTCTGGGTCCTATTTTGGCATACTCTCTCCAACATATCTCCGGGAATCTCACGAATAAATTTTTCAATAATGTCTTTCAGTGCGTCAACCGTTGCGGGCTTGTACCTTTTAGACATGAGCGTTAACATAGCCCCATCTAAGCGGCCAAGTGGGCCGGTCACAAACGTGACCATTGTTTCTCTTGGTGTGTGGCATGTGGCACCGTCTTGCTGGAACCACATGTCAGCCACTTCCAGCTCTTAATTTTTGGGGGGAAAAAAGTAACAGAGGCCCGAAGTACGAATGGCACCGAATCTATAATTCACTGTCATAAACAACACTGGCGGATACACTCTGCGATATTTTCATCTGTCCGCACTCTACGTATGCGTGTTGATGGTTCAATGTTCAATAATGTAATTTTGGTGCTGAATTTGGTCATAAGATTCCGAATAGCCGCATCAGAAGGTCGCCCAAACTGACCATAAAATGGAAGAACTACATGACGAACTTTCCTAACCGAGCATGAATTTTGATAATAAAATTTAATAATCTGCTATCGTTGTTCATTTGTAAGTCGATTCATTGTTACATTATATACCAAACTGACCATGTTTAATAGTAACATGATACATGAAAACAGCTGAGTTGCCAAAAATGGTGCTGCCCAAAACAGTGCTGCCAGAAAAAAAAAAACCTGCTAAAAAATCATCCTTTCCATTTGGTGTAAAAAGCACGATTAAGCCTACAGTTATTCGTAATTTAATTTTAAATTAAAAATGTCTGTTTTCAGCCTTTTTGCAGAAAAAAGTGTTTTATTTACTTCAAACTATAACAAATTTTTGCAAGGATACCAACACCATATTTATACTTATTTCAAAGATAATACTATAAATAGCATTGCAAAAAAAATCTTCTGTTAGAAATTTTCATTATTGAAGAAACCAGATCGTTTCAAAATATACCTATTTTTGTTATAAATATCAAATTTCAGGCCTGTTTTCTCAAATTCGAAAGATGGAATCAATAAATTTACCATGCGACCTTAAGACATGATATATTTTTAGATATTTTCAAAACTATTATCTATTATAGCAAAAATACTGAAAATTCCCATTTTTGGGATTTTCCGAAATTTATTTGGGAATTACCGGGAACTCAGAAATAAATCTTCTTTTTCTTTTTTTTTGCATTAATGAAATGATTTAACGCGTAAGTGAGGTTTTACAGACTAAAATATTGCTAAATAAAATTTTTATAGCATCCTTTTTCAAGAGACTTTTAATGTCTCTTTAATGTATTAATTTATGTTAAGAGGAAGCTCTTCTTCTACTGTAAGCAGATGCAGATAACAGTTTAACCATAGAATTTTGTATTAAAATTCACGGTAGAATTTAATAGTAATAAATAAATTAATAAATTTTTGATAGCTAAAAATGCTTGCCGCTGTTATTTTTTATTTCAACCGAAAGTAAAATGTAGCTGATGGATGTATGATATTCTCTCTCTCTATTCGAAGGGTCTCATCAGCTCATCTCTGAATCGAGTGCAGAAACAAAAGTTGTTAAACAATAAAATAAGTTTCTCTGATGATTGACTTCTATAATTTAAAATATTCCATAAATTTTGTTGCTCATTCAAAGTCCTTTCAGTAAAAATAAGTAACTTGTCAAATTAAATAAATGCAACATTTTTATAAAACAGCTTACGGCAGGTAATAAAAAAAAATATTTTTACCCTTACAAGAGAACAGCAACAATAAAATAAAAATTTACAACACCATCACTTTGAAAACGTTTCCATTTTAATGTACGTACATATGTACATATATTCTACCAATACAGACAGACCGACCGACAACTTAATAACAAAAAGTGTTCATTTGTCCTGACATGTATTACTTTCCATTAAAGTTTTCTATATTAAAAAGAAAGAAAAAACCAAAAAAAAAACCTGGCACAACATGTACCTACTCTTACATTTTACTTTGTATGTTCTTGCACATGTTTAATGGCACCGGAACACCTATGGTTACAAAAACATGATTTTTTTCTGTAGTTAAATATTTATTTTGTATACGAGGGTATTTATAACTCAAGCCATCACTTGTTGTGCTACATGCAGTTGTACAATATACATACATACATACATACTCGTACATATGTATGTGTATGTATGCATATATAGTAGATCCACTTTATAATATTTCAACATATTTATGTATGTACGTATTTATGTGTGCTGCATATTAAAAAAGTTTCACTTTGCAATATGTATTATTTATTGTTTTTAATTTTCATATGAACTTACAAGAATTTATCACTCATAGGTGGCCAGATTGATAAGTTATTAAAATGAGAATGGTGATGGCAGCCTAAAAAAGAAAATAATTTCTAACAATTTGGGGTGTTTTTACGCGAAAGAAAAAAAAATAGATTTTTTAGCCGCAGAATATTTTTTTCAGGTTTCGTTCAAAAACTCGGTCGGACCAAAATGCGGGCTTGAAGAAGATATTTAAAAATTTCAGAATATTGTATTGTAAAAATTTATTGACTTTAATTTATGGGATTCTGATGTAATAATCCTGCTCTTTTATATCTTTAATAAACCACAATTCAATTAGTCTCCTACATTCTGAACGTGTAATTTCCGTAGTAAAAAGGAATAAGCGCTTAAGTCGATATTAGCTAATTTTACGTTACTGACAACCCTGTAAGCTTCATATTCAAAAGCATCTCCGGGCAAAATATCAATTATTTTGTGGGATTTATCAAGAACTTATAGTGCAATGACTTTCTGCTTATCTTTTTCCGACTCATAATCTCATATCGAATAATAAATTAATTTATCTAATACTTTATGTTTCATATTAAATGTATAATTAACAGAGTTCAAAACCATGGTTTATTAACTAAAATAAAAGTGAGGACAAATTTTCCAATATAACTTTAAAAGGGTTCCGTACGGACACTAGCTATGTAATTCGACACGAACTTTAGCCTATATAAAAAATAGTTTTGGCTTTTTTTCGTTTTTGGGTTTTTTCGGTTTTGAGCGTTTTTGTAGTTTTGACGTTTTTCGGTTTTTGGCGCGTTTTTTAGTTTTGGACCTTTTTCACCGTTTTGTCAATTTTTTCCGTTTTTGGCGTTTTTTCATTTTGGTGATTTTTTTCATTTTGGTGATTTTTTTCATATAGGTGATTTTTTGGTTTTGGCGCCTTTTTCGCATTTTAGGTGATTTTTTCGGTTTTTTTGTGTTTTTTTTTCAATTTGGCGATTTTTTTAGTTTTGGCGCCTTTTTGCGATTTTTTTCGGTTATTTTTGCGTTTTTTAAATTTAGCGATTTTTTTCATTTTAGCGATTTTTTTCATTTTGGCAATTTTTTTCATTTAAGCAATTTTTCTTAGTTTTGGCGCCTTTTTCGCGTTTTAGCGATTATTTTCCGTTTTTGGCGTTTTCTTTCATTTTGGCGATTTTTTCATTTTGTCGATTTTTTCGGTTTTGCAGATTTATTTTAGTGTTAGTTTTTTTTAATTTGGTGCTTTTTTTCGTTTTATCGATATTTATTTTTGGTTTTTGGCGATTTTTTTCGGTTTGGCGATTTTGTAATTTTCGGATTTTTTTTTAGTTTTACCGTTTTTGAAAATTTCAAGAGTTTTGCTCTTAAGGTTTTCAAGATACAGCAAGTTGTCAAAATTACAAAGTCAAAATTGCATTAACTGATGGAACACCCTTTAATTAAAATTTTTTAAAATTTTAGTGTTAATTGTTGTAGTCTGTATAAATAAATATACACTAATTTTACAAATTTCAAGTGTCAATATACATGTACATATATAATAATATACAATCGTATGTATATTACATTGGATTTTAACATATTTCGTTTCTCCTTTTGAAACACCCTTTAATTTTTAACTCTCATGTATTTGTTGTTCTAGCGGTCAAGGTTCTACATACTCTGTCTAAACTTCAGCTCCGTAGCTCTGAGAAAATAGCGTGTAACGGACAGCGTAGCGAAAACAATAGGGTTCCTTTTCACCTTTCATGTGCGGAACCCTAAAAATTGTCTATCTCTCTCTCCCCCCTCAAACTAGAAGAGCATGACCTAACCTTAAAATAGACCATAACCATACAAAACAGCTGTTCGAACCAAACTAATGAGCAACACTGCATTTGATTATAGGTGACTCGCTAATTTTGGTTTTGCTTATGGCTATGGCATTATGGTATGGGCACGTCTAATTTAAGCTTTAAGCATTTTTATCTTATTGTCATATATGTATGTGCCAGATGCTAAAAGGCTTGACTCCACTTCTGGAAAACTTCTCAATTTTGTTATATTACTATCTAAATAGTTGTGAACTCTGTGGAAATTATTTTGATCATCTATTATTTAGATATTTTCCATTAAAAACATGAAAATCGGCTTTGAATCTTATATGAATTTTTTCCAAGGCTACTGCAGTTAATTCCACTTTAATTAAACGCATTGCATTGTTTTATGCAATTTTATAAAACTAGCCAATGTATTTGCTACGCGGGAATCCCCATCATTTTCATCATTTATTTATGTTAAATGCCATAAAAATATTTTGTACCTTTTACAATTTTCAAAAATTTTGGAAATCTATTTGCCAAACATTACTAATTTACCCAACTTCTTATTTTGTGGAGTTAGGCCATTTAGCTTCTGACACATCCATATATTGCCGTGTATATAAATCAAAATTGAAATTGAAACAGATTCTGAATAAAATATTCTGTAATAATTGTAAAATTATTATAAAAAAAATTAGTAAAAAAAAGAGCTTGTACGGAAGTCAATAAGATCCTGAACGTGTGATCCGAAAGCAGTTCAAATTTTGGATCATTTCTAATATTTTTTTATAAATAAAAATCTATTACTTCATTAGATTGATTTAACTTTCCTAAAAAACAACACATATCCTAAATATTTGCGAAAACTAGAAATGGTTTTAATTTTTTTTTGCACATTCTGATATTTTGGAAGTAGAGAGAAAATAGTTACTGTATAGTTACTTCAAATTTTTTTGATGTGTAAACATCTATACGCTAGGGGGTAAAAATCTTTTGACTTTGATTTCTTTGCTGAGATTTCTTTGGTTTTTGCTTTTGCTTTGCATTGTCAAATCGGTGTGAGCTATGTATGAGTGTATTAGTGTTTGAAAGAAGCAATACCAAGCAGAGAAACAAGTCGACCGGCTCGAAGCCGACGGTGCACCGCCGCCGGTTATTTCCGTACACCAAAGGTGAAAATGAACCGTAAGAGCTACGGACTTGAAATTTGGACACAATATGTAGACATTTGGCCACTACAACAACAAATACATGAGAGTTAAAAACTAAAGGGTGTTCCAAAACGAGCAACGAAAAATGTTAAAATCCCATGTAATATACATACAATTGTATGTACATATATACACTTTTCAGTCGTTAAGCAGCTCTGGGTTGAGGAACATCTCTCGCGTCATCGTAATTATTTCTTAAGTGCGGTCAGGCTTGTGCGTGTTGTTTGGCCTTCGAGAGTTTTTCGTCTCACTCGCACTGGTTGACTGATCTGCCACGGATAACCGTATAATCTTGCGGTTTTTTGTGGAATTTCTTTAACAACCACGTTGCTACTTCCTATGTGAAGGCATAGATCGTGTACAGTCAGTCACAAAAACTTTTAAAATACTGTTAATACCATCTTGGGCATATGGTCTAGTTACTCCGCCCATAATTGTGCAACACCATATTATACAAATTTACTTTGTATAATATGTACTAAATAAATAAATAAATATATACACTTGAAATTTTAAAAGTTAGTGTATTTTTTTTATACAGACTACAACAATTAACACTAACTTTAAAAAATTTAAATCAATGGGTGTTCCATCAGTTAATGCAATTTTGACATTGTAATTTTGACAACTTGCTGTATCTTGGAAACCGAAAGAGTAAAACTCTTGAAATTTTCAAAAACGGTAAAACTACAAAAAATCAAAACAATATAAAATCGCCAAATATAAAAAAACGCCAAAACGAAAAAAGCACCAAATTAAAAAAAATCTCTAGGACTAAAATAAATCGCGAAAAACCGCAAAAATCGCCAAAATTAAAAAAATCCTTAAACTAAAAAATCGCCAATATGAGAAAATCGCCAAAATGAAAAAATCGCCTAAATAAAAAAATCCCAAAAACCGAAAAAAATCACCAAAATGAAAAAAAACCCTAAAAAACTGAAAAAATCAACAAAATCAAAAAATCGCCAAAATGAAAAAATCGTCAAAATGAAAAAAAAACTGCGAAAATTAAAAAAACCCAAAGAGAGAAAAAAAAACGCCAAAACGAGAAAGAAGCGATAAAACTGAAAAAAAATCGTTTAAACTGAAAAAACTTAAAAAATTAAGAAAGCTAAATCAAAAAAAAAAAAAAATGATCAAAACCGATTGTGCGCGAGTCAAAGTCGCACTTTACTGAATTTATTTTAATTGCAATACGTACACAACAATAAGAACAGCAACAACTAAACGATGAACAACAGGAATTAAAAATTCAAAAGTAAAAGTAAAGGCATTTACCATAGATGAGCACTGCAGTACCACTAAAGTTTCAGTAAAAACAAAAAAAATTTTACTGATTACTAAAATTTTTTTCTAAAATTTTTATAAATTGCCTGAATGATTTGTTATATAATGAGGTGCATTGAATTTTCAATAATCAGTAATGCCCGTATTCATAATGAAATTCTACCAAGTGGCTAAATGTTTTTCATACAAAAGTTTCAAAATTTGAATGAAAAAACTTTGCCACTTGCTACGGCCCTACGATATAACTAGTAATGCAAATTAAATTTCATTAGCAGTAAAAATTTACTGAATTTTTTTAATAATCAGTAAATTTACTGCTTACTGCAATTTTGAATGCAGTACATATACATATACTGCAGTGTGCCCATTTACTAACCAAATAAGTTTAATAAAACAAACAAAAACCAACAAATTCATATGTATTTACAATATTGAAAGTTTTGATACTTTTAATTAATTAATTTAAAAAAAGTACTTCCAACTTAAATAAAAAATTTCATTACTAGATGTTTACACATCTCCTCTGTGATCGGACTCACATTGCTTTTTTTTCTATGGGAACATCCCCAAAACTTCCCGATAAGCTATAGATGTTGGTCTATATAATTAGTCGATATCTTAAATTGATTTAACGAAGACTTTTGAAGTCAATAGAAAAAAAAAACAAAACGATTTTTTTTCTAAAATTGTTCGTCAACAATTTCTCTTGAACAAATAACCTGAGTTTAATCATTTGTCTGATTAATTGCTGATTTGATTTTGAAAAAATAATCGGCTAAATCGTGAAAATTTCATTTTCGATAAGTGAGCACAAGATATTCCGAATGCGTCAAATTTGCTGACCAGTAAAAAATTGTAAATCATTTTTAAGGAACTATAAAAAATCTACATATATTAAAAATATTCAGTTGACATGTGGTTTCAGCAAGACGGTGCCACATGCTACACAGCACGCGAAACAATGGCCCAATTGAGAGGGGAGTTCGGTGAACAGTTTATTTCACGTTTGGGGCCGGCCAATTGGCCGCTTAGATTGTGCGATTTAGATTATTTTTTGTGAGCTGTTTTAAGGCTCATGTCTACAGGGACAACATTGCAACGGTTGACGCACTGGAAGTCAATATTGAAGAATTTATTCGTGAGATACCGGGCGATATGTTGGCGAAATTATGCCAAAATTGAACCCAGCGTATGAACCACTTAAGACATATCCGCAGTCAAAATTTACATGAAATCATCTATAAACATGGAATTGTATAGAACGCTCTACTGACTGAAATAAAGATTTCATACATTTATGTAAATTTTATTTGTTTTTTTATAAATCAAATCCGAAAGTTATTAAAAAATCACCCTATATTTACTGAAATTTACATAAAAAATTTTTGCTCTTAAATTCGCATAAAAATAGACGATATGCCAAAATGAGCAATTTTTTACCCTTTTCCCTAAAGAAAAATATGAAATTTTTCTTAGCATTGCTTCTAATTCGATAATTAGGAATTGTAAAACATAACAAGCCTCTGTAGAAATCATTAAAGATGATCCAGATTTGTATTACTTCCCAGCAAAAAATAAATGAAAGCGTTCAAAATGAAGTAGTGTTTCATGAGTCCTTGAGCATGTGTTTTTTCGCATGCATTCTGAATGGCATCGCATAATGCTATAGTTTTTGAACTCAATAAAAACGCATGCAACGAACGCATGCATACATTGAAATTAATATCCAGCAAAAAAGGCATGCAAAAACGGAATTAAATCATCACATTGAAACATTTTCATAAAAAAAGTTTTATCTCCAACAAATCACAAGAGTGCAATAGCTCAGTGGTAGAGAGTATGCCTTAACAGTCAGGACAGCCGTATCCTGACTGCGAAAATTTTTTTTCGTTTTGTATTTACGTGAAAAAACGTCATCGAATCATAGGTTCTTGCATTGGTTCTAAGCACTCATTTCAAACGTCATCGAATCATGGGTTCTTGCATGGGTTCTAAGCACTCATTCGAATGATGAGCAGTTTTGCTAAATGTGAACCCATGCCCGTCTTTGACACGCCTGTGTTAAAATCATGCGTTCTGTCTTTTTTTGCTGGGTTCCAGATCATAAATTCCACATTTTTATGACTTTTTGAAAACGTCTTTTTACTGCGTGTGAGATTTTTATATGCATGTTTTTTATTTTCTTACTTCACCATTGTTGTTGATTATTGAGTTCTTGTTTCAACTTCTCATTTGTTTAAATGAAAGTTTATAACATAATAACTCTAGTTGTTCTAAGAAGCTTTGGGTAAAGGTTCCCTGATGATCTGCATTAGCAACAGTGAAATGCGCATATGATCCAGCAAAACCCCTCAATAATCAATTTCATTGAATTTTTAATAAAAACCATAATATATTTTACTTAATAAGTAAAATAATAACTTGGGATTATTAGTGCGTTAAAAAATTTTAAACTTAAATTTTAACAATGCCCATAAAAAACACGAAAAAAAACCTTTAAGTTCACAATAACAATTTGAGGGGTTTTCTATAAATATTTGAAGTTTTTTTTATTTAAGAATTGTTTGGTTGAATAAGTCTATTGATGAGTTTCTTAAGCAGAAAAAATAAATAAACATATGGACGTACTTAAACAACAACAAATAAAAATTATTCATCTGGTTTTTATTATTTTTAACTACGTTAATCACTTCGAATCAGCTATTTTCACCAGCGAGAAAAATATGTACTTGTAAACAAAATACAAAATACCTTACCGTACACAAACACTCTTTACTTTGTGTATTTTTATGTAGGAATGATTTACTTTATTTATGAAGACGAAATAGCAGTCTTGCAATTGAGTAAACAATGCTGCAATTATACCAGCTGACTGGATAAAGAATTGTTGTACAACAATACAACAACAACCATTTCTGTGTAAAGGCCGGGGCACAATGAATCTGTCATGAGTTAAAATTCCCCTTTTTCAACTGACAGCTAAGTTGAAATACATGGTTTCTTATGAGGTATTATGTTACGTTCAGTACGTGTCCGTCAACGGAAAGCACAAAATTTTGTCAACTTTTAATTTTTTGCGTACGCTGAGTAGTTTGACAGATATTGGTTGATTTTTTTTTTTGGTATGTTCTGATTTAGTTTTTTGTGTTTTGTGGCAGCAAAAATAAAATTAAACAAAAGAAATAAACAAAATGGATACAAAAAGTTGAATTTAATAAATAAAATGGAGAATCGACCTATTAAGCTGTTCAAATGCTTTCATCAATAAAGTACTCATTGTGCCAACCTTCTCCGTCGTTGCGTTAATGTCAGTTGAAAAAGGCGATGTTTAACGTATAACGGATTCATTGTGCCCCGGCCTTAAAGTATCAGGGAACGTCAAAAAACACAATTATAATTGCACCATAACCAAAATAAAAAGAGGTTTGTTAAATTATGTCAGATACAAAGCAAATAACTAGAACAAAAAATTTTCATATTGTTAGCTGAAATGCAAAATCACGTAACTATAATTTTTTAAGTTTTATAGGAAAGAGAAAAAAACTATACACAAATTTGTTAAAGTGAGTGAAGTAAAATTTCTTTTTTTAGTTCGGCTGTAATATATCCAATAACTATGTAATATCCAATAATTAATTAAAATAGCGATTTAAAATTTTTTGTTAGTTACGTGGTTTTGCATATCAGCTGACGATATGAAATACGGCTACTAAGTAGCTATGTATATGCGCCTTGAATTACACTATGAAATAATTATTTTTGTTTTCTCATTTATTTATTTATTTATGTGCAGAGTCAGCTCATTAGGGATGCCACCCTTTTATATTTTGCTGTGTACTGTAAGAAACAATTTTCCGTATTTGAGCATCGGTTTGACTTTTAAAATATTTTATATTTGGCTGCCGTAGCAAAATGTTGAACAGCTCGTTTGTAATTTAAATTCGTTTTCAAAATTAAACGACTTCACTGTACGGCTATGGTTAGCGCCCATTGTGAATTTTTTATACGTAGAAAAACTTTTCAAATTATTCTACTTCCCTTAATGGTTTAAACCAAAGAAGTTTTAGGAATGAAAATATATTTAATTTTAGCTAATTCTCAATTAACCCAAATTTTCGAATTGTGTTTTATTTTCATTTCACTTTCATCACAGTTTTGTCTTTTGTTATAAATCTATTTTATATTTTATTTTTGTTTTATTCTTCTTTCAATTTTTATTTTTTAGGTTGGCACGGGTGGCATGGACTCAAAAGTTAAGGCCGCCACTTGGGCTCTGGATCGTGGTGTCAGTGTTGTAATTTGTAATGGCATGCAAGAAAAGGCTATTAAAACCATAATTGGCGGTAGAAAAGTTGGAACATTTTTCACAGAGTCAACTGAAGGCTACACTACTCCTGTGGAAGAGCTGGCAGAAAATGGTAAGTGCAAGTTTAGTTTTGTTTTTTTTAATGCAACACTCTCACTTCACCTTTAAAAAGCTGAAGTGCTTGTGACCAAAACACGATGATGTTGATGTTATAGGACCATAGTTGAGAAAACAATTAGTGAGTTCTGCTGCATGATTATAAAGTGGATAGATGCTGTTTGTATATAGTTTTTAAGTTTTTTCTTCTAACTGGTATTTTTATACTACTGATAATTACAGTTGAATATCTTTCAAACATACCGAGCAAATAGCATGCCTTGTTTGGAATTTAAGAATGAATTTTTACAATATTAGAGTATTATTTGAAAACTGCTTGTGAAACTGGAAACTGTAAACAAAATGAAAGGCAAAATTGGTTTTTACTTTCTGTTCTGTTACGAATCAGCTGACTCTTTTTTGATTATAGACTAGTCTCCTGCACAAGACATCTTATAAGAACTTTCAAGACATGAGGGATTTTTCAAATGCTTTACTACAGCGAAATCTTATAAAACAAATGTTAACAACATTGTTTGCAAGAAATTTGTTTGAGTATTGTAGGCATAAGAGTAAAGAAGAAAACACTTCGTGACGGAAGAATTTGTGATACTAGCTGCTTTCTACACATAAGCGCGTGTACAAACGTCATACATGTATGTGTGTATGATCTTTTATTCTTCTGCGCACATGCAAAGGCACACACATGCATTAACATTAGTTGTATGCTGTTAATCACATAATAGCTTACCATCTACATATTACACACACACTCAAACGTACAATATGAAAAATAACAAGCATACACTAATCAACAGCACTTATTTTGAGTGTTTGTTACAAACAAGCTGTCTTGCGACATCGCTTGTTACAACTGATATACACATACACCAATACATCCATCGTGCTTCGCTTATAGTACGACAGCATTTATTATTGGTTTAGTATAATACATGCGACGTGAATACATTTAAAAATTATGACGTTTTTACATTACAAGACTGTTTACGCAGCTCTCTATTACAGACATCATGAACAAGTCGTTAGTTTTTCTTTTCGATTGTGGACGATGCAACGCTCATCAATTCTTTTTTGTCTGTCAGAAACAGCTGAGAAGTAATTACAGAAAAAGTAACTATTAAAAATTTAGCAAGAGAACGGCACAGCACAGAACAGCAATAGAAAGTAAAGACTAATACCGGCCTTTAAGTCCTGAATGAGAGTATCTATAAACAAATTATATTATATCAGTCTACAGAAAAATTTTAGAGCCCTAATTTAAAACATTAATGATCAAACAGAATTGCGGCATAAACATATTTTCCATACAAATTGACACAAAAAAACAGCCCCAGAAAGTAGTCGAAAGATAGAATCTATTTTATCGTGACGGCGTTTGTTCTTACGCTCTCACTTATAAATAAATATTCTCTCAGCAATGCTATCATACTTTCAATAAATTTCATAAATTTTGTATTCAAAACTACAAAGAAAAATAAGCACAAAAGAAAATAAAACAAAAATTAGAAAGCATTTGAAGTTACTGGCAAAGATTTTATTATGGGCTTTGTTAATTTGACAGCGATTTTTCCTGAAGTTACGGACTTATTCTGTTTGATCATTTCTTCAAAATTAAACAATACAACATCCCTCTAATATTAGGTGTGTTCATTTACTAAAAATTGTTACGAATTTGTAACAGTTGTTACTGGAAAGTTTTCATCAACTCAAAGAGTTGGCAAGAAGAGATCATCAAAAAAAACCAAGAAAAAAATTGAGAGTCAAATAAATTCTCTCTTTCTTCTTTATTACTGGTATAATTTTGTACTTCCAAGAATTATACAACCAGCTATTTTGTGCATTTTAATTACATATTAAAGAGCATTTACATTATCTCGAAATCTAGCACTTTCGAGATTTCGAGCTAAACCTAGTTGCTTTTTACTAGATTTCCTATGCAAAACGAAATCTACCCAGCAAAAAATTACACATCGCACATTTACTTCAATAGTGGCATAACTCAAAAAATTAGTTTTTTGAGTTAATATTTTATCTTGTGTAAAAATTTCATATAAATAGCATGTACCACCACCTCCTGGAAGAGAAGAATTTTTTTTCATTTCTCCATTTAGTTGTACGCATATTTAAAACTTAAAACGCGTTTTCTGCAAAACTGTTTTTTTTTTGAGTTATGCCACTATTGAAGTAAATGTGCGACATTACCATTACACAGAACTACTTGCCATATAATGACTTACTTTTTTGATTGCCAAATTTCATTATTCAATTACAAATCACATTACCTTAAATTTAAAAAAATCATGTACAAATTGCTAAATGAAGAGAATGATTTTTTTTAGATAAAATAGATTACGTGAACAAGTTGCCAAATAAAAAAAAGTAAGTACTTCTCAAGAATCGATTATTTAAGTCTCACGCCTTGTTAAAATCGTTAAGTTGGTAATCCAGTAGGGAAGTGATTCCACCAAAAATGCTTAATTCCAAACTCGATTACCTTTTTTTGAAATTTTTGCTGGCTATTTTGCCAGTAGATTTTTAAAAAATTTAACCAAAATCTAATATTTTTATTTATTTTTTACTACCCTGTGCAACATATTTATAAAAAAAGATGAGTGAATTAGCTATGGTCGGCTTAAAAAGGTCTGTGAATTGGCTTAATTTCAGTTGTTTGGTTGTGATCTTGGAAAATGTTCAGTTAATGGATTTTGTTTTGGATAAAAAATCTTGATAAATGTGAAAAAAGTTGGTGTAAACGGTATAGATTTTCTGCTATATTTTGTGGAGGTGTAAATGCCGTATTATGTATTTGAAAAAGGAAAAGTCGAAAAATGTATATTTCATTCTTAAAAAAAAACATGTTTACAAATCGTGTCACAACCGACAAAAAAGCTGAAGCAACATATTTTTCGAACTTCTTTGAGCTTTGAGCTTGAAATGAGAGAAAAGTTCTAGGCTATCCTTTAAACCCATTTTTCTTATAGCTTGAGATATTCTTGCTAGACCAACGGTTGTCATAGACAATCCTTGCTGTACTTTATTTAGCGTGAATATTCAGCAAGTTTTGTAGTTATTTATTTTTTATTCGACTCTACAGCAAGAAGTAGCAAAAAATATGCTTTTAGTTAAAGGGGCGAAACTTAAAAGAAAGACCATGAAGGTGACTAAAAGTGCTTGTTATAGCCTCAAGAGCAAATAATGGCTTAATGGAACTTCAGAAATAGTTGATTTTTTGTTTGTAATTTTTTAAATTAAAATATATTTATCAATTTAAGTTTAAACTTTGATATAAATAAGTCTAATGGGAATTGTTTAAAAAAAAGCAATTTGAGTCCGATCACAGAGGAGATGTGTAAACATCTAGTAATGAAATTTTGTTTTAAGTTGGAAGTACTTATGCTTTAAGTATATTTTTTTAATTAATTAATTAAAAGTATCAAAACTTTCAATATTGTAAATACATAGGAATTTGTTGGTTTTTGTTTGTTTTATTAAACTTATTTGGTTAGTAAATGGGCACACTGCAGTATATATGTAGTATGTACTGTATCAAAAATTGCAGTAAGCAGTATATTTACTGATTACTGAAAAAATTCAGTAAATTTTTACTGCTAATGAAATTTAGTTTGCATTACCAGTAAAATTGTAGTGCCGTATTTATAATAAAATTGTAGCAAGTGGAAAAGTTCTTTTCATTCAAATTTTGAAATTTTTTTATGAAAAACATTTAGCCACTTGGTAGAATTTTATTATGAACACGGGCATTACTGATTACTGAAAATTCAATGCACCTCATCATATAATAAATCATTTAGGCACTTTATAAAAATTGTAGAAACAAATTTTAGTAATCAGTAAAAATTTACTGGTTAAAAAATTTTCATTATTTTTACTGAAATTTTAGTGGTACTGCAGTGCTCATCTATGGTAAATGCCTTTACTTTTAGTTTTTAATTTTTAATTCCTGTTGTTCATCGTTTAGTTGTTGCTGTCCTTGTTGTTGTGTACGCATTGCAATTAAAATAAATTCAGTAAAGTGCGACTTTGACTCGCGCACGAAGTGTTCCGTACATTCGGTTTTGAGCATTTTTTTGATATGGCTTTTTTCCTTTTTTAAGCTTTTAAGTTTAAACGATTTATTCAGTTTTGTCGCTTTTTACTCGTTTTAGCGTTTTTTTCTCTTTTTTGGGTTTTTTTTAATTTTCGCAATTTTTCTAATTTTGGCGATTTTTTTATTTTGCAATTTTTTTCTGTTTTTGGGGTTTTTTCATTTCGGCGATTTTTTCTGTTTTTGGGGTTTTTTATTTAAGCGATTTTTTTCATTTTGGTGATTTTTTTGTTTTACAGTTTTTTTTAAATTTTGGCGATTTTTTTATTTTGGGTTTTTTTCATTTTGGCGAAATTTTTCTGTTTTTTGGGTTTTTTTTTCATTTTTTCGATTTTTTCATTTTGGCGATTTTTTCATTTTGGCGATTTTTCCGATTTTTCGCGATTTATTTTAGTCCTAGAATTTTTTTTTAAATTTGGTGCTTTTTGTTTTGGCGATTTTTGGCCATTTTTTTTTTTTTTTGGTTTAGCGATTTTATAATTTTCCGCTGTTTTTAGTTTTACCGTTTTTGAAAATTGCAAGAGTTTTACTCTTACGGTTTCCAAGATACAGCAAGTTGTCAAAATTACAAAGCCAAAATTGCATTAACTGATGGAACACCCTGTAATTTATTTTTTTTAAATTTAGTGTTAGTTGTTGTAGTCTGTATAAAAATACACTAGTTTTACAAATTTCAAGTGTCAATATACATATGTACACACAATTGTATGTGTGTTACAGGGGATTTTAAAATTTTTCGTTGGTCGTTTTGCAACACCCTTTAATTTTTAACTCTCATGTATTTGTTGTTGTAGCAGCCAAATGTCTTCAAACTGTGTCGAAATTTCAGGTCCGTAGCTCTTACAGTTCTCGAGAAAAAACCTGTGACAGAAGGACGTACAGCGTAGCGAAAACAATTGGGTTCATTTTCACCTTTGGTGTACGGAGCCCTAATAAAGCAATTATCAAGTTAAATAAAACAAACAAAAACCAGCGAATTCCTATGTATTTACAATATTTTAAATAAGTTTGTATTGCTTCTTTCAAACACTAATACACTCATAGCTCACACCGATTGGGCAACGCGGTGTGCATCTTACTCAAAATTCGTGATTGTATTGTGAAAAAGATTTTTACCCCCTAGCGTATAGATGTTTACACATCAAAAATTATAACATTTATGAAAAAAACTATATATATCATATCAGTCAAAATCGTATGAGAGTTATTATAAAAGCATATTTTTATTTTTTTTTGTTTAAAAAAATGACAAACGTAACAATAGAACGGGTTAATTCTATTTCACTCTAAAATAAAGAATTTTTTTGAATATTAAGATCAGCGATGTCAAAATTTTTCAAGTGAAAAGTGCAAAATAGTTCTCCAATAGTAAGAGGGATGATCAATAAGTCCGTGACTTTTTGAATTAAACAGTTTTTTTTTGCAAAACAAAAATTTATTTTTCAACATAATCTCCTTTTAATTCAATACAGTTCGTCCAATGTTTCTCCAGTTTATGTATTCCTTCCAAAAAAATAGGATTTTTCGAGGCCCTTAAAATAGGCAAAAATTTCATAATTTGGGCTAAATCTCTTTCCACCGACCCATTTATTTAGGTTTGGAAATAGGAAGTAGTCGCTAGGGGCTAAGTCCGGAGAATATGGCGGATGATGAGTTTTGCCATTGGGACTGTATTATCTTGATGAAAAAGATTTTTTTCTTGGGGTCGTTTTCTTTTTAAATCCTCATTAAACCGGTTCAATAAGTTGGCATAATATTCGCCGTTTATTGTTTTTCCCTTTTGAAGGTAATCGATGTGGATTATCCAGCGTGCATCCCAAAAAACTGTTGTCATCACCTTATTGGCTGACAAACTCACTTTGGCCTTCTTCGGAGCAGGTTTATGCTGCTGCTTGGTCTCCGGAGTACAGTAATAGATCCATGTTTCATCCACATCTAAAAAATGCCGCAAAAACTCATTCGAATTGGGGTTAAACAACTCCAAACAATCCTTTGAAGATGTCACACGTTTACTTGTGGTCAATTTAAAGCAAACGCGGCACCCATCTTGCAGACAACTTTCTTAAAGCCAGCAGCCTGATTTATGTACCAGACTCATGAAAAGTTTGATATTTCGAATGCGCATCATCCGGCGAAGCAGCGGGGGACATTTGCACGATGTTACATTGCATAAATGATTAAACAAGTAAAAAAATACCGATGATATCTCACGCACACTAATTTAAATTTTAAGATACGCAGAAAAAATTATTCCCAAAAAATTTTCAAACAAACATTTGCTTGAAATCAAATTTAGTTTCAGTAAATATTTTGTACTGTTCCACTAAATTAATTTCTACCAAAAAACTGTTTAGAGAAGAAACAACCCACGACGTTGGTCGGTTAGTTTTCGGCATTTATGTACATTAGAGTTTCTACGCGGGAAAAAAATCCCGGGAATTCCCGGGAATAATTTTCTCACAAATCCCGGGAAATTTTTAGCTGGAATTTTCGAGAATTTAATATGTACGTTTTTTGAATCTGCTTTTTTTCAAATTGCTGTTCGTTGTTTTATTACTTAAAAATACAACTTTGTAACGATGCACAGAAGCAGATGTAATAGAGGGTTCCGATGTGACTCTAACAACTTCAAGCGCTACGAAATATTTTCAACCTAAACACTCTTTATAGGAAATAGCATCTAGATTGGCAGATGTAATGGGTATTTTTTATTGTGGTATAGAACTTTAAGTTGGCATCGCGTTTTTGACTGGCGGCCATTTTGTCAGCTGTCAAGTGATTAATATTTAGTTTGGTTTGCCATTTTATCATGAACAGGTTGACAAAAGAACAACGCTTGCAAATCGTGCAAATTTATTTCGAAAATAATGGTTCAGTTCGCGAAGTTTACCGCAAGCTCCGTCCATTTTATGGTCGACATAATCGTCCATCAGAGCAATTAATTCGGTTAACATGGATCGTTTTCGCACTACGTTTACTCTATGTGATAGTACGCATCCGCAGAGACGTCGAACAGTGCGCACCGAAGAAACAATTGCCGCTGTAGAGCAAAGTGTTGAAGAGGACCCGAATGAATCGATTCGCCACCGTGCACAGCAATTGGAGCTTTGTCCATCAACTTTATGGAAGATTTTGCGCAAAGATCTTGGCTTGCGACCTTACAAGATCCAGCTTGTGCAAGAATTAAAGCCGCGAGACCATGCAATGCGTCGTGATTTTGGTGTATGGGCCGAAAATGAGATTGATCTCGATGCTGATTTTCATCGCAAAATTTTGTTCAGTGATGAGGCTCATTTTTGGTTGAATGGCTACGTCAACAAGCAAAATTGCCGCATTTGGAGTGAATAGAATCCAAATGAGACCCTTGAGACGCCATTACATCCACAAAAACTGACTGTTTGGTGTGCTCTATGGGCTGGTGGAGTCATTGGGCCATACTTCTTCCGAAATAATGCTGGAGAGTCAGTTACCGTTAATGGAGACCGGTATAGAGCCATGATAACCGACTATTTTGTTCCCGAATTGGATGGCATGAATGTGGATGAGTTGTGGTTCCAATAAGACGGCACTACATGCCACACAGCGCACGTCACAATCGATTTATTGAAGGAAACATTCGATGAGCGCATAATTTCGCGGAATGGACCTGTCAATTGGCCACCAAGATCGTGTGAATTGACACCATTGGATTATTTTCTTTGGGGATATGTGAAGTCGCTCGTCTACGCCAACAAACCAGAAACGTTAGGGGACTTGGAAGCCAACATTCGTGGCGTTATTGCCAACATACGGCCCCATATGCTCGAAAAAGTGGTTGAAAATTGGACCTGCAGAATTGGCTTTATTCGAGCCAGCCGCGGCGGCCACATGCCCGAAATCATATTTAAACATTAATGGCATAAAATTATCCTTACAATAAAGCCAAATTGATGGACATTAAAACGATTTTCTTGTGTTTTATTTCAATTGGAAGTTCTATACCTCTAAAAAAACACCCGTTAGATGGAATTTCCTATATTTCCTTGCTATAACTCAAAGCATTTGAATTTATTTGTTTTTGTTTGAAATATTGTTGTTCTTGAAATTAACGAATGAACCCTACAAGAATAGTATCAGTCAATTGACTGGTCATTAGATCGGAAGTCATGCAGGATATATTTATCATTGCGTAGAACAAAGTTTCTACTACATTATTAAGGGCAAAGTGAAAAATGTGATGGAAACTTTTGTGTACGTGTAATATTGCATCTCACTCTAACATATATAAAACATATAGTCGCAATGCTCACTCTGCTGCTTTTTACTAATCAATGATAACATAAATATTACTCAAGTTTGACTGATCATAATTGAATGGATATATTAGTCACAATTGAGTAATCATACATGATTGATATACTGACAAAAAATATAATTTTGATATAATTTAATTTGTTTTTATTGTGAAAAATAGCTTTAAAATACACAAGTAAATAACATATTTAAAACAAATAAACAAAACACCAAATAACTTAAGCGGTATCTAGCCCTCTTCACACCTTTTCATATCCAACGCGCCTTACTTTTTATATATGTATATCTAAAATTTTCAACAGAAATATATAGTATATTAGATTAAACTTTGTGAATTTATTTTATTAACCATTTTACTTATCTTTTTTTAAACATTTTAATAAACTTTTATTTTCACAGACTGAATGAATTGTATTTTTCTAAATAAAACTCGATATTAAAAATTTTTCACATACATATATACTTTAGATGTTCCACTCTAACATAGATGCTAGAGTAGAGTAATATAATTAATAAATAAATCCATCATCACTTCCGATTGTTGCAAATGTGTGAAAAAATTTTGTTTGTGTTAGTTTCACTCATACATTTCTTGTAGGTGAGTTGTTTTGTTTTTAATTTAAATGTTGTATGTTGTTTTCATAAAATTAAATTTTAAATTCCCGGTAATAGAAAAATTTTTCTCTCGATTCCCGGGAATCGAAAAAGTCCGGGAAATTAGAAACCCTAGTGTGCATGTATACCACACGATCAATCAAAATAAACAACAACAACCGCACAACAGCATGTTGTTCCTATCAACAAGTAAACACCGACACACTGAAATAACATTTTCTCTCAGCCGAGCTCTGATCAATTTAAATTTTTACAAAATTTTAATCAGAATTTACAAAATTATTTGTAGGACCGCATTCAAATAAAATATTGACTGATTCAACGAATTTGGTTACTGAGAATGAAATTTAGTTTTTTCTGTGTAGGAAGCGCCTAATGAAATACCCTTTATACATATTAAGGCAATGAATATAACCGTTTGATATAAAAGTCACCCTCGCATTTTATTTTGGTGAATGTCCTTTTTTCCACATAAACAAACTTTACTAAAAAAAAACTTATTCGGTGAAACTATTTCAATGAAAATACATTTTATTGCTTCGTTCTTTGCTTGCAATGCTTTAGTAAAAAATTAAAAGAATAGGAGTACATATTTTCTTTTTAATTTGAAGTTACCTTGACAATTTGTCAAATTTTTGTTTGTTACGTACACATTAAGGTGCGCCTTAGATGAAAAGATATTTAATAAATCTTCATTTAGCACTTTAAGGTTTTGAAATAGTCCAGTACCTGGATTCTGTAACTTTTTGCGAACCGAAAATCGTAATAATTATCGACATTTTATTCATTTATGGTAACGATAATGTGATTCCGTAATTTCTTTTTTACGATTGTCTCCAGCATTATCTTAATCGCCATTTAATTCAATATTATGTGGTATCTCTGTATAAAAAAGTAAAAATAAGCGAAAAGCATAAAGAATGATAAAGAAAAACTCAATGAATTTGAGCTTGTGACTTTATTTTATTTGCCTCCAACCGAAAGCAAATATCGTTAAAATATGTTACTGAATAGCAAAGTCGATAAATTTTCGTTATATTTATTATAGCGATACGATTATCGTAATAAAAGTTAGTGAGCTTCCTACACAGAAAAAACTAAATTTCATTTTCAGTAACCAAATACGTTGAATCAGTCAATATTTTATTTGAATGCGGTCCTACAAATAATTTTGTGAATTCTGATTAAAATTTTGTAAAAATTTAAATTGATTAGAGCTCGGCTGAGAGAAAATGTTATTTCAGTGTGTTGGTGTTTATCTTTCTTGTTGATAGGAACAATGTGCTGTTGGGCGGTTGTGTTTGTTTATTTTGATTGATCGTGTTGTATACATGTACATTAGGGTTTCTAATTTCCAGGACTTTTTCAATTCCCGGGAATCGAGAGAAAAAATTTTCTAAATATTCCCGGGAATTTAAAAACATATGAATTTAATTAAATGGCTTCAATAAAAAATTTAATTTTATGAAAACAACATACAACATTTAAATTAAAAACAAAACAACTCACCTACAAGAAATGAATGAGTGAAACTGGAAAATTACAAATTCTTTTGAGGCGATTTTTATATGTTTGCCATCTTAGATTCCTTTGAAGTTCAGACAAATTTCTTACTTTGTAATATAAATTCTTATTTTTATCAATATTAAGATTATACTTGATGCCCTTAGCAGGGTAATTTATCCCTTTAGTGGCTTTTAAAGCAGCTGTTCTGGCAAGGCTGTCAGATGTAAAATATCTGTCATTTGAAGCACCATTTATTTAGTGAAAGCTTTGCCATTTATTAATATGGCTCGTTTGACAACCCAAGCACAGAAAAAACTAAATTTCACTTTCAGTAACCAAATTCGTTGAATCAGTAAATATTTTATTTGAATGCGGTCCTACAAATAATTTTGTAAATTTTGATACAAATTTTGTAAAAATTTAAATTAATCATAGCTCGGGTGAGAGAAAATGTTATTTCAGTGTGTTGATAGGAACAACGTGCTGTTGCGCGGTTGTTGTTGTTTATTTTGATTGATCGTGTTGTATACATGTAAATGCCGAAAAGTAGCCGACAAACGTCGTGGCCTGTTTTTTCTTTACACAGTGTTTTGGTCCAAATTAATTTAGTGGAACAGTACAAAATATTTGCTGAAACTAAGTTTGATCTATCATTTTCTATTGATAGCCAGATGTTTATACAGTCCTCTAGCACAATCGGGAAAATTCATGTTGCTATGGCGTTTGTAGATAATTCGATTGGCCGTTATTTTTGCATTTCAAAGTAACGACTCTCATGTTGGCAATGCGGTGTGCTACTGGTAGTACAGGGTGGTTACCATAAGTGCTCGCACTTCTATTTGTATGTGTGCATGTCTGTAGCTACCCTGCAGAAAGTGCGAATAGTGATATTGTGATGATTTACTTGTGACATTGTCAGTAGAGCTACTGACCAGGTGTACCCCAGCCAATGTAATCGCCTATTGACATTTTACATTAGCTTGTCATTGAAAATCCACCACTAGACTGTAGCACTACTGAATAAGTAGTTCTTTTGGGACCACATGGAGACATTGGCACCAAAGATTCACTAGTAAATTTTAGGGGCTCTAGTCTACAATAGCGATATTTCCTCGCTCGTTGTCAATAGTAAAATTATATTGATTTTCTAGTGACATTGTCAATAGTGCTACTGACTAGGTGTACCCCAGCCAATGTAATCGCCTATTGACATATAACATACGGTTGTCATTGAAAATCTACCAGTAGACTTTAGCACTATTGAGAAGGTAGTTCTTTTATGACGATATTGAGATATTTAAACCAAAGATTCACTAACAGGTTTTAGTGACGCTCGTCTACATATATTTATTTAATATTATTGCACAACATAATAAAAAAAGAAAAACAAACTATTGACGCGTTCATTGACAATATCAATAGAAATACACTACAACTGTTGTCTCTAACGTATCTCTACTCTTTCATAAAAGGAAAGTTGTCGAAAATTGTCGCTGGAGAAAGAGTATTGACATAGAGACATATGGTTCTAGGCTCACTAGAGGGTATGTACACAATTATTGTTGTTTCTATAGTCTTTGCACGTGAATATGTGTGTGCGTTTAGTGCTTTAGTTAAATACTTCTAGGTAGTTCTTTGCATTAACCCTGTAACAATATGTTTAGTAGACATTACTAAAGTGTTGTGTTACTGATCTATATAAAGCTCTTATTATAGGGCTTTTTCTAATTGATTTTGTCAACTGACACAAATCAGCAGACAAACGAATATAATTTATTACAATTTACAAAATCGAGAGGCTTAGCAAAAAATAAATTAAAATTGCGTAATCAACAAAATAAAAAAGTTTTGAGACTAAAAAACGAGAAAATTATTGCTAAAAAAATTTGTGTTTCGAAGGGAGACGAATTGCAAACCTTATGGAATGTGTTGATAATATAAAACCGTATTTCTATGCCACAAATAAAATAAATTTTCGATATAAAATAATTAAATGACAAATTAATTACTTACCCGTCTGCTGCAACAGCCATTTTTGTGATTAATGTTTTGTATACATTTTTGTTTTACTCAAGATGACTTCAGAGTTGCATTTCCAAATTCATGAAATATGCAGTGTAGCCAATTGTGAATTTTTCGAACGCACTAAGCATCGAATGGGGCGTAATGATAGATTTCCGCACAGTATCATGCTTAGGATCTGCCCCCAGGTTTATATACCTGAAAACTAAATAAGAAAAATTATTATTTAGCTATTTGTAGGGTGGTTTATCAGAGACATGGCGTCTCACCAAATAATTTTTTTTTACAAATTCTGAATTTAACATTCTTTTCCCATTACAGCTTAAATAAACTTAAGCCTTAATAATTTTTAATAATTTTTATAAATAAGGCTGTACGTTTATACGCGCACTATTCGCAAATAAATTAACTCACTGTTTATAGCAAAAAGACACAAACTTGGTAGCACTTTTATAGAAAACTTACTTATGTTGACCAAAAAAATTTACATTAAAATGTACAAAATATGAAATAATTGTTTAGGGTTCCGTACACCAAAGGTGAAAATAGTGTTCCAAAACGAGCAACGAAATATGTTAAAATCCAATGTAATATAGATACAATTGTATGTACATACATATGTATATTGATATTTGAAATTTGTAAAATTAGTGTATTTTTATACAGACTACAACAATTAACACTAAAATTTAAAAAAATTTAAATTAAAGGGTGGTCCATCAGTTAATGCAATTTTGACTATGTAATTTTGACAACTTGCTATATCTTGGAAACCATAAGAGGCAAAGTCTTGAAATTTTCAAAAACGGTAAAACTAAAAACAGCGGAAAATTATAAAATCGCTAAACCAAAAAAAAAAAAAAAATCGCAAAAAACAAAAAAAAAATTGCTAAAACGAAAAAAACACCATATTAAAAAAAATTTCTAACACTAAAATAAATCGCCAAATTCGAAAATAACACCAAAAAAACGCCAGAAACCGAAAAAAATCGCCCATATGAAAAAAAATCGCCAAAATGAAAAAAAATCGCCAAAATGAAAAAAACGCCAAATTGGAAAAACGCTAAAACCGAAATAAAATCGCCAAAACGTGAAAAAGGCGCCAAAACTAAAAAAAATCGCCTAAATGAAAAAATGTCGTCAAAATGAAAAAAATCGCCAAAATGAAAAAAAATTACCAAATTGAAACAAACGCCAAAATCCGAAAAAAATCGCCAAACCGCGAAAAAAGCGCCAAAGCTAAAAAATCGTTTATATAAAAAAATCGCCAAAATGAAAAAATCGCCAAAATTAAAAAAACACTAAAATTGGAAAAACGCCAAAAACCGAAAAAATCACAAAAACGCGAAAGGCGCCAAAACTAAAAAATCGCCTAAATGAAAAAATGTCGTCAAAATGAAAAAAATCGCCAAAATGAAAAAAATCACCAAGTTGAAAAAAACGCCAAAAACCGAAAAAATCGCCAAAACACGAAAAAAGCGTCAAAGCTAAAAAATCGTTTATATAAAATAAATCGCCAAAATGAAAAAATCGCCAAAATGAAAAAAATCGCCAAAATGAAAAAAAATCACTAAATTGGAAAAACGCCAAAAACCGAAAAAATCACCAAAACGCGAAAGGCGCCAAAACTAAAAAAAATCGCCTAAATGAAAAAAAGTCGTCAAAATGAAAAAAATCGCCAAAATGAAAAAATTCACCAAATTGAAAAAACCCAAAAAACCGAAAAAATCGCCAAAACACGAAAAAAGCGCCAAAGCTAAAAAATCGTTTATATAAAAAAAATCGCCAAAATGAAAAAATCGCCAAAATGAAAAAAATAGCCTAAATAAAAAAAATCGCCAAATTGAAAAAACGCTAAAAACCGAAATAAAATCGCCAAAACGCGAAAAAGGCGCCAAAACTAAAAAAAATCGCCTTAATGAAAAAAAAATATAGTCGAAATGAAAAAAAATCACTAAATTGAAAAAACGCCAATATCCGAAAAAATCGACAAAACGGGGAAAAGAAATTCCAAAACTAAAAAAACACGCTAAAAACCGAAAAAAACGCCAAAACTATTTATTATGTATGCTAAGCTTCGTATTGAATTACATATCTAGTTACGTACGGAACCCTTCGTGCGCGGGTCAAAGTCGCACTTCACTGAATTTATTTATTTAATTATGGAACTATTTATTATTTGCTTCTTCAAATATTCTTTTGAGCAAAATTTATGCATTTATTATTTTTTTGTTATCAGACACTTGTTAGTGTGGCAACCTCAAGCATTTTATTTACGAATAATGCAGAAATTGTTTTTAAGAGTTAGCTATTTGCAAATAAAAAATTAATTCGCGCTTTATGCGGCAATATCTTCTATTTCAAATATTTTTATTTGCGAATAAGTCATCCGTATAAACGTAGTAATATTCCACCTTTGGAAGTTTTGGGCATTTTTGAAATTAGTTTTGGGAATTTAGGAAAATATGTGAATTGAAATTAATGTTAAATTAACTTATTTAAATTTTATCTTTAAGTCTAGAAGTTATTATTGATACATTTTTAAAAATAAGGTTTTCCTTTACATAACAAAGCACCTCCCTATTGCCTGCATTATATTTACATACATACATATGCATGTATGTATGCTGTTGCTTAAAAGAAATTGCATATTTCAGTGTGATGTGTAATTGCTTTGTGCTACAGAAAGGCATCGAATAGTTTCAAAAGTTTTAGAGATCCCTCTTTATACTCTTATTTTAATTAAGACATTTAAAATATTCTGAAAATTAAAAAGGAATTTTTGTTTTAAGTTTTAATTAGTTAAAATATATTGTTTATTACTCTGCTATAGATTTACATATGTACAAACTTTTCATTGAGAGGCATACATACTATTCATTAAGAAAAATATTAAAAAAAATTTAACTAGGATTATTATAATTTTTTTTCTTAAATAAAATTTTAGAAGATTGTTGAAAGCTTAAAACAATAAGTCGGCACTGGCACATTGAGAAGGGCTTTTCTATACAAATTTAAAACATTATAAGGCTGGTACATATTTTTCTTTATCTCTAAGTAGAAAAATAACTAGTTCATTTAAATGAGAAAATATGCGTATATTTTTAAGGACTGACTTTAATTTTTTTTGTACTTCTAACTCCAAAATAAGTAGTTTACGAGTCAAATTGTTTCTGCGGTGTTCATAAAAAATATTTTAGGTTTATTACAGGTTTGTTCGACAAATTTCCCACAGAAATATTTTAACTAAGCCCCTAATAAACTTTATATATTTTTTATGAATGCAGCAGCAGTTTGTCCTTACCACTTAAGTGCTGCCATAAATTTTATTTTTTCATTCTTTAGGAAAGGTAGATAGTAGTGATAGATGATAAACTTTATTATTTTTCAAACTTTGCTATTGGGAGTATTTTGTATCTTAAAGCAGCGCTGTATTATCATCTCTATTTTAAAAAGGCATATTACTTTTATCTGTTTAGCAATTTTACTTCACCAAATAATCATATTTACATGCATACATAAAAACTCAAGGCAGATCTAACAAGGTGACTGCAATTGCATCTTTGGCTGTCAGCTGTTTCCTTCCCTGTCAACTGTCAATCTTCGTAAGAAAGCAGTGAAGAAAACATAACAAAAATTTTTTCTTAAATATTATTTTAATAATTTTTTTCGAAACTATGCATACTATTTTCAACTTCTTATTTGATTAAAGCCAAAAAAAAAAAAAAAATAAAATTTTATACATGCCAAGCTTAAAACCAGTGTAAAAGCTATTGCGTGTATACATAAATTTTTATTCTTGAAAACTTATTAACTTTATTATCCATTTTCCTTTTATTTTCATATTCTTATTCGCACTCTCTCGTATAATACACTTAATAATACTCTACATCCTACAAACTACTGGCATAATTGGCATAATGTTTGGACATTTTGTTTGTGTGTTGTTGTTGCTATTGTTGTTCTTACAGCACGCATTGGCAGCCGTCAGTTACAGGCATTGTCACCAGAGCAAAGAGCCAGTGCTGTTAACACATTGGCAGATTTATTAGTAAGCCGGGAAGAATATATACTGCAGGCCAACGCCAAGGATCTGGCTGAGGCACAACGTAATGGTTTGGCCAAACCATTGCTGTCACGTTTATCCCTTAACGCAGGCAAATTGAGAAATTTGTCAGTTGGTTTGAAACAGATTGCGGATGCAAGTCATAACGTAAGTATTGCAAGTTGAAGTTTGTAAGTTTGTTTATTTTTTATTTTTTGTTTGTTTTTGCTGTCTTTATTTGTTTGAAAATGACAACATGTAATAGATAGCAAGGGATTTGTTCAAGAGACCTTAAATCTGTTTAAAAGTGAAGGATAAACGTTAAAAATTGCTTTTTAAATTTTACCATTTATAATAAAGAGGCAAATAAGAAGTTTAATAAATTCTTATAGTGGATATATGTACATATTTAAGCATATATTAGCAGGAAAGCTGCAATAACTAAAAACGAAGTTCTAAGGACTTTATATGTATGTATTAGACCCCTGCATAAGACCAATTACAATAACTTTTAAGACATGAGGGATTTTTCAAATCTTCTATAACAAACGCTAAACAAAACTGTTGGCCAGATATTTGTTTCAGTTATTGCAGGTATAGGAGTAAAGAAGAAAATACTTCGTGACAGAAGAATTTGTGAGGCTTGCTTCTTCATACGCATGGGCGCGTATAAAAACGACATGCATGTACATACACACACACGTTGTGTGTATTATCTTTTATTTTTTTCCGCACATACAAACGCACACACATGCATTGACATTAGTTGTGTGCACATCTCTACATCTCACATACACACACACACACTCAAACGTACAATATGCAAAATAACAAGCATACACGCATCTACACTACTTCTTGTGAGCATTTGTTACGAATGAGAAGCCTTCGCGACATCGCTTGTGAACACTCTGACACACGTCCATCAATACATCCATCGTGCTTCGCTTATTAAACTACATCATTTATAATTGGTTTAGTATAATACATGCTACGACAATAAATTAAAAAAAACAAGACGTATTTACATTCCAAGACTGTTTATGCAGCCCTCTAGTATGCTTGTATTTATGTACGAGTATCGCCTTTGGAGAAGGGATTTCAAAACTGTTGCCGGAATTTTTTTTTGGCAATACGTATGTACACAATAGTTGTTAGGCCAGTTATTTCGTTTGCTTGGTGGTAGGCATTCAGGAAATAAGGTCATAGAAAATCCCTTGCTAAGGTCTAGAGGAATGTTTCAAGTGTCATCACGGGAGCTGCAAGAAGTACTGCACTGGCATCCTCATATGTCATTCTGTGCTTGTTATTTATCGATGACTATGGAATAGGAACCGCGCACAATGGGACGAATGAGGAATCTAGCTAGAAAAATATTATTTGATAATCAGTGTAAATGGTTTTGGGTTTGCTGAATAAAAAAAATAGTAAAAAAGTTTTAGCTAAAATTTTTAAGGAAATACGATAGTTTCGCTATTGCGAATTTGGAAAATTTCTTAAAAATTTCTATATCATTTAAAATACAGTGAAGTTCAGGTATTGCGAACTTTATATGAGATTTTTTTTGTAAATTAATGAAAACTGTATTGGGGGACTTGGTCCCATATAAATGGGAGATTTGAATTTGTAGGACACCTGGTAGGCGCTTTTGAGTTAACTACAATGGTCTCCATGAGGTCTCAGCTGTATTTACCACTGTGTCTAAAAAATAAACAAGAACAGTTGTGGGGTCTATATCAGGGAAAATAATGTTCATACATCCGTTAGACTTGTGAACGAGAACTCAAGTCCAGGAGGTTACTTGCTATGGCGACACTCAGGCAGAGGGAAGAACTTTGAAAGGGCATATTGTTAGGTCGAATCTGTATAGTGTAAGAGTATTTTAGGTTTAAGAGCCATAACAGTATTGATGGATTTGAGGCTACTGACAAATTGCCAAGATTATGGTCAATGGTAGATGAGTCAGTGAGACTTAGCCGTTTTTTCCAGGGAACTCAGTAACCAAGTTTAAGGAGAAACGAAAAGTTGCTCTTATCATAAGGAGGAGTTTAAACTATCAAGACCATACTAAATTCGCAATATTATTGGATATAAACAAACGTGTTATCAAAGTCCCAATAAGTGCTTTGAGTCTCGAACAGCGAATCTCGCTTAGAGCACAGAAGTTGGGAAGTTAGCACCATGGAACTCTGGAACATGATTATCATTACCAGAAGTTACAATGCCATATACATACTTATATAACTGAGTAGTAGACTCCACGGAATAGTAAAACATATAGTAGGGTATATACTCGAAAATATCAGCGGGTTCGTCATGGAAAACAGGTGGTTTAATGACAGGTAATATGTTTCTGTATTTTCATATTATTTAGAGATAATGGAACATTTCTTGTTGGAGGGGATTCATGAAAGACCTAATAGTATTCGAGTGGAAGTTTTTAGGCACTAACCCTCTAAATATAACTTAACCTCCTCTGAAACATGTTCTTTTAAATTGAGATCTTGTGTTCCATCTCATGCTTTGTGGTGACTACACTTTCATTTAAATTAAATTTTCTGAAAACTTAAATCCTCCTCCTTTTTTCAGACTATTGGTAGTTTAAAGTGCTGTTTCTACAGCCCGGGCGGTTGAATTAAATAGAAATTTTTTATGAAAAACAATCATTTGTTTTAGTGAGTTTCATAAAATTTTTGATGTGTAAACATCTATACGCTAGGGGGTAAAAATCTTTTGACTTTGATTTCTTTGCTGAGATTTCTTTGCTTTTTGCTTTTGCTTTGCATTGTCAAATCGGTGTGAGCTATGTATGAGTGTATTAGTGTTTGAAAGAAGCAATACCAAGCAGAGAAACAAGTCGACCGGCTCGAAGCCGACGGTGCGCCGCTGCCGGTTATTTTTCTGTATATTTCCGTACACCAAAGGTGAAAATGAACCGTAAGAGCTACGGACTTAAAATTTGGACACAATGTGTAGGCATTTGGCCACTACAATAAAAAATATATGAGAGTTAAAAACTAAAGGGTGTTCCAAAACGAGCAACGAAAAATGTTAAAATCCCATGTAATATAATTACATACAATTGTATGTACATATATACACTTGAAATTTTAAAAGATAGTGTATTTGTATACAGACTACAACAATTAACACTAAATTTAAAAAATTTAAATCAATGGGTGTTCCATCAGTTAATGCAATTTTGACTTTGTAATTTTGACAACTTGCTGTATCTTGGAAACCGTAAGAGTAAAACTCTTGAAATTTTCAAAAACGGCAAAACTAAAAAATCAAAAAAATATAAAATCGCCAAATATAAAAAAATCGCCAAAACGAAAAAAGCACCATATTAAAAAAATCTCTAGGACTAAAATAAATCGCGAAAAATTGCAAAAATCGCCAAAATTAAAAAAATCCCTAAACAAAAAAATCGCCAATATGAAAAAATTGCCAAAATGAAAAAAACTCCAAAAAAAACGGAAAAAATCGCCAAAATGAAAAAATCGCCTTAATGAAAAAAATTGCGAAAATTAAAAAAACCCAAGAAGAGAAAAAAAACGCCAAAATCGTTTAAACTGAAAAAACTTAAAAAAGGAAGAAAGCTAAATAAAAAAAAAATTATCAAAACCGAATGTGCGCGAGTCAAATTTCGCACTTTACTGAATTTATTTTAATTGCAATGCGTACACAACAACAAGAACAGCAACATTTAAACGATGAACAACAGGAATTAAAAATTAAAAAGTAAAAGTAAAGGCATTTACCATAGATGACCACTGCAGTACCACTAAAGTTTCAGTAAAAACAAAAAAATTTTACTGATTACTAAAATTTTTTTCTGCAATTTTTATAAATTGCCTGAATGATTTGTTATATGATGAGGTGCATTGAATTTTCAGTAATCAGTAATGCCCGTATTCATAATGAAATTCTACCAAGTGGCTAAATGTTTTTCATACAAAAGTTTCAAAATTTGAATGAAAAAACTTTGCCACTTGCTACGGCCCTACGATTTTACTAGTAATGCAAATTAAATTTCATTAGCAGTAAAAATTTACTGAAGTTTTTTAATAATCAGTAAATTTACTGCTTACTGCAATTTTTAATGCAGTACATATACATATACTGCAGTGTTCCCATTTACTAACCAAATAAGTTTAATAAAACAAACAAAAACCAACAAATTCATATGTACTTACAATATTGAAAGTTTTGATACTTTTAATTAATTAATTAAAAAAAATATACTAAAAGCATAAGTACTTCCAACTTAAAAAAATTTTTTCATTACTAGATGTTTACACATCTCTCCTGTGATCGGACTCACATTCCTTTTTTTTTAGACGAGTCGACTGCCTGACTTGTGGAAACAGGGTGTAAGTTACTAATATTTTTATGACCGAAACCAATGTATGGCTAACATAAAAGTGCATGAAATCATTTAAACTTGTAAATCAGTTGACAAAGGCTTCTATCAAATTTGTTGTGCAGTTTTTGTTTTGTTTTTAAAATAAAATAAAAATATTCTAGCTAAAAAGCTCTTTCTTCTTAACTACTAAGCTTAAGATATTTTCGAAATAATGTTGACATTTGGTAACGTAGGATATATGTCTTTTTTTGTGTAGTAACTTTCTAATTTAATTTTTTTCTTCACCTTCTTCCAATAAATTACTCTAAAGACTTAAGCACTTGTTCAGCGTTATTAAGCAAAGAGGAAGATATTATAAAAGGTTTTATAAATTGGAGACATGCTTCAATGGTATTTGCATTTTAGTTTTTTAATAATATGCCAACATAAGGTTGAGGAAAAAAAGCCTTTGTAAAACTGTAAACTGTTTTCAAATACGCAAACATTATTAAAATATGTGACAGCGCATAGAGAAGGGGACCTAAGGGTAAAAAAAAATCAATTTTCACTTTTTTTTTTTTTTGATGTGGACAACATCTGAGCATCGAATGAGACCGATCCCATGCCCCAAAAGTGTTCCCTCCCAGAGATATGAGCGTTTTATGATGTGATGGTACACCAAAGATACACGTATTTAAATCTCTCCTGAACAAAACCGGTTTTTACATTTAGGTCCCTTTCTATTTTGCGCGTTACATATGTATACTTTCATATTTTATACACTTGAATGAACACTACCAAAACAAAATAAAAAAAGGCTTTTGATGTTTCAATGCAAGAATCTTAAAATTAAATTTTCAATCTTAAAAACAAAGATGAGAGATGTAATTACATACAAAATTTTTTATATGATAAGAACTTCTTTGAAATACTGTCTTAAAATAAATTTATGTGAAAAACAATCACAACAGTAAGTGTGAATATACAAAATTATTATTAAAACACTTGTTCAATATCCCACTGAACAATGCAAACTGCGAAATTTTATATTATATATATGTAAGCCTAGAACTCCATGCAACCAAAGTTAAAAGAAAGGAAGAAAAGTCACTTTTAAATATTTTAGGCATTTAAATATCATGTAAAGGGTCCGCCAGATAACTTTTTTTTTTGAAAATGCTATAAAAAAAAACTACTGAAGCTTCGGCTGTGTGGCACGTAGCGCCGTCCTGTTGAAAGCCAATATCCTCCTCTTCAATTTTTGTGAACAAAAATTCGTTCAACATGGCCCGATAACGATCGCCATTGACTGTAACGGCCACTCCTTGCTCAATGGCCCAATTATGCCTCTGGACCAAAATCCGCACCAAACAGTGACTCGTTTTGGTTGTGTCGGCTTTTCAATGTATGCGTGCGGGTTTTCTGTGCCCCAAATGCGACAATTTTGCTTGTTTACATACCCGCCAAGATCAAAATGATTTTTTTTTGGCAAAATCGATCGCAGGCCCACTTAGCGAAGCGAAAACGTATTGGATGGTCAGTTGGCTCGTTCAGCGGAAGGATAAAACTAATTATCTGTCAAATCAGACATGAGCTAAGTGTTACCATTCACAAAATAAGCACTAGTTGAAAAAAAAAGTTAGATGGCGGACCCTTTATTATAAAAGGTGGAATTAGCAGGTTTATACTCGAAGCCGAAGATACGAGTACAATACAAATGTGATATTTGCACATATGTATAAATTTTTTTTTGAAGGAAATTTTTGAAAGCATACATATGATTTAAGAAAAAAATAAACTTTTATATTTGTGGCATTGCACGCAAAATCGGATGTTTTGTTGTTGGGTGGATAGAAGTTTAAAACCAATTTTTTTTAATCAGAAATAATTTCTGATTTCTGATTTTTTTTTAATTGAAGAATGCACTCATTTTCAAAAACACGATATAAAATTAAAATTAAAATCTAATATTTAGAATTTTTGCTTGTCTTTTTTTTTGGTTAAGTCAAGGCCTGTCTATATGCATTCCGTTAATGCTTATGGAACTTGTCAGTAGACTTCAACCCAAAAGATTTTCCCCCTTATGCAAAAACGATTATTAAACTTAAAGTTGGTTTAACAAACGAATTTTGTATGGCAAATCCCTTATGCAAAAACGTTTGTTAAAGTTAAAGCATGTGTTAAAATGCTTTAACTTTAACAAACGTTTTTGCATAAGGGAGTTTGAATTTATGTCAAATAAATATACTTTGATATTTCTTATATGCACATTTGGAATAATTTTTTTAATATTTTTTCTGTAAAGCAAATCTAAACACAAAAATTTAACATTTTTTTTTTTCAATTGGTACCATTATTAGGAAAGTTATGGACAAAAAACTCAAATAAAGTACTTTTTGGAAAGTTAATAAATTGACCGAAGACCCAATAATGAATGTTCCTATGATGGGAACTAAAAATGTCTAAAAACAAACAAACAAACAAATAATTTCAAACCATTCGATTTGGCGTGGAATGCCCCATATACATATGTGGCCTTAATATGAAAGTGGTCTAAATTATATATTGCTCTTGTCGACATATTTAGTAGATTACATTTGAACAAATGAAAAAATATTTTTGTATTAAGCAGCATTTTAATTTAGAGTTGTTCTAGTCTCGATTTATATAAATTTATTTAATTATGTTTAAATATTTATTGAAGTTTTTCAAAGATTTATTTGATATTTCGAAGCAAAAATGCACATGACTTAGACTACTTTCATAATTAAGGGCACATATATGCATACCTAACCCGAAAAAAGATGGATTTGAGTCATAAAGGCTAATAAGCCTATAACTAACAGCTGGAAAACTTTTCTAAACTGACTTCGAAAACTAATTTAGTTTTCGAATAAAATCGGAGATAAAAAGTGTTACTCTCGCCTTTTTAGCGATGTATCTCAAACCTTCGACAAAACTATATCCTTTGAAAATTCACCACTAAGTTAGAAAGGAGACTCTTTAAGTATCCACCAGTTGAAAGCAGGTGGTATGACATACACAAAAAAAATAAATTCAGTAAAGTGCGACTCTGACTCGCGCACGAAGGGTTCCGTACGAACACTAGATATGTAATTTAATACAAACTTCATCCTATATAATATATAGTTTTGGCATTTTTTTCGTTTTTGGAGTCTTTTCGGTTTTTTTGTTTTGGCGGTTTTTGCGTTTTTTCGGTTTTTGCGTTTTTTCAGTTTTGGCTCCTTTTTTAGTTTTGACACTTTATTTTCTTGTTTTGGCGATTTTTTTCATTTTTGCGATTTTTTTATTTAAATTTTTTTTTTAGTTTTGGCGACATTTTCGCATTTTGACGATTTTTTTCGATTTTTGGCGTTTTTTTCATTTTGGCGTTTTTTTTTCATTTTGGCGTTTTTTTTCAATTTGGCGACTTATTTTAGTGTTGGAATTTTTTTTAAATTTTGGCGATTTTTTTCGTTTTGGCAATTTTTTTTTAAATTTTGGCGATTTTTTTTTGGTTTGGCGATTTTATAATTTTCGGTTTTTTTAGTTTTACTGTTTTTGAAAATTTCAAGTGTTTGCCTCTTACGGTTTCCAAGATATAGCAAATTGTCAAAATTACATAGTCAAAATTGCATTAACTGATGGACCACCCTTTAATTTTAATTTTTTTAAATTTTAGTGTTAATTGTTGTAGTCTGTATAAAAATATACTAATTTTACAAATTTCAAGTTTCAATATACATATGTTCATACAATTGTATGTATATTACATGGGATTTTAACATTTTCCGTTGCTCGTTTTGGAACACCCTTTAATTTTTAATTCTCATGTATTTGTTGTTGTAGCGGCCAAGGTTCTACATACTCTGTCCAAATTTCAGATCCGTAGCTCTTACGGTTTCTGAGAAAATACCGTGTGACGGACAGACGGACAGCATAGCGAAAACAATAGGGTTCCTTTTCACCTTTGGTGTACGGAGAACCCTAAAAATAACCAATGTGGAGCAGTTAAAAAAATTTAACTAAAAATTAGTCTCAGTAGAAGCTATGCATTAGATTTAACATAAACAAAAATGAAATTATAGTTAACAATACACCTAGTTAAAGCAATCAGTGTATGACAGAATACTTTTAGGTGCACTAACCACTGTCCTCTAAGTTCACTCATATAATTGACATTCAATTTATATAGAATAAATCCCATACAAATTGATTGCATTAAGACATCCACCACATAACATAACTGATTGTTTATTTGATACTTTCCAATACCGAAACAGGCTTAATTTTTTTTTTAATATTAAATATTTCCATAATAACTTATATATTTTCCATGCATAGTTTTTTACTTTATCTCGTGAAGGAGTTGAACAAAGGCTGCCAAATGAATCTTATGTCCATAAACAATTGCATTTACTACGTCACCTTCATGTATACAATGAGACTTGAAATGTTAACAGAATACAGAGCTGTCAGTTTAGGGGATTTGTCCCCAAATTGGGGTTTTTTTCGAGATTGGGGATGAAAATTTCGGTTTGGGGATCTGGGGATTTGTTGGGGATGATAACTAAAATTAAGGGGTTTGTCTGGGATTTTTTTTATAACTGATGGTAACAAGAATGATCTATGACCTAAGAAACGTGTGTCTGGCAAGTCTAAAAATTTATGTTTCTATTCATAGTGAATGAATTCTATAGGTAATAAAGAAGAAGTATCAAGGCAGATTAATCAATATAATGAACACGACCTAAACAAGAATACGTAACAAAATGAAATATGACTTGTCGGAAGCACTTCTTAGAATAAACACACTTTAAAAATAATACCATTTGTTGTGACAAATTAATCCTTCTGCTGAAATGCTAACGCTTTTTAATACAAGTACTATGTACAACAAAATTTCTGAGGCTGATGAATCGGAAGATTTCGATTCTGAAATATTTTAAATGATAATCGTTGGTTAAAATTTTTTTTAAACTTGTGTATTTTAAACTATGTTATTTTTTATTTGCAAGTTTTATAAGTACAAATTAAATTAATTTGGATGTAAATATAGCTATCGATATAAATGAATTTTATTGAATAAATATGTTATTTTTGTCATTATATTTTAAATAAAATTAAAAAAAAATCATCTTTTTCACAAAACAAAAAAATTTAATAAAAAAGCTCAATTTGGGGATTTTAGGGGATGACAAATCAAAAATTGCGGATAAGCTCTAGAAAAAAACTGGCAACACTGACAGGATAAGATAGAGACAGAGAGAGAGAGAGAGAGAGATAGACTTTAACTACCAAGATAGTAAATGAAAAATTGACGTTGGTTATTAAAAAAAAACAATAAAAAAACAACTAAACATAATTCCATGATATAAATAAATAAGGTACTTCCATTCTCTCTTTGTTTTTAAAAATAAGTATTTTTGAAGTTTGTTTTTTGAGAGAAATAAAGAAAATATTCCCATACAGTAAAAAATTTAAGTCTTCCCCTAGAAATTTTTTTAAAAAAATGTGTAATTATCTTAACAAAAATTTGGGAATAAATAAAGTTATATACATAACTACATATCTGTGAAGTTTAAAAAGTGATTATGTAATAACTTATCTCAAATTTTTTAGTTTTCTGCTTAATACAAATCTTTTAACTATATTTTTATCTAAATTTGGCATTGAGAAGCCAAATTGATTGATGATTTGGATTATTTGACAACGCATTTTCATTAAGTTTAACAAATATTAATTAATTAATTGCATTCTGTTTAATCTACATAATATGTTTCTTGTTGATTGTAAAATCCTTTTCTAAAAAATTGGTTTAATAACCGGTCAGATCTTTTGGCAAGTCTATTTCACAGATCGTATAGGCTCTTAGCCACTGTTGCGAACACCAGGAAATGAAGGGTATTTAAAAAAATGCTGCACTCTTATTTCTTTACTTATGCCCTAATTTAGTAAGAAGATTTAGGACGTTTTTGTGTTTGAAAATAATTTTCTTGTTTTTGAATTCTCTAAATTATGTTCTTCAAAAATGGTTGTTGTCTTTCATAACGAAAAATGAACATATTATTACCATGTTTTTAAAACATATACAAAAGTTTGAAAAATAAATGAAAAAATATGTGTTGGATATAATGTTTAGAACAAAATCATGAAGCAAATACACGAACCTTCTAGCATAGACAATAAATAATATTTTAAAAAACCACAACTGCGGCTTTTTTTCGTCTATAGACAAGACGATACAATCGCCGAACAGAATTTGGACATTATTGTTTAATTTATACATTCTGTATTTTATAAAAACAATTTTTAAATAACTTTTGAATAAAGTTTTCAAACAAACAGGAAACAGAGAGGGAAATATTAAATTAATACGGTAGCACGATTTTACCGGAAACTTCAAAATACTTATACTTGTCAGATGGTGAATTTCAAGAAAAAATGAGAGAATGGAAGTACCTTCTATATTTATATCATGCATAATTCCATGTAACTCACTGGTTGATTTTTTCATCTTTTCCGAAGCATAATTTTTGGTGTTTGTAGACGAATTTAGGCAAATATCTTGGCCAAAGGCCGTTTAAGATTTGTCTGGTGTACGATAACATCATAAGTATCTTTCTTTTGCCGATTGAGCAAACTAGAGCAACTAGAAAATTATCCAAAATTTTATCGCAAAACTGTGTTCAGCGAGGAGGCTAAATTTTTCTGTTAATGGGTTTGATAATTCACAACAGACCCTGCAGACTACATACTAGTGTTGTCATTCGAACAAAAATTGTTCGAATATTCGAACAACTTTTTATCATTTTTGTTCGAACGAACAAAAATATTCAATTTAGAATAAAAAATTATTCGAATCATTTTTGTCGAATATTCGAACAATTTCCTTAATTACTTTATATAAAAAGTATTTTACATTTCATTACTTTTTAATTTGTTAACAATATGATATTAAGTAATCAAATTACTCCAAATTATAAATACTTGTGTAAGCTTTGTTTGTATGTACATATGTTCGCTAAACTCATCTTTCTTCTTTTTGGGAAAAGGTAATGCTTCTTTCATGGAATTAGAAGGTGTCTTACAATTTCTGATAAAGAGATTAGCAAAAACAAAAATGATATTCTCTAATCAAAAGCGTTAAAAATCGAATTATTGAACGACGTAAAAAAAGCATTAAATACCAACTTTTTTAAAATACGTCACAAAGGTCGTGTGTCAAACGATAGAAAAGTACTATGGTAAATAAATATTTGCCTGTGGTGAATAAATTTCATTTTTCTGCTGTGCCAAATGATATCTTTTTTGACAATGTAAAATTTTGACAAATTGCCTTGAGCATAGAAAGAAGCTGATGGAAGCTGACTACAAGCCGCCGGCTACCAGCAAATTTTTAAGAGGACATTTTTATATAAAACAATATTCTTGTAGCAATAAATTATATAATATTATATATATGATGCAACATTTTTCGTAAACTAAAATAAACAATTATTTTTTCACAGTCTAATTACATTTAAGAGACGTATGAATGTATGCAAAAGGCAACGGCTAGAAGCGACGGCGGTGGTTTTGCCTTTTATGATACCATGCTTCTTATTTGCTACTTGTCAAAAATTTATCTGTTGTGTCAAAAATTCTACTAGCCCCCAGGGCTAGTGAAATTTTATTCACCTCAGAAGTGTCAAAAATTTACTTACACTAGTACTTTGCTACCGTTTGGCACAGGCCCAAAAAGAGAAAAAAAAAATTATAAGTTTGTAGTGTGTGTCTGTGTATCTGTTTGTTTTTACGAGTCAACGTACAGACCAAACGGCTGGACCGATTTTGATTTAGTTTTTTCTGTTTGAAAGGTGACTTGATCGAAAGTGTTCCTAGCTATGTTTAAAGAAAATCGATCCATCCGCTTAGAAGGTATCACATCGTTTTTAGATATATTCTGTTAGATCTGTGTGTCTTTGACGCCGTAGCTCCCGAACGGCTTGACCGATTTTAATTTGCATTGTTTTCGTTTGAAAGGTGACATGATCGTATATCTTCTAATTTATACTTGAAGAAAATCGGTCTAGTCGATTGGAAGTTATCTTAAATTTTCTATATATTAATTTACTCTCTTCTTTTTTGCGATTCTGCTACTTCTATAGTATTAGTGGAACATAAAGTTCTTAACTTATACTACAGCGTCAACTGCGGCAAAGGTTCTTAAAATTTTTAAGTTTTGTTATTAATATTTCTAAATCTGTTATTGAAATCATATGGTTTTCGTGTGTAATGAATAATTTTTCGTTTGTTAATAAAAAAAAAAAAAAATAAAAAAATGAAACTGATACACATACGTGTCGTTTTTTGCAAACTTTTTTAAGATTATTCGAATATATTTTTTTATTCTTTGTTCGTTCGAATATTCGAACAAAAGTACAAAATTATTCGTCTGTTCGAACAAGAAAAAAATCATGAAATTTTATTCGAACAAAAATATAAAAGACGAATAATTAACAACACTACTACATACACACAGGTGCAGGTCATATCATTTGACCTTATTTCTTCAAAAATTAAGCCGGAGGTAGTGTTACGGTCAATGGAGATCATAACTGCACCATGATAAATGATTCTTTTTTTTTTTAAATATGAATGATATTTATTCGTGCGAAATGTGGTTTCAACAAGATGGCGCTACATAAACATATGGCGCACTGTGGGGTGAAAGTCTTCACAAGTGGCGATTAATTTAAAAAATGAACTTTAACTTTCCCAACCGTATTTGGTGCCATATGAAAGTAGATAAAATTCTCCACCACTAACTGCAAAAATAAAAGATCTTGGTAGTTTACTTTATTTGCAGTGTGTGTTCAAATTTCAATAATTTTAGTTAACTTTGCGTACATTGATTAAAAGAGAAAATTTTGATATATCAAGTGATTATAGTTGTTGTTAAGACTTCTATAAGTAAAAGTTTTATAATGGAACCGTCATTAAAAAATAATTTTTTGTTTAGATAAATGTTTTAGAAATATTAAAAAAAAAAATGCTCTAAAAATGTGGTATTTTGGATATATACACTGAGTTTCAACAACTTTGCGGATGAGTGCAGGGAAACATGCTTTTATGATCTCAAAATACAAAATTTTAGCTAATAAATCCCAGAATACCTATTTGCGCATTTGTACGATTTTTGATGTATGAAGCTTTTTGTGAGAGAATTCCAGTTGCTAAAAATCAATGTTAAAAATATATAATAAATATTTATTTTTTTTTATTTAAGCAAAAAAAAAATATTTTTTTTTAAAGGCACATAAAGTATGCTCTAATTTACAATTTAATTTACTAATTTATCTTTTTTTTATTCCAAAGTTACAGCAAGAATAGTCAAATAAGACCATTTTCCCCAAAATACAAAAAAGCCCATAAAAGGCTAAAAATGTTTTTTAGTTTTTTTTTAAATGCTGTTTTATTATGTATTTATTAATATTCATCAATAAAAAATAATAACACTTTAAAATTACGACTTTTATGAATTAATCGCCACTTTCTCTACCATTCACCCCACTGTGTGGCTACCGCATTCTTCGACTTATTGAAATAAAAATTTGGCGATACGTTGGTTTTGAGATAAAGAACTGTCAATTGGGTCGTATGATTTGACACCTCTTGATTATTTTCTAAGAGGTCACGTAAAGTCACTGGCTTATGCTGACAAATCAGTTAATGATTTGCAGGGTAATATTGTTCGTGTTATTCGTGACACACGGCCAGCAATGCTTGAAATAAATCGCCAAAAGTTGGACATCTAGAATGCGCTTCGTCGCGAATCATTTTAAAACTTCAATGAATTGATCTTTCGAAAAAAAAACTTTTTTATTAAAATTTGATATTTTGTGTTATTTTTTTTAACAATTTAAAGTTATATCGAGATTTAAAAAACGATGTTTTCATGAGCCGGCAATTTGCAGGTTTTCCTACGACTTTAATTAAAATAAATTCAGTCAAATGAGACTTCGACTCGCACACGAGGGGTCCATATGGCACTTGTTTCTTTTGGCGATTTTTTTTACACCGGCTTACCACTAATTACTAATGAAAAACTGTGTGATTCAGACATGTTATTCCCTCGTTTGCCAGCCAAATCTCTTTATAAACACAAATGTGTCCAATCTTTAAATTTAACCAGCTTATGTTTGCTGGGATGTTGAATATCTGTAGACTGATTAAAGTTAAAAACTTTAGTCATTACCTCAGTTTTAAGTGAAAAAAAGTATTTTTTTTTTCATTAAAATATTCCAAAACAAAGAGACAACTAACTGATGTATTAAAATGAAATTTATGAAAAAGTTAACAAAATAATGCCTCCAGAAATAAAAACAAATATATAATTTATATTTCTTGGACTAAGAATATTAATAAAATTTAAGTAATTGAAAAATGAAATTTTGTCTGCATTTTAATTATGCGAAAAAATAGGTTATTCAAATTGATTTACAGTAAAAAATGTAATTGTTTGAAGATTTAAGATTCAAGCAATTGGCTGAGAATAAAAGTTTTATTTCAAAAAAATCATATTTTTTAAAAATGGCAATATGAACTTTTTTCCTTACAGAATGTTGGCCGTGTCTTAAGACGCACCCGCTTGGCGCAAAATTTAGATTTAACGCAAGTTACAGTTCCGATAGGAGTCTTGTTAGTAATTTTTGAGTCTAGGCCAGATTCATTGCCACAAGTTGCTGCCTTGGCCATGGCCTCAGCAAATGGCTTGCTGCTGAAGGGTGGCAAAGAAGCTGCCTACAGCAACAAAGCTCTCATGGAGTTGGTTAAAGAAGCTTTGGCAAGTGTGGGCGCCGAAAAAGCCGTCTCTTTGGTATGTATTTTTTAATGAAATTTCTTAAAAATAAGAACAGGGGGTTATTATGTAATCCGAATCGAACGGAAATGTGTTCGAATGAAATGTTAATAACATACGAATTCGAACAGTTTCCGTTTCGAATCGAATTACATAATAACCCCACAGGTATTAATAAAAAAAATTTTTTCTTAGGTTTCCACACGAGAAGAAATAAGTGATTTGTTGTCTATGGAAGAACACATTGATTTGATTATACCACGTGGTTCATCGGATCTAGTGCGTCATATTCAAGAGCAATCCGTACACATTCCCGTATTGGGTCATGCTGAGGGTGTCTGCCATGTTTTCATTGATAAGGATGCGGATATTCAGAAAGCTTTGAAAATAGCCAGGGATGCCAAATGTGATTATCCAGCAGGTAAGAGAAGGAATATTAAAGACCAATGTATGGAAAAAGCTGCTGCTAAAATACATCCGTTCTGTATTCTAGTCTAGTTTTTAACGTGATAGTACATACGAAATAGTTACTATTACCCTTAACCACGACACGCTAGATAATGAAATATTCATGCACGCATTTAGTTGAGTAATGTTTCTTTATTGTTCCACTATTGAGTAGTCGCTTATAACTCTCAATATGTTCATATTATATTCAGCATAAGAAGCACTTGCATGTTTGAAAAAAAAATATTGTATTGAACTGGAATACAATTTCTCGTTCTAGATTGATTAAACGAAAATAAACAAACAAAACCCATTACGACTTCCGAGTCACTTAATTGAGGTGACGATCTCATGTGACCACCTGCCGGGGTAGCTTTTGACATAGCTTTTCGTGAGTACTTCCTTTTCTGGTTTAGAGTCCAGCTCACTTGGGTCCAATACAATGATCCCTTTATTTTACCTGTAAGTTGAAGAATAGATAGTGAGAGGGGGTACTAGGAAAGGGATAGTGATATAGAAGACAGGTGGTGAAGGAAGAGCTGAAGTTTTCTCTGTCTTTTCTGTCACTATCCTTTTCCTATTACCCTCGCTCAATATATTCTCTTTAACTCACAGGTAGTACAAAGAGATAATTGTATTGAACCCAAGTGAGCTGGACTCTAAATTTCACACTTCCTTACAAGCAGCTTGCTAACCTAGCCTTCCTCTTCAGATGAAGCTCTCTGAATTTTATTTCGCACGAGCTATTTTTATTGCTGATGAATTTGATTGACAGTTCCACTTTCAGTTGTGGAAATGCCTTGCTGAACACACGCTTCAATTAATTTGCCTTCGACTCAATAAGTTGGTTTGTAGCATATTCTGGTTGGGTTATTGGGTTCTTTGCCCGATCCAAGCTCGTTGGTTGTTCGGATTATGATTTTGCCACAGGATTTGAAATTGGAATTGGGTTTCTGCTCGGGAGCCACTGTAAAACAGATTATTTTTCAGCTGGAATATGACTCATGGTAGAATTAGTCGATTCGTATCGTTTTACTTTTGAAGTGGTCGTATCGTTTAATTCTGGATGTTGGTTAGTAAAAATTAGAGCTGTGCCAAATCGTTCTTTTCAGTGACCGGTCATTTTCGTTCAATTAGCAAAAAATTGATCCGTTCGTTCAATCGTTCACTTTTGAACGACAGTATGAAACAATGCTATTTTGTACGAATAATAAAATCGGTTGTATATACGAGTATTTAAATAATACGAATGAATGAATTGAATAATTTGTTAAAAAAAAAGTTGAATTTTTTATTTAAAAAAATTATATTTAAATTCATTTTATAAATAATTTCTTGTTCTTTCGACTAGAATTTTATACATTTTATTTTGGCTTAATATTTAGTTTAATATTAACATCTTACACAAACAGGGGATAAGAAAGGTACTTTTGTTTGGTTTTACTAGTTTTTTCTCTTTAGATAATTAATAAAAGCATTGTTACTCTTTTATCGTTATTTATATATTAAAAGCGCACCAATGTTTGTATGTTACTTCTCAAAGTTTAAGTTAAAGTTTCGTCCTCAAAAATATTTTACCGGAAACAAAAAAAATCTCTAAAGCACTACAAATTCATTTTAGATTCAGGTAATGAAATGTATGTATAAACATATATCTAACATCTTTACTTTGTAAAAACACTTTATAAAAAACAGTAGTAAAAATACTTCTTGTGAAAAGACTGTGAAATCAAATTATAAAAAGAATGATGGCAGTGCCACAGCGACGCTAAATAAAATTTAGTTATCACGTACCTAAACCTTTTAAAACACAAAAACTCAACTCAAACAAAAAGACATAACATAAATAGCAAACATGAACAAAAGCAAATTTGACATAAAAGACTTGAAACATCGAGCGGTACACTACTGATCCAAAAGCGTTCAGTAAAATCACCGGATCAGTTCGTTCAATTAAGTGACTCGTTCAATTTAACCCGTACGTTCATGAGCTACACAGCTCTAGTAAAAATGTGAGGTTGCCAGCCAACGTGAGCGCTGTTAATGTATTTCTCTTTGCTTTATACATGTGTGCGTATGTATGTAAGAGAGAAGTTGACGTAGAAATCTATTTTCTGTAGATTTCTACCTCACATACGTTACGATACATCTATATAATTAATAGGCGAACATGTTTTTTGTAATCCCTTTTACGCTGGTACCACCGCACCGCACTTTTAAAAAGATTTATATGGTTTTAAAGGATTTTTTATACAGATATGCAGAATCTATATTTTATTGAAATCCGTTCAGTATTGTGGGAGCTATAAGCGTTTAAAGTTGCTACTACTACATGCACACATATTACACACGCATTTATTAGCTTACAAGTAAAACAACCCTGCAGAAAGTGCGAATAGTGAAATTGTGGTGATTTACTAGTGACGTTGTCAGTAGCACTACTGACCAGGTGTACCCCAGCCAAAGGTATCATCTATTGACATTTAACATTAGCTTGTCATTGAAAATCCACCACTAGACTATAGCACTACTAACTTAGTAGTTCTTTCGGGACCACATGGAGACATTGGCGCCAAAGATTCCCTAGTAAATTTTAGGGGCTCTAGTCTACAATATCTATATATCCAATCTCGTTGTCAATAGTAAACTTATAGTGATTTTCTAGTGACATTGTCAATAGTGCTACTGACTAGGTGCAAATGCCTATCAGTAGACTTTAGCACTGTTGAGAAGGTAGTTCTTTTACGACCATATGGAGATATTTGAACCGAAGATTCACTCGCAAATTTTAGTGACCCTCGTCTACATATGTGACAGCGCATAGAGAAAGGGACCTAAGGGTAAAAAAATTTTTTAATCTAATTTTTTTTTTTTTTGATGTGGACAACATCTGAGCATCGAATGAGACCGATGCCCCAAAAGTGTTCCCTCCCAGAGATATGCGCGTTTTATGATGTGATGGTACACCAAAGATACACCTATTTAAATCTTTAAAATGGCTCTCCTGAACAAAACAGGTTTTTACCCTTTCTATTTTTCGCGTCACATATATTTATTTAATATTATTGCACAACATAATAAAAAAGAAAAACAAACTATTGACGCGTTCATTGACAATATCACCAGAAATACACTAGAACTGTCGTGTCTAACGTATCTCTACTCGCGCATAAAAGGAAAGTTGTCGACATTTTAACTAGTGCAATTGTCGCTGGAGAAAGAGTATTGACATAGAGACATATGGTTCTAGGTTGACAACAGGGAAGAAAAAAAACATGAGTGTGTGTGTGTGTGTGTTTGTACTATTTCTCTTGACTTTACAATTGTTTTTCTCTTATTTGTTGTTGTATCAAAGCCATAATACTTAAAGGAAGAGAGTTGAATAAATTGAATTAGGTTGGTTGAAGGGATTTTGTTTATGCTTTTTTAATTTCATGTATTATTTAATTATGCTTGTATATGTATGTAAGTTTGTGTGTGGCTGTGTTTTAATGAATTTTTTCATGACGTTTAGATACATTTTCTTTGAATCTTAAATTATTTACATTTTGATTCTAGAATACGGACGAGTGTGTCGTCCGTTTGGTATATCTAGTCTAGTATTAAATAAACAGCAACATGATTTATTTATGTTATAGATTTTGTCAGCTGAACTGCCGGGCGGTTAATTTATGTTCGGTTAATTTACGAAATACAATTACTGCGAAGACACAGTAAATTCGGGAGAGTTTACGTTCGGTTACCGTGCAGCTATATACAACAAGCACGTAGTAAATTCGGGAGACTTCATTTTCCTTGAATTTACTATGTATATATATATATATATATATATATATATATATATATATATATATATTGCTATGAATATAAAGTAAATTCGGGAGAATTTATATTCTGCTGTCATGAAGTTAAAGGCCATGACTCACTCTTATACACAATCACACCACCTACCTACAAAAAAGTACAACCCTGATCTGATGAATTGTCATTGTCTTTTGCAAATTGTGATAGATTCCATCATACCAGGATTTCATTTTCTCAAAAAGTTATATTATGCAATTGGTAAATTCTTTTTCCTTTTTGATTTTCTTAATAAAATCTCTAGTTTTTTTAGGAAAAGTCTGATGTGATTTTTCTACATACATCAACATATATATACATATATATATATATACTGACCAAATACATACATCTGAATTTATATAAAGTCGGTATGCAATTTTCTGTTAGTTAAAGCGTTTTGCGTCTCAGTTAATGATATATCATCCCAGGTATTACAGGGCCGGAATTAAATGACCAGATTACGAATTGTACATTATCAGTTTTTGTTAACAGTCGTATTAGGAATATCAATTACAAGACTAAGAAGCGACGATTCGTGTTGTCGGTTATATCAGTGACTATGTAGGATTGCAGTCTCATGAAGGAATCAGACACTTGAAGAACCTGCAGGTACTGTACGTTTCTACCTTGGCTGGTAAAGAAAACTGCGTTACAAGATTGTATTTTATATTAGCCCAATGTGCAAACTCGTCGCATAATTCACATATGTAATTAAAACTATATACATACGTTTGCTGCAGTCGTTATGAAAAACCCTAGAAATTTTTGTTATTATAGTTCTTTCACTGCTTATTTATTCTACTTTGTCCCTGATTTCATATAAATTTTTTTTACACTTTCTGCTATTTTTTTTTTGTGAACAATCCAATTAAATTTTTCTTTCCTAACATGAGTTATGAATTTGATTAGTAATTGAAAACTTTAATGAAAAACTAAACTACACATTTTAATAATTTATTGCAATTTAATAAAAGCAAATAAACACTTCAAACCACTTTCGCCAAGCATAGAAAGTAATCAACAATTAATATTCCCTTACATGTACATATGTACGAGTATGTGTGTGTGTGTGTGTGTGTGTGTGTGTGTATATGTGTACATATGTATATGTGTAATGTGTCATTTTATGTTTTCATAAACACCATCTCATCTCCCACACGAATAATAAATGTTGTGTGATTTTTATTATATTTGCTTTGTAAACTTAAGTTAAATAATGAAATTTTTAAAGGAAACTTTATGCATTTGTATTAGTTTTTGAAATATTTTATTTTTCTTTTTCTGCTTGTTTTGCGCATACATAAGTATATGTATATTGAAAAAGCAGCATAAGTTAAAAATTAATATCATACAAAAAATGAGCGCACCATTACCAGCAGAAATAATACGATAACAAAATGGAACGCTTTTTGCAACTTGTAAAGATGCGCTGAGCCAGCGAAATCAGTTATGTGTTATTTACAGGTAAACCAGAAATATGCCCTAAAAAAAGTATTTTATGCGCATTCAATATGCAATAAAAAACTTAAAAATATGCGCTAAGAAGTCAACAAATATGCTTAAAAATTAAATAAATTGGTTTATTTGTAATTGAAAATATGTATATTTTTAGTTTGAAACTTCAACAACATTTGCATATAAAATAAGACAAAACAAAAAAAAATAAAATAAAAAAGGAAACAAAATTAGCAAAGAATAACTATGTTAAAACAACATTTCCATACAAATTTTGACTGAAACAAATAATACAAATTAATTTTTATTGGATTTTATTTCTCATAACAATTTAACTTCAACTTCAAAAGACCACGATATCAGAATTCAGGCTTTTGAACTGTATTTTGGATATATAAGACAAGATTTTTATTTATAATTTTTATTGCAATAAACAACAAAATATTGGCCTAGAATTTTGAATAAAAATCGTTTCTAGGTTTCTATCAATGTTCCCTAAGCCTCTAGTCGGGGCAGAGTCCGTTACAAATAGCAAAACTGAATTTGTATTGAAACTAACGTCCGTAAAACTGCCTGTATAAGAAAAATGTATACACTACATGGAATATTTAAACAGAGATTTAGATGGCGAAAAATAAAAAACAATTTGACTAACCCCTTAACTTGTAAGCAAATTAATCCAGATAGCGCCTAAAAAAACTTTTTTAAAACTTAAAATTGTATTTCATAAATGAAATTTTAATAAGTTTAAAAAAAAAATTTAATAATTTTTTAATTTTATTAATAATTTTTTTTTCGGAATGTGATGTAAAATAAAAAAATTCTATAAAGTGTCAAAATATGCTCGAAAAGCGTAAATTATGCTATAAAAATTAGAAAATGTGCTAAAAAATATGCGTGTATGACTGATATATGCAAAAACATGCCTTAAAGGGTAAAATATGCAAAAATATGCATTAACAAATCGATGCCAAAATTCATAAAAAGTTCTGAAACGGACAAATATCTTGTCCCCGCATTAATACGTCACACAAGAACAATCATGCAATCCCAGCTAAAAAAAATATGTATGGAGCATATATGGTATCCCATATATGGTTCGGATCCGAAAAATGAGGGCATATGGGCATATATGATTATATATATATTCATACATTTTCATACATGTATGTATATGTAAATATTCCCTCTGCAGTATGCAAAGTTCATATTCATACTTTCTTGATTCACAAAAGCGCACTGCTGTGCAATAAATTAAATTACTAAAATTACTTTTTTTTTTAAATTTGGAACAGGGAGGTTGTATTTAATAAAACATTTGTTTGGACAAATAATTCAAAACGAACTAAAGGTTATTTCGTTCATTTTAAGTCAAAAGGTATTAAATGGGGCCACAATGTATAAAATCATACAAGAATGGTTTTTTTTTGTAACAAAAGTTTTTATTTTTTTAACGTTGAGGGTACACATATAAACTTTGCATACCTTATGTATTTTCTAATGGATTTACAATTTACCAGTGATAAGATCCAAGCTTTTTTGATTGCAAAAACGATCTTATGTGAGATATCATGTATGCATACAATCTTATATGACTCCATACACAGAAAAAATTATTCCCAAAAAATTTTCAAACATACGTGTGTTTTGAAATATAATTTAGTTTCAGTAAATATTTTTTACTGTTCCAGTAAATTATTTGTTCCAATTTTATTTTACGTAAAAAAAACTGTATAGAATGAAAATTATCTATATAAAGTAAAATTTGTAAAAAATTTTAGATTTATTTTTTTTATATTTAAATTTGTTATTTTCAGTTAAATTAATTTTTATATACTGTAAAAAAATTTTTCAGATTTTTTTAATTTTTTCGGTTAAATTTATTTTTATATACTGTAAAAAAATTTGTCAGATTTTTTTAATTTTTTTCTGCAAATTATTTTATAGATATAAAAAACCTTTTTATTTTTTTTAAAGATTTTTGTCTGCGGTTTTCAAACTTATTATGTTTGTATATTGTGATTCTCAATATATTATTAAGAGTCTTACTATTTATAAACATAAGAAGTTTTCGAGCTAAATTAAAAAATTTTTTGGGTTAAAGTCTACTGACGAGTTCCAAAAGCGGGAACGAAATGCTTAACCACAAAAACAAGACAATTTTTGAAAGTAAAAAAAATAGTTGAACCTTTTATTTGATTCAGTTATTTTTTCAAATAAAAGTTTTACTAATTTTAAAAAAAAAAAATTTTAAGAATTGTTATTGGTTCAGTTAATTTATTTTCTGATAATACGAAAAACTTTAGTGAATGTGTTTGTAAATTATATAAAAAAAAAATTGCTGAATAATACAAAAAAAATCTGCAAAAATATTTTTCTATTCCTATTAATAAATTTGACTGAAAATATTTTGAGTTTCAGTTAACTTTTTTCTCTAATGCCATAATAAGTTAACTAAAAATAAAAATATTTTTTTCAGTTAAATTTTAACAAAATTGTTATCAGAATCTACAAATTTCTTTGTAGGTCCGCATTCACACAAAAAATTTACTGATTCAATGAATTTGGTTACTGAAAACGAAATTTCGTTTTTTCTGTGTATATTAAATCTTATTTCTTTATATGGATCCACATATGAAGAGCTTCATAATTAAAGTTCCATATATTAGCTCATATATTATAATACATTTCATATATTAGTCCATATATTAGTTCATATATAATAGTTTTGCCATGTATAATCCCATACATTTCCATACATGAATTCGTACATATTCATATATAGTTATATACATTCATTTATTAAAAATATATGGACCATATATTTTTAATAATAATAATGGGATGGCATATTTTATATATTAAACTAGCTGACCCGGGCAAACGTTGTTTTGCCTTCAAATTTTATTTTCACTGCAAGTCTGCGGTATTGGGCTAATTAACGCCACTACACGCTGATTAAAGACCCAACGCCTTCAGCGAAACACAGCTTATCGCGCTAATCTCTATCGGGCAAAACACGAAAAAACTAAATATTGCGCCATCTGTCGGACGAACTTCAATCTACACAGAATCACTCCTCACTAGAGCATGTATATAAAGTTTGGTCAAAATGGGTGCAGTAGTTCTTGAGTTACGGTGCAAAAACACAAAAAAAAAACTAAATATTGCGGCATCTATAGGACGAACTTCAAACTACACAGAAACATTACTCACGGTCCATAGAGCATGCTAATAAAATTTGGTCAAAATCGGCACAGTAGTTTTTGAGTTTAGCGATCACGAACATACACGTAATTTTTATACATATGTAGAGATATGTGAATTAGCTTCATAAGAGTTAAAATATAAAGAAATATAACTAATTGTTTCACTGATTAATAATTTAAGAATATGCAATCTGTGTCTTGCTTTAGCGTATGTCACCAGTGTTTGCCAGAAAAACTTTCCCCATTTCAAAAGAAAAATCCAAATATTTGTCGCCAAAAATATCTCATTCAATAAAAACGATTTTTTAAGTCTGATGTGTATTTTATTACATTTAAATAACAATTTTATTTTTATTTACATAAACACGGTCATATGTATGAATTCATGTACTACATACATATGTATCTACAAATGTATGTATTTATTATAATTCCAAAAATAATAATTGGAAATTATTAGAAATTTGCTTCTGGAAAAGTATTAGGATTTTGTTTTTTTTTAAATTAATTACAGTAGATAGATAATGGTGACCTGAGTGCTGTTTTGTGAGTTCAAAACTGGGAAAAATTAAAAATGGTGGCGACCCTGCTACAAATGGTAACTTTTGGAAGGATTTTCATGCTGATTGAATACCTGATCTGATCAAATCCCCGAAAATCCCCAATTTATAACAAGGTTACCACCTGTTTTGGGGTTTCCCCGTTTTGAATTCCCAAAACAGGACTCAGGCCACCATTGCCTATCTACTAGAGAGCTGCTTAAACAGTCTTCAAATGTAAAAACGTCATGATTTTTAAATGTATTCACGTCGCATGTATTATACTAAACCAATAATAAATGCTGTCGTACTATAAGCGAAGCACGATGGATGTATTGGTGTACGTGTATATCAGTGTTAACAAGCGATGTCGCAAGCCAGCTTGTTTGTAACAGTCAAAAGAAGTACTGTTGATTAGTGTATGTTTGTTATTTTTCATATTGTACGTTTGCGTGTGTGTGTAATTTGTAGATGGTAAGCTATTATGTGTTAATGCATGTGTGTGCCTTTGCATGTGCGCAGAAAAATAAAAGATCATACACACATACATGCATGACGTTTGTACACGCGCTCATAAGTAGAAAGAAGCAAGTATCACAAATTCTTCCGTCACGAAGTGTTTTCTTCTTTACTCTTATACCTACAATACTCAAAAAAATTTCTTGCAAACAGTGTTGTTAACGTTTGTTTTATAAGATTTCGCTGTAGTAGAACATTTGAAAAATCCCTCATGTCTTAAAAGTTCTTATAAGATGTCTTATGCAGGAGACTACTATCTACTTATTATGAATAATTTTACTAAAGTAGAAGAAAGACCAATGGAGGAATACTTTCTTTTTCTGGCTTTCTCCCAGCTAAATTTAGTCTTTGCAAAGTAAACTTTCCGTGTGTAAAAAGATTTTCTCTCTTCTTGAGAGAGAGAATGTATTTTTTACAAATAACTCTCAGTTTGAATTGGTTTAATTTTATATTTTGTCCGACAAAGTTGAACTACGCTGCCAAGTTTTATTGAGTTGCCCCATCATACGAGTATAAAAAAGTTTGCATAGTTATTTTGTGTTTGTGAAATTGAATTGTGAGTGACATTTGTTTTCGAAAAATTCACACATAGCTGGTTTCGTTGGCACAGCGTCGACATGAAAATGTACTCGCATAAGTAATAAGTTGAGTGGCTTATTTAACTTTCATTTAAAACAAATTTTTGGAAAAATATTTTTAAAAGTTCGCGGCTTATATATATTCATGGGAATTTAATATTTCATATGAAATTTCTTCAGCGCAATACAGTTGGGGACTTTATTTTTTTATAATTTTCAAGTATTTTCATTTTCATATGCTAAACAGCAAAGTATTTTTTTTTTGTAGCTTAAGTTCTGCAACTTATAAGAGTTTGATATGTTAAAAAAAATATATACATATACTTATTCATGCATACATACATTTATACATATGCATGCACATAAGCATATTCGTAAAGTCTTAAGAGAACTTATTATTGATACAAACTACAAACTTTTTCAAGTAATTCAAGTGTGCGCAGCAAGTACTTGTATGTATTTGTAGACACAGAAAAGTGTGCTACAAAAATTACCCTTAAAAATAAGGGGCTATTTACATTTAGGCGTTTGCCCCTACTGCTTGAGACATGCAACAGTGGCCAAGGTTTGTAAGCCAGTGGTGTAGGGAAGCGTGCTGCGTAGACTTCCGGGTGATATCGTGCAAGTTACAACTGATATTTTTTAGACCCCATTGCATAGTTAGCTATATATGAGCTATATATTTATTATAGCTATTGCTATTTATGGCGCGATACAGGAGTTAGAAAATGATTTTCGTAACAAAAATATTCGACACTATTACAGTTATAAATTTATTTTTGTTTTGATTTCTTTGTACTTAAAAGCAGAGATAAACGAAACAAAGTGTTTGATTTTGTTTTGTTTCGTTCTTTGATATAAGTAACAACAAAAGCAAACCAAAAACATTGAGAACGATTGTTCAATTTGTATCGTGTGCCGATAGAAAAGATTAATGGGAAATAAATGGAAACGTTTTGAAATATTTGCGGCGAATTTGACATCATCATATCCCAGTAAAAAAAGACACTGCAAAGAAGTCATGAAAATGTAGACTTTGCAGTCTGGAAGTAGTTCAAATTTCGACCCGATCTAATGATTTTTACATAGGATTGTCATTGCAAGAAGTTCTCTTTTTCGATGCCTAGTCATCGAATTAGAAGCGATTTTAAGAAAAATTTCCGTTTTTGTGTTCTATGGTAATATTTTCATCTAGGAAAATTTTTAAAATGTTACATATTTTAACAATTCGTTTCTTTTTATACGAATTTAAACGCGAAACAGAGTTTTCATGTAAATTTAAGCAAATAACTTTTTAATTTTAGGCGAAAATTAGTTCATAAATTTCTTTCTTTCTTTTGAAAAGTTCAAAGTAGTATTTCGGTGAGTATTTACTAAAACTATGGAAAAACTACAAGGTTTTGTGTGACTAAAATAAACTTCTACTTGGTTTTCTGCTATCAGCAAATTAAAAATATCGATTTTTTGGCAGCAATGAAAATGTGGTTCCTTCAGAATGACTTCCATTTTTTTTACTGGGATAATATAATTTTATTGTTTAAGACGAGTTTTCTAAGAACTAAACACAACCGTTCACATTATATTTGAGATGTTTAAGATTGACGTTTTGTCAATAAAATATTGTGTTTGTAAGAAATTTCGAATAATTATGTTTTTTATTTGTTTTATTATTTTTAAACAAAAAATGTTTTTGTAAATAATGTAATATTTTTTAAACAATTATTGTATTTCAAATAATTTATTTAACGTGCCGCCATTTAATAACAACACAAATTTGCCAGAGTTATCAAAAGCGAACTGAACATACCACATTTACGTGTTAATCGATGAGTTTATTTTTAAGACTTTTTATTTGAGATGCCAAACAAAACAGGTCAATGTATGGTGAAATATCTAAAAATTATTGTGTTTACGCTCTTAAAGACGAATAGGATGTTAAACACATAAGTTTGAACATAGTATTATGTAGCTAAGTAGCAATTGCTATAACCGGGTGTCCTAAGACACCTCTCTTTTTTTATATTCGGGGTACTTATAAATGGGGAAGACGAATAAGCCATATCCGTCCGTCCGTCTGTCTGTTCGTAAAATCGTTTTTTGTAGTGGCCAGATGTCTACACATTGTGTCCAAATTTCAAGTCCGTAGCTCTTACAGTTCATTTTCACCTTTGGTGTACGGAAATATACAGAAAAATAACCGGCGGCGGCGCACCATCGGCTTCGAGCCGGTCGACTTGTTTCTCTGCTTGGTATTGCTTCTTTCAAACACTAATACACTCATACATAGCTCACACCGATTTGACAATGCAAAGAAATCTCAGCAAAGAAATCAAAGTCAAAAGATTTTTACCCCCTATCGTATAGATGTTTACACATCAATAGTTTTATTTATTTAATTTATATATGTCCATAAAAGTTTAAATTTTCCAGTTATGAGGCTGTGCTTTTCATTTTTCTGATATTAACTACAAATTCATTTATTTCTAAAATATAAAAATATAACATATATATAATTTCTGAAGAAAAAAAAAAATTGCACCTTGTTACTTTTATATACCACAAAAATTTTAAATTTCCCAACTCTGGCATCATGCCTTTATATGTTTCTATTTTTTATATATAAATTTATTTCTTTTAAGAGTATAAAATATGTTTAATTTGTAAAGAAAAAAATAATTGTTCTTCTTACATTTACATTAGGGATGTAACGAATACCAGTTTAGCGAATGCGAATGCGAAAATGAATAATGCATTTGAATTTTTGCGAAAGCGAATGCAAATACTTAAAATACGATAAAAATCACATGAAACTTAATTTTTTTAAGAACATGAAGTTGTATTTATATGTATAAATAGATGCAATACAAATAGCATTTTATTTAAATTGAGTCTTTAATTAAAAAAAATTTACAAATCAATCAACACATTCGTACTTTGGCCCTAAAGCCTGGTACTCTGTTCAACATTTCATGTGAAATGCTGTCAAAATATATATTAAGAAAATTTGAATGAATTGTTCATGAAAAATCTTTGAAAAATAGTACTATTTTCATCTTGGGACAAAAATATATGAAATATATCTTCAACATTTTAAGATTTCATGCGAAATAATATGCGTGGCACTTGTTTCGCATGGAATTTACAACAAACAAGGGCTGGTTAATATTGTTAGCATTTAAAATTTTCTGTACGAAGTAATGAATGGTACTCAACATTTTTCCAAAGGTTTGAACATACTACAAAGCAGCTAGATTGTGGATTCATTATGATAATTATCATTTATAGAAAAGTTTTCCGATAAAATTTTAAAGCTTTGTTTGGAATCGCAAACTATTTTCGTAAAAAATACAAATTTTGTTGTCTTTAGTATTCGCTTGAAATATTCGCATACAGTTTAGCGAATGCAAATGCGAATGCAAATAACAAAACTAAGCGAATCATTTGCGAATGCGAAAGCGAATGCGAACATTCGTTACATCCCTAATTTACATATATAGCAAAAAAATGAATTCTTCCAACCCTGGAATCGTCTATGTATTTTTTTTTTATAAATTTACTAAAACAGATTTATTATTATTCTTGATTAAAACAGATTTATTTAAAAAAAAACAACAGTTTTTTTTTAGCTACTAAAGGGTGTCCCAACAAGAACGCAAGATTTAAATTTTAAATAAAACACAGATATTAAAAAAAAATCGTGAAACTTTATTATATCGTAAAGTAGACAAAATGAGGTTATGTGTGGAACAACAAATCGGGCAGATGGCCGCCGCGGCTTTGCTGGCACACACGCGATCTTTTAATGAAATTTTCAATGACCGTTCTGCATAAATGCTGCGGTATTTCATTAATGCAGCGTCCAATTTCCTCTTTTAAGGCTTGAGTCGTCGTCGGCTTATTCGCGTAAGCCATCGACTTCAAAAAACCCCAAAGAAAGAAGTCTAATGGTGTTAAATCGCACGATCTAGGCGGCCAATTCTGGTCTCCAAAACGCGAAACAACACGACCCGGAAATGACTGATGTAGCAATTGAATTGTTTCTCTGGCTGTATGACATGTGGCACCATCTTGTTGAAACCACATGCCCTTCACATTCATTTCTTCAATTCTAGGCACGAAAAAACTGTTTATCATTACACGATAACGAACACCATTGACTGTTTGCGCTTGACCTGCCTCATTTTTATAAAAAAAGGTCCAATGATTCCTCCAGCCCAAAATCCACACCACACAGTGACACGTTGAGGATGCATTTGCTTCTCGTGAATCACTCGAGGATTTTCCTCACCCCAAATGCGACAATTCTGCCTATTGACGAAGACATCACATTGATCGCAATTTGCGAACTGTAGCCGCAAAACTTTCACCATTTTGGTAAAACAATTTCACAATGAGAATGCGTTGTTCATTCGTGTAGCGCTCCATTTTTACTAACCTCGTACCTTCTACTAGCAAACAATAACAATTGTTCAAATGTCAAACAATGACACTTCGAATGGCGCCAAATTTAAATCTTGCGTTCTTGTTGGGACACCCTTTATTATAAGCCAAAAAATTTTAAATTTTCCAACTCTGAAACCGTCATTTCGATTTTGCTTATTTTCAATTTCCAATCTACATCGGACCATTTCTGATTTACTAGTTTAAGATCGAAGTCTCTAGCTTTTCTTGGACCCCCGGAAAACGTGTTTCATTTACAGACAGACAGACGGACGGTCGGATAGATGGATATTGCTTATTCGCCTTCCCTATTCATAAGGTCGCTTATGAATATTATGGAAATCACACACGGAATGACAAATCTATATTATATATATTTAACTAAATATAGCAAGGCCCTAACTCATTATTTTTTTTGAAATCGAGATTTTTGAATTTTTCGATATATTAGATGTTCTATCGGAATATAAAAAAAACTCGATTTATATATTAAGGTAACGATATACCCTGAAGGGTATAATACATATGTTTCAACAGCAGGCCAATTATTTTAAAGCTGTGAAAAAGCTTTGAAGCAGCTACGTCCAAGCCATATGCACAATGTGCAAACTTTTATAAAAGAGCTTGGTGCTTTCACGCCGACGAGAACACAACAGCCAATCAGATCTCGGAGAAAACAATGCCGAAACAAGAACAAATTGTAAGAGCTTTCAAAGTTGTTTATCTTTAATGCAAATATGAAAGTACGTGTGTTTGGACGTAGCTGGTTTAAGGTAGAATTAGTAAAATCGTATCGTGATGTTGCGTGTCAGCTGACAAAAACCGTACGATATACCATGCATGTTACTAGTTATAAAATATGTGGAGGTAGCACTGCTGACGTAGAAGTCTACAGAAAACAAATTTTTCTGTACACGCAATGAAAAAATATGGTTGAGGTAACCATAATCAAACAGCAACATACTTTGATTGAATTATATAGTTGCAGTCAAATCATATTATTGTTAACAGAAAAAAACTTTAGCAATATTATTATCTGAGTTTATTATAATATTATCTGAGTTAATTATATTATAATCTTAGTATTGCAAATATGACAACACTATTGTTAGATGTGACTAAAATATAATTGAGACTCACCATAGCATGTTCTAATATTGTATTAATATTATTAAATATGAGCACAGTATTATTTAATATAACAATACTATTTTGTTTTTTAATAATATATTTATTGCAGTAACAGCTGTGCTTTAAATTCAAAACAAAAAAATAAAATAAATTTTGTTGAAATAAAATGTATATATAGAAATGTATACTTGGACGACATACAGACATGTCTGTTTAAAGAGATACATAAATGTTTATATACTTCTATTGGCCAATCCTTTTGTTTATACTTTATTTATTTATTCATTTATTTAACACTACCGATAGCTCACAAACGAAATACTGAACTGACAGATGTTTCTGAAAAAGATTTTTTTTACTTAACATAGTATGGTTTTGGAAAACATTATATTGTTATTTACATCATATTATTTTTAAATAATAATACAAATTATGTTGTAGTCATTAATTTATAACAAAACTGTATTGTTAAACTCTAACCATATCACGCTTTTTTATGGATGTGATAATGTAATTATTAAATTCAAACATTACTCTGTTTATCGTAACGAAATAAATGTTTAAAATAACAATAACTAGTTTTCAACGACCACACATTTGTTTCCGAGAACACAATATTGTTGTCTCAACCATTATACAACCATATCTTTTCTTTGCGTGTAGCAAATGTCAAAAAAGTCGCATTCAAAGCCAGACAAAAAAAATGTGCTGTGCAAACTGTTATATTTTCTATAACTTGTGCCCAAAGTAGAATGATACGATTTTACTAACTCTACCTTTACTGTATGAACGTGGTAGTCTTAACTCAATTGAAACAATTTACTTAGTAACAAACACTGAGATTGTTTTCTTAATTAAAAAAATATGGCTAGACGTTGTCTTTCTTATAAAATTTCGTTTTAAAAGTTTTAAAGATACCAATTTGCCTCAAGTCTGCGCACAGTGTTTTTTATTTATTAGATTTAATTGTTGTAGTACTTATGTATGAGTAAAATCTTATAACTAGGGAAAGGCTTTTCATGCATTTAAAATCACATTTTATGTACATAAAATATGCAGTAAAAATATAAAAATATGTATTTAAGACTAATAAAATATGCATTTATCAACTTTCTTTTCAACATTTAATAACATTAAGAACTTAAAAAAATCACCTTCATTGCTTTCATTAAAATCTTAAAAATCATAAAAAGATCACTTTCAATCAATGCCTTCTTAATAAATATTTGGCAAATCATATGGAATACAAAATAAAGTTCAGTCGAACTTTTATTGACGTACATCAATGAATAAATGTTTTTTTAATTGTCAAAGATAAATCTTTGAAGATTTCGTCTGAAAAAAATTTATGTAATAAAAATGTATGTTCCACATCAGCAGAAGTTATTGGTGCGTACTTAAATGCTGCTATTTCCTTTGTGGAATATTCAGTTTCTTAGAACTATAAACTATTGATCCAATTTGTTGCATATATTTTAAGTTCATAATTTTTTTAACCATTTCTAATTGATGTGTTAAAGTAACGAAAGCCTCTAATTGGCCTACAGTGTGAACAAGAAAGCAATACTATATGTACCCAAATATAAATTAGGCAGAAGGCTGTCGGATACTTTATTTCTATTAATAAAATTAAAGAAATTTTAAAGTAAAAAAAGCAATGTGAGTCCGATCACAGAGGAGATGTGTAAACATCTAGTAATGAAATTTTTTTTTTTAAGTTGGAAGTACTTATGCTTTTAGTATCTTTTTTTAAATTAATTAATTAAAAGTATCAAAACTTTCAATATTGTAAATACATATGAATTTGTTGGTTTTTGTTTGTTTTATTAAACTTATTTGGTTAGTAAATGAGCACACTGCAGTATTTGTATATGTACTGCATTCAAAATTGCAGTAAGCAGTAAATTTACTGATTACTAAAAAAATTCAGTAAATTTTTACTGCTAATGAAATTTAATTTGCATTACCAGTAAAATCGTAGGGCCGTAATCATAATAAAATTGTAGCAAGTGGCAAAGTTTTTTCATTCAAATTTTGAAAATTTTGTATGAAAAACATTTAGCCACTTGGTAGAATTTCATTATGAATACGGGCGTTACTGATTACTGAAAATTCAATGCACCTCATCATATAATAAATCATTTAAGCACTTTATAAAAATTGTAGAAAAAAATTTTACTAATCAGTAAAAATTTACTTGTTAAATATTTGTTATTATTTTTACTGATACTTTAGTGGTACTGCAGTGCTCATCTATGGTAAATGCCTTTACTTTAACTTTTTAATTTTTAATTCCTGTTGTTCATCGTTTAAATGTTGCTGTTCTTGTTGTTGTGTACGCATTGCAATTAAAATAAATTCAGTAAAGTGCGACTTTGGCTCGCGCATATTCGGTTTTGATTTTTTATTTTTTTATTTAGCTTTCTTCCTTTTTTAAGTTTTTTCAGTTTAAACGATTTTTTTTCAGTTTTATCGCTTTTTTCTCGTTTTGGCGTTTTTTCTTCTCTTTTTGCGTTCTTTTAGTTTTCGCAATTTTTTTTTTTCGTTTTGGCGATTTTTTCATTTTGGGGATTTTTTCGTTTTGGCAATTTTTTCATTTTGGCGATTTTTTTTCTGTTTTTTTGGGGTTTTTTTCATTTTGGCGATTTTTTCTGTTTTTTGGGGTTTTTTTATTTAGGCGATTTTTTCATTTTGGCGATTTTTTCATATTGGCGATTTTTTTTTGAAGGATTTTTTTCATTTTGGCGATTTTTCCGGTTTTTCGCGATTTATTTTAGTCCTAGAGATTTTTTTAATTTGGTGCTTTTTTCGATTTGGCGATTTTTTTTTGCTTTTGGTGATTTTTTTATATATGGCGATTCTTAATTTTTTTGCTTTTTTAGTTTTACCGTTTTTGAAAATTTTAAGAGTTTTGCTCTTACGGTCTCCAAGATACAGCAAGTTGTCAAAATTACAAAGTAAAAATTGCATTAACTGATGGAACACCCATTGATTTAAAATTTTTAAATTTAGTGTTAATTGTTGTAGTCTGTATAAAAATACACTAACTTTTAAAATTTCAAGTGTATATATGTACATACAATTGTATGTATATTACATGGGATTTTAACATTTTTCATTGCTCGTTTTGGAACACCCTTTAGTTTTTAACTCTCATGTATTTGTTGTTGTAGGGGCCAAATGTCTACATATTGTGTCCAAATTTCAAGTCCGTAGCTCTTACGGTTCATTTTCACCTTTGGTGTACGGAAATATACAGAAAAATAACCGGCGGCGGCGCACCGTCGGCTTCGAGCCGGTCGACTTGTTTCTCTGCTTGGTATTGCTTCTTTCAAACACTAATACACCCATACATAGCTCACACCGATTTGACAATGCAAGGCAAAAGCAAAAAGCAAAGAAATCTCAGCAAAGAAATCTGAGCAAAGAATCAAAGCCAAAAAATGTTTACCCCCTAGCGTATAGATGTTTACACATCAAAAAACTTGCAGCCATATGCCAAAAATAACGTGTAAGTTAAAACCAGTTTTTGTATGAAAATTTTAATTTAACGTACACTTCAAGCACACGTTATTTTTTTTGCATATGGGGGAAAGTTTTTTGACTTTAAAATTTCTTTAATTTTATTAATAGAAATTTAGTATCCGACAGCCTTCTCCCACGTTCCCCATCTAGTTGCTATAGGATGTATTCGTATCATATCATTTGATATTTTTCATTAAAAGCTGAAACACGCAAAGGTGCTTTCAAAAGCACTTTATATCTATATGAAATTTATGCGGAACCAGTAGAGAGCGCTGAAAAAGATTACACAAAAATTTTTGGGTTAAAATGGCTGTTATCCCATACAATTTTTTTTTAATTTTCAATGGTATTGGTATTCTTGACTTAACCCCAGGTATATCGAATAATATCACAAAAAATACCATCGTAAATTTTTCTCGTTTTCCTCTTTTTTTGTTCTTACACAGTCATAAAAACTGCAGCTTTTAAATACTTTACAACTAATAAAAATAAACACAAAATTTGATTTATAACATGAAAAAACTAAAAAATGTATTAAAAATATACATTTATAGTAAAATATGCAAAAATATGTATTTATTGTAAAATATGCAAAAATATGCACTAACAAATCGATGCCATTTTGTTGCAAATTTGTTGATTCGCAAAGATATGTTATTTACGTTGATCTAAGACCAACGACAGAAAACATGTATTTACATGAAAATCCTTTCCCTACTTATAACATTTTACCTTATAACATATTACTTTTTTAGTGTTTAGAAATTGTTGAATATACAGAGCCGAACAATAATATTCACACAGCACCCACCTTTGTTTTCGACCTCTTATATATTTTCTATAAAAAGGCACAGCCGGATCAGTTTTTAAGAAAGTTAAGAGAAATATTTGTTCAAATTTTTTCTATACAAATATGAGAAAAACTAGAATTTATAATTAGTTTTATTATTGTTGTTCTAACTTTTATTTGTTTCTATATTTATGATTTTATTAGGCTAATGTTCAAATCGATTGGTAAGCCAAATTACTCGTGATAATTATTAAAGAACAAATAACAAGAAAGTTAATTGTAAATATTCTGACAAACACTTAGTAGAACGGAACAACTAGCTGTTTTCGAAGGTCACAACAGCTTCATCATCAGCGTTCTTTTGTGTTTGGGCCACTGTGTGTGGTGCTGCTTAAGCGACATAAAAACAAATTTTCTATGCAATTCCGGTGGACAAAAGTATTAACACAGTTAAATCAAATTTAGAACAAATTAAAATTTTGTAGGGACACTCTTTAGGGTTCCGTACAATAAAGGTGAAAAGGAACCCTATTGTTTTCGCTACACCGTCCGTCTGTCCATCACAGGCTATTTTCTCAGGAACCGTAAGAGCTACGGACCTGAAATTTGGACATGTAGAACCTTGGCCGCTACAACAACAAGCACATGAGAATTAAAAATTAAAGGGTGTTACAAAACGAGCAACGAAAAATGTTAAAATCCCATGTATTATACATACAATTGTATGTATATTACATACAATTGAAATGAATGAAATTTGTAAAATTAGTGTATTTTTATACAGACTACAACAACACTAAATCTAAAGGGTGTTCCATCAGTTAATGCAATTTTTGACAACTTGCTGTATCTTGGAAACCGTAAGAGGCAAACTCTTGAAATTTTCAAAATCGGTAAAACTAAAAAAATCCCAAAAATTATTAAAACTCCAAACCGAAAAAAAAACGCCAAAAATCAAAAGAACAAACCGCCAAGACGAAAAAAGCGCCAAAAGAACTAAAACTAAAATAAACCGTCAAAATGAAAAAAATCGCCAAAATGAAAAAATCGTCAAAATGAACAAAAAAAAAAAAAAAAGACGCCAACCGAAAAAATCACCAAATCGAAAAAAGCGCCAAATCAAAAAAAAAAAAAAACTAAAACCAAAATTAATCGCCAAAAACCGAGAAAATAGCCAAAGAGAAAAAATCACCGAAATGAAAAAATCGCAAAAATGAAAAAATCTCCAATAGGAAAAAACGCCAAAAACCGGAAAAAATCGTCAAAATGAAAAAAACAACGCCAGAACTTAAAATAAACCCAAAACCGAAATCAATCGTCAAAAACCAAGAAAACTACCAAAATTAAAAAATCTCCAAAATGGAAAGAACCGCCAATATGAAAAAAACTCCAAAAATCGAAAAAAACCGTCAAAACGAAATAATAACGCCAGAACTAAAAAAAATCTCTAAAACTAAAATAAATCGTCAAAATGAAAAAAAAAATGACAAAACAAAAAAAAAAAAAAAACGCCAAAACAAAAAACAAAAACGCCAAAAACCGAAAAAATCCCAAAAACGAAAAAAACATATCCAAAACTTTATATTATCTAGGCTAAGGTTCGTATAGTATTACATATCTAGTGTCCGTATGGAACTCTTTGTGTGCGTGTCAAGGTCGCACTTCACTGAATTTGTTTCCATTGCTCTGCCGATAAAGATTTAATTCCCCACACATGCTGCAGTCATACACCCCCATCTTCTCATGGTGCTTAATGGTACTTACAATACTGCTCTTCTATAAACCGGTATTTAGCTTTTTTCAAGCCCGCATTTTTCCATCCGTTTGAAAAATATTAAATTTGCTTTCAACGGGAATCTTTCCAGAAGTCTTCACGTAAATTTTGAAACCTTTTTCTATTGATCTTGCTAATATCTGGTTTTCTTCTTGTAACTTGGGAGCTTTAACCGATATTGTAACATGTTCTTCTTAAAGTTTTTCAGCGGATTTCCTTACTAATCTACTCTAGATACTCTCTTGTCAATATAAAAGATGCAATGTTGGAATATATTTTTATTTTTCATGTAATCAGCAGTTATTCTTTTGACGTAAGCTTTCGAGGTCGGCCAGTATGAACAAATTGGAGGAGCTGGAAAAGCTATATTTATATATTTTTACATAAAATCATCTTATTTTCACTTTTTTCTAAATTCCACATACAATATTTTTTTGTTCCAGGAGCTCTAAAATTTCATTTATCTCAGCTTTTGTCATTTTCTTCAATCTATGGAAAGTTTTTCAAAATTGAGTTTTTGAAGACAATTTGTTAAAATAAACTTGTCACTAAATGTTTTATAACTACACTTTCTAATATCATACGACAAACACAAAAAAAAAATTGCAGCACTAATATTATCATTTGTGTTAATAATTTTTTTGTCCACTTATAATTGAACTTTTATTTATAAATTAACTAGCGAACCCCTGCACACTTCGTAGTGCAAAAAAGAAAATAAAAATAGCGACATTATCCATTGTGGGAGCATTAAATCGTCTGACATGTTGTCCAGGAGGTGTTTTATCAGCTCGAATCACAATTGCATATTCATCAGATGGCATTTGATCGAGAGCAGTTTGAAAAAGTCGCACTAATTCATTTTCAGCATGCAACATATTCTGCAAACGCTCAATAATATCCCTCCGCAAATTTGATGAAATATCACAACGACAATCAATTTCCACATTTGAGTTACCCACAAAGTATACTTGCAAAAAATAATAGCTTTGATCAGGAAAGGGTAACAAAGAACCAAGTCGATGGTAAACTTGGCCTTGAATCTATTGAAGATTGAAATTTTCACAATAGTACTTTTTGCGATCATCTAAATAAACATCAAAACAAACAAAAATACCTTGAACGTTGGCATAAAATTGTCCCGAATAGTAATTATTTGTCTCTCCAAATGAAGTTATTTGAAATGCGGAGTTATACGCTTGTATGTTTGCCAGAAAATGCTTTGAAATTGCTGTGCCACCACACAGAAAAAAATATCATCGAAATGCAATCAACAAAACAAATAGTTAATTTTCAATTTAAAAATTAACAATCACCATTGTTGATATAACAAATTTAAATAATTGTAGTCAATTAAATTACTCAACAAACTTATTTGTTAAATTACATCATAACGGAATGCGCACATGTAGAAGAAACAAGAAATAATATTTTGTGTGTATTCATCATTTGCGTATTTAATAAAGTGTTGCTCTTTAGCTGAGAGGTAAGTGAGTCAGTTTATTAGTCCTGATGTTGCGGGTTCAATCAACACCGCCTAAGACATTTAGTGTTTTTCGCATACAAGCAAAAATCGTTTCGAGGATTGGGATTGTGTATACAAAAGCATTGTTAATATAACAATTATAATACGGAAATTCAACAATTTGCATTGTTAATATAACAATAACTTTAATTGAAATAACTTTGAAGTATAACAAAAATAAATGTTGAAAAAATAAATAAATTTAAACAATCTATTTGTTGAGATATTTAATTGAAAATATTTTTCAGATTTTCCTTTAACTTACAATTTCGTTAATTGTATTTACAAAAACCATTGTAGGTTCAAAATCAATTAACTATTTAATTGCTATAACAAAAAAATTAATTGTATTTACAAATAATTTTTTTCTGTGCAGTTATCAAATTATGCAAGGGCTACAGTGGTGGATTCAATTCTGGTTATTTCACTTATCCGTTCGAACAACACAATCCAGATACCTCATGTTTAAACTTAAATGCCTTGCAATGACTGCAAACAGTAGTCATTGGTCCAATTGAAACCTTGCCATGAGAAAAGTAATCAAAGTTTGCATCATAATTGAATACAGCACGCTCCAAAGTACGTCGCACTTACGGACGTGGAGCTGGATTTCGCAGAGCCCTACCACGCGCCATGGCATTTCGAGCAGCCAAAGTATTATTTACACGCTGTTCGTCACTTTGAGATGCTCTATATGCCGCAACATTTCTAGCGTTACGTGATTGTATTAAAAAATGTAGCTACACCAATTAAATATGAAGTAATTGAAATTTTATTTATTCGCGAAATTCTAAAATTGAAATACATACATATGTTAGTTGAATAATGCAATTATTAAGAATATAAATAGATCAGCTGATCGTTAAATGTCAGTCATAGCATGTACTCAAAAGCTAGCGACCTTGGAGAAAAAGTCCGTTACAGCATTACATGTATATATGTTTGATTTAATGTTTGGAATATCCGTTAAGTTAACATATAAGAAAGCTCATTGCTGTGCATAATGTGTTTAAAGATTTAAGTGTTTAGTGGTGTGTTTATATGTAATTTATTTCATAGATCCCCGAAGTTGTGATTTACAATAGCTAAGTATATAAATGGTTTGACTAAAATTGAATTGTAATGAATTTAAAAACGAATTGTATTTCAGTTTTTCAAAATATTAACTCAAATATTTAGAAATGAATGCAGTGTTCACTAAAATATAACTCATGAACCAATTCACATACAGAGACTGTTTGTACATAAAAACCTTGGTATTGACGTTACCTTTCATATAAACTTTGCAGAATCAATCGGTTCACGCATTCCAGAGAACATCAATTACTAACACAATGCAACTTATTTTTATATATATAAGATACATTTTTTATAATGTAACATACGAATGACTAGTTTCTCTCTGTATTTTAATAAATAGTAAGTTCACACACAATAAATAGAATATAAGATTTCGCTAGATCTTTTTGTCTGAAAAATATCAACGTTCAAAATTAAAGTGAGATGCTGTGTGAATATTTTTGTCCGGCTGTGTATATGCACTCACTCGTATATTAGGGAAAAGGTTCAAAGAAATTATGAAAACAATCATACTATAAGTATATTTCATTAGGGTTCTTTATCTTCTATAACTAAAAATATAACAAAAAAAATTTATAACGCTTATTTTGTAAGATAAAGGTTTGCTGTTTTTTTTTTTTTTTTAAAGATAAAATTTTGTTAATATGAGCATAATATCATGTCATAAAATATTACCATCATTGGGCGCTTGTTATTTTAAAATCAGACACTACCTGTGACTATTATGTAATTTTATGACCAATTTTTTTATGGGAATGCAAATAATATTATGAAAATCAGTGCGCCCATCAAAAGTGGGTGTCATCAGCTTTTGGACAATAGCTAATTTAGACTTGGTGATAGCTTCAAACTATATGTGACAATAATGTAGCTAATAGTCTATTGAAAAAATCTTGTAAGCATCTTATACCAAACAAGTGAGAGTGCTATATTCGCCTGTGCCGAATCTTATATACCCTTTACCAAAGTGCGTTTATGTAGTATAGAGATACATACATAAGCACATACATAAAGTAATTTGACCTAGTTACTTTTATGTGCAAAAAAAAATTAATTTTCAAACCCTAGAATCATCAAATTAGATTTTTCTCATTCCTTTTATCAATATAGTAGTTCTTAAAAAAATATGGAAAGTGTGTTAAGTGATAAAAAAAGGGAATTCCAAAAAAATGTTTTATTTACTTACTTTAATATCTAGAAAAAAAGTTCAAAGTTTCCAACTCTGGAGATGTGATTTTTATTTTTATAATTTTTCAAACCAAACTTTTTATTCCAAAACGTAAAATATGTATAATTTATAAAGGAAAAGATAAAAATTAATTAGACTTAGTTACTTTAATATAGCACAAAAAGTGTAAGTTTCCCAACCCTGAAACCATCCTTTTTGATTTTCCTGATTTCTTACACCAATCTCTTTTTTTTAAGAACATAAGATATGTTTAATTTGTAAATAAAAGGAAAAATTTGTTCTAGTAAATTACTTTTGTATAAGAAAAAAAGTTAAGGCTTTCCAAACCTGGAAACGTCTTTTTAATTTTTTTAAACTTGCATTTTTATTTGAAATATTAATTTTATTCGTACTCAAGCAAAAAATAAGTTTATTTAATAAAAATAAACAAAAATTAATTTTCGGTAGTTAATTTTTTATATCACAAAGAGTGTAGGTTTCCCAACCCTGGGATCCTTTTTTTTTATTTTTGATTTTTTTTGATTTTTTTGATTTCTAATACGAATCTTTTTTTTAAGAATATAATATATGTTAATTTATAGTAAAAAAGGAAAAATTTGTTTAAGTATGTTACTTTTGTATAAAAAATAGGGTTTTCCAACCTTGGAAACGTCGTTTTAATTTTTTCAACTTTTTTTATTTAGAAATACCAAATTCATTCGTACTGAAGTGTAAAATAAATTTATTTTATAAAAAAATATTAGTTTTCGGTAGCTAATTTTTTATATCACTAAAAGTGTGGGTTTACCAACCCTGAAATCATGGTTTTTGATTTTTCTGATTTCTTATTCCAATCTCTTTCTTTTAAGAATATAAGATATCTTTAATTTATAGAGAAAACGAAAAATTTGCTTTAGTAACTTACTTTTGTATAAAAAAAAGGTAAATGTTTCCAACCCTGGAATCGTGTTTTAAGCTTTTTTAAATTGAAATACCATATTTATTCGTACTATAGTAAAAATAAGTTTATTTATTTAAAAAAAAATTAAAATTACTTTTCGGTAGTTAATTTTTTATATCACAAAAAGAGTAAGTTTCCCAACCCTGGAATTATCCTTCTTAATTTTTTTGATTTCTTACACCAATATCTTTCTTTTAAGTATATAAGATATCTCTAATTTATAGAGAAAAAGGAAAAATTTGCTTTATTAAGTTACTTCTGTATAAAAAAATTTAAAGTTTTCCAACCCTGGAAACATCTTTTTAATTTTTTGAAGTTTAATTTTTAATTTGAAATACCAATTTTATTCATACTGAAGTATAAAATAATTTTATTTAATAATTTACTTTTGTATACAAAAAGTTAAAGTTTTCCAACCCTGGAAACATCTTTTTAATTTTTTGAAGTTTAATTTTTAATTTGAAATACCAAGTTTATTCATACTGAAGTATAAAATAATATTATTTAATAAAAGTAAATAAAAATTAGTTTTCGGTAGTTAATTTTTTATATCACAAAAAGTTCCAGTTTCCCAACCCTGGAATCATCCTTTTTGATTTTTCTGATTTCTTACACGAATCTTCTTCTTTTAAGAATGTAAGATATGTTTAATTTATAAAGAAAAGGAAAAATTTGTTTTAATAAGTTACTTTTATATAAGAAAAAAAAAATAAAGTTTTCCAGCCCTGGAAACGTCTTTTTAAATTTTAAAATTTTTTTTTATTTGAAATACCAATTTTATTCGTGGTGAAGTATAAAATAAGTTTATTTAATAAAAATAAATAAAAAATTAGTTTACGGTAGTTAATTTTATATATCAAAAAAATTGTAGGTTTTCCAACCCTGGAATCATCTTTTTTGATTTTCTGATTTCTTACATCAATCTCTGCACTTTAAGAACATAATATATGTATAATTTGTACAAAAAAGGAAAAATTTGTTTTAGTAAGTTACTTTTGTATAAGAAAAAAAATCAAAGTTTTCCAACCCTGGAAACGTCCTTTTATTTTTTTTTATTTTTTTTTTAATTTTCTTTTAAAGTGAAATACCAATTTTATTCATTTATGAAGTATAAAATAAGTTTATTTAATAAAAAAATAATAAAAACTACTTTTCAGTAGTTATTTTGTATGGCAAAATGAAGTTTAAGTTTCCCAGCTCTGAAACCGTGTGCTCGATTTTGCTGATTTTCAATACCAATCTTACTTCGACCATTTCTGACACACCAGTCCAAGAACGAAGTCTCTAGCTTTTCTGGGAGCTTCGGAAAACCGATTTTACGTACAGACAGACGGACATAGCTTATTCGTCTTCCCTATGCATAAGGATCCAGAATATATATACTTTATGGCTCGCTTATTAATATTCTGGAAATTACAAACGGAATGACAAACATGTATACACTCTTTTACCATTTTTTGGTAAAGGGTATAAAAAAGTAATTTTAGTAATTTAATTTATTGCACAACAGTGAGATTTTGTGAATCAAGAGAGTATGAATATGAACTGTAGAGGGAATATTTACACGTACATGTATGAAAATCTATGAATATATATAATCATATATGCCCATATACCCTCATTTTTCGTATCCGAACAATATATGGGATATCATATATGCTCCATACATATTTTATTAGCTGGGGATTTATTTAACTTGATAATTGCTTTATTGGGGTTCCGTACACCAAAGGTGAAAATGAATCTTATTGTTTTTCGCTACGCTGTCCGTCCGTCTGTCACAGGGTATTTTCTCGAGAACTGTAAGAGCTACGGACCTGAAATTTGGACACAGTATGAAGACATTTGGCCGCTACAACAACAAATACATGAGAGTTAAAAATTAAAGGGTGTTGCAAAACGATCAACGAAAAATTTTAAAATCCCATGTAATAAACATACATACAATTGACACTTGACATTTGTAAGATTAGTCACTAATCTAATCACTAATCATTAGTGTATTTTTATACAAACTACAGCAATTAACACTAAATTTAAAAAATTTTAATTAAAGGATGTTGCATCAGTTAATGCAATTTTGGCTTTGTAATTTTGACAACTTGCTGTATCTTGGAAACGGTAAAAGTAAAACTCTCGAAATTTTCAAAAACCGTAAAATTAAAAAATTGAAAAATTATAAAATCGCCAAATCTAAAAAAACGCCAAAACGAAAAAAAGCACCAAATTAAAAACAATTTCTAGGACTAACATAAATCGCGAAAAACCGGAAAAATCGCCAAAATGAAAAAAACCCTTAAACAAAAAAATTGCCAAAACGAAAAAAGCGCCAAAATGAAAAAATCGCCTAAAGAAAAAAAAACACAAAAAAATCGCCGAAACAAAAAAAAAACACAAAAACTGACAAAAATCGCAAAATGAAAAAAAAAATCGCCAAAATTAAAAAAATTGATAAATGAAAAAAAAACCCAAAAAGAAAAAAAAACGCTAAAACGAGAAAAAAGCGACAAAACTGAAAAAAATCGTTAAAACTGAAAAATCTTAAAAAAAAGAAACAAGACACATCAAAAAATACCCAAAACCGAATGTACGGAACCCTTCGTGCGCGAGTCAAGGTCGCACTTTACTGAATTTATTTGAATTGCAATGCGCACACAACAATAAGAACAGCAACAACTAAACGTTGAACAACAAGACTTAAAAATTAAAAAGTAAAAGTATAGGCATTTACCATAGATGAGCACTTTGCAGTACCACTAAAATTTTAGTAAAAATAATAAAAAAAATTTTAACCAGTAAATTTTTACCGATTACTAAAATTTTTTTCAAAATTTTTATAAAGTCCCTAAATGATTTATTATATGATGAGGTGCATTGAATTTTCAGTAAACAGTAATGCCCGTATTCATAATGAAATTCTACCAAGTGGCTAAATGTTTTTTATACAAAAGTTTCAAAATTTAAGTGAAAAAATCTTTGCCACTTGCTACAATTGTATTATGAATACGGCACTACGATTTTACTGGTAATGCAAACTAAATTTCATAATAAGTAAGACTTTACTGGATTTTTTAGTAATCAGTAAATTTACTGCTTACTGCAATTTTTAATGCAGCACATATACATATACTGCAGTGTGCCCATTTACTGAACAAATAAGTTAAATAAAACAAACAAAAACCAGCAAATTCCTATGTATTTACAATATTGAAAGTTTTGATACTTTTAGGGCCATTATTACAACTTAAAGATAGTTAAAAGTAGGATTTTATCGGACGTATAAAAACTTTATCATTTGCAAAATTTTACTTTAACCTAAAGTGAGCGATAAATTACAGGCAGGTTAATAATACCTGGTAAGTTAAATCCAATTTGCAATAATGGAAAGCTTTTTATTCGTCCGATAAAATCCTACTTTTAACTATCTTGAAGTTGTAATAATGGCCCTTAATTGATTAATTTAAAAAAATATACTAAAAGCATAAGACTTCCAACTTAAAAAATTTTTTTCATTACTAGATGTTTACACATCTCCCATGTGATCGGACTCACAATCCTTTTTTTTTAATATCAAGAAAAATTTTTTTTATTCCGGAATAATTTCTTAATCGGGCTTAAGTTCAGTATTTTCAATTCTAAGTGAATGAAATATATTTTTTTTTTTCATTAATGTGAGTTTCTAAAGAAGAGAAGAAACATTAAACTATACTTGTAACTTAGCTGGAAATAAATCAATAATTGTATACACAATATTATAATAATTTCCCATATTCCATTTCATTAAAAATTTAAGTGCAATAGTTACTTTTAATAACAATCTATACACAAGTTGATGGAAATGGGTGCTGATCAAGTGCGTGAGTGCACAGAAAAATATCGGTATTTCTCCCAGCTAATATAGTTTAGTTTAATTTTTCTTCTCTTCTTTAGAAACTCACATAAACTAATAAAAATATTTCTTTCATTTCGGATTAAAATTCATTCTAGTTCAATTGAATTATAAATATTTCACGGATTAAGAATTGCCTGTAGAAATATCCAATCTACGGCAAGAACGGCACCTGTGATCAGATTTTTTCCACTTGTCTACTCTTTATCGGCAACAATTGGCTCTTATTGACAATCTCTTACTAATCTCTAAGGCTTTGTACATTAATATAGCATGTTAATAGTGATCAATTGTAGGCAAGTGACAATTTTCACCGTCGTCTCAATGTGATGTCGACGATGCCATTGACAATAAGGGGATTATTTTTTTTACAAATATTGAGAACAAAGAAAGATTTTTTGTTGATGTTTTCGGCAACAGACACGTTTTCTCGTTCCTCGTACATTCACTGTTCAAAGTAAGGTTATGTAAGGAAGGCTAAAATTTAGAGTCCAACTCATTTGGGTCCAATACAATGATCCCTTTGTGCTACCTGTGAGTTGAAGAGGAGATAGTGAGAGAGTGTGATAGGGATAGATAGAGAAGACAGGTAATGGTGAAGGAAGAGCTAGAGGAAAGCTTCATTCTTTTACAACTCCACTTTTTGTGCGCTTATTTAATAATGCAGTGCTGCAGCACCTTCTGTTATCAAATGAGGTCATTTTACTTCGCCGATAATTCTGCTACACAACGAAGGAGGGCGCTCTGATATTATATTAGGATTAGTATCTGTTGAAGTCAGTATAGTTTATTGACCAGTACCTTATGCCTGAAACACTAGAATTTCCCACAACAACTGATTGATACAGAGGACACTAATGAACATCAGAAAAATGCGTGGTATTGTTATTTTTAATGACTGTCGGACACCGGGCTCGAACCCAGGACCTTTGGTTTTGAAGTCAACGTTCTCACTAGTTCATCTAACGCCACCCTCTCTGTTAGAAGTAAAAAACTGGAACCAGGAAGGAAAGGAATGACCTAGTTCCTTGAGTATTTTAATGGAAGAATTTTGCCTAACTCTAGGTGAAGTTCACTCTTGGCAAAATGAGAAAGTTTCCTGCTCTCAAAAGTGCCATGTTGGTCTATCTCTTCTTTTATAGTCCAGAGTAGTGACACAGGATATATTCTACACTTTGCTCTTCATCGATGTTTTGGTTACCAACCAGGCATCCTAGAATCTAGATTTGTTTTCTATTTCTTGAAATCAAAGAAGCCGTATTTTTACTCGGCTGCGCGACACAAAGAAGGGTATTGTGTTTAACAGCCCATATATGCGTATTCCTTTGCGGCACTATATAAACCGAATTTGTGGACCGATTTTTATGATTCTTGCATCAATCGATTTGTATTAACACTGGGAGTGGCTGTTAAACACAGCTTAAAAAAATTTAATGCACTGCATTGACATCAGAGGCGCTGCAGCACTTCCCTTAACAAAAAATAAAATACAAGCAAAAACAGAGTTGTAAAGAGAATGAAGCTTTCCCTTATCTCTACCTTTACCGTCTGTCTTTTCTAAAATTTTCAACTTTCCCAAACAAGGTAACAACGAAAAATAAGGCATTGCCAGAGTTATATGTAAAAGCAATTTTTTTTCTTTTTGATTTGACAACTTTCTTTTACCATAATGCGCGACGCAATGAAGGGTATTGTGCTTATCAGCCTATGTATGAATGTTTGTATGTGGAGTGACATTAAATACAGTAGGTTTAAACTCAATATGGCGGCCAACAGACGCCATTTTGTAAATGCGAACAAAATAAAGAGTCGGCGAACTATATCTAAATGTGTATCAGGTATTTTAAAACCATCTTTAGGTTTATCTCATGGTTTTTCATTTTGAATGGCCATTTAGGATATTTAGCGGTTAAAATTGGTCGCAGGCAAGTTTTTAATGTTTTTAATTACTACTTGTTCTTCTTTGTTGAGTCCATAACGGGCTACCTGCTGGTGACCCACGTTTCTTATTCATTCTTGCACTTCAGTCTGAGTGTGCAGGGGAGTAGGGGGTAAAGCTACAGATTTTATTTCCAATGCAACCTCTAAGGTTGTCTTAGTTCTTGTAAGCTCAACACCCTCTAAAGTTACTCTGATAGCGTCGGTGCTCCCAGATCCCAATGATGCTAATATTAAACTGCTCTGTCTTCTCGTTTAGATGTGATTGGTGGTCGAGGAATTTTAGGTCCATAATAGTGGCTCAACTAGGAGTGTAGATGCTGGTTCCGACTGTGGTTGGCGTATTTTGACTTTGACGAGATTTCGGTCCTAGGTTGAAGAAAAATATTGCGGGGTTCTTTAATATATTATAATCACTATAAGGGATATTAATTAAGGTTATGTTGGGTTAGGTTGGGTTGAAAAGAAGAGCCATTACTCTCATATCCAGAGACATACACATAAGCCAGCATAGGCCTGTTGTGCGCTCTCATGTAAACTAACAAACGAACCCCATCTTTATAGGAACTCATGTTGTTTATGATGTTAATTAAAGTCGTTAAGGTGTCATTCACTCTCAACCAATCCGTAACTTCGTTGACAGCAAGGATATTTCTCTAGTAAATACTGTAGTAAGCCGAAAGACACTTTGCAATATGACTAATGATGTCCTGATGTTCCTGAAGTAGACTCCATAAGCTACAACTTCTTGAGCTTTGGAGCCATCCGTAAAAAAATATACACATTTTTTTCTACCTGGAATAACATTCTTTTACACTTCTCTCATGAAGTAGTGCAAAGGAGATTTGGTCAATACCCCATCCGCAAGCTTCAGGGTGTAGTATTTTACAGTAGTCGGTACTGTTTTCGTTTAACAGAGTGATACAATGAAAACAAATTGCAGATATTGTTGCAATTGTGTAACATATGTTAGTAGATAAATCTTCTTCTCCAAGAAACGAAGCGTTTCACGACAGTATAGATCTAACTTGTTTTATTAATAATAATTTTTGATAACCATTTTTTTTTTTTGTTCAAATCCTAAACTTTAGGGCACAGAGTCTTTAAAAAGGGCCCTCAGCTATTTCTGCTCCTGAGTCAAAAAGGCACTATTCCTCTTTTATTTCCCTTCTGGCATTATAACTCGCAATAACTATTCTCTCGCTTACTCTCTTTATCTTATCTTTCTCTCAAGTAAAACAAAGGGCTCTTCAGCTTTGGCAAGTCTTCAACTCCAGGTATACCCTCGCTCACTTGCAAGTTTCAATTAAATTTTACCTACAATTTCTTCTTAAAATTGAAAACTATTATTATGTATAAGTAATTTCCGTGCGCTTGCTCTACAATATTTTGGCAAAACATCAGAAAATATTTTTATACATTTAACGTCTTCTATTTTTAAAGTCACTTTCATGCAGGGATCACAGCTCAGGTAAAACTGTCAAGACTATTTGTGGCATCTTATTTTTTTGTGGAAGATTTTTTATTATTTATTTAAGATTTTTTGATAACGAAAATTTATGGACGTTTATTGTTTTACTACTTCAAAAAATATCTTAATTTTTGTATTTTTGGCAAATAAAATGATAAGAGAGGGAGACAAAAACGTGTTTCATTCCACAGATAGCTAAAGGTATAAAAAAAGCAAAATTAAGCCAAATTTGTACATTTCGTTTGGGAAAGTTTAGCTATGAAGACCGTTAAGTTGACTGCGCAAATTTTAATATTTTGCTTTGTACTCTTTGAGACGGTATCAAGTACACCACAGTCTCATATAGCAAAGGATGGCAGAGAATATCTTATTGAAATAGATCCAAAGGTAAGGTTACAAACAATAATCTTAAGGAAAAATTACAAATAATTTTTTATTTACTTGTAAATGAGTAGTACAACTGGTATCAGGCCTGGCATGAGTGTGCTCGCCGAGATCTTCAACTTTTGGCAATCGAAACTGCTGATAAAAACCAAGTCGTTGTTGATTTATTGGATTCAGTCTTCCCAGGAGCTTCATATAACCTTTGGGTGGGCGGTAATGATGAATACAGTACAAGTGTGGCAAAGGATCGTCCTTTCTACTGGTCGCCTACGGGCCAAAGATTTGGTTTCACTGCTTGGTCAAGCACCAACCCCGACAATGCTGGAACTGTAGAACATTGTGTTCATTTGTGGAGTCAATATCATTACGCGTGGAATGATGGTAATTGCGTAAATCAAATTGGTTTCATATGCGAACCGAATTATCATATTGAAAAATGCCAAAAGGATTTGGATGGTAAATGTGCTGCAATCAGGCAATCGAGTTCATCACTTTCAACTGAATGGAATGGTGTCGAGCAGCAATTGCTTACCATAACAAATGACAAAATGGTGGAAATCGAGTGTTTAGAAAAGAAGTTGAAATACAAAATGACACTATTGCAAGACAATTTCCAAAATGACATGCAAAAAATGCTTACTAAGCAACGTAATGCCATGCAGGAGAATGAAAATGAGTTGTTTAAACAAATCAATGTTTTGAAAACAAAGTTAAATGAAGCTGTTAGTAACATAACTGGGGACTACAGCAAAACGTTAGATCATAACGAAGCTGTAATTAATAGTGTCTGTCCAGAAGTGCTTTAATAATGCAGGCAGTTTTACGAAACTCTTTTTAAACCATTAAGGACCAGCGTTGTCTCCGTTGAGCTACTACATCGGTGGAACTTTCAGAACATGTTTGTTTTGCCTTAATATGATGCCAACAAAATTAAAAAAAAAAGAATTTAAATTGATGGCAACCGAGTTGATGCACGTTGCGAAAGCACAACACTGTTCCTTAACGACATATATTAATATTAAACCTTTGTTTCAAAATTAAACTATTTCATTAAATTTTTTTTAAATAAAAGTAATTAACATGAAGTCATTGAAAAATAAAAATATAAAATAGTTTCAACTATGATAAGCAGAGAAATAGTTGGGAAGCAATGCAAAAAAAAAAAAAAAATAACCAAAGCAGAGTTGTAAAGAGATTGAAGCTTTCCCCTATCTCTTACTTCAGCGCCTGTCTCTTCTAACAATATTTCTTTTACGAAGAAGTTAACACCCAGCGTTGTCAACTTTGAAATTTCAAAACGCACCGAAATGGAGAAAAAAAGCGTCATTTGCAAAAAAAAAAACGCACCAAGCTTAGCAAATTATTTTACTATATATTCATTTGTACTACACACAAAAAAATATAAGGGGTAAAATTAACTAAGCTTGCATAGGTAACTTTTTTTTATATGAAAGTAAAAAACTTGGGTATTATTAACTATTCAGTAAGGTAATTTTTACATTACACTTTACCTAAAATTCAAGTTAATATACGTATTATAATAAGGTATCTTCTTCGAAATTATTTTACTGAATAAATTTCTATTTTATTGTCAAAACAAACATATTTGAGCAAGGAGGTATGTATATATTAATTTTTTAAAATTTACGTAAAACAATTGTTTTTAATTATTTTAGATAAACTAGCTGAGCCCGGCAAACGTATAGAAGCAAGTACGCAAATTGCCAATGTATACCGCATATAGGTGTTTCCTTCGGAAGCTGCAGACGATCTATACCTTTGCATAGGAAGATCCCCATCCAAAGTTTCAATGGTCTCCACCCATATAGTGTCAACAAAATGTTTGCACACGGTAATGAACGTTTGCACTCGATAATGGAAAATACCACAGAATACATAAGTGTAAGCGATACAGATAGTTGCGGTACTTGTTAGCAAGACCATACAAGACACACAAGCCTGATTGCACTTAAGATATAGTTACGAAGACGCGAGAGCTGTTCTCAGCCCAGAGCTGCTTTACGATTGCCGGCAAGCGTTGTCTTATATTAGGAACACAACTGGGACGAACGACGAATTTCGTGGACGGTGACGAATTCATCGATAATAATTCGCTGAGTAAATTCGTCGTGTGAAGCACAACAACGACGAATAAATAACAGCTCTTATAATTGATGAAGTTGCTCATTGTTTATGCAAAGAGAGAGAAAATTGTTTTTTCGTCGTTCGTCAGCTTAAAGAATAGAAATATGTATATCGGAGAGTTCGTCATGCACGACGAGTTTCGTTGGACGACAGTGTTGTGTTAATTTGCATAAGCTCGCTATGAAAAATTCGTCGTTAGTCCCAGTTGTGTTCCAGCATTACCTTCAGATGTTTTATTTTCGTGGTGTTTTTTTTTCGATTTTATATATGTATATATGTGGATAGATAAATTAATAAATAAATAATACATTTTTTTTAAATTCAAAAATGCTTTCAATCCATGACAATTATCGAATTACAAATATGTAGTTAGTTTAACTAAAATCCATGATAATTTGCCGCATCATATAAATACGTATGTATAAATTTACTTTGCTATTTAGATAATTCACAGAAAATAAAAGTAGGAATTTACCTTGTAGTTAAGGAGTTTCAACTAAAATTTTAGTTGATTTTTCGAACACAGAAATCAAATAAAATTTTTGTCAAAATTCCTAAAAAACTTTGTAAATGCCATTCTAACCTTTCACTTAGTTAAAATTATACCATTATTTTAGGAAATATAACCTCCCAGCTAAAAAATTATATATGGTCCATATATTTTTAATATATGAATGTATATAACTATATATGAATATGTATGAATTCATGTATGGAAATGTATGAGATTATACATGGCAAAACTATTATATATGAACTAATATATGGACTAATATATGAAATGTATTATAATATATGAGCTCATATATGGAAATTTAATTATGAAGCTCTTCATATGTGGATCAATATATACAAATAAGATTTAATATATGGAGACATATAATATTGTATGCATACATGATATCTCACATAAGATCGGTTTTGCAATCAAAAAACCTTGGTATTTTATCACTGGTGAATTGGAAATCCATTAGAAAATACATACGGTATGCAATCGAAAATAAAATAATATTTTAGATAAGAAACAAAGCTCAGATTACTGGAAAAATTATATTGAAAAATATTGTTAGACGGATTATTTTTTCTTTTATAATTAATTGCATTAGTTTTTAATCTGATTTCTTAAATTAAATTTTATGTACGAATATGAGTTTTGTGTTTTTTAAATAATTTTTTCACCTTTTCACTTAAAATGATGACTGAAATGACTTTTAGTTCGTTTTGAATTATTTTAACCAAACAAATGTGTCATTAAATCCAACCTCCCTGTTCAAAATCTAAAAAAAGTAATTTTAGTAATTTAATTTGTTGCACAACAGTGCGATTTTGTCAATCAAGAGAGTATGAATATGAACTGTAGAGGGAATATTTACACGTATAGGGTGTTTTTTTAAGAGGTATAGAACTTTGAATTGAAATAAAACTCAAGAAAATCGTTTTAATGTCCATCAATTTGGCTTTATTGGAAGGATAATTTTATGCCATTAATGTTTAAATATGATTTTGGGCATGTGGCCGCCGCGGCTGGCTCGAATAATGCCAATTCTACAGGTCCAATTTTCAACCACTTTTTCGAGCATATGGGGCCGTATGTTGGCAATAACGCCACGAATGTTGGCTTCCAAGTCCCCTAACGTTTCTGGTTTGTTGGCGTAGACGAGCGATTTCACATATCCCCAAAGAAAATAATCCAATGGTGTCAAATCACACGATCTTGGTGGCCAACTGACAGGTCCATTCCGCGAAATTATGCGCTCAGCGAATGTTTCCTTCAATAAATCCATTGTGACGTGCCATGTGTGGCATCTAGCGCCGTCTTGTTGGAACCACAACTCATCCACATTCATGCCATCCAATTCGGGAACAAAATAGTCGGTTAGTCGGCTCCAATTGCTGTGCACGGTGGCGAATCGATTCATTCGGGTCCTCTTCAACACTTTGCTCTACAGCGGCAATTGTTTCTTCGGTGCGCACTGTTCGACGTCTCTGCGGATGCGTATCATCACATAGAGTAAACGTAGTGCGAAAACGATCCATGGTTAACCGAATTAATTGCTCTGATGGACGATTATGTCGACCATAAAATGGACGGAGCTTGCGGTAAACTTCGCGAACTGAACCATTATTTTCGAAATAAATTTGCACGATTTGCAAGCGTTGTTCTTTTGTCAACCTGTTCATGATGAAATGGCAAACCAAACTAAATATTAATCACTTGACAGCTGACAAAATGGCCGCCAGTTAAAAAAGTGATGCCAACTTAAAGTTCTATACCCCAATAAAAAACACCCTTTACATGTATGAAAATGTATGAATATATATAATCATATATGCCCATATACCCTCATTTTTCGGATCCGAACCATATATGGGATATCATATATGCTCCATACATATTTTTTTTTAGCTGGGCTATGATTATTTTTGTGTGTACATAGATAATAATTTTTTTTTTTTTTAATTCCATAAATTCTGTACAAAACTTTTTAAAGAGATCAACGATTAATAGAAAGAATTCAAAACTAATAAAAGGTCATTATTTATCATTTTATTCAAATATTTTTAAACTTTTTTTTTATCAGAAACTTACTGCCTCTTCCACTATTTCGAAAGAAGGTCTTCATTCGCATTCTAAGCGAAAGAAAACTTAGTTCCATTTCTCTATCTTACTTTTGTACGAACATTGACTCGAACGACAAGTCGCAAGGAAATGTAAGTGTTTTCATACAGATTTTCATACCACTAACACGAATGAGTCGCCAACAAAGCGAGCACTATGTCAAAATCACTCACTCGCTATTTTGCTTTCGTGCAGTAAAATTTATTTGCAAAGAAATCAATAAAGTTTGTAAAATTATTATTTTATCAGATTATTATTTTCTTTTTATTCACATTTCTTCAATTTATTTTTTATTTGTAGAGAAAAGTCATAAAATATTAATCAAAATATTATTGAACACTTTTGTTTTGATTGTTGTTTTATGTTCATTATAAAAAGGAATCGCACATTTCTTCAAAACGAATGTAGTTGTAAAGCAAAACAGCAATAACTTGCTGTTGCTGTGCGACTATTTTGTTGAATTCTTTTTCGTTGTTTAATATGGTTGTTTTTATTTTCATGTAGATCTTAGTAAATTTTAAAAAATCGCTCGAAATACTTCAAATACACAAATTGGCACTACTTCAATTTATAAACACGTAAGACAAAAAAATGACATACGTAATCACAAGCGAAAGAAAGCTGACGACATAGTGGAATGAAAATGTATTAGAATTGGAGCGACTAGGTTTCATTCTCAGAGTTTTTCTTTCGACATAGTGGAAGTGGCAGTTAATATATCCATATAAATATTTAACAATAAAAACAAATAGCCTTTTACAATATACATACATGTATGTACATGTGCTCTTAATTATGACAGTGGTCTAAGTCATACGCACTTTTGATTCGATATAGTGAAATAAATATATATTAATCGAGACTAGTACAACTCTAAATTTAACTATTGCATAATAAAAAATATTTTTGGATTTTGTCCAATGTAATCAACTAAATATTTCGACCAAAAATATATGACATACAATTTTCAAAGTTAAGGGCACATATATATCTTTGCATTCATTTGTACAATATGATATATTTTTCTACATTAATTTTATAAATTCGGCTTAAAACTATTTAAAAAGAGACCAAAAATTAATTATTCCATATTATTAAAGTTAATATTTTCATCATTATTGTTATCATCGGGCCATAAAACAGATTTCATTTCAAATTGTGATATTTTTTAAACACCATTACTATTAATATGGTAATTAACACTTATCAAGATGTTGGTAAGTTTCACAACAAGAATCTTCCAGTTTAAACCCATTGTTGTGTTAAATTTGCGTTGGTGCCACCAAAAATTAAAAAACGCACCGAAATGAAAATAAATTCAGTAAAGTGCGACTCTGACTCGCGCACGAAGGGTTCCGTAGGAACACTAGATATGTAATTTAATACAAACTTCATCCTATATAATATATAGTTTTGACATTTTTTTTCGTTTTTGGGGTCTTTTCGGTTTTTTTGTTTTGGCGTTTTTTGCGTTTTTTTTCGGTTGTGACGATTTTTTTAAGTTTTGGCTATTTTTTTAGTTTCGACACTATTTTCTCGTTTTGGTGATTTTTGGCGTTTTTTCATTTTGGCGATTCTTTTTATTTTTGGCGATTTTTTTAATTTTTGCGATTTTTTTTTCATATAAACAATTATTTTGGTTTTGGCGCCTTTTTCGCGTTTTTTCGCTTTTTTTTAATTTTGGCGATTTTTTTCATTTTGGCGATTTTTTCGAATTTGCCGATTTATTTTAGTGTTAGAAATTTTTTTTTAATTTTGACGATTTTTTTTTTTTTTGGTTTGGCGATTTTATAATTTTCGGTTTTTTTAGTTTTACCGTTTTTGAAAATTTCAAGTGTTTGTCTCTTACGGTTTCCAAGATATAGCAAATTGTGAAAATTACATAGTCAAAATTGCATTAACTGATGGACCACCCTTAAATTTAAATTTTTTTTTTAATTTTAGTGTTAATTGTTTTAGTCTGTATAAAAATACACTAATTTTACAATTTTCAAGTTTCAATATACATATGTTCATACAATTGTATGTATATTACATGGGATTTTAACATTTTTCGTTGCTCGTTTTGGAACACCCTTTAATGTTTAATTCTCATGTATTTGTTGTTGTAGCGGCCAAGGTTCTACATACTCTGTCCAAATTTCAGGTCCGTAGCTCTTACGGTTCCTGAGAAAATACCGTGTGACGGACAGACGGACAGCGTAGCGAAAACAATAGGGTTCCTTTTCACCTTTGGTGTACGGAACCCTAAAAAAGTGCACTACGCACCAACTAAGAATTTTCGCACAAAAAGTTACAAAAAGCACCCAAAATGGTGCGAAACGCACCAAGTTGACAACGCTGGTAATACCTAAAAATTAGGTATTGCCAGAGTAATATTTTTCTTTAAAAAATAGTAATGCAAAGGTCATATTTTTCTTTTTGATTTGGCAATTTGTTTTTTCAGTTTACTGTGTATTGCTCAAGGTATTGAACTTGTAAAAAAACTTACAAGAATAATGGGCCAAAGTTGTACTACGATTCTGTACTATATCAAAGACAACGTGCAGCAATGTTCTTTAGTCTCGTAAAAAATCGTTTTAGTCGAAGTAGAAATACAACACTCGTAATTAGGCCCCATATGACGAAAAATAAGTGAAGAGGAAAATCATGAAAAAAATGACTTGAGCTGACACAGAAACAAATGATTTTGATATTTGACATTTAGCAAAAAATACTGAATTTTCTGTGATTTCGATTTTTGCATATTTGATGAAAAAAAATGTGTGCACGTTTATTGAAAATAAAAATAAAAAAAAAAATTAAAAAAAAATTAAACCGACTTTATGCACTAGAAAATATTATATGCGCTAACTTAACTTAACTATTTGCAGCCGGTGCCAAGAAGGAAAAATCATCTTATTAGTTGACAACCTAGAAATTTATTTCTGCCTTTAGTTAACAACCTTTTAATTTTTAGTTCTTAATTAATAATTACTTTGTAAGTTAAGGAGCCTTTCCCTGCTATTAGACCACCACCTTTCTGCTGCATTACGGATATTAAATATTAAGTAATTCAAACCCAGTTTGTAGACGCTCACTGTAATACTATTTTTAATATGAATTAATTAGTGATTACTTTGTATGGGAGGGAGCCCTTTCCCTAAAGTTATTCTCACCTCGTAATTAATAATTAATTTGTATGGGATTTACCCATTCCTCTGCTCCTAACGCATATTGGTGAAAATGGAACCAACTGTGGAGTAGACCATTTCATATAAAAAATAATTTTTAAAATCGCTTCAGAAATGGCGGAGAACATATAAAAAAATAAATACATGACGAACATATAACCTTCTCCTTTTTTGAAGTCGGTTAAAAATTTGTTGCGTATAATTTTATTTTGACAATTGTTAAGTTATATTGAAACGGTTGTCAGATCTTACAATATTTTCAGTAAAATGTGCTAAAAAAATTTCTTACAACAATGTGAATTGGCAACTTTTTGTCTGAAATCGTTGCCAGTCCATTGTAAGACTAGCAGCTGACAACAAATTGTCAGATATCTTAAAATCGTGTAAACACATTTCGTTGCCATTAACAAATTATTACCAAATATTTGTCAGAGATTTCAACATTGTCAGATGTACAAATCTTATGCATCTGATTGTGGCATCATTGTAAATTAATTCTTTTAATGGGCAACACTGCACACACTTGCTTTTAAAGAAAGAGGAAAATAAAATATAATAAAATCGTTGCTTCTTTGTGGTCCATAATAATTTATGTTTTCACTTAAAAAAAAAAAGTAACACTCAGGCCATTAATACCTACTAATATTACTAGTTGTTACCTTCTTTAGGAAAAGGGATAGTTTTAGAAGACAGTTGGTGAAGGAAGAGATAAAGAAAGCTTAAGTATATTGCAATTCTGCTTTTGGCACGTTTTTAATGATGTAGAGTTATAGTATGTTTCCACCGGCTTTAAATCAAGTAGGTTTAAGTAAATCACTTCAAAGTGTTTCCACCGGGCTTGTGAGTGATTTGTTGTTCGAATTTTCGTATTCAATTTATGCACGTGCCTTATAAGGTGAGCGCAGCAGCTGTAATGTGAATTTTATTCACACGTAGTTGACATTTAAAATTGATTAAATATTCCTTAATGTCATTTTTTTCGAGATTGTCAATCACTATTGATGGATGCCCCAGGGATGGAGTTTGTAATTTTAAAAGCAACGCAGGGTTGCATATATAAATTGAGTTCGAAAAATAGTATTTTCGACATTATTTATAATAAATCAACTACTTTGAGGTGATTTATCCATATGCCAAATGTATGGTAAATCATGTATAAATTAACTTGATTTGCACAAATCATCGTGATTTGTCTAAATCACGCCGGTGGAAACATACTATTACAGCGCCTCTAGTGTCACTGGGGTGTATAAATTTTTTTATTTTTTTTTTGGTTATTTTGCTTTTCCGATGATTCTGCTACATTATACAGACGAAAGAGGGCGCTCTGATATTACATTAGGATTAGCATCTGCTGAAGTCGGTATTGTTCAGTTACCAGTGACTATGCTTTCATCACTTGAAATTTACTACAACAAGTCACACAAAGGGACACTAAGGCACAACAGAAAAATTCGTGGTGCTATAACTTAATGATTGTCGGAGATCGGGCTCGAATCCAGGACGTTCGGATTTGTCGTCAACGTGCTAGCTACTTCAGCCAACGGCATCCTCATTTAACACAAGCACAAACGAAAATTTATTTCAAACGCTTTCAGTCTGGCAACTCATAACAACATATCTGAACATTTTATGAAAATCGTGTGAACGGACAACTTTTTAACTGACGATATTGCCAGTTAAATTCTGTGGCAATAAGGAAAAAGTGCTTAAGTCATATTTTCCTGTTTTTCAGGAAAGCAATTTTAAGCGTTCAAGTAGATTTTCAGAATTTTTTTTCTTTTACACTTAAATCGGAAAATTCTCTGTTTAACTTTATTTTTTTAAGCAAAAGTCCTTTTACACACTATAGATAATACTTTTAAGTTGAAATATATTAAAGTATAACCTCAATTAAGCTATTATTCCAAATTAGATTAGAAGTCTAAAAAGGATAAGTCGCAAGTCATAGTGCTATAACTTGCTGAAAAATCACACAAATTTATTAAGATTTTGACCAGGTCTGCTTACGAATATTCAGATTACGAAGGTGCCATTAACTTAAAATCAGCTTATCTCGGCTTAAGTACTTTCCTTTTTGCTGCACAATTTATTGTCATACAAGATTTTCTGACAAATTTGAATTAAAACGGAAAATATATCTCGTGCTGGCAAAGTTTTGATTGTCATTATATTGCTAGAACATTGTCATATCTGGCAATATTGTAAGATCTGACAACGGTTTGTACAAATTTTGGTTGAAAATGCTATAAAAAAAACTACTGAAGCTTCGGCTGTGTGGCACGTAGCGCCGTCCTGTTGAAACCAAATGTTGCCAATATCCTCCTCTTCAATTTTTGTGAACAAAAATTCGTTCAATATGGCCCCGATAACGATCGCCATTGACTGTAACGGCCACTCCTTGCTCAATGGCCCAATTATGCCTCTGGACCAAAATCCGCACCAAACAGTGACTCGTTTTGGTTGTGTCGGCTTTTCAATGTATGCGTGCGGGTTTTCTGTGCCCCAAATGCGACAATTTTGCTTGTTTACATACCCGCCAAGATAAAAATGAGCTTCATCTGAAAAGATGATTTTTTTTTTGGCAAAATCGGCATCTTCTGTAAGTCGATCGCAGGCCCACTTAGCGAAGCGAAAACGCATTGGATGGTCAGTTGGCTCGTTCAGCGGAAGGATAAAACTAATTATCTGTCAAATCAGACATGAGCTAAGTGTTACCATTCACGAAATAAGTACTAGTTGAAAAAAAAACGTTAGATGGCGAACCCTTTGTATACAGTTTACAGAATTTTATTGACTTCTCTTTCCATAATCAACAATAACGGTTTTTTAAAATTTTTTTTGGAATATAATTTTCTGTGAAGTCACCATAAAAAACATGGCTTGACATGAAAAAATTATTCTGCTAATGCTTTTTTTAATCATAGGAAACAACTTAACTTCGTTAATCGTTAATTTTTATAATTAAATCTATAAAGGCCAAAGTGTAGGTATTAATTAAAAAAGTGACTGGATTTATTGAGTAATAGTATGTGTATTTTCTGATAGTCTTGTCAGCTCTCAAGAAATTTAATACATTTACTTACATTTCATTTCACTTAAAACAAATGAGAAGTCTATTGCTAAGTATGTGCAGTATTCGACAAAGAATGCTTTTTGATTATGTGTTTAAAAAATGTTCATTAAAACTTCATACACATCAACTTTGTAATAAAACAAAACTAAAGCAATTTTTAAACCAGCAATAAATAATTTTTTTTAATCTCAAAAATAATTTTTTGTCTTAATTTTTTTATAGTACTTTATTGTCGTAGATATTTAAATCAGGAGTATCAGTGATGACTTGGTTTTTTTTTGCTGATTATGATCCTTTTCACACTGTGCAGTTAAAAGCTAACAGGGATTTTGACGGCAAGTTTTGTATGAAGAACTTGCAGTTAAAGTTCACGCTAACTCTTAATCACACCTTGTGAAAAGGGACGTAAGCAGTAAAAACTAGAATTTTAAAAATAGTCGGCTGAAAGGAAAGCATAAACAAAACCGATCCAAAAACTACAAGAGTTTTAGCTGTATCAAAATTTTTTTCGCTTATTCCCAATATTTGAAAAATGTTTAGAGATTTTTATTGATTTTGACATCCTAAAATGGAATCTAAGATTTCTTATAAATAGGGAAAAAACAGACAATGAATTATTACAACTAACTAACAAACTGTTCATGGTCCTTCGAGCCTCAAAGTTATGCTAACTACTGCTCAAGAAACGCCACAAGTTGCAACAAACCCTAAGATATCCGCGGCTACATTATTATCAGAAAGACCTTTTGATGTGAGAAAATGTACTCTTCTTCACCGTATAATCCTAAGGAATATTATTTACTGATAAAGAATTTTATGATCTCGGAACAAGCGGAAACTTTTTTTTGTATTTAAAAAATGTAATGTGGAATTTTTGATATTAATTGTATCGCTATTGCAATTATTATTTATAAAGTTTTTTTTCAAAATAATACACTCAAATACACCCAGTTAGACTCCCACACTTGCAGATGCCTTTGCAACAAATGTCATCATGTTCCAACTTCATGCATAAATGCGCAGAAAATACGCACACTGCACTTCTTTTTAAAATTCGTTGCAAACACACACAACTGCATAAATAATTTAACGAACTTTTGCAGTGAAAACTACTACTACTAATGTATTTATGAAATGTATGTATCTTTCTCATTTTAGCCTGCAACGCCATGGAAACACTACTTATACATGAAGATTTAATGAGCGGTGACATTTTCAGCGATGTTTGCAACATGCTGAAACGTGAGGGGGTCAAGATTTATTCTGGACCAAAACTAAATCAAAAACTTACCTTTGGCCCACCAGCTGCCAAAAGCCTCAAGCACGAATACGGTGCTTTAGAGTGTTGCATTGAAATCGTTAGAGACCTGGATGATGCAATTGATCACATACACACATTTGGCAGTGGTCATACGGATGTTATTGTAACTGAGAATGGTAAGTACAACGTCCAGTTTATTAAGTGTAAGCCACATGACCTAATCGCTAGCAAACACTCGCTCGCACACAACAAATGGGTCCCCAAATACATTACCCGGTAAACATTTTTTGTATGCAATCCCTTAAAAAGTCTTTAAAATGATATGAGTAACATATGGAGTTGTTGTTTCAATTATGATAATAGTTGACCTTCTCAATTGCCTAAATGAAAGCTGAACATAATCAGGGAGCTATCATGAATAAAATCTCGCGAGAAATGTCTCCATTTTCCAATTAGAATTTTTTGTTTTCCCTATTACTTGCTATTATTTGGAATTGTTCCCCGCGAAAACTTTCACACGGAATTTTATTCATGATAGCCCTGAATATATCTAGTTGTTCAAAGAAATTTATGGATAAAGGTTCCCTGATGATATGCATTAGCAACAGCAAAATGCCCATAGGCCTTAATAACCAAATAAATATTAACTTTGGAAAAAAGTGCGACAAAAATATTAAAACTCAATTCAAAAGCTATTCAAATTAGTAAATTTTTTTTGTGTTTAAAGAAAACTTTCAAAAATGTTTATGCATTGCGAGGGAGATTTTTTTTTAAATTCTAACCTCCTGTTTCCACAAGCCAGGACCTCGACTAATGTATAATTTTTTTTCATATAAATTTTCTGCTAAAGTCGACCGTCTGTGTTGTGGAAACATGGGATAAAACAGGAATAAGAAACCAGAAAGTACACATTTGAAATACTGCTTAGGGTTAAAGTAAAAGTAACCTCAGAATAAATGTCTAGGGAGAAATAAAAATGGGCTTAGGAGGGAAGAGTAGGCAGCATACTAATCTAGTAGTAGACAAACCAAAGTAGTTTTGCAGTTTGTATTTGTTTATAAAAACTGGAACTAATTTTATAATAAAAGTCAGGAAACATGTCCGTTACCCGTTACCGTTACAATTAGCGAGTTGCGTTTAAAGAAATGGTAGATTCGAGAGCCAATCTGCTAACTTCCAATATTTATTCTGTGGAAGAACTAAAGGTAGCAGCAGATCAGCTTAAACAGGTCGTTATTTCCTCATATCATGATAGTTGTAGTCTAAGAAAGCGAAAAACGGTACGAAAGGTCCCTTCTTGATGATATGCGCAAAGAAGTTAGAAGACTATTTGATTGCACAAAGCGTTCAGTTAATTGGGAAGTGTACACAAGGGAAGTGTACACAAGGTACATATCGAGAATACCACAACAGCAGCGAGATTGTGTAAGGATCTCCCGCTCTGAATTCAACCAAATCAGCGTTCTAAGGAAAGCTGATGGAAATTGCACCAAAAACCAAAGAGAAACGCTGGAACATTTACTTAGTGTTCATTTTCCTGAGTCGATTCTCAAGGTTCAAAGTGGTAATGACCTGACGATTGGCTCTCCTGTTTCATACAGAACAGCTCTCAAATTGTCGAAAGTCATCTTTAATCCGAATACGATAAAATGGACTATTGCTGCTTTTCAGCCTTTTAAGGCTCCTGGTGAGGATGGTATACTTACAGTGCTTTTGCAAAGGTGCATTGATACACTGTTTTGTACCCTCGCCGCCCTATTTAGAGCTAGTTTTATCTTCGGATACATTCCTCTGCTGTGGAGGAAGGTTAACGTTGTATTTATATCCAAAATGGGCAATAGGCCAGGAAATTTGGCTAAATCATACAGACCAATGCTTAGATTAGATCGTTTTCGCTCAAAACTATGGAGATACTAATTGATCTGCACTTTAGATGGACGGTTTTGAATACCACCACCTTGCATGAAAATCAATATGCATACGCTAAGGGTAAATCTACCGAGCATGCTGTGCATCATCTTGTTACAATGATCGAGGTCGGGTGAAATTGCGTTGCATGCTCTTCAAGACATTAATGGCGCATTTGATAATACAGAATATGACAGAATAGAGTGCTCTCTTAGACAAAAAGGTCTTGATCACGCGCATATGAAACGGATTAGGTCTATGCTCGAGAGCAGGGACATAACTGCTTCTATGGGTAATGATATGGTTACTATAAGGCAGTCAAACGGTGCCCCCAAAGTGGTGATTGGTGAACATCTCCTCGTTCTTAATGAACAAGAACATGAAAATATTGGGTACGCTGATGACCTGGTTGTGATGGCAGCTGGAAAATTCGGCAACATTCTCTCAGACGTCATGAGCAATGTTTTGTGCACTGTAACGACATGGTGTTGGGAGACATGGCCTGGCGATCAACTCTGATAAGAATAATCTGGTACCTTTATCTCTTAGAAGAAAACTTGGTCTAGAGACAGTATCGTTGAATGGATGCAATATTCCTTATTCAAACGATGTCAAATACTTAGGGATTACCCTTGATAGAAAGCTAACTTGGAACCAACATGTTAATATGCATAACACAGATAGCCACTACGTCGATTTTGGCGGTGAAGAGTTGTGCTGGGTGCACCTGCGGCATGAGCCCGAAAATTTTTATGTGGATCCAATCAATGTGTATTGTTAGGATGAGTTTACATCTGGCATTATTTGTGTCTCATTTGCCCAAAAAAGCGTAACCAACTAATTACTAATGAAAAACTGTTTGATTCAGACATGTATTTATTGATTTTAACAGTTTGCAATCATGTTGGATTCTATAAAATTGTCTATTAGTTATGTATGAAACTATTTAACTTAATAAATACATGTCTGAATCTAAAAGTTTTTCATTAGTAATTAGTGGTTACGCTTTTTTTACGCTTGTGTGGCACATGGCACACAGATGGAAACCCGGCCTTAGGCCAATCATATTGCACGGCGCGATTGTTTGGTGGCAAAAGCCTCTCAGGTTGTGGCGACAATTAACCTCTGTAAAGTTCAGAGATTGGCGAGTCTTCTTGCCACAGGCGCAATGAGGTCATGTACAACCTTAGCTATTGGAGCCTTGATTGGGGTACCACCCATAGAAATCTGTATTAGATCATCTGCGGATGGGTATCGGGAGATCTCCTCGTTGTGTTGGCAACGGGCACTCATCGGTCCTGAGTACAATGCCCACTTTAGGACTGCTGGGAATGCCTAGTGACAGCATAAACTATGAACTGAGGTTCGACAACTCCGCCAAGGGGAGTGTGGGACGAGAACGGTCTCGATGTGGATTTCAGAAGATTATATTGTTATACGGATGGATCCAAAACGGAGGATGGAGTTGGTACTGGAGTTTTTGGGCCCAACGTAAGAACATCTTTGACCCGGGGCAAATGGCCTATGGCATTTCAGGCAGGAATACAGGTAATCACCAAATGTGTTAACATTAATTTAAATAGAGGCATTAGAGGTGAGCATATAGCTATAATTTCTGATAGTCATTCAGCTCTTAAGTCTCTCCTTTCATGGCAATTCCATTTCAGGCTAGTTGTAGAGTGCTTTGACTTATTACAAAAGCTATCCATACGGAACAAAGTTTACATTTATTGCATACCTGGCCACAGCCGTCATCCAGGGAATGAGGAAGCGGATGAACTGACCAAGAGGGACTTTGCTGTTCCTTTTATTTGCCCAGAGCCGTTTCGTAGCGTAAGTCGGCCGACTGTAACATATCTGATCAAAGAAGATGACATTTCCACCGCTAAGGAAATGTGGCTGTCTTCTTCTAGCTTAAAGCAAGCCAAAGCTTTGATACAGCCTTTTACATATAATGACATCCTGTATCTCAACAGGAATAATTTACGGCTTGTTACTGGTTTTCTTTCTGGTCACTTTGGACTGAACTATCTATCCTATGTGGAAAAGTAACCTAGTTCGTTCGCCCTTGTGAGTCATACAGACTCTTTGGACCAGATCGTCCCAATTCTATTCTATGAAATATATTCAATTTGTATGAGGTTGAGGATAGATAATATCTATGTTCGGAGAAAATGTTGAGATTGCAAATTTAGTGAGGGCAATATCATATTTTATCCATATATGAGGTAGAAGGTGAAAGCTGTAAATATTCTTTCAACAAAAAATATGGGAAATCCCTCCAGATTTCGGAAAAAATACGATTTTTTCATAATCTAACATACACTCTACTTTCTTTTATTCAAACCCAAGGATATTCTAGACAACTAGAAACCTAAAGTTTCACTTTAATGCAAAATCTTACATTCTTGTTTTCTCCACAACAATGTTCACTGGGTACACATGTGTACCTGCAAGTATACATTATGGACAAATGTAATAACTGTGAATGTGTGTATGTATGCAGCCATACACTTTTTATACCTTTCAATATCATTTGAAATTGAAAATTAATGAGCGAATGCAAACAAATTGTACTTGCAATTGTAATTTGTTCAGCCAAGTTAATGCTACAGGCAAAAGTCATAAATTTAAGAGCAATATGTTCAAATTTTAATTGTCTTCTCTTAATAGAAAGTAGCAAACATAATTTTAATTATTGTGAAAATGTGCCGCATACTCTTCAGTCATTAATTTCAAATTTTGTCCAGCCTTGAGGTCGAGTGAGTGCAAAAGTTGAACTTTTGGGATATTTATTAGAAGTTTGAGAATTGAATTTTCATAACTGTAAGCATTACTTTTATGCCTATATAAGTAAAAATATTTCTGATGCCGCCATAAGAATGAATGCATAAAACAACCATAAAAGCTGATCTCCTGTTAAATTTTTAAAATGTTAGTTAGGTCAGTTAGTTAAAACAACGACGATATAAAACAGCTGTTTGAATCAAACTTATGGGCAGCACTGTATTTGAGATTTTAGGTGACTCGCCATAGCCCCATAGCTAGCCATAACCATAATCAAAGAAAACAGCTGTTTGCTGGTCACACATACATATTTGTTGCTGCACTTTTGAAATAAATAAACAAATAAAAATTATAAACAGCTGTTTATTGCTATGACAGCACTAGTAGGTGAAGCAAATATATTTATGGATATGACAAAGGTTATGGCTATGTCATTAAGGCATGTCTGATTGAACCTTTAAACGTTGCTCCCGTGCAAATTCATTTGACAAAATTTCAAATAGAGCTTGCTCTTTTTGCTTCTGAGAAATCATCTGAAGTCAGCTGTTTCTATTATGACAAATAGTGTTACGATAAATATATATTTATAGATCATTGCATATGCAATGAGTCAGCGGTGGCTTACATCATTATTAGCCGGCTGAAGGTATTCCATTAATATACTAATATTTGTTTGCGTTTTTAAACTATTTATAATTATACATTTGTGAGCGAATATTAAAAATCTTCTGTAAAATAATTTGCATAAAGAGTTAGTTATTGTGCTGAGTACACATTTGGCATTTATTTATCTGTCATTTGCAAAATGTGCATAATTTTTTTTAAAACAAACACAACCCGCAAAGCGACTAGCTTGTCTGCAGAAAACACCCAGGGTCTATGGCGGGAATCGAACCCACGACCTCTTGACTGAGACGATAGCATCGCTACCACTCAGCCACAGGGGCACCCTACCACTCAAATTTTGTTTGTTTGTAAAGCAATGCCACATATGTATGTGACAGCGCATGGAGAAGTGGACCTAAGGGTAAAAAAAATCAATTTTCACTTTTTTTTTTTTTTTTTGATGTGGACAACATCTGAGCATCGAATGAGACCGATCCCATGCCCCAAAAGTGTTCCCTCCCAGATATATGCGCGTTTTATTCAGTGATGGTACACCAAAGATACACGTATTCAAATCTTTAAAATGGCTCTCCTGAACAAAACGGGTTTTTACCCTTAGGTCCCTTTCTATTTTGCGCGTCACATATGGAAAAATAACGGGAATGACAAACGTTGCCACTAGTGCGCACTATTGCGATTTCACAAAATGCCATAATGTGCACTGATCATAACATGTGATGTACGAAAGTGTAAATGTTTCTAGCGTTAGTCAACCCAGCAACGACGAAACTAAACTATTGGAATTAAACGATAGGCTATGTATTATAGCATCGGTGTATTCAATATTGCCACCAGTCAAAGCTATACGTCGCACTGTGGGGTGAAAGCCTTCACAAGTGGCGATTAATTCAAAAAATGAACTTTAACTTTCACAACCGTATTTGGTGCCATATGAAAGTAGATAAAATTTTACATCACTAAATGCAAAAATAAAAGTTCTTGGTAGTTTACTTTATTTGCAGTGCGTGTTTAAAGTTCAATAATTTTAGTTATTTTTGCGCGCATTGATTAAAAGAGAAAATTTTGATATTTCAAATGATTATAGTTTTTGTTAAGACTTCTATAAGTAAAAATTTTAAAATGGAACCGTCAATTTCAGCTATAAGAGCATTTAAAAAATTATTTTTTGTTAGATAAATGTTTTAGAAATATTAACAAAAAATGAAATTGCTCTAAAAATGTGGTATTTTTGATATATACATTGAGTTTCAACAACTTTGCGGATGAGTGCAGGAAAAAATGCTTTTATGTTCTTAAAATATAAGATTTAAGCATTTGTGCGATTTTTGAGTTATGAAGGTTTTTGTGAGAGAATTCAAGTTGCTAAAAATCAATGTGAAAAATACATATTAAATATTTATTTATTTTTTATTTAAACAAAAAAAAAAGATATTTTTTTCAAAGGCACCTAAAGTATGCTCTAATTTACAATTTAATTTACTAATTTATCTTTTTTCATCTCAAAGTTACAGCAAAAATAGTCAAATAAAACCATTTTCTCTTCTCCGAAATACAAAAAAGCCCATAAAAGGTTAAAATTAAAAAAAAATTAATATTCATCAATAAAAAATTACAGCACTTTAAAATTACGACTTCTATGAATTAATCGCCACTTTCTCTACCATTCACCCCACTGTGCGTCGTCAATTAATAATAAAGCGTGGACAAATATGTGGTTAGGAAGCAAATTGGCTGTCAAATGAAGAAATATCAAGAATTGAGTTGTCATCCCTACTGCTCTGTTCAAAATTTCACCCGAAATGTTGACATAATCTATATTAAAAAATTTTATATGAAATATTCGTGAAATACTCGTAATGTTGCAAAAGTTGTATTCTGCTCAAGTCGTGAAAACTTTATGAATTGTATCTGGCAACATTATCTGGCCGTCTGTGAAATAATGTGATTTGGCATTTATTTCGTGCGAAGTATTGATAGCTGATGTTTTTGTTTACAAAAGTCGGTCAATGTTGCATACTTCTAATCAATCAAAACGAAAATTTTTTTCTGAAAAAGTAATATAAGCATCACTTGTTACGTGTCAAATTTTTTACGCGGAATAATCAATGTTGCTGAAAACTTTTCACAACTTCGAACAGAATACTAGGCTTTTATTAAGTAAAAAGATGGGACATTTAAACCATGGAACGTTAAGCGGCCCATACACTACAACAGCATGCACGCACAATCAAGCGATTGAGCATTCATGATCTAACCACACAGCATACCAGCAAGCTGGTACAATATTCATTTCTTAAAAAATTGCGGGAAGGGTGGTTATATATAGTGACACAGTTTTTGTTGCAATTATTATTGGTATGTTATTAAAACTATCAGCTATGTATAACTAAAGTGCTAAAATTCTGTTTTCCATTGAAACAAATTATGTTTCAACAAATTATATTTCTTAAATGCATGTTTACTCCATGGCAACTTTGCTCAACTGAGCTAATTTCACCATATGCCACACCAGCAAGCTGGTACCATCAGCAAGATATCAAACTCTATTTGACATCGCTACAGCAAACCGTACAATCGCACAATACGCCCATACACGACCAAACCGCTGGCACAAACACTTGATTGCTCATGCATGCTGTTGTACTGTATGGTCCCCTTTATACTCTGGAAAAAAAGAAGGTTAAATGTGAAAATTGGCTGTTTAAAAAATTAACGAAAACTATGCATTTTTCAACAAAATCATATTTAGTGATGAGGTCAATTTTCAACTAGGCGGTTATGTAAATAAACAAAATTGTCGCATATGGAACCCACAAAATCCACAAACAGTCCTCGAAAAACCATTACATCCAAAGAAAGTGACCATATGGGGCAGTTTGTGGTCAGGTGGCATCATCGGCCCGTATTTTTTTCGAAAACAAGCAAGGAAACGCCGCCAGCGTGAATTTTCTACGCTACAACAGTGATCTTTGGTTGTAGCAAGACGTCTCCACGAGCCACACAACCGGTTAAACAATTCAGTTATTGCACGAGAAATTTTCCGGTCTTATAATTTCTCAATTTGGCAATGTCAATTGGCCGCCTCGTTCTTGTGATTTAACGCCGCTGGATTATTTTCTCTGAGGCCATTTGAAAGGCCGGGTTTACGTGAACAAATCAGAAACAGCTGACATTCTGAACGATGAAATTCGTTACAGCATTGACGGGATAAGTGAAACTTTCAAAATTTTGTGAAAAGAGCGGATGTCTGCCGACGTGCTAGAGATAGACATTTGCCCGATATCATATGCCATTTTTAATTCTCATATTTCTACTTTACATTGGTATCAATAAAACCGAATTTGTCAACAAAAATTGTGTTTTTAAGCCAATTTACTTCTTAGCCCATCCTCTTTTATGAAGTTTATTTAAAATAATATTGATGTCTTCAAATGTATTGTTTTATAAATTAATAGCGTAGACAGACGACAGCGTTAATTTGCATTAAAATCTCACTAATGTGAATTAAAAATTTACCCTGACAGACGACAGTATTTGCATTAAGTAAACAAAATCTGGACATCCCTTTCGTGCCACACACTTCGATAATTTTCCTTGGAAATATTAAAATGGAAAAAATATGTCTCGATTTTAATATTTCTTTGTTCTTTTTCTAAAAACAATTAAAATAACTTATATTTTCTGAATGAATCGCATTTTAATTTTGAAAACCAAAACAATTTGTCAACATTTGATTGATTGTTGACGGTGTTACCATATTAGGACTGTGTTATCATATAGCTAAATTCAGTATTAATTCAGTCATTTAGTGCATTTACGGATGAGGATAATTCACAAGTTAATTTGCATTAAGACAGTTAATGCAAATTAACGCTGTCGTTTGTCTATGCTATAAAATTATAAACATTTCTACAAACGCTTTAATTATTATTATACTGTAGTGCTTGTCTGTAATGTTTGTTTACATTTACTTGGTAGATTTCACCAGGAGTTTTTCATTGCAACTTCTAAAAATGATGCCTCGTGTGTAATTAGCACAAGTAATTAAAATATTTAAGTCTTATTTAAATAAGATTTTTGTGTATTGATTTAGCTTTGGCTGATAGATTTTTACTTTCATTTATTTAAGTTAAATAAATAAAATTTTTTACCTAATAAACTTTCGACCTTATTCATAAAAAATTCTTTATTACAAAAAAAAAAGTTTATAAAACAAATTTCCATATAAAATTTGTTTTATAAATCTTTTATAAAGAAAAAATGTTTTTTTTATGAATAAGGTAGTTTTACTTTAAATGTATTTAAATTATAACCCCCATATTCATAAAAAAATAAGATGAATTTGAAATCCATTTTAGGAAAATTTTCTATGAAAAATTTTATATAAAATACATTTCAAATTCATTTTAAATTGTATGAATATGGTTGTAAATAATTGGAATTTTTCTTTCAGAAAATACGGCGCAACATTTCCTGAATTCTGTTGACAGCGCTTGTGTCTTTCACAATGCCAGCTCTCGCTTTGCTGATGGTTTCCGCTTCGGTTTGGGCGCTGAAGTTGGCATTTCAACAGCGCGCATACACGCCAGAGGACCTGTTGGTGTTGAGGGTCTGCTCACAACCAAATGGATATTGAGAGGTGAAGATCATACAGCAGCTGATTTTGCCGAAGGTGGAAAAGGTGTTTGGTTGCATGAATCATTGCCCGTCTAAATAATAGTAATTGACATTTGTAATCTACTTTTTAGCTAATGTAAACTTGAAAAGCGTAGATAAATATACAAAAATTTTATAACTTTTTTTTACTTTGTGGAGCATTTATTTGTAAAGCGTTGATCCACATAAAATCCACAAAAAAAACCTTTAACAATTTATAAGATGGGCGCTGGCTACTTTTGAAGCGCCAACACAATTAAAAATTGAAGAGAAGTGTTTAAAAAAATTATTGATTTCGGGTATTATTTTTCTAATCCTAGAATTAACTTACAGAAGGAGGCCAATGTAATCGCTAGGTTTCATAAAAACAGGTCGACTAGGCGCCGCACTGCCCATTTTTACAATTTTACAATATTACAATTTTATCACAGTAACAATAGTGGAAGATGTCAAGATTACCAGTTCAGCACAAAAGCTAGAACTCAAATGCTGCATAGTCATAACGCAGTTCCATTAACGGAGCTAAAAAAATTTTCTGGAGGGCATTACGACTGGTGATTTTCATGAGCTATATTAGAATAGATAATTCTAGGCATATATTGAAGGGGGGGTGGGGCAATGCCCCTCATAATCGCCTTTCTACGCCTATGTACAGCTCCCACGTTTCTAAGCTTGAAAATTAATACTTGTCGCAGAAATAATCGTTGGAAGGAAAGTACATAAAATATAATAATAAAAAAACAATAATTTTAATTCGTTCTTTATACCCTTTACCAAAAAATTGTAAAAGGGTATATGTAGGCTTGTCGTTCCGGTTGTTATTTCCACAATATTAATAGGCGAGCCATAAAATATATATATATTCTCGATCCTTATGCATAGGGAAGACGAAAAAGCGATGTCCGTCTGTCCGTCTGTCTGTACGTGAAATCGGTTTTTCGAAGCTCCCGGTAAAGCTAGAGACTTCGGTCTTGGACTGGTGTGTCAGAAAAAGTTTGAAAAAGATTTATATTGAAAATTAGCAAAATCAAGCGGACGATTTCAGAGCTGGAAAACTCAAACTTTATTTTGCCATACTAAAGTAACTACCGAGAACTAATTTTTATTATTTTTTTTATTAAATAAACTTATTGTATACTTCAGTATGAATAAAATCGGAATTTTTAATAAAAAAAATTAAAAAGATGTTTCCAGGGTTGGAAAACTTTAAATTTTTTATACAAAATTATACAAAGTTAATTTAGTAAAACAAATTTTTCCTTTTGCTCTATAAAATAAATATATCTTATATTCTTAAAAGAAAGAGATTGGTGTAAGAAATCAGAAAAATCAAAAAGGATGATACCAAGGTTGGAAAACTTAAAATGTTGGTGATATAAAATATTAACTACCGAAAACTAAGTTTTATTTATTTTTATTAAATAAACTTATTTTATGCTTCAGTACGAATAAAATTGACTTTTCAAATTAAAAAAAAAAAAATTTAAAAATTAAAAAGACGTTTCCAGTGTTGGAAAACTTAACTTTTTTTCTTATACAAAAGTAAATTACTAAAAAAAATTTTTCCTTATATTCTCAAAAGAAAGATATTGCTGTAAGAAATCAGAAAAATCAAAAAGTATGATTCCAGGGTTGGGAAACTTACACATTTTGTGGCATTTTATGTACCACATAAATAGGTCTAATTAATTTTTTTCTTTTTCCTTATAAATTATATATATTTTACGTTTTGGAAAGAAAAGTTTGGTGTAGAAAATTATAAAAATTACAACCACAGCTCCAGAGCTGGAAACTTTGAACTTTTTTTCTGGATATTAAAGTTACTAAATAAAACTGTATGACGTGACGTCGTTTTTGACAATAATGGAATAAGTATGAATGTAAAATACAGAGTGTAGAATAAAATATTCAACTTAATGCTATATCGAAAAAAGAATATCCAATCGAAAAATACCGAGAGATAACTTACTAAAAATTGCACTAGAGCAAAAAATTATAAATTTTTTCACAAAATATATGCATATGTATGAATCTGCTTATGAATGTATCTTTATACTTTATATACGCGCTTTGGTGAAGGGTATATAAGATTCGGCACAGCCGAATATAGCACTCTTACTTTTTTTTTATTTTTTTTTTCGAAATTATTTGTTCACTGTTTACGATTCGATTAGGAAAAATATGCTGCTTTCGAAGCCGCCTCACCTTTATGATCAGCGTTCTTGAGCTGGTGTAAGCTTTAGCTCTATATTCATACATATATTTAAAAAATATTTTTCAGTACAAATGAAATTTGAGAATTGTTTTGATTCATCATACCACAATTCGTTGAAAGCTTTTTATGTAATGAAAGCTCAAATTTTAACATCACTAATTTAGAAGAGTCTTGCTATTGTGTTGCTTGTTCTCTAATTTACATCCAAGTAAAAAAAGAGCTTCCAAGGAAGTCAAGGAACTTGTGATCCGGAAGTACATAGTGCAAATTTCTATATTTTCTAATAATTTTTACAAAAAGGTTGTCATTGCAACAAGTTCTCTTTATACATATCTATTCAGCGAATCCGAAGTCATTTTCGTTATATAAAGTATGTTCTTTTTAATGAGTGCAAGGGAACTAATATTTCATTTCTTTTATAGAGTTGGAAAAAACTCGCTACAAACCATGGAAAGAACAAATATCAAACAATGTAATATTTCATTACTTTGAATTCGTTTGGTTAAAAAATCAAGAAATAACTTCTAAATTATTTATGTGGATATATTTAATAATCACTTCCTGAAAAGCCAATAATACAAACTTACTGATACTCCCGCAGTAGAGAGAAAAAGTTATTCCTCAATAATTACTTTAAATTTTTTTTCAGTGGGATTATTTTATTCAAATCTGTTCAGACGTTGCTGGATAAAAAAGGAAAATTTACAATTTATAAGTAAGTAGAGTTTTCAGCTCTTTTCTCTCTATTTTATTCGTCCAGAGTTGCATTTGCTATTTATCTGAAATTTTTGAAATGAGATCTACATATGGCTGTAAAGGCACCCACCCACCCCTTAGAAATATACAAACATTACATCTTTCTAATATTTAAAAAATAAAACTTTTGCATAAGCATTTGAGCATCTTCTCTTAACGTACGTGTTTTTAGAAAATTTTCTGTAAAATTCCCAAATGAACATTTACAATTTCAATAAAGTTATCTTATAATATTGCGAGTCCTTAAACTGTCAAAATATACACGCCCTTATTTTGAATTCCTTTAAGGAAAATATTAATGCTAACAGCGACAATAACAAGAAAATGCGGCGACAAACGACTCACGTTAAAAGAAGTACGTATTTCAAAAGTTCTTCCTTTCAACAATATTTATTAAATGCGAAAATTAGTACCAATTTCCATATTTCATAATTAATTAATTCAAAAAAATTAGAACACTTAGTGAGTTTGTAATTAATTATAAATTCATGAAACGTATTTTTAGTATTAAACGTTTTTCCTCTGGTGTTTTCATTTTACAAACAAGACATTTGCAGTCACTTAATGAATTTAAATTTTATTCAATTTCAAGTAAATTTTACTTGTGTTTGAACGTTATTTAGTTGCTGCTATAAATTATGCACATTTTTTAACACTTAATAAGAAAGAAACTAAGAAAATAATAATAATAATAATAATAATTTAGAATTAACTTAATGAAAAAAAGATGGAGGATTCAACTTGAAAATTAAATGAGACAGTAACGGATGAAAGTGTTAGGTTAGATTAGGAGAAATCAATATTTTTTTTCATAGTTTTTTTCATGTTCCCTGATATTAAAGCTTCTTGGATGTTAATTTTCATCACTTCAATAATGACGAATTTATTTGGATTTAGGAAAGCGTTAAACATGACTTCACTTCATGTAATGTTTAAGAAAGCATAAAAATTACAAAAACCTTGAACTACTTCAGTTTTTTTTTGCTGTGCAATGATTAATAAAATCGATCAAAAATAATAAAATAAAAAGAAGTAAATTTGAAAATCTATGGTTTTCTTGTCGGTTTTCTGTTTCGAGTATTTGTCCTAAAAGCCAATGTTTCGATTTCGGTTAACAGCGAACAGCTAACCCTATTTTTACCGGACATAAAAAAAGGAGGAGGTTAAGAATTCAACTCTATTATTATTTTTTGGGTGATGGGGGGGGGGGGTGTTACTTCATAACTCGGTACATTTTAGACCGATTGTAATTTTTTTTTGTCTGGGAAGTTATAGCTTCCCAATGGTCCCATTGTAAAAAAGTAGGCGGGGATACGCCCACAATTTTTGTTTATTTTATTTTCTTATATTCTACTTATTTGATTGCTGCGAAACCTACAAAACACCTTTGTTTCTTGTAATTAAACAATTTGAAAGTTGCAAAAATGGGCAGGGTTACGCCCATTAAAATTTATTATAATATTTCACGTGGTTCTACCTAATCAATTTTTTTGAAACTTATCACACACCTTGAGCTCTAAAGTAGACACAATCTTTCATTTAAAAAATGGGCGGAATCATGCCCATTAAAATTTAATATTTTATTTAACCCATTACCCGCCGCTGTACTCACTTGAGTACAGCCAAAAAAAGGTGACAATTTTGCATATTTGAAAGTTGTTGTAATTAATTGGCGTTTCTAGCTAAATCTGAGCCATAGTCTATTGAAATAATGAACAAAACCTGTCGATATATATTTAGACTTTTAAAAAATTTACTCTTAGTCTGGTGCAAAATTTATGCGACGTGACAAGTATGTATTTCCCGCTTTTTATAAATTTTACTGTGTTGTTAATTTATTTTGTACCTTAATTTCCTAAACTAAAGCATTTTTGTTTATAAAATAAGTAGAAACAAATTGCCTCCCACTCATTTTTATAAACTTATCGTAGTTTAGATATATCTGTACTCAATTGAGTACAACGGCAGAATCCACATGCGAATTCTGGCAACACTGTTGTTTCCCCAGAAATACAAAAGCATGCTTGTGTGTTTTTCACAATTAAGAGGGGACTCCCAAAATATGCAAACATCAATTATTTCTTTAAATGAAGTTCACAATTGTCTAGTGTGGATGAGCTGGATCAGTCAATTTCGCTGTACAGAATTGCCATTCGAGGTAAGAAATGGTGGTGGGTCTTGTTCACCTACATAATAGATATGGCTATTGCAAACGCTTAGCGGTTATATGTAATGACTCATAATGATGACATGGATCAGCTTTTATTCCGACGTTACATTGCAAGGTACTATTTACGGCAAAATACGCAAACTAAAGCTCGAATCTCGTCTTCATTGGTCCTAGGGTTGCCACAAGATGGTATAGGGCACTACCCCAAAAAGTTAGAAAACCAACTCAGATGTGTCTTATGCCATGCAAGAGTTCGCTGGCAGTGCAAAAAATGTTTGAAAGCACTATGTATTGAAAAATCATGTTTTGAAAAATACCACCTGTAAACCGCCGCTGTACTCAATTGAGTACACCCTCCTTACTCCGACCACTTATTTTTTTTTTTAATCTTTCCATTGCTTTATGTTAACTTTGAGCTCAATGAAATTAAAAATAAACTTTTTTGTTAATTATCGTAATTGGTTTCATTTTGGCGGTTAATGGGTTAAAATGTTTCTACTTTACCGATTTTTACAAGACTTAACACACACCCTGAGCTCTAAAAAAACACACGATCTGGAATTTAAGAAATTTTATAAATTTTATAATACACGTACTCTTCTTATCTTCTTTTATCAGATCTTTGCATTTGAAGTCGGTTTTTTTTTCTTGGCAGCAAGAATTACGTATGTATTACCAAATGCGCGACCAATGTTTAAAAAGGCGAACAATGCAATTTTCCCCGACCCATCTGGCCTCTAAAACTTCGTAACAAGGTTATATAGATTTACCCTCGGTCTATTAACCCTTTACAATAATGATACAACTAGCTGGTGAATTGAGCAATTACGAGTACATTTCAAACTCAAATTCATAATTTTGTGTATTTCTTATTATTAAACTTTAGTTTGTTTGATTTTCAACTAAGTTTTAGGCTTTTCAAGTCTTCTTCCCACTTTCTACATTCACTGAGAACTGACAACGGGAAAACAATTTCATAGCATATTTGCAATAGCATTTTTCCCTCCGGGGAAAATAAAAATTTCATGGGAACAAAAATTTCACTTGTTATTCACCATAAGGGTGACCGTGAGGTGAAATTGCCTTTTCCATTGCTTTTGAATGTAGAAGGTAATTCGTTATTCACAATAAGTGTAAGAATGTAATCTTGAGAAATAGCATCAGTGTTGCCAGATTTTGTTTACACTTGCATATATATTTCAAAAACTGCAATTAAAATAAAATTTTCAAAAATCACTTGTGAAGCAAAAAAAAAAAATTTTTAAATAAATGAGCCAACTTAAAAAGCTGACAGTAAGAATACAAACCTTTTCAAATAAAATTGAGCAGAGTTCGAAAACTGGCACTGAAAAGTTAAAATTTTTTTAAAAGTTATTATCATTATTACATGAGTTATATTCACAGCTATACAAAATCCGAATTTTTTCCTCAAAAATATTTATTTATGCTACACCGAATAACTATAAAACGCTAGTTTTAAAAATTTTTGGTATCCCTGAACAACTTCTGCCATGTATTTTTTGACATGGCCTTAAGCTCTTCCTTTATGTATTTTCTAAAGTTTTTATTATTCGTAAATTTAAGAAAATATACAAAATATGATATCAATATTATGTATGAGATTAAAAAAAATCACAGACAAATAAGCAATTTCTATTTTTTTATATTCTATTCCTTGAAACTTAGAAGTTTTGAAAAAAGAGGAAGTATAAACACGAAAGGGAAAACTGTCAACACAATTTTGTTTCATGAGGCAAGCGTATAATAATACTTGCTTAATCCCAATTGGCCAATTTGTCACAGAGGACCCTTGCATCAACGACTACTTAGGGATATGTCGACTTATTTCATGCACCATATTTTTCTTTTACAGACAATCCAACAGAAACCGTACTCAAAGAAAGAAAACTACTCAACTGGTGAGGCATCAAGCTGGTTGGTGGATATTATCCGCAAGCTAGTTTTGCAACGTGGAATGAAAAATTGTGTTTAGTTACATTAATGGAAATGTTATAGAAATTATCAGTTCTTCTAGCGAAAGTGTCGCTCGAAAATTTCTTCACTGACCTGTTTAAGCTGTTGACAACAGCTTCTCCACTAGGGTGATCGATTATTCGACTTTTTCCAGAAACCGGTTTTCGAATAGTTCGAATATTTGAAATTATGAAAAACCCGGTTTCGGTTTTTACAATTCAGGAAAACCCGGCCAAACGGTTTTTTTTAAGTAAGAAAACTATTATACAAAAGTTTTGATTTTAAATTGCTTTATAAAAAATGGGTTAACAGTTCATGTAAATACTATAAAACAATACAAAAATTAAAGGTAAAACATAAAAATTAACTTTATGTACTTATGTATAGTACATAAATATTTATATATAAGATACAGTTGAGGAATAAACTTTACATACAACCATCATTTTTTGGGTTTGTAGAAACTTGGGAAGAAATTCAAAAAATTAAATATACCAATATTTAGGTTGCTAATAAATATGTTTATACAAATAATAAAAAATTAATTATAGCACCTACAGTAGCAAAACTATTAAAAATACATAGGAGAAAAGTCTACATACAGGCATAAAATACATGAAAAAATACGTGCAAAATGTTTGATGTCATCAACTTGTTTAAAAATTCTGTGATTTCCAAGTCGTCAACAAATGGCATCCAAATATGGTTTATTATGTTATTGTTATTATAATTATTTTTTATTTTTTGTATAAATATATACATATGTTAGCAACCTAAATATTAATTTTTGAATTTCTTCCCAAGTTTCCTCAAACCCCAAAAATTATGGTTGTATAGGGTGTTTTTTTTAAAGGTATAGAACTTCAAATTGAAATAAAACACAAGAAAATCGTTTTAATGTCCATTAATTTGTCTTTATTGGAAGGATAATTTTATGCCATTAATGTTTAAATATGATTTCGGGCATGTGGCTGCCGCGGTTGGCTCGAATAAAGCCAATTCTACAGGTCCAATTTTCAACCACTTTTTCGAGCATATGGGGCCGTATGTTGGCAATAACGCCACGAATGTTGGCTTCCAAGTCCCCTAACGTTTCTGGTTTGTTGGCGTAGACGAGCGACTTCACATATCACCAAAGAAAATAATCCAATGGTGTCAAATCACACGATCTTGGTGGCCAATTGACAGGTCCATTCCGCGAAATTATGCGATGGACGATTATGTCGACCATAAAATGGACGGAGCTTGCGGTAAACTTCGCGAACTGAACCATTATTTTCGAAATAAATTTGCACGATTTGCAAGCGTTGTTCTTTTGTCAACCTGTTCATGATAAAATGGCAAACCAAATTAAATATTAATCACTTGACAGCTGACAAAATGGCCGCCAGTTAAAAAAGTGATGCCAACTTAAAGTTCTATACCTCAATAAAAAACACCCTTTATATAGAGTTTATTCCTTAATGGTATATAATTACATATGAATGTATGGACAAGGTGGATATCTACCTCTATATAAAATATGAAGCAAAATGGCAAAAAAACTAAAAAACACTTTTTTCAACTGTATTTTGACATCCATTGCAAACCATAAGGCCAATTAAATTCGCCTCTGCTATTACCTCATAAAATAATTTCTTTTAATTTCATCGTTCAGTAAAAAAATACTTACGAAAATCAACAAAACATGCAAAATGTACAAATCGAAAAGTATTCGACTTAGCCGGTTTTTAAATTGTAAAAAAACCGGACTATTCGACATTCGAAAAATCAACAATTTGAAAAAACCGACAACCGTATTTTAAAAAAACCGGGTTTCAAAACCGGTTGAAAAGCCGAGTCGATCACCCTGTTCTCCACGCTTTAACATTGTCGTGCATCCGCCTTAAAAGACATGGCCAACTGGGATGTTTGCCAATTCCTATCTTTTGCTCACATTCATGTGGTGTCATCGACGTTCACATATGTTCTTATGAACATATATATGTATGTATGTACATGTGTAAGTGTTATTGGTATTAAACGTTTTGCGAATGATAAATCTAATAATGATAAAAGTGTTGCTAACTTTTGCTTAGAATTTATCCAAACACACTTATTGAAATAATTATTTTCATACATAAAACAAACTTTGGAAAATAAATTAAAAATAATAAAGCAAAAGTTTAATTTTTTAAGAAAAAACAAAATAGATAGTTTCTTATCAAAAATTCACAATAACTTGTGTGACAACTTGTGCCAGTGTTGCCAGTATTGTCTTTAATGTTGGAGATTTTTCATACAAATATTATTGGCATCGACTTCAAATAGATAACACTATATGAATTCAAATTATTTTTAAATGTTTTATTTAAATTTTTTAATTGAATTCTTGAAGTCTTGGCCATAAGCGTTTAAAGTACGTTTTTGTTTATTTTGAGGGACAATGCCAACTTAATTATTTAACTTAAACAAAATTTGTATGAAAATTAACTTTTGCTAATCAAAACATATAAAACAAAAAAAAAAAACTTGTAAGCAGAGTATAAAAAAATTAGTTTAAATGAAAACAATAAAAAGCTGTGCATTTGTTTCAATATCCGAATGAAATCATATCTTTTTTCCTGCAGCATTACCTACAGAATATGGTGGTGTTGCCAGTGTCGAAATATAAAATTCTTTAAAACAGGCAATATCTCATATAGAGCTCATGAATGCGACTTTAGTTTATTTTAGAGTTTTTAGCTTGAAAGTTTTTAACAAGAACTCTGAATTTTAAACCTGATATAAGCTTTTTTTTATTAATAGCGCTGTTAGTGTTTATTTTTATTTTTTTTTTAATTCTATTTAGGTTTTTATTATTTATTTAAGCTGTTCAGAAGTTCATATATTACAATATTTATTTGATTTTGATTGGGTGTGGCCTCGCCTACTTTTCTAACTGCAAGATCGTTTCACTTTCGGTTATTTGCTAATTACAACAAGAATCGATTAAGCTGAAGCACGTTAAATATAATACTAAATTTTTATGGCTGTCACTCACCCATTTTTTCAAACACAAGATTATGTCATTCCAAGAGCGCAAAGTGTTTGCTAAGTTGCTTGGAACTTAGATGAGCAAAAGTACATATAATATAATATAATATAATATAAAAATATATATTAATGGGCGTGGCCACGTTTAATTTCATACCAAAAAACGCTCCTATTACACAGCTCAGAAATAATAGAAATATAAACGAATTGAGAACCTCCTTCTATTTGAAGTCGGTTAAAAAAGTCAAAATTTCTTAAAAGTGCAATCAATGTAAATTTTAGCTTTTATTTTTGACCGGAAAAATATGAGTCAAATTTCAATGTGATTTTCTGTTCCGAAAAACTATTGTAAAAATTTAAATTATCTGCCGGTTTATGGAATCCATGTAAAAATTCTCGTCTGTATATTTACATTGAAAACAAAAACAAAGCACTCAAAATTTGTTTTTGTTTTCAATATAAATAGACAGACGAGAATTTCTACATGGCTTCTATAAACTGGCAGTATATTCTTCAAACAAGACGTTTTTGAGTCAGTGATTCCTACCCATTTCATACATTCTACGCATTCTGCATTTGTTAGTAACATGCCTCGCTTCTTACACAAAATTTATGGAATTAAAAATAAAGTAAAACTTGGCATCACTGAGCATCAAAATCAGCTGTCGTAAGGGTCTCATATCAAGAGCTTAAATTTTTCCAGCCAATGAAGGCTCTTCTTTAATCTCCTTTTGAAACTATATTTATTTATTTCAAAGCAGATAATTATTTTATTCGTTAATATGGCATTTACACCTGCTCGAGATCTAGTAAATTTCAAACGGCTGGCTGTTCCGTTCAACTATGTGTTGTTAGTCAGAATATTTACAACAGACTTTGTTGTTATTTGTTCATTAATAATTATCACATGTAATTTGGCTTAAAAAAAAAAGCAATATGAACCTTAGCCCGTTCAAATCACAAATATAGAAACAAATGGAGTTCGAATAATAATTAAAATTAACTTCAATTGAAATCTTTATTAAAATCTTTACCGTTTACATACGATTTTTTGACATTCATCAATACAAACAAAAACCATTAATTGTAAATGTTCCTAAGCTACAACCAAACAAATTTACTTTAGCTAATTCACAAACCTTTTGGACTACCAAACTTTACTTTTTAGTACAATTTCGAAAATAAAACTTGCATTTGCATCACTTAATTCTAACAGATTTTAAGTAGACTTCGCCAAAATCTAGTGAGGTAGTAGATTTTGTTTTTTATGGCAAAAACTAGTAGATGATACTAGTTTTTGCTTCTCATCAGTACTAGATGTAGATTAGATAATGTTCAATAGAACTATACATTTTCGCTTATTATTTTAGACAAAAAGCTTGTTTTACTCAAGCAGTACCTTTTCCCGAAAATAAAAAAAAAATAATAAAAAAAATAATAAAAAAAAAAATAATAATAAAAATAAAAATAATAAAATTTTTCACCCATTTCTCCAAAAGCTCCGAAAAATCCAAAAAACAAGTGAAGATCTCTCATAACTTTCTAATAACTTAAACGATTGATTTTAAATAAGAATTGAAAACACTTAAGATTCGTATGATAACAAATGTTCCTTGCAAATCTACTTTTAGTATTAAGCGAGTCATGTGAATAAAATATGAATATATTGAACAAATCTCGACAGATTTTTATAAACGATATAGGATCGGTAGAAAACATTCAGACCTATAATTTAAGACCATAATCATTATCCGGAAACTTGTGGAAGGTATTTTTTTTAATTTGTAAATATGGGGAACCACGAAAAATACCCAAAATAAGACTGTCCCCTGTCCAAATGCCAAAAATCGGCAAAAAAAATTAATAATTAATAAAATAATTGAAATTTATTTGCTGGTAGTTTAGCATGTCTATATACGTATTTCATTGGCGCTTGAAGCAAATCATCAGTAGACTTTAACCACAAATTTTAAACAGTCACAAACCTCTTACTTTATGCATAGACTTTCAAAAACTATATGAGAATTCATAAAATAATAATACTTTTGAAAATCACAAAAGAAAAAAAAATAAATAAATTTCAATTATTTTATGTACACTTCTGACAATATGTCAAATAATGGATTTTCTTATTAATAAATAATAATAGCATTTTTATAACACCAAAAGCTCTTGTCAAATCGATTTTCTTGGTTCATTTACTTGGTTGAGGTCCTTCCTTCATTGCTATTGTGTAGCATAACCAGCGGCGAAGTAAAATAAGCAATAAAATGTCTACTAAGCAAAGATTCGTAAATTTAGTATGCCTCATTGACACCAGAGGCGCTGCAACACTGCATTATTAAATACGTGCAGAGTTGTAACATAAGGAAGCTTTCATCGATCTCTTCCCTCACCACCTGAATTCTCTATTACTATCATTTTCGTAAAAAAGGTAACACCTCATAATAGTAAGAGGCATTCATTACCTGAGTGTTACTTGTCTTAAAAAAAGCAAAAATGAAAGACAATTTTTTTCCCAAGGGATTGATTTTTTTTTGCATTTTTGCTCATTTTGTCAATGTATAAAATAAAATTCTATTTAAACATATTTGTTAACATTCCGGCAAGAAATTTCCCTTAATATTTTATTTTTAAATATACGAAAATAAGAGATTTTTGAGGCATTATTATTGAAATAAAACAACGCCCAAACATTAAAAATTCATTTAGACAAATTGGCATGTTCGGTGGATTCACATTATATTAAATTATTGCGGTTTTAAATATAGTTTGTTGGATTGGTCCTTCGAGCCGGGTAAAAGAATAAACTTATATATGTGTGCAAAAGTTGAATATTCGTACAGAGATGTATAAAGCTTCAGCTTATGCAGCGCGATTAAATAATTTAAGTTCATAATAATTTTGTAAGAGGTATGTCGAGCTGACTAATGGCGACTGCTTTTTTTTGCTGCATGAGAACTATCGATATTAGTTATCGATAACTGAAAGTGTAAAACTGTGCTGACATTTCTGTTCAGTAAGATTTCGCAAGTCATTAAGAACCATTTAATGCTGTAATAACGTTTTCAAATTGTAGAAATTTACTTTGAAAAAATAAATCTTTTGGATAAGTTCACAGAGCACTTCGTTCATTTTTACGGTCGCTTTCGCACTAATTTTACTTTTGTCGATTCATGAGTACATTGTTATATAAATTTCTATGGGAGAGGCTCTTCAAGCCAAGTAAAATAATTATGTTTTTTTTTTTTGCGAACATTGTTTTATAAATGGTCCTTCGAACCAGAAAATCTTGAGTTCCACAATTTGCAATCAAATTTTTAGGGTGTTTAAGTATTACAAATATAAATGCTTTCGCATTTCCTCTTTCTAATAAAAACAGGGCAAAATGTAATTAAATCTTTTTTCATAAAATGCCATATTTTTTTGCCATATACATATTTTACGTGTATATTTTTTTAATAGAATATTGGTCATATTTGGCCTTGAAGGCTTAAATAAGTAACAAGATGAAGATTTTACTTACCATTATAATAATTACATGTGGTAAAGTAATTACTCAAATAATTACATATTTTGTAAAAACAAAATGTTTAAGAGAAATTTCATTTGATAAATGATTAAAAAAGGTGAAAACTGTTTTATCGACTTGAGAGAGAGAGAGAAATCATTTCGCTTAAGGGAGAAATGTTTAGCAACATACATTTTGTATGAATTCAAACAAAAGTTAAAGCATGAACAAATATTTACTTATACATACCTCCACCCATACCGGTATGTTAAGAGGTTCCTTCACAGGATATATGTATGCCCTTAAACGGACTAAGGGTATGCAACGTTTTATAATACACTTCATAGTTGCCCTTTGCTGCCGGCAGACTTGTCATCCGTTTGTCGTGAAATAAGGATTCTTCAACATATACATGCTTAGATATGTACATATGTATGTAAATAAATGAAGGTGTAGCTTACGTATTTATATGTCTGTATATATGTCCATAAGTACGATATGCCAATGACAAACAACCTTAGATTATAGTTTGTCAGTAAAGTAAATCGATTATGAATAATAGACAAGAATATAAATGGAATTTATGCAATATTGATAGACAAGCTTATGGAAATATCAAACTGTGGAGAAAAAAATAAAGAAAATAAATTATACAAAAGGCATGTTTCTCAAAACTTACAACTTACTTCTAATACAAGAGAAATAGTTGTGAAAATATTTCAGTTATACTTATGAACAAAATGTATTTTCACAACTATTTTATTTGTTTTACAACAATTGTAGGTATTAAGGAATACCTTCAAGGACTTATTTACTGCCTGTTTTTGTTTTATGTATGAGAATTGATTGACCTTGCCGGCCAATTCCAAGACTTCCCGCTAAGCTGGAGGTAAAATTTACGGCGTGTGATAAAAATTTTTAAATCTTTAAAAATCAGTGAATATCTGAAAAAATTGAAATGGCCTAGACTTTTGAAAATTTTAATTTATCGAAATTTTTTATTCAACGAGAGATGAAATGGCAATTGAAGTGTCTCTTTCAGGTTAAGTGCTGATTAGTATTATTAATAAAGGTTTTGCAGAAGTATTTTCTTTCAGATATAACATTTGAGAATTTATTTATAAATAATAGCCAAATTAAAAAAAAAGACTGAAAAATATTTTTAATATCGGAGTAAGTTTTCTATAATCGCACGATTTCAAATTGATTCGTTTTATATAAAAGCGCCGAATGTTTTGCATAGGATTGAACGTTTTTCACAGTGACTTCGCTTGACTGATTGTGACAGCAACTTTTACTAACTCTAATCCACAGCGACTTAACTTAGCCATCTTTCCTATTTGCTGTGCCTACATGTGTTTCACGCTGACTTCTTGATATATTGTCACATTTTCAAGCGTTTTGTGTGTGATTTCAAGTAACGATTTATTGTAGTAAAAGTTTCCATAATAAAAATTCATGAATTTTTAAAATAAAAATAATGGAAAATAATGTCGAAAGTGAGTATTTTAGTAAAAAAATTGTCACGCGTAAGAAGGCGTGAGCGTAAGCGTAAGCGCGAGTGATAAAGAAATTTTTTTTCGTAAAAGGAGGTTAAGTTTGATTAAAAAAAAAAAATATATTAATTGGTTCTGCCGTTTAGTTGTAATTAATTATGGTCACAGAAATGTGTAAAATTTCCTAGAGTCAGTGCAAAACTTTGCGTTTTTTTTAAACTGTAGAATTTTTATGAAATTGTTTTTAAACGAAATTGTTTTTGTTTTAGGATTCCGCACGCAAAAAAAATTCCAGAATTAAAAAAAAAACGCTTAAATGAAAAATATTAACCAATAATAAAATAAAGCGCTAAAATGTAAAAAAATCACCACAAGTAAAAAAAAGTCGCAAAAAAAACTAAAAAAAAAATTGCCAAAACCCTAAAAAATTGCCAAATCAAAAAAAAACACCCAAACTAAACAAGTCGCTAAAACTAAAAATATTTATTGTAAAAAACAATAAAAACGCTTAAACTAAAATAAACCGCCAAAAAAAATGCCAAAATGATAAAAACGCCAAAACTAAAAAACGAAAAAAAGTGTTTGAACTAAGAAAAAGTGTAAAGACTAAAAAATCGCCTAAAACCGAAAAAATAAGCAAAACGACAAAAAGCACTAAAACTGAACAAAATCAAAAAGTGTCTTTACGGAAAATTTCGCTTGCTAGTGAAAGTCATACCTAACTGAATTTATTTTATATTAAGCAGTAAAAAATAGGGCCTTTCACCTAACATGATATATTTAACCTATACCGCGGTAATTAGACCAATTCTTATCTCCGGAATACCTGTATGGCTTAGGCCAATTCAGACAAATGCATTCCGGAAAGTTTGGAGCGTGCGAAGAGAATGTTAGAACTCTGTATTACCGGACCTTTCAACATAAAATTTTTTGGGCTTTAGACGTTAAACCAATTGGTCTAGTTGGAGCAAATACAGTACCTAAGTCTGTTTGTTATTCGCTAAAGTACACTACCAGGGAACCTATGTATATTGTAGTATATATTATATCTATCCAAATTAAAACTTCAACTGCAACATTTGGAAGAGGAGAACTTTTTTAAATATCTTAATGAATGATAGGGGAGCTAGTAACAAAATTTTCAAACTGCTTGATAATATATATAAGGGCAACTGCAGCAAATTGTAACAACTCATCACTTTTTCAAGCGGGCAAAGATAGCTTAAATACATTGTGTGACTATAGACAAGTAAAAGTACATATGAATCTTCTAAGTCCCAGAGAATAACATAAGTCTCGTTTTAAGTATTTGCCGTCAAACAACTACAAAGAAAACAAGTAAGAGTGCTGTATTCGGCTGTGCCGAATCTTATATACCCTTTACCAAAGTGCTTTTATGTAGTATAGAGATACATACATAAGCACATACATAAAGTATAAACAAAAAGAAAAAAATAATTTGACCATGTTACTTTTATGTACAAAAAAAATTAACTTTCAAACAATAAAATAATCATTTTAGATTTTTCTGATTACTGATACCAATCTAGTAGTTCTTAAAAAATATAGAAAGTGTGTTAAATGAAGAAAGAAAATTCAAAAAAATTTTTATTTATTTACTTTAATATCCAGAAAAAAAGTTCAAAGTTTCCAGCTCTGAAGCTGTGGTTTTTATTTTTATAGTTTTCTACAAAAAACTTTTATTTCCAAAACGTAAAATATATAAAATTTATAAAAGCAAAGATAAAAATTAATTAGACTTACTTACTTTTATATATCACAAAAAATTTAACTTTTCCAACCCTGAAATCATTCTTTTTGTTTTTCTGATTTCTGCTATCAATCTATTTTTTTTAAGAACATAAGATATTTTTAATTTATAGAAAAAAAAGGAAAAATTTGTTTTAGTAAGTTACTTTTGTATAACAAAAAAAGTGAAGGTTTTCCAACCCTGGAAACGTCTTTTTAAATTTTTTAATTTGTTTTTATTTGAAATACCAATTTTATTCGTGGTGAAGTATAAAATAAGTTTATTTAATAAAAATAAATAAAAAATTAGTTTACGGTAGTTAATTTTAAACTTCACAAAAATCGTAGGTTTTCCAACCCTGAAATCATCCTTTTTGTTTTTCTGATTTCTAACATCAATCTCCTTCTTTTAAGAACATTACATATGTTTAGTTTATGGAAAAAAAGGAAAAATTTGTTTTAGTATGTTACTTTTGCATAACAAAAAAGTTAAGGTTTTCCAACCCTGCAAACGTCTTTTTAATTTTTTTAAATTTTTTTAAATTTTTTTTTAGCTAGAAATACCAATTTTATTCATACGGAAGTATAAAATAAGTTTATTTAATAAAAAATTATTAAAAACTAGTTTTCGGTAGTTATTTTGTATGGCAAAATGAAGTTTAAGTCTCCCAGCTCTGAAACATTCTGCTCGATTTTGCTGATTTTCAATACCAGTCTTATTTCGACCATTTCTGACCCGCCGGTCCAAGAACGAAGTCTCTAGCTTTTCTGGGAGCTTCGATTTCACGTACAGACAGACGGACATCGCTTATTCGTCTTCCCTATGCATAAGGATCCAGAATATATATACTTTATGGCTCCCTTATTAATATTCTGGAAATTACAAACGGAATGACAAACCTATATATACCCTTTTACCATTTTTTGGTAAAGCGTATAAAAACACTGTCATATTCAAACACACTCATTAATTTTAAACCGAACTCGCATAGCTATAAGCATACAGAACAAACGACTATTACTATAGTCTATAGACTGTGTGAGCTGAAATCATATGCATGAGTATTAAAAGACTTTGAGTATTAATCGGCTACACATGCATATATACAGGGCATTTTTATTTACACACAAACACATAAAGCATGTTTTTAAACAGCCACACACACACACAAAAATATTCCATTCCTTTATATGTATACGACGGCGCATGATAAATAAATATCCCGAGTATCATGCGTACTTTATTTTTTGTCCAATTAGTCTGAGTATAGGCATACTTAAATTATAAGTATGACAGAGAGTCACTACGCTACATACTCATATGCCTTTTTATTTTTAGTTGTAGCGTATTTTAGTTTTTCGCATTAAGTAGAGATAATATTGTATGTTAAAGTCCTAGTTGCTTGAGAGGAAATACTCGTATGTGAAAGTATGAATTGTTTGCGCTACAATTATGATTATACGCAGTTGCTAAAATTAAGACTATTTACTTATGTGTATATATATATATTATTTTTTTAGTACTAAGTTTCAGTTTCTGTTTCTTACAAGGTATTGATGGCAATAACATGCTGATGCTGTACTAGCCAAAAATGATGACCGTTGCTTTACCAACTCAATACGAGTACCTTAAAGTGAACATAGACTCTGAAATGAAAGAAGAAGCAAATATGCGTACACCAAAAACATGTTAGACTTCTAAAAGCATATAAAGCCTTCGAGTCTAATCGAAAATTCATTACTGCGCTAGATCTGCTGCGCATGTGTCATTGGTTTGCTCAGCTGATGCTAATCAGCTGATGCAGATTCTTAATTAAAGCGCAGACAAACAAAATTTAATTAAAATTTCGAACGAGAGAACATTAAAAATGAATAAAGCAATACGCAATAAATTTTTTTTTGAGTTGGATAAAAGCAAAAATCAATTGAAATTGTGCATTAAAAAAAATTATAGAGTTTTGAAATTTAAAAAAAATAGGAATTTTTTTGCTAAAAAAAATCATGTTCCAGACAAATTACAAAAGTTATAGAACATGTAAAATATTTTTAATTTATTTTAACATGATAAAACAAATAAATAATAAATTAAATTGTGATGAGTGGCTGATACTCTTTTGCTCATCGTATACTGCGGAGTTGCATTTTAGAACTCATGCTATTTGCAGTGTTGCCAGTGATAAGTTTCCTAATTTACGAACAGCCCCTTTATGATTCTAAATCGTGTAATTTTCTCTTGCTACTAACGATCAGTGACTGTAGACTTCTAGTGGCATTATTAACTGCCATATGCTGCCAAAATATGACAAATATTTGGTGGCATCTACTGCAACTTTAAAGTACCAGGGGTAATTGGTATAATCACCCTTATCCGGAATAAAAGACGAAATGGTCAAAAAAATTAGAAAACAGTACACTGACACAACAACAACGCAAACATTGGCGATCATTATTTTAGGGAAAGAGGACACTTTTTACGTGAACTTTTATTCCCGATAAGGGTGAATAGTTCATTTATTGTACTTGGAGCCGACACTTTCCAGAGTCCTGCACTTATACGAGTATAGAGAGATATTAGACAAATTTATTTCATGTACCACATACATTTCTGAACACCCTTTTATTTTACCGACTTCCTTAGCACCCACTTTTTACACAGCTCAGTATTTGTTTTAACAAATGAAAAGTATTTATTTTAGTCTGGTTTTATCTTCTGACAGATTTGCTCAACTTAGTTCTCATGGCAACAAAAATAAAAATATGAAATTGTATTTCATTACACAAAGAAGAAAATAAAACTAACAATATAAAATATATGCAATTTAAAAAAAAAAGAAAAATAAATAAACATTATTGCATTGTTAATACAAAACAAACTCTATTGTGGATGGGCCTTTGTACTAGTATATTCAAAACTTAATCCGCTCATCTATTGTTCATAATAATTTTAGTAAAGTCTTATTTATGTTTCATTTTGCATTCAATAACAAAAGAAAGTTCAATTACACTGAAATAGTTTTGCATTTTCCAAACATTCTTTTAATTTTGAAACCAATAATATTTATTTAAGGTTCCTTTTATGATTACATACTTTATTTCCGCTCTTAGATCCTTTTTCTTAATCCTTTTTTGCTCTGTTTAACCAAAGGATAATCGTTGTGCAATCAGTGTGTTTCGAAACAATGTAAATAAAACATTTAAATTTGTGAAAACAAATAATGTTTGGTTTGGAATCTGGTTTGAGGTCATATTGAATAGTTAAAATATTTTTTTTTATATTTCCAAGTATAAAATAAAATCGGATTTGCATCATAATCAAATAAAAAAAAAATAGTCTTTGGTTTAAATCGTAATCTAGAGTGAATTAGATTAAAGAGAATTTTCTTTTACATTTTTATTTGAAATGCAAAAATATTTATCAAATAAAAATATGCTTAAAAAATTTTAAAACATTTTAAGTTTTTTTAAGCCCTTCGCAAATAATGATAAAATTGCTGCAGCAGCCACTTCAAGTAAACCAAATTTTAATATAAAAACATATTAATTTTAACTATTTTTGTAATCAATCTGAATAATCTGGACTCTTTTAATTATTTTTCTTTTTGTGTTTACAAAATCTTATTACAGGATTATAAGGTTCTCACTTACCACAAAAACTGCTTTAGATCCTTCGCTCAGGACATGGTATCTAAAATAGAAAGACAAAATTTATTAGAATTCAAAATTATAAAAAATAAAAATACTTAAGTAATAAAAAATACACAGATTTTTGGAAAAAAAAACATTTTTTTTACTGTAAATCATGTTGAATTAACATGAAAAATTTAAAATTAATTTTTGTTCTTAGATTAAAAAGCAGCAGACGAAGTTTCCCATTACCACAAATATATGAAAAAATTTAAAACATCAAACATCACTTAAAATCAGCATATTGGCATTTGCAGAGGAATGAAAACTTTTTGTAGCGTGCGACACCAAACAATTATGTTTGTTTTTTTCGAAGAAAACTAAACTTTTTTGACTTCCTTATACATTCGTGTAGTTCGTCAGCAGTTCTACATTAGGTAAAATTTTAAGAGTCACATTGTTGTGAAATATAAGCCTAGTGGCTTGCTGTCGCACGAGACAAAAATGTAAACTTTCTTGTGAAAATGCCCATATATTGTTCGTATTAAAAACAGAAACAGAAATTTATGATTAGTTTTTTTTTTAAATTTATTTATTTATTTATTTATTTATTTATTACCAATAACCTAGCCAATGCAGGTCATAAACGGTTACAAATTTCTACTATAATAATATTATTTTAAATTAGTATGTAAAAATATAACTTATACAATATAAAAACAATAAAATATATGCAATAAAAACAAAGTTTAACAATTAGGAAAATATGCAAGAACAATAGGACCATCCCAATTGGTCAAAATGTAATATTAGTGAGAAAAAGAGAAAAAAAATAAAAAAATTATAAAAGAGAAGTGAAAAATTGCCAACAATGGCTATCTTGCAGAATAGTTATTTATACATTATCAATCAATACTACAAATCATTACTAGAGAGTTCTAAAAATAGTTTTTTCTTATACGTGAACGGTGAGACATTAAAAGTTTTCAAATAATTAGGCAAAACATTGTATGCTCGTGCAACCCTTACACAAAAAGAACGTTCCAATCCTCCACTCAGTCTTGGTATAATCAACTGTTTATTTCTAGTGGATATACTAAACTCAAATAACTCAATCAAATAGCTTGGTGCTTGCAATCTATATGACTTATAAAAGTGATATAAATTACGGAACTTTATATAATCTGCAAAAGAAACTCTTTTCTTAACATGAAAGGGTAGTATCATATCCAGACTATATAATTTGCGTAAAATATAGTTTATTCTAGATACTAGTGTGTTAATATGCCCCTCAAAGATTAATTTCGAATCCAGTACTAAGCCTAGGCAAGTGAGCTTATCAACAAATTCAACAGACTCATTACTGATAGTTACAGAAAATTGGCTACAACTACCTCTGCCAAACAGCATTGCTTTTGTCTTTTTTGTATTAAGAGAAAGGCCATTATCAGAAATCCAGTTTTGTAGAACCCCAACGGTATAGTTAATCATATTTTGTAACACATCAGGAAAATCTACTGAACCTTTAAAAAGCAATTGCACATCATCAGCGAAAGCAAATGGAAACAATATCAAAAAGATCATTAATGAATAACAAAAAAAGCAAAGGTCCGAGCACAGATCCTTGTGGTACACCACCATGAACAGGAAGGACTCCAGAAACACGACCACAACTCAAAACATATTGACTCCTTTCAGACAGGTAAGAATATATTATCTAATATTTAAAGAGTGAAGTTTTGACTACGTTTGAAAAAGCAGAATATAATAATATTTAGACATCTTGGGTAAAATTTTAAACTATTTTTATCACTGATATCCTTAAAACTCTGGTAAATTTTGAATTTTTCTGAACTCTATAGTCTTGAATAATTTTAGGTGTATCTTCTATATAAAAGGAATGTATGTTTGTTTGTTTCTAACTCATAGAAGGCCAGGCCTGTGGACCGATCCTTGTGAAATTTTCCCAACATTTAACTGGGACTCTGAAAAGAATTAAAGGCTACTTTTGTTTACAACCACGCCTGCTTTTACGCCCTCTATTTTAAATTACGTTAATCCCTTCATACAGTTTTTAACGGATTTTATAATATAAACGAGCATAACTTCGCCATTTGTGGATCAATTTTCAAAATTCTTTTGCATATGAAAAGGTCCAATAATCTTTTTTTTTTAATTGGGAAGAGGGAGGGTTGTCGCAAATTTTTCGCCCCCATAAAAGATTATCAAATAATTTCGTCATTTGAGTACCAATTTTAAAAACTTTTTTTTTTTGGATATGGGAAGAATTACTAAGATGTTTTTGTTTTTAATGGGGAGGGGTAGTATGTATAATGTCACCGCGCCAAAAATTTATTGAAAAATATTTTTGTCGCCCAAAATTATTTTTTAATTATTTTTTTTTTTTTTTTGGAAATTAGGAAAGGGGAGGGTGTTGCAAATTGCCCACCCCAAGAATTGATTATCAAATAACTTCGTCATTTGAGGACTAATTCTGATAAAAAAAAATTTTGGATATGTGGTGGATCACTAAAATTTTTCTTTTTAATGGGGAGGGGTTGTGCATAATGGACCCGCACCAAGAATTGATTATAAGACAGTTTAGTCGCCCAAACTAATTTTTTCTTATGAAAGAGGTTGAGAAGGGGGAGGGGTGCCCCAACAATTAATTGTCAAGTAACTTCGTCATTTGTCGACCAATTTTCAAAATGCTTTTTCGATATGGAAGAAGTTGATTAATTTTTTTTTAATTTGGGGGAAGCGAAACGTACCCGCCAAAAAATTTATTATTGTATTACTTTCTCATTTGGGAACCAATTTTCAAAATTATTTTTGATCTTTTTTAAAAATAAAGTATTTATACTTGTACTATGAGCAAACGGAAAACAATATCCCTACAAGAACAGTATTAGCCAATTGAACTAGGGATTGCCGTTCGGTTTTAACTGAAACCGAAACCGCGGTTTTTAGCCCATAAAAACCGAAACCGACAAAAAAAACCGTCGGGTTTTAAGCTTTACTTTAACATGGTTATATTGTTTAAAAATACAGCAAATACTTTACATTGAAGACTTTTATACATTACTAAGCATTCTGTAACAATGAAAGGTAAGAAAATTGTAAAATTTTAAGAAAATTATAACAATTCTTTGCAGGAAGAATTGTAATTTGTAGCAAAAAAGCTCTAGCAGATGTAAAGCAAAAAGACGATAATTTTAACGCTCTTCGACAAGAACTTGTACTTTATAAAAAAAACGAACAACAAAACAACCAACCAACCAATAACACAATAAACCCCTCTTCAACTTAATGCGAAAGAGTGTTTTCTGTCGCTGGTAACTTCTGCACAAAAATAAGATTTCGTTTTAATCGACTCTGCATTGAGCGCTTGAACGTTTCTGAAGTTTTATTACTTGAATAATTAAATATAAATTTTTTATTTTTAAGCTTTTTATACACATACTCACTACTAAATGTTCCTTTTCTAATATAGGTACCTGAATTGAATACAAACCAGAGAAACTCGAAAATGTTTTCCCTTTTCCATTGGTTTTGTTTACTTTATTTTTGCAGGCCAACTGAATTATTATATCGAATAATTTCGATATTTTTCTTCGAATTATATATTGAAAGTAATAATTATTTATTTTTAGGACAATAATTCCCTACAACACATTTTTTCATAGAGTATGAATCTTTTTGGTTCATAGACAGTAAATTTCACGGTTGTATACTTAATGAAAAAATAGCTAAATCAACAGCAGCACCTCCATGAGTACAACTTTAAAGTAAATAAGTTTCGTTTATAACCAAAAATGTGTGTGATTTTTTTATTCAAATTAAACTTATCCGATTTTCAATTAATTTTTAAGCTTTACAAAAATTCTTCCCTTTTTACATTCACGGGATATTCAAGATAGCATTTTTCTCTTTGAGGGGAATGAAAATTTCACATGAAGAAAAATTCCATTTGTTTTACACGATAGAGATGATTATTTTTAAATCATCATTTCTCTTTCCAGCATATAAAACTACTTATATACATGCATATTTTTAAAACTGAAACCGAACCGAAACCGACCGGTTTTAGTAGCTTAAAACCGGAAACCGCGGTTTTCTAATTTTCACGGTTTTTGGCAAACCCTAAATTGAACGGCCCTTTAATCGCTAGTCATGAAGGATATATTCATCATTGTGTAGAATAAAGTTTTTGTCACATTATTCGTCGAGTATATAATAAATATTCGAACTGCTCGCTCTAGCATAACTATAAAGCTATGTACAGACGGTTGTCAGATCTTACAATATTGCCAGTAAAATGTGCTAAAAATTTCTTACAACCGTGTGAACTGGCAATTTTTGTCAGACGACGTTGCCAGAAAAAGCATTGTCAGTCCATTGCAAGACTAGCAACTGACAACATATTGTCAGACATCTTACAATTGTGTGAACACATTGTAAAATTAATGCCAGATATTTGTCAGACATTTTAATATTGTCAGATGTGCGAAGTTCATGCATCTGACAATGGCGTCATTGTAAGATAATTCTTTCTATGGGCAACACTGCACACGCTTGATTTTAAAGAAAAAGTTTATAATAAAATATATGCAGACAAAATCATTGCAATTGCTTCTTTATGGTACATAATAATTTATACTTTCACTTTTTACATTTAACACAAACACAAACGATAAATATTTAATAATTTCCAACAAATGGTTTAAGTCTGGCAACGCATAACAACAGATCGAACAATTTGTGCATATGACAACCGTGTGAACTGACAATTTTCCTACTGACCATTTTGTCAGATGAATTTATTGTCATACAACCGTCTAGCAATAAATTGTAAGATTTTCTGACATCCGTGTGAACTGACAAGAAATATTGTGCTGGCAATTTTCGATTGCCAGTACATTGTCAGCACGTTGCCAGATCTTACAATATTGTAAGATCTGACAATCGCCTGTACATAGCTTTAGTCAAGTGTTGAGTGATCATAATTGATGGATATACCTATCAACTTCAACTAATCAATCTCAACGAATTTATCCCCCACAATTGTGCAATCATGATTCATATACTGATAATATATATAATTTTTATATAAATTTATTGTTATAGAAAGTAACTTAAAAATAAAAAAAAAACAAATATAAGCAAAAACACAAAGACTGACTTCATAAATGCAGCTTGCAATCCAACACTGCAAGGAAATTAATAATTTTCAAGGCAAAGCAATACTTTATGGCAACACTATATTGAAAAATCAATGAAATGCATTTTAGTTCATTTCTGAACGCGCAAAAGTTGTTTAGTTGTTTTATTAAGTATAAATTTTGTAAAATTAAATTTTTTTAATGAATGTTAAGCAACCATACGCTAATCATTTCAAACCCGCTTTCGAATTGGCTTACAATGATAAAAAATATACCAAGGAAAAAGAATCATAAATGAAAACAATGCACAAATTTGACAGATGTTGCGCATTGAAAAGCATTGCCGTGCAATAATGAACTCGCGTCATTGCCAAAAATAACTCTGTTGTATTTATGAACACTATGTATTTCAGTGTTGCATTGCAAGCTGCATTTATGAAGTCAGCCAAAATAATATAGGCGGTATCTAGCCTTCTTCACATCTTATTCAAACATCAACGCACCTGGCTTTTGCCAACTAACTAAAATTTAAATTAATTAAATTAATTTTAAGCTTAATTTAAGTTTAAATTACCGCCTGTCTCTATAACGCAAACGGTCGACTTAAGTATAGAATTTATATGAAAAGAACTAATTTTTTGAGTGAGTTTCATAAAAATTTTCTAGACGAGTCGTCTGCGTGAATTGTAAAAACTTTAAACATTAAATTTTAAAATTTTTATTGAGTTAAACTTAGAACATTTCTGTTATTCACTGTAGTTTCTACTTAACTTGCTTAACACTTTTATAAATTTTAATTTCACAAACCGAATAAACTGAATTTTTAACACTATAAATCGAAGTCTTATGCGGCCCACCATCCACTTGCAATATAATTGTACAATTTTTTGTATTGTACAATAATATCGCCAATGTGTATGTACTCGTATGTCATATTCAAAGGCGGAAAAATATGTTACCAAATATTAACACACTTTTGATTTTTATTGTATATACAATCAAGACAATTGTGTAATGTGGTGGCAAGATTGTTCAATGTTGTTTACTTTTTCACTGTCAAGAAAATTGGGCAATATTTTCTTTGAAAATATTGTGCCATTTATTGCTTAGTATAGGTCAAAACGACAATAATGTGTACAAAAAAATATATGCAATACTATTTTATAATGGATGGAACGCTTTAAAAATTTTGACATATATACATTAGATGTTCCACTAGAAAATATACATATGTTAAGCGGCCCACATATTATGCAATATTATTGTATATGTTATACATCATATTGCTTTCATTTTGCGGTATATTTTATACTTCTTTTGGTTGTAAAATAAAAATAAAAAATATTTTGATATTTGCCAATACATGGTTCCATTTTCAAATATGACATATACATATGTACATTTAGTGGCCCATCAATTATACAATATTATTGCATATATTGTTGTACATATTATTGTCTCTTTTACCTATATTATGCAGTAAATGACGCAATATTTTTAAGGAAAATATTACCCAATTTTTCTGACAGGGAAAGAGAAACAACATTTAACAATGTTGCCACCACATTACACAATTGTCTTGATTGTCTTCGTTGCACAATAAAAATGAAAATTTTGATTGTCGTCAATATATTGTGCCACCTTCGAATATGATATATACATTAGCGATTTTATTGCATAATGCGAAAAATTGCACAACTATATTGCAAGTGGTTGGGCTGCTTTAGAGTGGAGCAACTATAATTTTTAAATGTATCTCTCATCACTCCCCCAGGGGAGTCTATTTATAAACTACGGGTGTGGCAATCCCGGGGCCCCAGCTAGGGTAATGTAGCTTTTTCCACTGACGGACCTTTGGCTCATTACCCGTAAAACTTATGTGTTACCACCCGATCTCTGAACACAAACAGAGCAAAGGATGTGTACATATTTATAAAATGAAAACAAATATTGTACGCCTGTTGTTATCAGTTAGGTGCAGCGTCACCTAGAACTGCCCCTGAGTTCAAAAGACGATAGAGGTGAAGCCCTTGTGGTGGAACTTCGAGGTCTAACCAGAGGCTACTTCTGGTGCCACGGGTGCCGGTTGCCCGACAGCTGGGCTGCTTAGAGATAAATGCATTGCGGTTGTCAAGATTCTGTGCTAAAATAGTTGTGCGTCCTACCTCCTGGGTTCAAGGGCGTTTATCAAACATGATCGATTGTAAGGGGCACAGGATCTTGGCGGCGAGCTTGCGTTCTTTTCGCGTAAGTGGTCCTCGCTGCTCTGAAGTTTTGAGTGCATGTAGCGGTCGTCAGTTTCCTTTGCTAAAATGCCGAGTTCGTCCCACCCCACGGGGTTTACCCCATTGGGTTAAAGGGATGATTTTGGTATGTGTGGTGTAGGCACTGGTTATTTGGCGACACAGGCATGCGTTCATTATGGATGAGTGGTTAGCTGTGCCGGCAATGGTTAATGAATTTTATTGGCGACCTCGCTAAGGTGTATACACAACACCATAGCGTGGAAGCCGGAGAATTATCGTGGTGCCTGTGGTTGCTACCAAAATCGCTGGGAGAATAGTATTGGCTTCCCAGTGTGAAATCAATGCTAGTGGTTGGTCTGACGCGGTCAGCCAGGCACTATTCTAGGTGCTGTTGCCATTCAACAGAAGCTGCTATGGGCACGGACATAGCAGCAGAGTTTAGATAGCTCAAAGTACCTCAGCAAGGTAATTGAATATAGAACAGGGATAACTATATTCAAAGATTGCAACCTATGTGCCTTATGGAGTGGGCCATAGATTCATTATAAAAGGGTGCGTCTAACCCACACCCAGTGCTTTGGTACAAGTGAGATTAGGCCGTAATGGCAGGTACTCACGTAAAGCATTTGCACATCTGTATCTCTCATCACTACCGCTCAAATGACCAGTCAATTGACCGTCACTGTTGAATTTAATATGAAATGTGTTAGTGAAAAAATGTTATTTATGTTAGTTACAGTCATTTAATTTTTGTGGGGAATCTTATGCTGCTGCTGTTAGCTGCGAAAGCTTAAATATTTTGACAAAGAATATTCATTTAGAAAAATTAGCATTAGTTCACGTTCACCCAGCATAATGCATTTATTTTCGAAATCAAGACATCTCTTTAGTTGTTTCAGATTTCTTTAACGTGGCAAACAAACAAAAATTAAAATAAGGAAACTTATTGCTCCATTAGTTAATGGAAGAATTCAAATAAGTGTTTCATGCAACTGTCAAAAACAACAATAAGTATGAAAAATACAAGAAAAAATGGAATGTAAAGGGTGTCTCAACAAGAACGCAAGAGTTAAATTTGGCGCCATTCCAAGTGTCATTGTTTGACATTTGAACAATTGTTATTGTTTGCTAGTAGAAGGTACGAGGTTAGTAAAAATGGAGCGCTACACGAATGAACAACGCATTCGCATTGTGAAATTGTTTTACCAAAATGGTGAAAGTTTTGCGGCTACAGTTCGCAAATTTGCGATCAATTTGGGGTCACAATAATGCTCCAAAAGAGTCAACTGTAAAGAGATTAATGGATAAATTTGCCGAAACTGGGTCTGTTAGTGATGTAAAGACAACAACGCGCCTTCGACCAGGTCGATCGACCGAAAATGTCGCAGCTGTACGTGATGATGTCGCTCAAACGCAGGTCAAGCGCAAACAGTCAATGGAATTGAATTGAAGAAATTAATATGGAGGGCATGTGGTTTCAACAAGACGGCGCCACATGTCTTACAGCCAGAGAAACAATTCAATTGCTACATCAGTCATTTCCGGGTCGTGTTGTTTCGCGCTTTGGAGACCAGAATTGGCCGCCTAGATCGTGCGATTTAACACCATTAGACTTTTTTCTTTGGGGTTTTTTGAAGTCGATGGTTTACGCGAATAAGTCGACGACGACTCAAGCCTTAAAAGAGGAAATTGGATGCTGCATTAATGAAATACCGCAGCATTTATGCAGAACGGTCATTGAAAATTTCAGTAAAAGATCGCGTGTGTGCCAGCAAAGCCGCGGCGGCCATCTGCCCGATTTGTTGTTCCACACATAACCTCATTTTGTCTACTTTACGATATAATAAAGTTTCACGATTTTTTTTTTAATATCTGTGTTTTATTTAAAATTTAAATATTGCGTTCTTGTTGGGACACTCTTTGTAATAAAGTCGTGGTTTAGCTTAGCGTGCTGATTGTGTTTTTTGGGGGAGGAGACAATAGCAAAGCAGACACTCTGCTGTCTTCGACCGCACTTTTGCAGTAAACCCTAAAGGGAGTTATGTATGTATTTCTTTTTCTTATTTTTTATATTTCATGTTTACTGGGAATGTTGAGCATCTCATCGTGAATGGACGGGCGAGTAGTAAGCGTGAGATTTATGCACGCCTGCCAACTATTTGGGGTGTTGAAACATTTTAGATTTGTTTTTGTACATTCCAATGATTAGTGAATGTGTTCTGGAATTGTAATTTAACTTTAACAGCACAATAATGACAGAAATTAAGTCCAGGCAAGTGATATGGATATTTAATTTTATAAATTTTTAATTTAAATTTTCTTCCTATTTGGAGTTGAACTCCAAATACGCGAATTCTTTCTTAATTAAAACAGCCATATTATCATGCTGAATTTTATATTAAAATAAATTACCTTCGAGAAATATTATTAAAATTAAATATGCAAAATGAAGTAAATTGGAGAAAGTGTTAATTCAAGGCGTCAAACCCTTATCAAAAATTTAAGCTCCAAGTAAAAAAGAGCCCCTTTTTGTAGATATTTTATGTACATATTAATTATGCATTTTGTATAAATTTTCCTTTTTTTAGTTCTTCTTGTTGCTTATTCCCTTGAAATTATTCTATTTTTCTTTTGGTTATATAATTTTTAAAACGTTATAAGTAGAGAAGTCAAAAAGGCTTTACATTAAAAAAAAAATATATGTACTTAAAGAAATTATTCGGCTTCACTTTTCACTAAATTCAGCTAAGTTTTAAGTTTTTCAAAGTTTCTCATGTAGAAACATTTCAAAGCAAAAAATTAGACATTACAATCAGAACTATTAGCTTTATAATGAGTTACTTTTCTAATTGGCAAATTTCATTACTCGATTACAAATCACATTACATAAAATTTAAAAAAATCATGTATAAGTTCATTGATGAGAATAATGATTTTTTTATAGCTATGCTATTTATTGCGCGATACAGGAGTTAGGACGTGATTTTTGTAACAAAAATAATCGACACTATTACAGTTATAAATTTTGTTTTTGTTTTCATCTCTGTACTTACGAGTAAAAGCAGAGTATAAATAAAAAACGAAACAGATTGTTTGATTTTGTTTTGTGTCGTTCTTTGAAGTGAGTGAGACAAAAACAAAAACAATGAGAACGATTGCTCAATTTGTTTCGGTGTTGTTTTTGCACATGAGAACAAACCAGAGAGCACAGCCGATCAGCTGTAAGCCGGCTAATAGCCGCCACGGGCCACAAACAATACATTAATTTAATCGTACGCCGCTAGAAAAGAAAATAATAGGAAATAAATTTAAACGTTTTGAAATATTTGCGGCGAATTTGACATCATCTTATAATATAATTTTATTGCATTGTTATTTAACACATTACATTTGTTTTATAGAGCAAAGCAGCATAGCTATAACCGGGTATCTTAAGACTCCTCTCTTCTTCTTATTTTAGTTTCAACATTAAAAGACGGCTAAAACTTGGTCTTTTATTTAAAATGAAATAACGTTGTCAGGAATAAAGAAAACACATTTATTAAGAGAAAAAACGATTAATTAAAATATGTATGTTGATTAACGTATAAAACGAATATGAGTATGTTATTTTTTTTATCAGTATATGAATTATGAAATCAAGGGTATTTATGTTAAAATAATCTATTGATATAATCATTGAGTTTGAAATGAAGTTTCCAACAACATGTTGCCAAATAAATAACGCACAGTGGAGGATTTCGTGGCGTTGTTATGAAATTACAGCATTTGAGGAAGTGTCACAAAGCTTAAACTTAAGGTTTAGACTATATATCTTTAAAGGGGGCGAAGCCACAAAGCCTCAATGATCAAACAGAATTGCGTCATAAACACATTTTCGATACAAATTGAAACAAGAAACCAGCCTCAGAAAGCAGTCGATAGATAGAATCTATTTTATTTTGATAGCGTTTTTTCGTATGCTCTCACATATAAATATATATTATCTCAAACATGTTATCATACTTTCAATAAATATCATACATTTTGTGAACATAACTACAAAGAAAAATAAGCACAAAAGAAACATTAGAGAGCATTTTGAACTTACTGTCGTAGATTTCATTATGGGCTTTGTTTATTTGACAGCGATTTTTCCTGAAGTTGCGGACTTATTCTGTTTGATCATTTCAAGTGGGAAGGAAACGTTGTGTTAGTGAAAAATTCAAACTGACGCCAAGGTGATGTTGTTGATCTGATAAAATGATTTTTGGAAAGTGTATTTTTATATTCGAGAGAAAAATAATTAAATTTTAGGTTTTTTAACAATCTTGCTTCACTGTTCTGCTAATGGAAAAGTCAAATCTTGTCCGATTTAAAAACGGAAAATAATTTTGAATTGAAAACAATTTGGTATCAAAAGCACGATTAACTCAAAAGTTATACTTAATTTAATATAAAATTTGTAAAAAAAAGCGAATTTCACCGTTTTTTTTTCAGAAAAAAGTAGGTTAATTATTTCGCTGTTATAAAAAAAATTGCAATAATACCAACCTTATATTTTAGCTTATTCAAAAGTTAATACTATAGAAAATATTGCACGGAAATTTTTTGTTCAAAATTATCGTCATTGAGGGAATCAAATCGTTTCAAAATAGACCTATTCTTGTCATAGATAACAAATATGAGGACTTTTTTCTAAAATTCCAAATATGGAACCAAAAAACTTATCATGCCACTTTAAGGAATGCTATGTTTTGGAATATTTTTAAAAATATTATCTGCGCCAGGCGAAAAATAAGAAGAATACATTAAAAATATTAAAAATCCCATTTTGGGACTTTGTAAACTTTTTTTTGGAATTGTCGGGAACTCAAAAACAAATTCTAATTTTTTTTTACTTTCTGCCTTTTAATTGCATGATTTTCCACCTCAAAGAAAATTTTCAAACGAAATTTTTTTCTTGTAAAACTTGGAAAAGTCTTCATTTGTTGTAAGGAGATGCAGGTAATTACTAGAGATGTGCAAATGTCGTGATTTTATCGTGTCACGCGTGAGTCACGCGTGATTCACGTGATTCGTGATCAAATATTATAACTAATCACGCGTGAGTGCGTGAGCGTGATTGAAAAAAATTTACTCGTGCGTGATCGTGCGTGAGCTTTTTTTAATAATCACGCACGAATTCTCACGCTCTCACGAGATAACATTCTTGCATAGGTACATACATATGTATGTAACTGTATTCAATCATTTGAAATAAATTATTTTATAATAATAAACGTATATATGTATGTACAGTAATATGTATGGTAGTATGAGCTTACAAACATAATGAATACCCCCTAACAAAATGTTTCGACTTTTTCGGCAGTTTCTCTGAACAATTTTTTTTAAACATTAAAATTTTGATTTTTGAGTACATAAGTAAAAGTCTGTGAAAATTTTTTTAAATAAATATGTATATGTTGATAAAAAAAAGGATTGTAACAAACATTAAAAAACGTGAGAATATGCAAATTATTTCGACAATAGCAGCAACATAACGGTGAAGCGGTACTCTGCTATAAAAGCAAAAGGAAATCGTACCTATATGTCGTTCGTACCGACATATCGTCACGAAGTCGTGTCAACCATTTCATACAAAAATTGTTACGATTTCGGTAATATTTCGACCAATCGTTATGAATTCGGAGCATTTTGTTGGATGGGTAAATACACCTTTGTAAGTATGTATGTATGTTTCTTAGATACCCTGTAGGAAGTATCAATTGAGAAACACTACTGATTCAACAGTGCCTTTGTCAACAATACTACTGACGAATTGTACCGCAGAAAATGTTTTTTGAAGAACGCTGATGATGAAGGTTTAGTGGCCTTCGAAAACGGCTAGCTGTTCCCTTCAACCATGTGTTTTCAGAATATTTACAACTAACTTTGGTGTTATTTGTTCATTAATAATTATCACATGTAATTTGGCTTAAAAAGCGATACGAAATTTAGCCTGTTCAAATCATAAATATAGATATTAAATTAACTTTGCTTTATTTGAATTTACATTGTAAATTTTACAAAAACACGAGCATACATATATACATAGATATGTATATATATATATATATATATATAACCAAAAAATCTGAAAATTATATAAAACATATACTTTTTCGTGAGCGTGCGTGATCGTGATAAGTTGTAAACCACTCGTGCGTGATTAAAAATATTTTATTCGTGAACGTGCGTGATCGTGAAAATTTTCAAAATCATTCGTGCGTGAAAGTGCGTGAGTAAAATATTTTTCTGCGTGAGCGTGCATATCGTGAGTCAGAAAACACTCACGTGCACATCTCTAGTAATTACAACAAAGTAGATATCGCTCATTTACTCAAAGAACGTCATAACTCAAAAAATCCATTTTTTAATATATTTTTTGTTAATGCAAGTAGCTGTATTAAGTGAATTTATTCCTGTTTGTTTTTGAAAAATGCGTGAGATTATGCTCATACACCTATCTCTCGATTTACACGAAAGATACGTTCCTGAGAAAGTCGTGTAAATCGAAATATTAAATTTTTATATGAAAAATCATTTAAATCGAAAATAAAGGCAGAATCGCGTAAAAATTGATTTTATTAAGAAATTATATAAGTATTTCAACTTAGTTTTTAAAATATCAGAAGCGTTTTTTCAAAATACATAAAAAATCGTGTAAATCGAGGTATTTCATAAATCTGTCAATTTACAAGAAAACCAAAATAATCGTCTAAGAGTGAAATCGTGTAAAAAAGTATCGTGTAAATCGAGGGATAAGTGTATTTATACTTGTTCACTGGACCAGCCATATTGCCAAAATTATAATTTTTTAATCATTTCCACCTGCAGTTTCCAATAGGCTGTCCATAAAAAATCATTTAATATAAATGAGATAACTTTTTAACTTTTTTTTAATTCGCTAAACTTCAAGTTTTTGCCTATTCAATTGATTAAAGCAAAACTTCTCGCCGCTTTCATAATATTTATAAGTCAAATAAACGATATATAAATTAATACGATTACACATATTATTTATTTAAGTGCTCATGCAGTCAAATTAATAACATTTATTTTATTATATTCAAAAGAAAATTTATATAAAAATTTGATTAAACTCATGTGAAAAAATAACGGCAAGACATTAAAAATTTTACGTATTTTTATGCTGCATTTATAAATTTTATTTTTATTTGTTTTAGCTGCAGGTACTTGTATATACATACTTGTATATATATGAGTGATGAGACATTACAATGTTTGATTAAAAAAAGTAAAAACTTTTACTGAACATACGTCGTGCGCACGAGTTTGCATCTATGTATTCACTTATCAGTGTACTAAAATATTTAAGTGCTTTTAAACACGAATCATATTTTGACATATCGCTGCCATGAATGTAAAACGAAATTCTAAAAGTTGAGCTTTTAAAGATAAAGCTGTGTATATCGCCAATAAAGAAAATCTTTGGAGTTCATAATGCAAATATTATGGTAGTACTCGTTTACAGTTGTGGCCAGATATTTAGCTACAATATGTTTTTCATAGCCACACAAAGATTTTTATTCTCCAATAAAAATTAAGGGGTATCGCCCCCTCCCCTTTTTACTTAGTTTTGAAGCCGATTTAATAATTTTTTTAAGTTTTATTTCTAAATTTTTGATGCCAATTTTATATATTAAGGGGCGTGATCACGCCTAATTTGGCGAATATTAGTGTCCGCCCTCTTTTCTAAGTTCAACACCGCCAACAACAGAGCTCTACGTGTATACTAAGTCTTGTAAAATTCAGGCACGTAGAAGCACGTGAAATATAGTATTTATATTTAATGGGCGAGGCCCGCCCTCTTTTTTAAGAGACAAAACTCTTTGTTAAGTTTCATGGGAATCGGATGAAGAGAAGTACTTAGCATTAATTTTTAATTTTCCATGGGCGTAGCCCCGCCCACCTTTTTGAATGCAAAATAGTGATTCTTTAAGAGCTCAAAGTGTGTTCCAAGTTTTGTAAAAATCGGTAGAGTAGCAGAACGTGAAATATAATATTAATTATTTAATATTATATTAAAATTTTAATGGGTGTAACCCGCCCACTTTTTTGAGCGTGAAATTGGGCATTTTTAAGAGTTCAAGGTGTGTGCCAAGTTTTGTAAAAATCGGTAAAGTAGAAGAACGTGAAATATAATATTAAATTTTAATGGGCGTGGCCCCGGCCTTTTTATTTTAGAATGCAAGATTGTGCCTTTTTAAGAGCTCTAGGTGTGTGTCAAGTTTTGTAAAAATTCGTAAGGTAGAAGAACTTGAAATATAATATTAGCTTTTATTAGGCGTGGTTCCGCCCTCTCTTTTACAGAAAAAGATTGTGTCCTTTAAGAGCTTGAAATGTGTGCATAGTTTCGTAATAGTCGGTTTAGCACGAGCACGTGCAATATAATTTTCAAATTTAATGGGCGTAGCCCCGCCCACATATTTGAGCACAAAGTATGTGCCAAAGTTTATAAAAATCGATAAAGTAGAATAACGTGATATATAGTATTCCCGCCCATTTTTTGAACTGCAAGATTGTGTCATTTTAAGAGCTCAAGGTGTGTGTCACGTTTCGTAAGAGTCGTTAAGGTAGAATAACATGATATATGATATTAAAATTCAATAGGCGTGGCCCGCCCATTTTTTAAATTCCAGATTCTGTTTTTTTTTAAGTTCGGGGTGTGTGCTAAGTTTTGCTAAAATCGTTTAATACAAGCATGTGATATATAATTTTAAGTTTTATTGGGCGTGGCTCCGCCCATTTTTACAGATTCGAGATTGTGTGCTTGCATAAGCCCAATACGTTGATTAAGTTTGGCAGTCAACGAATAAGTAAGATATTATAATATCAAATAAAAAAACTAGTGGGCGTGTCTCCACCTACTTTTTTTCAATGGTAGCAAATGGAAGCTTTATCCTCTAAGACAAAAAAGAAAGAATTTTTGCAACCAATCTAAAATGTATAGGGTTAAGAAATAATATAACAAAAAAAAAATAAATTGATAACATACTTTTTTTTAAGTCAGTGAAAAATGGAACTTTTACCAATGTCAACGCTTTTTTGCCCGACTTCTGGAGCAAAAGCCTGGGATGTCATTAGCTTCCTAGGAAGTTAATTCTCACTATGTACTCATTTATATATATAAAATCATAGTGTGTGTTCGTTCCTAACACATGCTCACTAAAACTATAAGACGTGTGGATTTTTGTTCTTGACCTAACATGTAACCACTGTATACAGTAATTTGTAGTTAAAAAAATTATTAAGGGTAAAGTTGATGTTTGCCGGTCTCAGCTAATATTTTATAAAAATATTAATAGCTTCAAAAATTTATAACTCTTACACATACTTGATAATTACATGTACATACATGCGAATATATGTTAGCTTCAAACCTTAATTAATGCTTTTCTCGTTAAACACACAATTCTGAATTTATTGACGCCTTAAATTATTGGCTCAAGAGCACGAAAAGGGCTTTGTTTAAACAGCATTAATTGATTCTAGTTTTAAGACAGCCAGTGAGTGTGCAAACACAAAATTCAATTAAGAAGACATTAGAAAAGACCAAACAAAAATAAACGCTCACTCAATAAGACCTTAAATAACAATGTGTTGTGTGTGCTCTTACCAAAGCGATAAAAAGATTAAAGGATTGAATATAACCAAACGTTTGTCAATTTCCTCTTATAAAAATGAAAGTACATCAAGTCAATCAAACAAACAATAAAAAAATATATATTTTATTTTGCTTGATGTGTTTTTAGCACTTTTTTCTTATAAGTGGCTTTTCAATCAGAGCAGTATGTTGTGCGTATGTGAACAGTGGTTTGTTGCAATGCAGAATATAGAATAGCACACACAGATTGCTTGTAATCGTCTGGTACGAATTCAGCATTTTCATAATAAATAGAAGCGACCTTTCTGTTTCCACTGAATAGAGAACATCACCTTAGCATGGCACAGTGATTCCCAAGCCAAAAAAAGTGATAATAATATATATATATATATATATATATATATATATATATATATATATATATATATATATATATATATATATATATATATATATATATATATATATATATATATATATTATATATATATATATATATTATATATATATATATATATTATATATATATATCTTCCAAGTATAAGGCATAAGAAGACCAAAATATATTTTTCGGGCACTCTGTTATAATATCTGAAGTAAAGTTTTCAAGGCCCATAACTTAATACATAAATATGAACCGATCTTAAAGATTTATAGTTTTTGAAAAAGCAAATAAAAAAGTAAAAAAAAACTTGTAAAATAATTTATTATGTATCTTTACACATAATTATTAATTTAGTTATAACAAGTGTCCACTGTGCAAACAATTACATTTTTAAGTTTAAATTTTTTTTAAACGCCCTAATAATCCCAAATTAATATTTTACTTATTAAGCAAAATATTTTTTTTTATTTTATTAAAAATACATTGAAATTGATTTCTGAGGGGTTTAGCTGGATCCTATCCTATCCTATTTCACTGTTGCTAATGCAGATCATCAGGGAACCTTTACCCAAAGCTTCTTAGAACAACTAGAGTTATTATATTATAAACTTTCATTTAAACAAATGAGAAGCTCAATAACAAATAACAAAGTTGAAACAAGAACTCAATAATCAACATGTTTTTTTTATTTTCTTACTTTACTATTGCTACATTGGCTGACTTTTTTTCAGCTTCAAATTGTAGTCGTAAGAGTATGTAAAAGAAAATATTTAAGAATAGAGTGTTGCCACACAAGTATTTTTTTGACCGGGTGCAGTCAAGTTAATAATTAGTGTTTTTTATGGGAATTGTTACAATTTAAGTTTACAATTTTTTTTAACGCACTAATAATCCCAAATTAATATTTTACTTATTAAGTAAAATATTTTTTATTAAAAATACATTGAAATTGATTATTTAGGGACTTAGATGCATCCTATGCCCTTTTCACTGTTGCTAATGCAGATTATCAGGGAAACTTTGTCCAAAAATTTCTCAGAACAACTAGAGTTATTATGTTATAAGCTTTCATTTAAACAAATGAGCAGCTCAACAAAGAACAAAGTTGGTACAATAACTCAGTGATCGAAATGTTTTATTTTTATTTTCTTTCTTTACTATTGTGTTTGTTATGTAGATGATATGAATAACAAATTTTGTAAATTTTTAGCACCAAAAATAATTTTGTTTTTTTAGATATAACTAAAATTTTATAAAAGTCTTAAAATGCACTTGATTGCCTATTAAATGATGTATGACATGTATTGATATAAAGTTAAAAAAATCATAAATTATATTTGTATTGACAAATCTATTCACCACACAGAAAAAAGTAAAAACAAGATTAAATCAAATAACAAAAATTACAAATTTTAAAAACCCCCGACTTTTTTCAGAAAAGATGTTATATCTTCTAAACGGCTGGACCGATTTTCTTCAAACATAGCTAAGAACCCTCTCGATCAAATCATCTTTCAAACAGAAAAAAACTAAATGAAAATCGGCGCAGCCGTTTGGCCTGTACGTGGACACGGACAGACACGCAGATACACAGACACACACTACAAACTTATAACCCCCCTTTTTTTTGTCGGGGGTTAAAAATACAGGGTGGGCCAAAAGAAACCAAGGGGTGTAAAAGTTTAATAACTTTTTTGTTTATTAACTTTTTTTATTTCTTCTTTCAGAATATATAATATACAAAATGGAAATTTTTTTACACTAAGTATGAAAAATGATGTCTCCTCTTAAATGGCCACCGTTTTCAGCTTCGCTCTTTTTAGAGCATTTTCCATAACATCTTTCAAAACTTGTGGCTGTAGCGTTCGAATTTCTGCAACAATGTTTGCCTTGAGTTCAAGGATTGTCTCTGGCTTGTTCACATACACTCGCTCCTTCAAAAAACCCAAAGAAAATAGTCGGGTGCTGTCAAATCTGGCGATCGCGCTGGCCAAATAATTTCCGAATTTCGAGAAATTATTCGCTCTCCAAAAATTTGACTTAAAAGTGCCATTGTGTCTCGGGCAGTATGGGCAGTGGCTCCGTCCTGCTGAAACCACATACCAGGTCTATTTTCAAGAGCAAGACGTAAAAAATTTTCTATCATAAACCGATACCGCTCTCCATTTACGGTTACAGCACTTCCATCTTCATTCTCGAAGAAGTAGGGCCCAATGACATTTTCAGGTGTGATCCCACACCATATTGTACACCTGATGGGGTGCAATTGGCGTTGATGAATGGCTCTTGGATTTTGAGAACCCCAGAACCTACAGTTCTGCTTATTAACAAAGCATTTCAAATGAAAATGAGCTTCATCACTCATAATCAAATTTTCAATAAAGTTGATTTCATTTCTGCCCAACTCTTGAAATTTAACTGCAAAATTTAGACGTTGCCGATGATCTGCGGGTTTTAATTCTTGGACCAATTGCACCTTATATGGGTATAACTGTAAATCTTTTTTTAAAATGCGCCGTAGTGACGTACGAGACATTTCTAGCTGAGCAGAACGCCTTCTGCCAGATGTTTCTGGTGCTTCGTTAACACTTTGCTGTACTCGTTCAATATTTTCCGCAGTGCGACTTAAACGTGGTCTACCGGTTCGAGGCAAATCTCTTACGCTGCCATGTTGGTGATGACGATTAAATAAGCAACGAATCATCGCTTCAGAGGGCGAAATTCTGACGTTAAAATGTCGACGATATGCTCTTTGCGTTAAAATAATTGATCTCTGGTTTAAATAATAAAATTCTATTCTTCTGATTCTCTGTTCAGTTGTGAACCTCTCCATTATAAATTCTCCAAGTGTTGTCTATATAATCTGAAAGAAAAAATAAAAAAAATTAATAAACAAAAAAGTTATTAAACTTTTACACCCCTTGGTTTCTTTTGCCCCACCCTGTACAAAGATTCAGTTAAAAAATTAATTAGTATTCAACCAATCACGGAAATTGTAGTATCAACTCATCCATTTTAATTGAAAATTGTTTTGATTTTTTCAATTAAAAAAATATTACATTAACTAACAATTTAATTGATGATTTTTCAAAGATTTAATTAAAATTTAATTGAAATATTTTTAAAGTTTCAATTAAAAAAATAATTGAAATGTTTTTTACGATTCAATAAATAATAATTAATATAAATAATAATTACACATTTTTAAAGATTCATTTAAAATGGCAATTGAAATATAGAAAAGATGTAATAGTATAGAAATATAAAAAATTATGTTATGTACATACATATCGTTGGTCACAAGTAGAAAGGCCCCAACTCAAATAACTGTAATTATACAGGAGAAGGTAAAAACAAAATAATAAACAGTACAAGTGCTTGTACAACTGCTTTGTAAAACTGCTTGTAAAACCCTTAGTTTTTACACTATTGCAATTGTATTGTATTTGTGTAAAAAATATTGGAATCAGTGAAAAATACTAGTTAGGGCCTTTCTGCTTGTGACGATCGATATATTTGTATGTATCATAGCTGTTCGATATGATTTTTTTTTATTTGAATTTTTTCATAAAATTAAATTAAACTTAAATTTTATTTCTGTTTAAGAAATAGAATTTCATTGAAATTATTGACATTTCTCATGAAATGAATTAAAATTTATTGTTATTGATTTGAAATAAAATTTTTCAAATGTTAATTTATTTTTTTGTCAGAAAATTTAAAAAAAAAATCACGCCTTCAGAAATTCAAATAAAAATATAACAAATTAATGCTTTATTTGAATTCAGCGACTGAAATTTTTTTAAATTATATTTCTATAGTTTGAATGAAATTTTATTTTATTTCATTTGAGTTTGTGAAATTCAAATAATTTTTTGTTAATAAGTCAAATTTATATTATTCAACGAAAACTTTATTGATTATTTCAAATTCATAAAAAGTAGTTTCAAATACTTTTAAATTGTAAAAAGATATACAAAAAAAAAATAAAAAAATCTTTTATTATTGAAAATACTACTTGTAAGATGATTTGAGGTGGTCCATAACAAAATGCAACATTTCCACTTGAGAAATTTTTTGAATAAACGAATAACTGTAATTAGACTGTTAGAATACATATTGGAATTATTTTATTTTGGTCTGAATATCTAGTTTAGGTATTGAGTCACAATAAAACTATAGACCTTTGGTATGTTTTATGAAAATGTTTACATAGATTTTAAGCTGCAGAACTGTATTAAATAAAAAATCAGAAAACTCAAAAAGTGGAATTGTTGCATTTTGTTATGGACCTCCACATTTCTAGTAAAGAAGAGGAACCCACCTATTGCCTCAATTATCTATCACCTTGGATAATTGAGAAATACAGTTAGCGCCATATCTGTATTTTGTCTACTTTTAACGTTATTTTCATATAACAAAATATTTAGCTCAATAAAAATAATAAGATATTGAGGTTTTGCAAAACTTGCGCGAAATCATTATGTGCTAGCTCTAAATGAAATTCAAATTTTATTGTACACCTAAGGAAATTTCATGGTGAAAAATATAATGAATACCAGAGGCTCAGTAGTAATAAAAGAGATAAGAAAAACGCGTTCGCACAAAAAGTGCTCTTTTTCGTTGCTGATACATGAGTCCGTTTTAAAAAAAAAGTTGTTATATATTTTTAAGTCTAATAAATATTTCTTTTTATTTTTCAGAAATAGTTTTTATTCAAGAAATAATTTATTGTTTGTTTATCAAATTAAATTCTGAGAAAAACTATTTGATTTTTTCGTAGTCAAATAATATGGAAATGAATTTTATTCAAATTTTGAATATTTAAATTCAATAAATTTTCTTTTGTTTTAAAAATACGAAAAAAATTGTATTTCGAATATTGTAAATTGATTTAATACTCTAAAAAATTGATTTGAGCAATGTATAATTTTAAAAAATTTCAATCGTTCTAAAATAAATAAATTGTTTTGAATTTTCACATCGCAAATAATTGTTTGAATTTTTATTATTTCTAATTTAAAATAAAAACTATAACTGAAATAAAAATATTTTTATTTTTCATTCCATTCACTTATTACAGCTATGGTATGTATGTATAAATAATTTCCAAAAACGGAAACATTTGGCTATTGTACCTTAAACCTAACTGATGCATCGTATTTTTTCAAGTTCAATGGTGCACAAAAGTACAATGGCCGTATTCGGTGTTTGATAGTCTTGTGTAAGTATTAATGCAGAATATCGTAGCTTTTCTTGGAATTGTGTGTGTATTTTGAGATTGGATTTTAAACAAAGGCTACAATATTTTCCATATGTACTTACGCAAGACCATTTGCATCGAACCCCAAATACCGCCCATATACGAACGTTACAGTCCATATTTGGTGTATCAGATTGTAATTCTTCTTATTATTTCCTTGTTATTTCTCAACAAAAGGGCAGAAAATGAATTTTTGTTATTTATTATTTTAATATTTTATTTTTATTCCACGCATGTCAAAATTACTATGAATCAAAAAAAAAATAAAAAAAATAAATTTAACTGAGTAGTTTTTTTCTCCCATATAAAATATCAAAACCATTTAAAAGATTAATTGGGTATTTTAATTGGAAATATTTTTTCAAAACAATGTGGCATACTGTAAAAACCAGCTAGATTTTCATACATAAAAACAAAAGTTCCATTATTTACATACAATTAATATGTAATAATTGTTAACCATTCCATAGTATTCTGAGTTAAGCTCTGTTGATAACACTTTTTTGATAGAGCAGTAAATTCAATTAAAATAAACATATAGTCAATTAAAATATTAATAAAAAAAAGCAATGTGAGTCCGATCACAGGAGAGATGTGTAAACATCTAGTAATGAAAACTTTTTTTTAAGTTGGAAGTACTTATGCTTTTAGTATCTTTTTTTAAATTAATTAATTAAAAGTACCAAAACTTTCAATATTGTAAATACATAGGAATTTGTTTGTTTTATTAAACTTATTTGGTTAGTAAATGGGCACACTGCAGTATATGTATATGTACTGCATTAAAAATTGCAGTAAGCACTAAATTTACTGATTACTAAAAAAAATCCAGTAAATTTTTACTGCTAATGAAATTTAATTTGTATTACCAGTAAAATCGTAAGTAAGGCCGTAATCATAATAAAATTGTAGCAGGTGGCAAGGTTTTTTCATTCAAATTTTGAAACTTTTGTATGAAAAACATTTAGCCACTTTGTAGAATTTCATTATGAATACGGGCATTACTGATTACTGAAAATTCAATGCACCTCATCATATAACTAATCATTTAGGCAATTTATAAAAACTGTAGAAAAAAATTTTAGCAATCAGTAAAAATTTACTTGTTAAACATTTTTTATTGTTTTTACTGAAACTTTAGTGGTACTTGCAGTGCTCATCTATGGTAAATTCCTTTACTTTTACTTTTTAATTTTTAATTCCTGTTGTTCATCGTTTAGTTGTTGCTGTTCTTGTTGTTGTGTACGCATTGCAATTAAAATAAATTCAGTAAAGTGCGCCTTTGACTCACGCACATTCGGTTTTGATAATTTTTTTTATTTAGCTTTCATTTTTTAAGTTTTTTCAGTTCACACGATTTTTTTAGTTTTATCGCTTTTTTCTCGTTTAGGCGTTTTTTTTCTCTTTTTGGGTTTTTTTAATTTTCGCAATTTTTTTCATTTTGGCGTTTTTTTTTGCTTTTGGCGATTTTTTTCTGTTTTTTGGGGTTTTTTCATTTTGGCGATTTTTTTCTGTTGTTGGGGTTTTTTTACTTAGGTGATTTTTTCATTTTGGCGATTTTTTCATATTGGCGATTTTTTTGTTTAAGGATTTTTTTCATTTTAGCGATTTTTCCGGTTTTTCGCGATTTATTTTAGTCCTAGAGATTTTTTTTAATTTGGTGCTTTTTTCGTTTTGGCGATTTTTTTTTGTTTTTTGCGATTTTTTTATATTTGGCGATTTTAAATTTTAGTGATTTTTTAGTTTTACAGTTTTTGAAAATTTCAAGAGTTTTGCTCTTACGGTTTCCAAGATACAGCAGTTGTCAAAATTACAAAATCAAAATTGCATTAACTGATGGAACACCCATTGATTTAAATTTTTTAAATTTATTGTTAATTGTTGTAGTCTGTATAAAAATACACTAACTTTTAAAATTTCAAGTGTATATATGTACATACAATTGTATTTATATTACATGGGATTTTAACATTTTTCGTTGCTCGTTTTGGAACACCCTTTAGTTTTTAACTCTCATGTATTTGTTGTTGTAGTGGTCAAATGTCTACACATTGTGTCCAAATTTCAAGTCTTACGGTTAATTTTCACCTTTGGTGTACGGAAATATACAGAAAAATAACCGGCGGCGACGCACCGTCGGCTTCGGGCCGGTCGACTTGTTTCTCTGCTTGGTATTGCTTCTTTCAAACACTAATACACTCATACATAGCTCACACCGATTTGACAATGCAAAGAAATCTCAGCAAAGAAATCTCAGCAAAGAAATCAAATTCAATAGATTTTTACCCCCTAGGGTATAGATGTTTACACATCAAAAATATTATTTATTCTAAGTAATCACTTAAGGTACCAACAGACGACATGTTTTTCACATTGTATGTGCCAGAATTTACATATGTAAACGAAAACATGTCGTGTGTTACCTTTAAAACATTGCTTGTGTAAAAAACATTACAAAAAACATAAGACATTATTTGAAATAGAGCGTGCTCTATTTTCTTATGTTAAACATACAGCTCCAAATGTCTATGTGATGCGAACAAATTCGTCGGCGGTTGATTATGTGCGCTATCATTAGCCGTCTGAATGAAGTACTTTGCAAGACAAAAAAATTATATATTTTTTTTTAATTTAACGTTGTCGTTTTATTAAAATGAGTCCAAAAATGTATAGATTTTTAGATACAACCTCAACGTCTTGTTTAAAAAAGAAAAAATTAAAAAAACACATTTGCGTCGCCAGTACTGCAGCGACGGAACCAAAAATATTTCGACGGCTTTAAGCCATTTATAAAACAAACTACTTGGATATTTATGTACTGAAAAAGAAGAAGTGATACTACATGTACGTTTGTGACCAAAAATTATAAACCTTATGTAAATTAACCAATATTGACAAGCATACAGAAAAACATACGAATCGAAAACTTAAAAAACACATGTGAAAAACATGTCGTCTGTTGGTACCGTTAATTGAAAAAAATTAAACAATAATTTTTTCTGTGCACTTATTCTTGTGGAAATGAGTACGTATGAGTAATACTGATCAAGAATAACGCACATCACTCATACGTTTGCATTTCCTTTAAGCGTCTCACGGCTTTATGCTAGGAACACAATTGGTACGAACGACGAATTTCATCCACGTCGACGAATTCGTCGATAAGCATTCGCTGCGTAAATTCGTCGTGTGAAGCACAATAACGACGAATTTACTCAGCGAATTCAGCTCATATAATTGATAGAGTTGGTTATTATCAGTGTGACCATATTAGCTAATTTTGGGCTAAACTTAGTTTATTTCTTCTGGATTTAGCTTTAAAAATTTTATTAAGCTCTTAACTTCTTTTTTAGCTTTTTTTTTAACGGATTTAGCTCTTTTAGCCTTTTTTTCATCCAAATTGCGTATTCTCTAAAAATATATTAGAGATATACGTGATTTAGCTTAATTTTATTTTAAAATCTGGTCAACGACGAAAAATTCGTCGTTCGTCCCAGTTGTGTTCCTAGCATTATTTAAGTCGTTTGGTTCCCAATCCTGGGGGCAAATTACGGCACTCGTTACCGAACGAAATTACGAAATATTTCCGTATAAACTCTATTGAAATACTTCGTAATTTCGTTCGATAACGAGTGCCGTAATTTGCGCCCTGCTATTTCCAAATGTTTTGAAATTGCAATTGAATGTTTTCCAATAATATTACAAGTTTTTCTTGAGTTTAACAATAATTTTTGTGGAGTAATGCCTCCAATTCATCATTGTCGAACTTTTTGTCTTCAAACCCATTTAAATGTAAATGAAATTTAAAATTTTTCACTTTTACGGCTATCTAAGCGCCGTAAACGGTATTAAGAATCATTCCTAGGAAGTTCATAGGTTCTAAACAGTTTTTATTAAGATCTTAGGTACATTTTTGTAGCAAACTATTTTCTTGAATTTTTAACGGTTTGCCACCTATGGACTTGAACAGGGGGAAAAAGGTAAAAAAAAATTCAATTTTTTAAAATTTTTTGCGGTTTTGATGTTGAAGATGAAGTTTTTTTATTTTATATGTGCACAATTTTTATTTTTTATGACAAGAGTTACCTCACAGAGTACATCAAAATTTTGAACGGTTTGCAAGATATGAGCCTGAGAAAATGCATAAATGACACCGAGGCTCCAAATCTTTGAGGCCCATAAAAAAGGACATGACTTGAGGCAAAACTGGTAGACATGGGTCTTTTTTTTTTGTTTTTGTGATTTATTACGTTGTGGTATAAGTATGTGGTTATATTTTTTTGTATTGCAGTGTGTAATTAATAAAACATTAAATTAAACTTATGTTGTTTCAACTTGAAATAACTTAACTAAATAACTAAATCATGTTAGATTAACATGAAACAATATATAAAGCAAAACCATTGCCAAAAACGGTAAAATTAAACTTGATTACGTCGATTTTAAGCTGAAATTTTTCTGTGAGTACATAGAAAAAAAAAGAAATGTGAAATGGAACAAATGCAGCTCAAAAAGGAAGAAAATAAAAAAATAAAAAAAAATAAATTAAATGAAAAAGTTAGAGGCGGCTCATATTTTTCGAGTTATGAGGCTCTGAACTTTTTATAGGAAACTGCGAAGAGTCCCTAAAAGATCTTTTTCAAATAGCTTATCTGATAAAAAATTTAAAAACAAGAAATAAAAATGTTTAATAAAAAAAATTGGCTGCGACCCGTATTTCCCGAGTTACTGGCTTTAAGATTTTGATAGAAAATGCAGTTTAATGAAGCAGCTCCAAAAAAACCAAAATATATATATATATTTATTTTTTTTAATAAAGAGAAGTAACACTCAGGCAATTAATGCCTATTAACTATTACTAGGTGTTACCTTCTTTAGGAAAGGGATAGTGATAGAAGACAGGTGGTGAAGGAAGAGATAGAAGAAAGCTTCATTCTTTTACAACACTGCTTTTTTTTGCACGCTATTTTAATAATGCAGTGTTGCAGCGCCTTCTGGTGTCAAATGAGGCGTATTAAATTTTTGAAGCTGTGCTTAGTAGCCATTTTATTAGTTATTTTACTTCGCCAATGATTCTGCTACACAATACCGACGAAGGAGGGCGCTCTGATGTTATATTAGGATTAGCAACTGCTGAAGTCGGTATAGTTCAGTGGCCAGTGAAGTGACTATGCCTTCATCACATGAACTTTGCTACAACAACTGATACAAACGGACACTAATGCACATCAGAAAAATGCGTGGTATTGTTATTTAATGACTGTCGGATACAGAGATTGAACCCAGGATCTTCGGTTTTGTAGTCAACGTGCTAACTACTTCAGCCAATGCCATCCTCTTTAAGACAAATTAATTTTTTTTTTCCTTAAAAGTTTTGTAACATAAAACACATTGAATGTGGCGAAATGCATTGGTGATCATGGAATATTTGACGCATACCACTTTTTTCTTTCAGTGCACCTGTAAAAAAATTGATACACCCAACCGCTGAGCGTGAGTTATCATCGCTGTCTCATTGATGACTAAATGAAAGAGCATAAGAACGTGTGTGATTTTTTTTTTTTTGGTGATCAATAGATTTGCTTTAGCTGTACTTTGTTTTCCAAAATTGAAGAAATAAAGCAAATCCTCCCGTAAATGATGGGTTTGTTGGTAAAAAATTCTAAATTTTCGAAATAAAAAAATAAATAATAAAAATTATGAAAAATAAACTCCGATGAAGTTTACTTTGATTTAATAAAATTTTCTGTCATCCCTCTTATGATTCAAGAGAACACTCAAGTTGGGACATAGCCGAAATCGGTATTTTTATTAATAGAATTTGACGTGGGATGCACTATTTTGCTCAATGACTGAATGAGAGTAAATAACAGATGCTTATTCTCAGAAATGCCATACATACATATAAGTTATTCAAGACACAAACCACGTGTTGAGTATTGCTAGGGTGTAGCGTGTTCTAACTATCACTATGACCAGCATTGTATAGTAAACATTTAAAGTCAACTTGACCGCAACATACATAACATCCAATTGCATTGAAAGCATTTTTGTGCACTGGACATTTGACACTCATGCACTCGGGCAAATACCGCTGCATGAAGTGTTAGATAAATGCATTGACAGACTGGAACGTAAATATGTATTTTGTACAATGGCCATTTGACACTCGCAAGTCTGATCAAAGGCCGCAGCATAAAGCATTTGAATAGATCATATTTAATAATAATATGTGTTTACAAAATCTAGCTTTTACAAGTTACTTATAAGACACACGCCGCACGTCTACCGTTAGAAACTAAAAGGGAACAATTTGCTTATTAAGCATATACCTTTTCTTTTCCCTCTTATGTTAAGATAGGTTAAGCATTATTCTCATAGTTAGTATATAAGCAGATGTAATTTAGTTTTAGAATCTTAATAATAATAATTAATAATTATTAAACAACGTTCCTAAGAGCTCCTAACTGAGCTCAGGAAATTATCTTTTATTTAAAATAATTAAATAAAATAAATAAATAAATAAAATAAAACAAATAAAATATTTATTTAAAATAACTTCATTTTACAAGGTAACACAACTGGAACGAACGACGAATTTTTCGGTACGAACTTTTGTCATAAAAAAAAATACATATGAAAATGAACACAACACCGCCGTAGAACGAAATTCATGGTGCGTGACGAGCTCTGAGATAGATTTATTTATATTTTCCCTGCAGGAAGTGCGAATAGTGAAAATGTACTGATTCGCTTTTGACTTTGTCACCAGTACTACTCTACAATTATTCCCCATACAATACTTTATGCTATAGATATTTAGCATGTGCTTGTCATTGAAAATATACTAGTAACACTAAAACAATTGACTAGGTAGTGAATTCAAAGTTCTGGTGGGAACATGCACAAAAAAAACTAAATTTCATTTTCAGTAACCAAATTCGTTGAATCAGTAAATATTTTATTTGAATGCGGTCCTACAAATAATTTTCTAAATTCTGATAAAAAATTTTGTAAAAATTTAAATTAATCATAGTTCGGCTGAGAGAAAATGTTATTTCAGTGTGTTGGTGTTTATCTTGCTTGTTGATAGGAACAACTCCGCAGTCAGACTGGGGCCAAGTGTGTATATGTCAACACTAAAATTCGAGTAGTAGTTACATTGTCTACAATTTCTCTTCTATTCGTCAGTATAAAAGAAATAGAGAAAACAGATGTGGTGTATTTCTGGTGGATTTTGCAACAACTTGTCAATATACATAAATTTGTATGTACGTAAGGTATAGAAATGTACCAGTAAATGTCTGGTTGGTATGTCTCCATCTTCCCATAAAAACTATGAATTCACTACCTAGTCAATTGTTTTAGTGTTACTAGTAGATTTTCAATGACAAGCACATGCTAAATGTCTATAGCATAAAGTATTGTATGGGGAATAATTGTAGAGTAGTACTGGTGACAAAGTCAAAAGCGACTCAGTACATTTTCACTATTCGCACTTTCTGCAGGTAACGTGCTGTTGTGCGGTTGTTGTTGTTTATTTTGATTGATCGTGTTGTATACATGTAAATGCCGAAATGTAGCCGACAAACGTCGTGGCCTGTTTCTTCTCTATACAGTGTTTTGGTACAAATTAATTTAGTGGAACAGTACAGAATATTTACTGAAACTAAGTTTGATTTCAAACAAATATTTGTTTAAAAATTTTTTGGGAATAATTTTTTCTGTGTGGAGACTTACCAACCAGACATTTACTGGTACATTTCTATACATTACGTACATACAAATTTATGTATATTGACATGTTTTCTCTATTTCTTCTATACTGACGAATAGAAAAGAAATTGTAGACAATGTAACTAATACTAGAATTTTAGTGGTGACATAGAGACCCTTGGCCCCAGTCTGACTGCATGGTTGTAAGCCGACGAAAAAACAATTTTCTCTCTCTCTCTCTTTCTCTTTGTACATAATAACCAACTTTCAGGGCTGCCAGATAAAATTATCGAAAAATCGTCGAAATCCCGATAAACTATAAAATAATCGTCATTTTATACTCGAAAAATCGTCAAAAAAATCGGACAAATCAAAATGAATTTTTAACGTGTATACTAGGCCGGGTCGATAAGTATGGATAGACAATCGTATAGCCAAAACGAAATCTATATATCGCTATCTTAATATAGAAATGCCCTAAATCATTATTTTTTTGAAATCTTGATTTTTACATTTCTCCATACATTAGATTTCTTTTATCGAAAAATAAAAAAAACTCGATTTCTAAAAAATAGTTCTAAGAAAATTTTGCAAAGAAACCATGGGTGTAAAATCAAACCCTATACCGCGTATCTCGACATGAAAATTTATAAAATAAATAAATTCATAATTAACAAGTAAATTTGCTTTATTCCTCAACTAATTGAAATATAATTACATAACTGCACCACACTGCATTAGTAATAAAGCGATATATAATTATTCAAGAATTAATTAAGTAATAATGCCGTTTTGGCTTATTACTTATAACTCTATCGCAGTGAGCCGATGAAATTTGGTACATTGTGCCAACCGTGTGACCCCAGTTTTATACATAGTATTTGGTTAAAGTCAATGGCGCATAGTCATAGTCATATACAAAGTACACTTTAAGAGTTGTTTATCTAATTTTTCGACCTTTTTTATATGTTCAATGAAACTATTTTTTAAGCTTTAGGTCAGTAAATTTTATATCATAATAATCCTGAAGAAGTTAACCAAAGAAAGGTTAACGAAATATCGATAAGAAGCTAAAAATATATAAGATTTACACTTTAACTGCCTTATTCATAAAAAATATTTCAGGTTTATTAATCGCTTATTTGACGTATTTCTATGGGAAATTTGTCAAATAAACGTGTAATAAACCTAAAATAATTTTTATGAATTAGACCGTAAGAGTTTAAAAGCAGTATTGCCATACAAAATACTGGTTTTAAACTCATAAAGTATACTTTGTTTTGACTATGACTATGCGCCAATAGGCAGCCAGTAGCCAAACAAGAAGCTCATGAAGAGGAAATAAATTTTCATGTCGAGATGCACGGTATAGGGTTTGATTTTACACCCATGGTGTCTTTGCAAAATTTTCTTAGAAGATAAGTGGGCAAAATTACACTAAAATCTTTTAGAAGATAAGTAATATATGAATTGAAATAGTCGCTTTTTTATAAAAGAACTGCAATATTTGGACTTCTAAAAAATCGTAAATTTTTGAGGGAAAAATCGTAAAATCGTCATTTTACTATTTTCGGCACCAAAAATCGTCAAAATGACGATAAATCGTCAAATCTGGCAGCCGTGCCGACTTTAGCCATTTTAAGAACTGAACTAGCTAAGTAAATTCGTACTTCTCACGGCGAATTTACGCAGCGAATTCTTGTTGACGAATACGTCGACGTGAACGAAATTCGTCGTTCGTTCCAGTTGTATTTCCTAGCATATCTCCTATATTTAAGGTTTCAACCAATATTATTTTACTTTTTCATGTTTTTATTATTTTTATCTATTCGTTACTTGTAGCGAACTACTGTGCATTAATGTTTCTTTTGATATTTCTTTTATCCTCTTGTTTTCTATTTCCCTTTCATATAAAATATTTTTTCTACTACACAAACATAAAAAAGAAGAAATAAATGTTTCAGCAGACGATTTCATTTTTCACTTTGTTAACTTAAAGAACGTACGTACTACACAGAAAAAAATATCATCGAAATGCAATCAACAAAACAAATTGTTAACATTTAATTTAAAAATTAACAATCATAATTGTTGATATAACAAATTTAAATTTTTGTAGTCAATTAAATTACTCAACAAAATTATTTGTTAAATTATAACATAATGGAATGCGCACATGTAGAAGAAACAAGAAATAATATTTTGTGTGTATTCATCATTTGCGTATTTAATAAAGTGTTGCTCTTTAGCTGAGAGGTAAGTTAGTCAGTTTATTAGTGTTGATGTTGCCGGTTCAACAACGCCCAAAGACATTTAGGGCTAATAAATCAGTTAAAGTTTAAACCGTGGTTTAGTTGAACTAAACTTTAATTCATATGTGGTTTAAACTCAACAGGAGTAAATCAGTGAACCATACCTCATGTGTAGTTTAAAAACTAATACTGTGGCAGCACTAGAACAAATGACAAAAAACAGCTGTTTTGCAGCAGGCTATCAGTTCTTTGTGCAATCAAAAAGGTAAAAACTTTAATAACATTTAATTAAAAGCATTCAAATTTTACTGAGAAAGAAATTATATATATTCTTTGAAAAGTAGAATAGTATAAAGGAACAATAGAGTGTAAGAGAATAAATCGAATCGAATCTGAAGAAAAAGTAGAAGCTTGGAAAAAAGTTGAATGCTTTTTAAATGCAAAACATATGGTCTGTAAGTAATAAAATCATATGGCCTGTATTGGTAGTTTAAACGCCCAATTTTATGCGTTTACAGATGGTTTAAATACTGCATTGATTTATATGTTTGCTGGTTTAAACATTTTAAACCAAAAACAGAGATTAACTTGAACTGATTTATTAGCCCTTAGTTTTTTTCGCAGATAACCAAAAAATCGTTTCGAGTATTGTGATTGTGTATAAAAAGCTTGTTAATATAACAATTATGATACAGAAATTCAACAATTCACATTGTTAATATAACAATAACTTGAATTGAAATAACTTTGAAATCTAACAAAAATAAATGTTGAAAAAAAATTAATTTCAACAAATTATTTGTTGATATATTTAAGTGAAAATATTTTTAAGATTTTCCCTTAACTTACAATTTCGTTAATTGTATTTACAAAAATCGTTGTAGGTTCAAAATCAATTAATTATTTCATTGATGTAACAAAAAAAATTAATTGTATTTACAAATCATTTTTTTCTGTGTATGTACGTAATTCGTCTGCAGTTTTTGGTCTCTCGCCTTTTCACAAACCTTTAAGTAAATTACAGACTGTGGGTCTCTTATAAATGAATCTTTTGTAAAATATAACCAAAATCAAGCCACATTTCTCATGAAGCATAAAAACCACCAATATTATTATTATTTTTTTTTTATATAAAAATGTCAACTTTTTGATGTGTTTAAATTTAATGAAGAAAAAAACTCATTTTGACATTTCAGCATTTGATTAAATGTCATGGCGAAAATTAATAAAATATTATTGCAAAAAAATTACTTTATTACTTTTTTATATTATTTCCTTTATTTTCGTATGTTTTTTTAAGGACATTGCGCTAAAGGCAGCAGGGCAATTTTCAAATCAAGAGGAAAATTGTGCAGAATATTGATTCGCAAAGAGAATACTTTTATGTCTTTTGTAATAATCATATGCATCGGCTATTTTAAGAATGGAATGAATGTACAGTGTAGTCAAAAAATGTACACCACGTGCAATATATAAAAATGAGATCTAGTAGATCATCTTGAGTATGTATCTTTTAGAAATTCTATTAAAATCTAAAAACCATACCCAAAACATACATTTTGATGGCTTAATATAAAAAAGGCATATCTCGATTTTTTAGAAATCAGGTATTTAACATTTCCTAATAGCTAAAAGATAATAAACAGAAGTAAAGGCTGGGACCCACTATCCTACAAAATATAAGATTTTTGTAAAATACTGATAATACGATATTCTTATATGAAGCCATCGCGATATGTAATCTTTGGAAACAACTTTTTGAATTTACTAGTATTATATTTTAAGAATTTTCGAGTCTCTCAATTTTCTTCTCTCTTTTGAGGCTCTCTCCTTGCAAACTTTTTGAGTCAATGAACATTTTCCAGCAACAATTGTTACAAGTTCGTAACAATTTTTAGTAAATGAACAAACTTATTATTTCTTTAAAATTTATTTTAAAGTCATAATTTATTGTAATCAAAATCAAAATCAAGAACAATTGCTAAAATATTTGAATTACAATTTTCTTGAAACGGGAATTAATTTTTTTTTTTTTTTTGTATACTTTTCAATGTTTATTTTTTATTAGTTATCAATTCGAATAAGAGCCGATAGCCAATGTTGCTAGTGCTCTCAAATTAAATCTAATCTTAGAATTTATTTTCTTAAGATTAGACAGATAAATAAATAAATAAACAAATAATTCGAATAATTGAGTGAGGTTTAAAATTAATTCGATTACTTGAAGAAAATATTAATATTTTTTATATGGGTAAGAGGATAGATACACTATACATATTAAATTAAAATGCTTTAATAATTTTTAATTTGCACGATTATTGGAAAATTGTAATGCGTTATTTGTACGAATAATCCAATAAAACTAAAATTGTTTCTAAACAGCAAATTGGTTTCAGGTTTAATTTAATAATAAAGAAATAAAAAAATAACTAAAAATTTTGTTTTTATTCGATTATTCGGATAAAGTATTATGCATTTTTAAACGAATAATCGCACAAAACTCAATTTAAAATAAAAACAAACTGAAAATGTATTTTATTAAAAATATATTTCAACTTTTTTTTTCAAATATATTCAAAAAGTTTATTCGAATAAGTTTTTAGTATTATTCGAGTATTATGAAAAAATTAATTTTTGATATTTATTTAAAAAAAATATATTTTTTTATTTTATTTGATTCGATTATTCTAATATTTTTGCAGGCTTTATTTACACGAATGAAACATAAAATCCGTTTGAATGAAATAATATAAAAAATATTTTAACTTAATTTGTTATATTTTTTTTAAATAAAAAGCAAAAAAAAAAATCTTTTTTCAATATTGATTTGTAGCCTTTGGTAAGTATAAATTGAATTTAATGCGGTTATTCGTTCAAAAAATTTATCCGAATAATCGAATAAAAATAAAACTTTAATTTAAATTTTTTTTCATTTATTTTGATATTAAAATTGAAACTGAAAAAATTTCAGTTTTTTCGATTATTCGTATGAATGAGGCATTCGAATTTTCCAATAAACGAAAAAAAATATATATGCATAGTTTCCACAATAGAAGCAAGCTAATAGTTTTTTTTTCAAGTTATATTATGTATTCAGAAATTTTTTTTTAATTTTCTTTCGAAAACAATAAAACTTTAACTAACATTCGAAAAAAAGTAAACTAAAAATATATTTGGGCTAAAACTTTCTAACAGCTTTTAATAAAAATATATACAACTTTAAATTCAAATAAATTTTAAGGAGTATTCGATTATTCCATAAAACTGCTACAATTCGGAATTCATCCAAAAAATCAAATAAGCTTGAATAAATATGTTGCTTAGTTTCAATTTTATTCGATTGTTTGACTACTTAAAAGCATTATTTAAAAATTTATTAGTTTACAATACAAAAAATTAAGAAAATTTTAAAATTTATACTAATACTCGAACAAAATATATATTTCAATAATTACATAAAAATAAATGGTTATATGTAGAAAAAAAAACGTAAGAAAAAAAACTTAAGCTTAAGATCGAATATAAAATAAATGGTAAAACTGTGAGCATTCGAATAAAATTGCTAAACTGTTTGAATAAAAATTAAATACATAAAATAATTGTTCGAAAAATTTTTCGATTATTCGAATAAAATATTTTACGCGTTCATCACTTGAACACAAGAATTAGATTTCAATGCGTTGTTAAAATGAATAACCGAATAAATTCTAAAATCTTTTCAAATACTCTAATATTTTTTTTTTTAATTTTCACTTAAACTAAGAAAAAAATTTAAACTAGCGATTTTTAATTAATTATTGAGTATTACATATAACGAGTATATTGAGTAAAATATCAATACACTACTCTACTTTGTAAATCGAAACGAAAGAATATACTTTCGTATGCTATAAACATACAATTTAGAAAGTATTTTCTTGCATTCTGAATTATGCAGTAGATCCTCTGAACTCCTCCAACTCAACTCTAAGAGTCTATTTCACCAACTAATTTAACTATCAATTCAAATTTAAAGGTCATTTTTCTATACAAAAATTAATGAATATGTACATTTAAATATGAATTGATATTTAAATAGAGTTGGTGAAATTGGCCCTAAGTATTATTCGGTTATTCAGTAAAAAAATTTTATTCGAATAATCGAATTAATAAAAAAAAAATATTTATAACAATTATTTCTAAATACTGCACATGGAAAAAAATTTAGGTTTTATTCGATTATTGGAATAAATATTTAAACGATTATATAATCGAATAATATTCGATTGTTTAATCAAACAATTTATTTCGACTTTCATTTAAAACACGTAAAGAAAAATTAAGCCAAATAATTTTTTGGACTTTAATCGATTATTCGGATAAAAAATTTTTAATCATTACTCATTCGAATAATCAAAAAAAAAAGCAATGTGAGTCCGATCACAGAGGAGATGTGTAAACATCTAGTAATTAAAATTTTTTTAAGTTGGAAGTATTTATGCTTTTAGTATATTTTTTTAAATTAATTAATTAAAAGTATCAAAACTTTCAATATTGTAAATACATATGAATTTGCTGGTTTTTGTTTGTTTTATTAAACTTATTTGGTTAGTAAATGGACACACTGCAGTATATGTATGTATATGTACTGCATTCAAAATTACAGTAGGCAGTAAATTTACTGATTACTAAAAAAATTCAGTAAATTTTTACTGCTAATGAAATTTAATTTGCAATACCAGTAAAACCGTAGGGCCGTAGTAAGTGGCAAAGTTTTTCCATTAAAAATTTGAAACTTTTGTATGAAAAACATTTAGCCATTTGGTAGAATTTCATTATGAATACTGGCATTACTGATTACTGAAAATTCAATGCACCTCATCATATAACAAATCATCTAGGCAATTTATAAAAATTGTAGAAAAAAATTTTAATAATCAGTAAAAATTTACTAGTTGAAAAATTTTTATTATTTTTACTGATACTTTAGTGGTACTGCAGTGCTCATCTATGGTAAATGCCTTTACTTTTACTTTTTAATTTTTAATTCCTGTTGTTCATCGTTTAGTTGTTGCTGTTCTTGTTGTTGTGCACGCATTACAAAAAATAAATTCAGTAAAAAGCGACTCTGACTTGCGCACATTCGGTTTTGACCATTTTTGTGATTTAGCTTTCTTTTTTTTAAGTTTTTTCAGTTTAAGGGATTTTTTCAGTTTTATCGTGTTTTTTTTGGATTTTTTTAATTTTCGCAATTTTTTTAATTTTGGCGATTTTCTTCTGTTTTTGGGGTTTTTTCATTTTGGCGATTTTTTCTGATTTTTGGTTTTTTTATTTAGGCGATTTTTTTCATTTTGTCGATTTTTTCATTTTGGCGGTTTTTTTGTTTAAGGATTTTTTAATTTTGGACATTTTTCCGGTTTTTTTGCTATTTATTTTAATCCTAGAAATTTTTTTTAATTCGGTTTTTTCTCGTTTTGGCGATTTTTTTTTGTTTTTGGCGATTTTTTTAGATTTGGCGATTTTATATTTTTTTGATTTTTTAGTTTTACCGTTTTTGAAAATTTGAAGAGTTTTGCTCTTGCGATTTCCAAGATACAGCAAGTTGTCAAAATTACAAAGTCAAAATTGCATTAACTGATGGAACACCCATTGATTTAAATTTTTTAAATTTAGTGTTAATTGTTGTAGTCTGTATAAAAATACACTAACTTTTAAAATTTCATACATACAATTGTATGTATATTACATGGGATTTTAATATTTTTCGTTGCTCGTTTTGGAACACCCTTTAATTTTTAACTCTAATGTATTTGTTGTTGTAGTGGCCAAATGTCTACACATTGTGTCCAAATTTCAGGTCCATAGCTCTTACGGTTCATTTTCACCTTTGGTGTCCGGACCCTAATAAAGCAATTATCAAGTTAAATAAAACAAACAAAAACCAGCGAATTCCTATGTATTTACAATATTTTAAATAAGTTTGTATTGCTTCTTTCAAACACTAATACACTCATACATATGTAGCTCGCACCGATTTGACAACGCGGTGTGAATCTCAGCAAAATTTGTGACTGTATTGTGAAAAAGAATTTTACCCCCTGATGTTTACACATCAAAAACTCAATTAAAATACAAATAAAAATTTAAATTTATTTCGGTTTGCATATTTAATAAGTTCTAAAAAATATTAAGCTCATCGCGATAAATTCGAATAAAAGGCATCTATTTGTTATTTATACGAATAATAGGTAAAGTAAAGTAAAGGCTCAGTTAACCGACTGTAATGTAATGTAATATTTCTCATTACGTAAATTTACACTGATCCTGACATACATACATACATTAAAAATGTTAACAAGAAGTGAGCGCATCAATTGTATGTAATTCGTTGTCAAATTACATACTAAAAAAAAATTAACCAAAGGCCTCTGGCACGTGCCTAAAGCTTAAATTAGACGTGACATAATGCCATAATGCCATAGCCATAACCAAACCAAAATTCAATTGATTTCTATGGTGAGAGTTATGGCGTTATGGCGAGTCACCTATAATCAAATACAGTGTTGCCCATTAGTTTGGTTCGAACGGATGTTTTCTATGGCTATGGTTATGTCACGTCTGATTGAGCCTTAAGCCTGTAAACTTTGTTTCCCATATGTACCATTTCATATATGTACATATGCTATAGCATATAATTGAATTTTTTTTTGCAATTTGCTTCAGTAATTGTTTCTTCTTTTCATACTTTGCGCATGTTGTCGTATAAACTTTAAAGTTAATATGTACATTTGCAGGATTTTTTTCTTATGTTCCTTACGCTGACCGCAGGTTAACAAGTTTTTGGTTGATTTTTTATTAATGAATTATTACCATGTTTTTATTGCCTTATGAAAGAAGCTTACTGTATAAGTACATATATTTTTCTTCTTTTTTTCAAACAGCATCTTGTATCGACATCGATTGAAAAACCAGAAAAAGTCTTTCCGCATAATTCTAATGGTTTTTGTTAACAACGTAATAACAAAATACTGAGAAAGCCTCCACACAAAACCTTAACCGCAAACGGTCACCATCTAAGGGCAGTAAAAAATGTTGCCTACCCAGTCAGCATTTTATGAAATTATTAATCTTATTCGAGTCTTTTTCGACTCTTCTGCGTGATTAAAATAATCATTTAAGAGCTCGTTTTCGAGTCGAAAAAGAATGTTCATTCGGGAGAAAATGGTACCCTGTTCGCGAATCGTCTAAAAGAGTCTTTTATGACTCGCGCTTCTGAACAATTTCGACTCATTTTCGAGACAGTTTTTGATACTACTTACAACCACTTCCGAGACTTTTGCGTGATTAAAAAATATTTGTTTAAATTTATTCGATCTTTTGGTTGTTAATTTTGTTTTTATATTTATTAAGCTTGAGTGAGATCTTGTTTTTTATAAAAATAATTAATTAATTTTATTTTTATTCCAATATTTCTTTACCACAATGGGTAACTTCTTCAGGTAATATATGTTGTTATAATAATTGACAATGAAAAAACTCAAAAAATTATAATATGAAGTTTGTTATAAATTGATTAAAAAATAAAACTCGTAATTGATGCACTCATTTTTGATTCGAAAATTGCTGTTCTTTCAGGAGAAAATGGTACCTTAGTCGCGACTATCAAAGGAAAATTCACTTTCAAACTTTTCGTTGCTGTTTTGCCTTGATTTAATATCATTTAGAACAATTTCTTAGCAATCCACTTCTTAGGGTTCCGTACACCAAAGGTGAAAAAGTGTTTTACCTACGCTGTCTGATCTGAAAATCTTACAGAGCATATAGAACTTTGGCCGCTACAACAATAAATATATCACAATTAAAAATTAAAAGGTGCTCCAAAATGAGCAATGAAAAATTTTAAAATCTTATAGACACTTGAAATTTTGCAAAGTTAATGTATTTTTATATAGACAACAACAACTAGCACTAAAATTTAAAAAAAAAAATGAAATTTAAAGGGTATTCTATTAGTTAATGCCATTTTTTGTTGTATCTTGGAAACCGTAAGAGGCAAACTCTTAAAAATTTCAAAAACGCTAAACCTAAAAAAATCCCAAATTTATAAAATCGACAAACTGAAGAAAATCTCCAAAAACCAAAAAAAGACACCAAAACGAAAAAAGCACCAAACTAAAATAAATCGCCAAAAACCACAAAAGCTGCCAAATTAAAAAAAAATCGTCAAAAACCGAAAAATTCACCAGAACGAAAAGAAAAGCGTTAAAACTAAAAAAATCGCTAAAACCGAAAAAAACGCGAAAAACACCAAACTAACAAAAAATCAAAACTAAAAAAAAGCCACTCAGTTCTTTATATGGCGATAAAGCACCATCAAAAACCATAGTATATCGCTTGGAATAGTGAATTAAATTGTGGTCGTAGTTCCATCGCCGACGAATTTTGTGAATGTTGTTGTGCCACAAAACATCAAGATCGTCATGTGACAATTGTGAGATAGAGGCATCCTACATTAGTTAGTCTTACAAAGCTTTGCGATAATTGCTTATTGTGCTCTTAGCACAATTATGTTTCAAGTCACACGTTGACAACTTGTAACGAGTTCTTATTAACTGTTAGTAAATGGAGATAACACAAAACATATAGCTAAAAAACAGTTGTAACTACAAAATAAATTAAAGCACATGTTCTATTTCATTTAAATACCTAAAACGGTTCTTTTCTGCCCAGAAAAATCGAAAATTTCTTTTGGAATAAATAGTTCACATAATACCGTAATATAAGTGAATGGCAAAGCGATGTATTACAAAACTGTTAAGTGTTTCAATTCAAAACTCCTACTGCCAGTATGCACGTTCAAATTTATCGCGATATTACCTCTTTTAGACACGGAAAGTTTACTTTGCAAAGTCTTAATTCAGCTGGGAGAAAGACAGAAAGAGATAGTGTTCCTCTCCCTGTCTTTTACACAGGATCGACAACTTACATACACCTGACTTAGAAAACTTCAAAATACTTCACAAAGAAAGAAGGCACAATAAACACAACAGAAAATGTACATAGATAGCAATGAACAGTAAAACAGATAAAGACAACACCAATGCCAGTTATAGCATTGTATTAGCTTAGACTTTAGTGTAATTCCAACTGTGATATTAGAAGTTAAGAAAAGGCTGTGATATTTTATTTTATTTTATTTTATTTTATTTTATTTTATTTATATTTGGAATTATTTTTTACGTTATGTGTTTTGTGTTGTACATTTTATGTCTCTTTAAAATTCATCTCGAAAACTTAAAAGTAAATTGAAATAAAAGATAAAATATGTAAGTCAATGTTTATACTCTAGTACATGGGTGACCAAGATAAATTTAAGGTTGTGTAAGTGAGCGAAAAAGATAAACACACAGGCAGAAACAATTAATAAAAGTAATTCTTATATGATTTTTTTATGAAAGAATTTTTTTCTATAAAACCGTTTCAACAAAAAGTAATAAATAAACATTAATATTCTCTTAAATTATGACTAAAAACCAATTTGTAAGAGAAAATAATTTTTAATTTTCATGTAAGCAAAAGCATTTTTTAACATAAACAGCATTCATAATAAATTTCTCGCAGTGCGTGTGGGAAAAATGAGTAAAAAGATAAGCAAAAATTTATTTCAGATAAGACAAAATGAAAGAGAATAAGAATACGTGTGAATTCGATTTGCAAAAATTTGCTACATGATGTTCACCCATGCTCTAGTTACTAGATCAATGATGTCAGTTTCATGGCACAATTGTGTTAACTAAAATCACACACATTCTTATTCTCTTCCATTTAGTCGTCAATGAAACAGCGACGATAACACATGCGCAGCGGGTGTATTAAGTTCTTTATAGATACAGTCAAAGAAAAAAAGTGGTATGCGAAAAATAGTCTATGATCAGTAATGCTTTTTGCGACATTCAATGTATTTTATGTTACAAAACTTTTAAGGAAAGAAATTAATATATATTAAAAAGTCATTTTGGTTTTTTTTGGAGCAGCTTTACTAAACTGCATTTAATGTCAAAACTTAAAAGACCAATAACTTGGAAACTACTGGTCGCAGCCAATTTTTTTGTTTAATTTTTTCTTCTTATTTTTCAAGTTTCTATCAGATATTTATTTTTTTTATTTTATTTTATTTTATTTAAAAATTTATTTTTGGAATTTCTTCACAGTTTCCTATGAAAAGTTTACAGCGACGTAACTCGGAAAATATGGGTCGCCCGCAACTTTTTTATTTAATTTTAATTCCTTATTTTTTTAATTTTCTACCATATAGATTCCTTTTTATATATTTTGAGCTGCTTCACTAAACTGCATTTGTTGCAAATATTTATTTTTTTTCGATGTACTTCAGAGACGAATGACACAGCTTTTCTCACACATACAACTATAGTTTTATTTTTGACACCACTGGTCTAGTACATGGGTGACCAATATAATTTAAGGCTGTGTAAATGAGCGAAAAAGATAAACACACAGGCAGAAAAAATTAATAAAAGTAATTCTTATATGATTTTTTTATGAAAGAATTTTTTTTCCAGAAAACCGTTTCAACAAAAAGTAATAAATAAACATTATTATTCACTTAAATTCTGAGTTTAAAACTACTAAAAACCAATTTGTTAGAGAAAATAATTTTTAATTTTCTCGTAAGCAAAAGCATTTTTTAACATAAACAGCATACGGAGTAAATTTCTCGCAGTGCGTTTGAGAAAAATTAGTAAAAATATAACCAAAAATTTATCTCAGATAAGACTAAATGAAAGAGAATAAGAATACGTGTGAATTCGATTTGCAAAAATTTGCTACATGATGTTCACCCATGGTCTAGTATCATTAATTGCAATTACATACATATGTATATATATATTAAAGTCGCTCTTTTTATATATTACCAATGTTACCAGATTTCAATAAAAATAATTCTCCCTGAAGATGTTGGAAAATCCCAACGAAACGTCGGATACATTAAAAATGAATTAAAAACGTCTTTTACTTACATTTTGAAGAAATTTAATGACCTTGAAAGCCTGAATAGATACAATATCTATAAAACTACATTAATTAATATTAAAAATAAGGTCGAGAAATTACATAAAAATACAGCTGAATTAAGACTTTGCAAAGTAAACTTTGCGTGTCTAAAAGGGGGTTATTTATGTAAACTATTTATAGCCACAGAATTTTGCGGTTTTGTTTCAGGGAAACGGAATATCTTCTTTAATTAATTTTATAATTACGACTGTACTTTAGCGAAAATTTTTAAAACTATCTCAATTCACTAAAAATTAATAGGAAATCGTTGCAAGCTAACACCGATTTGAAACATAATTGTGCTCAGAGCATAATTTTTAACAAAAAAATATACATATTTAGATTTTACAACCCTGGAATTTTATTTTTAGTTTTTTTTTGATTTCATTATAAAATCTATGGTAATAAGGAAAAAATGCTAAGTCATATTGTACTGTTTTGCGGGAGAGCACTTTTAAGCGTTCAAGTCGATTTTCAGAAATTTATTTCTTTTACAGTTAAATTGGGAAATTCTCTGTTAAACTTAAATTTTTTAATCATAAATCGTTCTACACCAGTGTCCCGCAAAATAAAATATGTCTGTATTGGTGAGAAAAATGAGAGTAAAATAAACTTGCACTTGAAGAAGAGTTTTGTAATATAAAATACATGATGTGGTTATTAGTTGTTTGATTTTTTTTTTTTTTTTTTTTTTGTAAATAAGCAATTTAATAAAAACTTAAGTAAAAACTAAAAATTTAATAACCATTCAACAATTTAGTGTATAAATTCAAAATTAAATTTATTCACAGCTCTGTGGATACTATTAAAATGCATTTTTAAACCATTTCCCTTTTATTTTTTAATGTTTCATAACATAAAATGCATTGCATATTGCGAAAAGCATTTTTCATCACGAAATTTTTCTTAGCTTCCATAATTATACTATAAATTTTTTGTCTGTAAAAATTTATTAAATTTGAACTTTAATTTCGTTCCGTGTGCTCAAAAAAACTAAACCAAAAACCAGGAAAAAATTAATACATGCGTGCACAACTTAATTCGTCACTTGCTCAGTGACGACTAAATGAAAGAGCATAAGCATGTATGTGATTTTCATCAGCACAATTGTGCTATGGCTTGCGGGTTACTGTTCTACACACTATAAGTAGTACATTTAAGTTAAAATATACCAAAGTATAACCTCAATTAAGCTATTATTCCAAATGAGATTAGAAGTCTAAAAAAGATAAGTCCCAAGTCATAGTGCTATAACTTCCTGAAAAATCACACAAATTGATTGAGATTTTGACCAAGGGTACTTTTAAGTATGCAGATTACGGAGGTACCATTAACTCAAAATCAGCTTATCTCGACTTAAGCACTTTTTAATTTTTGCCACAGATTTGGTAGCAAAAAGAATTTGTTCTTGTTGGATACCAAATAATTTATCAATCGTTAAAATGCTGTAAGGAAATGATTAAAAAGTTTAACCCTGGTGCTTTAAAAGACGTGTATAAAATCGTGTCAGGTGATGAAGCACGGATATATGCTTATGAGTCGGAAACAAAACAGCAATCGTGTGGGTATTCCAAGACGAGCTAAATCCAACAAAAGTTGTTAGTGGAAAAAGCAGAGCGAAGCAAATGGTCCCTGTTCCTTTGGCCGAATGGATCACGTGGCCACTGTTTTACTTGAGCAACGTAGAACTGTCAATTTTGAATGGTATACGACCATTTGTTTGCCGGAAGTCTTCGGAGAAATTCGTAAAACTAATCCCCGAATCATGCTTCATCATGATAATGCGAGCTCTCATACATCTCGTCAAACAAGTGAATTTTTAAGCAGTGAAAACATCGAATTGATGACTCATTCTACGTACAGTCTTGACTTGGCACCAGAGTGACCATATTAGCTTATTTAGGGCTAAATTTAGCTTATTTTTTTGGGATTTAGCTGCAAAATTTCTATTTAGCTCTTTAACCTATTTTTTACCTTTTTTCAAAAACTCATTTAGCTTTTTTAGCCTTTTTTTAAATCTAAATTGCATGTTTTGAAAAAAGATGTCAAAGACATAAAAAAGTTATAAAAACAAAAATTAAAAATTTTAAAAGCCCCAACGTACTGAGCAAACGGCTGTACCGGATTTTTTTTCAAGTATAGGCAAGATCAAGTCACTTTTCAAACGACAAAAACAAAATTAAAATAGGTCTAGCCGTTTTGGGAGCTACGGCGTACATATTCAGCTAAATATATCTAAAAAACAAGTGATATTTTCTAAACGGCTGGACCGATTTTCTTCAGCTTTCAAACTAAATCAAAATCGATCCAGCCATTTGGTATGTACGTGGACTCATACAGACATACAATTACACCTACACACACACACACACACACTACAAAATTACAACACCCCTTTTTGGCGGATGTTAAAAATGATAGTTTGTTAACATTTAAAAATACAAAATTTTTTAATTGGAAAATGATTTAAAAAATAGAAAATGTAAATTGCTTATTTATTAGAGAAATTGCAAATTTAAATATAGAGGACATTGATTGCAATTTTGGAGTTACAATGGCAAAAGATAAATAATTAATATTACCCATAAGAGTTTTAAAGAGTTCCTTTGACTTGAGTTGAACATGCATTCAGCGGCATGAATTTACTTAAACAAAAATTAGAAATATATTTAAAAAAGCTTTCGTATTTTAGTGGAAATGCTTTTACATTTTTGAAGACTGGTTAAGCTTATTTTGGGAAGTCTTTCCTTTGTTTTTCCTTAAACTCAAATATAATAATGAATAAATAATAATTAAAAAATTATTCAATATTTTTTTTTTAAATAATAGAAAAATATGCTTGTGTATGTATATTGTTACGTAAAAATATTCCTACACGGTTAAAGCAAAGAACTATCTGGAAGTATTTAACTAAAGCACTGAACATACACACATATTTACCTGCAACAACAATAATTGTATACATAGCTACAGACATACACACATACAAATAAAAGTGCGAGCACGTATGGTAACCACCCTGTACTACCAGTAGCACACCGCATTGCCAACATAAGAGTCGTTACTTTGAAATTCAAAAATAACGGCCAATCGAATTATCTACAAACGCCTAGAAGCAGCAACATGAATTTTCCCGATTGTGCTAGAGGACTGCTTGAACATCTGGCTACCAATAGTAAATGACAATACAGATGGCGGCATCAGCGTTGTCAACTTTGAAATTCCAAAACGCACCAAAATGGAGAAAAAAACGAGCCATTTACAAAAAAAACGCACCAAGATTTCTTTAGTTTAAAATGTTTATTGAATTGATTTTGCATAAAAAGTATAATATTATATTTTTTGTATTAAAAATTTAACACTTAAACAGGTTTTTACAGTTCAAGGTTAAAAGAGTAAAACCTAAAAAAACTAATCAAATTTGTTTGATAAATAAATTCTGTACAAAAATTTTTAAAGAGATAGATCAACGATTAATAAATAGTAAGCATTCAAAACTAATAAAAGTTCAGTATACATATGTATATCATATAGTTTTCTAATTTTATTAAGCTTAAGGTATCCTTTCTAATAAAATTAGAAAACAATATAATTAAAAAGAGGTAAAAAAATTAGAAGAATTATACATATATCATTTTATTCATATATTTTTATTTTTTTTATCAGAAGTTTAATGTATCCATATTAAAAATATCACAATTAAAAGAAATAGCCTTTTACAATATATGTACTAAACAAATTCGTACATACATCTTATACATGTGCCCTTAATTATGAAAGTGGTCTAACTCATAAGCATTTTTGATTCGATATAGTAAAATAAATTTATATTAATCGAGACTAGTATAACTCTAAATTAAACTGTTGCATAAAATCCAAAAATATTTTTGGATTCGTTCAAATGCAATGTATCTCGACCCAAAAAAATATATGACTTATACAACTTTCATAATTAAGGGCACATAAATATGTTTACATTCACTTGTACAAGATGATACATTTTTTTACATTAATTTTATAAATACTGTTTAAAACTTTTTAAAAAGAGATCAAAAATCGATTATTTTAAATTAATAAAGGTAATATTTTCATCATTATTGTTATCATCGGGCCATACAACAGATTTTATTTCAAATTGTGATATTTTGTAAACATCATTAGTATAAATATGGTAATTAATATTATCAGCAAGTTTCACAACAAGAATTTTCCGGTTTTAACCCATTGTTGTGATAAATTTGCGTTGGAGCCACCAAAAATTAAAAAACGCACCGAAATTTTAAAAAAAGCGCACCACGCACCAACTAAGGAATTTTTCGCACAACAAATTTCAAAAAGCACCCAAAATGGTGCGAAACGCACCAAGTTGCCAACGCTGGGCGGCATGTATAGATGCCATTACTAAGTACAGACATGTTATTACGCCAACTATCGGGCGAACATTCGAGCACCGGTTGCTGTACTATAAAAAGTGGCAGCATGTGCGAGAATAGAGCAGTGCTAATCAGAAAGTATTCAAGTTAAGACCTCGCTGAAAGTGGATAATAACGATAAGAAGTAGTTAAGTAAAGACAAGGTGTAATTTGCTTCATTAAGAATAAAAGGAAAAACAGTAGCAAATAAAAATTGTGTGTTATTTATTTTTATTTTTGAGCAATCAAAAGAACTCACACGTTTAATAAAAATTTAAACGTAACAATATATTTAACGTTATTTTAGCAATAAGAAACTATTGCAAATTGATCAAAGAAGTCGAAAAGAGTTTAACTTTATTTTCTGGCTTAAAATTTAAATTTTTAGCTTATTTTAGCTCTTTTTCAAACGTGATTTAGCTTAATGTTATTTTAAAATCTGGTCACACTGCTTGGCATCCAATGACTTCTGCTTGTTTCCGAATATCAAAGGTGAACTGCGTAATCAACAATTGACGAGCGCCAAAGAAGCAGTTGAAGAGTTTAAAAAGCATGTGTTGAATGTATCTCAAGAGGAGTGGAAAACCTGCTATGACAAATGGTTTGAACGAATGTAAAAGTGTATTTATCTAAAAACAATAAAGGTATTTTCATTTAAAAATGTACATATGTTATTATTTGCTATTCCCGAAATATAAATAGTAGCCCTGGTATTGCATATTTAGTGTGCGTACAGAACCCATTGCGTTCGAGTCAAATACTCTTTTAATTGAATCTTTTTTATTATGAGATATATATTTTTTGCTTAGATGACATTACAATTTTTTTTATATAAATATAATATCAATTTATATAAATTCATTCTGGGCATAATTTTTGAGTCTTATTTTAAGAGCAGAAGTGATTGAATCAGGGGGAATTTATTTATTTATTTATTTATTTATTTCAGTCTATGGACAGAAAATCCTTTCAATCAACGTTATAAATGTGAAATAATTTTCTTACAAATTATGGCACTCGTTATCGAACAAAATTACTAAATATTTCAATAGAGTTTATATGGAAATATTTAAAAATTTCGCACCCAATTATTGATCATCTAAGGTAGTCGAAAAAGTGCCAGTTTGATGAAATAATTTTCCACATGCTGACTGGGTAGTAATATTTAAAGTTTGCTTGTTGGATATAAAATTCATAGAAAAATTTATTGCTTCCGAACGATGTATCAACAATGTACGAGTATGTTTGTAACTTGGTGCAAATGCAAATATGTATTGTAGATGTAGCAAATGTATGATATGCTTTTTATTCTGTAATATCACAAGGATAAATCATATGAAATTTAAATTTCCTACCCTAAGAGCTTATTTCAACTATTTCAATATCAATTTATATTTAAAAGTTGTTTTTCATATACATACGTGTACATATTTTTTTTCATTAACAAACAACTATGTATTAAATATGAATTGATATTTGTATAGAATTGTTGATATAGGCTCTAATTGATATTCGTAAATGTTTGAGGCTGTAAAATTTATTATTTTTGTATATTTTGATAGTCACTAAAGAGTTCAGAGTCTTACTATAAACATAACAAGTTTTGATTGAAGTCTACGGATGACTGCTATAAACAGTAGCTAAGTAAATGCGTATAGATGTTGCTTAACCAAAAAAAGAAGCATAAAATAATGGGTCTCATGCATAAAAACGAGTAAAAGCCCTGAGTTGAAGCTGGTGAGCAATTGCTCATAAAGTCGAGTTCTATCAAACAGCAACAGCTTTTGCTCAATTTCGTATGCATAAAAAAGAGTTCAAACAAATTGCAATTACTTGAGCAAAGGGAGTTCAAACGTGTAATTGTTATTTAAGTGTAAACATGTCGTCAAGTGAAAGTGAAGTAGAAATAGAACTAAATAATAATAATAAAGTAGAAAATGACGACATTTCAAAATTTTTAGTGGAAAAATTAAAATAAAATAAATATTTATTAGAAAAGAGTCAATTACCAAGTATAAAAAATAAAAAAAAACAAACTATAGAAGAATGTGTAAAAGAAACTAAGCAGAAATTTGGAATTGAATTAACGGGGAAAAATATAATAAAAAAAATAGCTAATATGAAATGTCGTATAAAAAATAAAATAGACATAAATAAAACAGGCAATAAAAAAATAAATTTAAAAAACTGGGAAACTGATTTGTCACAATTGCTTTGTGCTAATTCAAATCCCTCAACAAACAAACTTTCAGGTAAGTGTAAGGCTGATTACAGAGTGGCCGCTAGAAGCGAAGTCATGATAGAAGCCATAATATTTTGTGCTATACCAAGCTATAAGATGTCAGAGTGAACGCTATATTGAACAAAGCGATTTTTCGGTATCCACTTCCATTACGTCAAGATTTTTTAACACACAAGTTTCTTATATTTTGTTTTATTTAATTTTGATTTGATTTTAATACACAAAAGTTTATTAAATAATCAAAATTTCACAAAGAAAAGAAAACAAGAAAATGCCACGACAGAAAAACAAAAACAAAAGGGAAGAAGCTACAACGTGCTAGAAACCATTACACAACCTGCTTTGTAGCACACACTCGCATCTCGCTTCGCTCGCACTCTGACATCATTTGAGCGATCACATAAGAAACCACAGGCGGTGGTTTGTAGCACATTGTAGCGCCATCTTATAGTATAGCTTCTAGCGGTCACTCTGTCATCAGCCTAACGTTATCGAATTCAAATTTTGTTGTTGATTTCGCTCTTCGTTTATTTGTTTACAGTTCATCTCTCTCTTGGAACTAATGATGGATGACAACTGTACGTTTGATAAATTAGAAGAGATATCAGCAACAACATCCTCAGAAACAAAAAGAATAGCAACACCAGTAGCAAAACATCAAAGAAAGCGCCGTTGCACTGATAATGATGACCAACCTGTAATATTTTTTTAAATTATATTTTACATTTTGCTATATGTTGTTTATTTTGAAGGTTAACAAAAAGTCAACAGCAGTTTTGAGTCGCTATGAAACTGATGAGATAAGAGATTTGAATTTTCAAAGTCTGCAGAGACTTGTTTTGTTAAAACAAAACAAAGTCCTTTCTGCAAAAATGCAAATTTTGCAAGAAAAACTTGTGCAAAGAAACTTGCAATTACATGAATTTTGATTTTTATTAACATATATTTAATGCCTAAAATTGAATTACATATATTTTATTTTTGTATAAAACAATGAAATGTATTTACGTTTTTTTATTTTTATAGACCAAACAAATATTTAAGATTTCTATTTATGTTATTTGCATAATAAACTAATTTGATAAAAAATTTGCGATCATCATCCTTTTGTTTTTTCCAGCTTCTGAATTTCTTGCTCTTTGTTGTGCGATATCACTTTCTAATTGGCATACATCATTATTGTTGTAATCGTCATTGATAAGATTATAATCGTCTTTTAAAAATTTAGCTATGTTATGCAAAATGAAACAACTGGCTATTACGTAGGGCGCTAACTCTGTCGATACACGAATTTTGTATTGAAGTATCGAAAATCTTTGCTTCAATTGCCCAAAACACCATTCTATAATGACACGTTCCATTGTAAACACTTTGTGAATGTTTTTTCTATGTCAGTTGTTGGGTTCCGGAATGGTGTCATTAGCCATGCGCATATTCCATAGCCCTCATCGCCGAGAAGTAATGCATCGTTTGTGGCATTTTGCATAATTCTACATAACTCGCTATTTCGTAAGATACGTGAGTCATGAACTGAACCAGGCCAGGATATGTCAACGCTTGTAAAAAGTTCTTTTCCATCACAAGTTGCCTGCACATTTATAGAGTGGAAGCCTTTTCTACAAATATACTCATCGCTTTGATTTGAGGGTTTTTTAATTTTTATATGCGTACAATCAATCACTCCAATTGCAAATGGAAAGCAATAATTTCCTTGCCATTTCATTTGAGCATCTTTTATTTCATCAGCATCTTTCGGGAATTTTATCCACTCGCTTGCTTTGGCAGATATAAGTTTCGCAACTTCCGCAATAGTTCGCGACACAGTTGATTGATGGACTCCAATATCTGTGGCTATACCATTTTGGAATCCAGGATCGGCACAAAATCTTAAATACAGTTTAATTTTATCATAGTTGCTGAGGGCACCACCACGTGTTTCTTCTGACTCCTCAAAAAAGTAATTAGCCAACCAGCAGATGCTACTATCATCAAACCTATGTATTTATCATTTTATTATTAATTAAATAAAAAAAAATAATTATTAAGAATACAAACCTGTACAATTTTTTATCCTCACTTGATATATTTTTTTTTCCGCTGTTGATAACATTTTGTATTTCTTTGCGGTACAAAATATTAAGCCATGATTCCTTTTTAGTGGACGCGAGTCAACTATAAGGCATGCTCAACAAAATTTGAGCAAGAGCTCACAAAAGAAAGCAAAAGCTTGTTTTTATGCATATGAAAATGAGCACATGCTCATCTAACTTAATTCAAACTGAGCAAGACGAGTTCAAACGTAAGCAGTGAGTAAAAGCAAATTCATCAAATTTTATTATGCATACGACAAGCACCTTTTACTCAAAAAAACGAGTCAGAGCTCAAGCTCACGTTTTATGCATGAGGCCCAATATATAAGAAAAAAATATAAAAACAATTTTTAAATGTATATTAAAAAAATTTTATTTAACATATTTTCTCTCATTATTGACGTGTCAGCGCTATTGCTGACAACTCTGTCATTTAAATTGCAGTAATACCACATTTCCTACACATATACAATTTGGTATTACTGGCCTTTATTATTTTTAACATAAGAATTTTATTTTCTAATTATATTTTTGCTTTCGTAAGGTTCATTATACGAACCTTTTGTTTCCACTAACAATGGGTTCTACCGACTTTCAAGCCAAACACTAACCGGCAACACTGTCTATTTAGATAAAAAATTTTTAACAGCAATCACAATCCTGTACTTGTTTTAAAGATATTGGATTGAGTCTTCTGTGTGGCAGATCTCAAACTACAAACACATTTGTGCCCTTAATTATAAAAGTGGTGTAAGTCATATATTTCATCGGTCTAAATATTTAGTAGATTACATTTGTAACAAATCAAAAAATGTTTTTATATTATGCAACATTTTAATTTAGAGTTGTACTAGTTTCGATTAATATAAATTTATTTAATATTTATTGAATATTTGTTGAAGTTTTTTTAAGATCTATTTAAAATTTCGAAGCAAAAATACATGTGGCTTAGACCACTTTTATAATTAAGGGTATATTTGTGATTTCGATATTTTCACTATGAATGGCGGAGACAATGACTTGTCAAATGTATGTCATGTGTAGCGTATGAGTAATATATTTCTCATGAACTGATATTATCAGGCACTATGTGCAAGTACATTGATATAACGAACCCTGATTATAACGGATAACCGACTACAAGCAATAATTTCTCCCGTACCCAAAAATATAACATTGTTGTTTCACAAAAATAATCATGTTTATACTCATAGCTAACAGCGTGTAAAATGAATTTTTATTTGGAATGGATTAATTTTAAGCCCCATAAACAAAATGTCATGGAAATCTACAGGCCTGCAGCGAAAATACTAAGTTATTGTCTGATATTTTTATAAGCTCCAAAATAATTGCTTTTTTGTATATAATAAATAGTATTTAAAAAATATTTGTATTTTTTTTTTTTTTAATAAATACATTTTAAATTAATGTTTTGTTTCTTTTTTGGATAGTAGGAAATATTTACTACCGTTGTAACAAAGAAAATTTCCATATCACTTGGAGTACATTATAGCCGAACTATACTGTACAAAAATTAGTTTAGAAAAGTAATCATTTAAAGGGTTCTTGTACGAATTGAGCTAATTAAAGAGTGTAATACATTAAGAAACCAACAATAACTTAAAAATATTTTTTATGCAAATGCTAGCTGTTGCCTTCTGCGAGTGTTTGTTAGAATATTTATTATTAATTTAGTTAACTTTGGTTTGATTTAAATTAAATTATTTTAATTTAATTTAATTAAACTAAATTTAATTTATTTAGTATAATTAAATTTAATTTAATTTCAGTATATTTTATTTTTTTTTTATTTATATTTTTTAATTTTTTTTTAGTTTATTTTATTTTACTCTACTTAACTTTACTTTACTTTACTTTACTTTATTTGATTTGATTTGATTTGATTTGATTTGATTTGATTTGATTTGATTTGATTTGATTTGATTTGATTTGATTTGATTTGATTTGATTTGATTTGATTTGATTTGATTTGATTTGATTTGATTTGATTTGATTTGATTTGATTTGATTTGATTTGATTTGATTTGATTTGATTTGATTTGATTTGATTTGATTTGATTTGATTTGATTTGATTTGATTTGATTTGATTTGATTTGATTTGATTTGATTTGATTTGATTTGATTTGATTTGATTTGATTTGATTTGATTTGATTTGATTTGATTTGATTTGATTTGATTTGATTTGATTTGATTTGATTTGATTTGATTTGGTTTGATTTGATTTGATTTGATTTGATTTGATTTGATTTGATTTGATTTGATTTGATTTGATTTGATTTGATTTGATTTGATTTGATTTGATTTGATTTGATTTGATTTGATTTGATTTGATTTGAATTGATTTGAGTTGATTTGAGTTGATGTGAATTGATTTGATTTGATTTGATTTGATTTGATTTGATTTGATTTGATTTGATTTGATTTGATTTGATTTGATTTGATTTGATTTGATTTGATTTGATTTGATTTGATTTGATTTGATTTGATTTGATTTGATTTGATTTGATTTGATTTGATTTGATTTGATTTGATTTGATTTGATTTGATTTGATTTGATTTGATTTGATTTGATTTGATTTGATTTGATTTGATTTGATTTGATTTGATTTGATTTGATTTGATTTGATTTGATTTGATTTGATTTGATTTGATTTGATTTGATTTGATTTGATTTGATTTGATTTGATTTGATTTGATTTGATTTGATTTGATTTGATTTGATTTGATTTGATTTGATTTGATTTGATTTGATTTGATTTGATTTGATTTGATTTGATTTGATTTGATTTGATTTGATTTGATTTGATTTGATTTTATTTTATTTGATTTTATTTTATTTGATTTGTTTTGATTTGATTTTAAATTATTTTTTTATTTTATTTTATTTTATTTTTAACCCCCGACTAAAAAAAGGGCTGTTATAAGTTTGAAGTGTGTGTCTGTGTATCTGTGTGTCTGTCCGTGTCCACGTACAGGCCAAACGGCTGGACCGATTTTCATTTAGTTTTTTTGTTTGAAAGACGACTTGATCGAGAGCGTTCCTAGCTATGATTGAAGAAAATCGGTCCAGCCGTTTAGAAGATATAACATCTTTTCTAAAAAAAGTCGGGGGTTTTTAAAATTTTTAATTTTTGTTACATTTTATTTTATTTTATTTTATTTGATTCTATTTTTTTATTTTATGTTTATTTTTTTATTTTATTTTATTTTTATTCTACTTTATATTACATAATTTTGATTATATTTATTTGACCTTTTTGGTTTATTCTCTTATGTTTGTTAAGCTCGAGTTTGTTTTATTTAATTTAATTAGTTTTTTCGATATTTCGTTAACAGTCTGTTAACATCGTCAGGAAATAAGCAATTGAAATTGATACTTGTACAAGTACAGGCACAGACCAAACGGCTGGACCGATTATGCTTCAGTTCTGTTTCTGTTTGAAAGATGAATTGATCGAGAAGGTTCTTAGCTATGTTTTAATAAAATCGGTCCAACAGCTTAAAAGATATCTCATCTTTTCTAGAAATATTCGGGGTTTTTCTTTTTAATTTTTAATTTTTGTTATATTTTAATTTTTTATACATTGATGGTGGTGGTGGGGTAGTGTTGGCTGAAGTAGTTAGCACGTGGACTACGAAACCGAAGGTCCTGTGTTCGAGCCCGGTCTCCGACAGTCATTAAAATAACAACACCACGCATTTTGCTAATGCGCATTAGTATCGTGTGTATCGGTTGTTGTGAGAAAAGTTTTAGTGATGCAGGCATAAGGCACTGGTCACTAAAAGCATACCTGCTTCAGCGAATGCTAATCCTAATGTAATATCAGAGCGCCCTCCCTCCTTTGTCGGAATTGTGTAGCAAAATCATCAGCGAAGTAAAATAACAACTTAAATGGCTACTATATAGTTTCAAAATTTAATACGCCTGATTGACGCCAGAGGCGCTGCAACACTGCATTATTAAAAACGGGCAAAAAAGCAGAGTTATAAAAAAAGAAAATGAAGCTTTCCTCTATCTATCTCTTCAACACTTCTTCTTGTCTATCACTATCTCTTCTCTCTCTCTCTCTCTCTCTCTCTGACTAAATTCTCTTCAACTAACAGGTAGCACAAGGGAATCATTATATTTGACCCAAGTGAGCTGGACTCTAAATTTTACTCTTCCTTTACCAGCAGCCTGGTAACCTAACCTAACACTTTTTTGAAAAATTAAACTAAATTACAAAAAAAAACCGATCTAAGGCTTAGCAAAAAGACACAAAGAAAGTAAGTAATTAACAATAAGGGCGATTTTTTAGATTCCCGATTAAGATTAGTTTATTTCTCCAATTAGCTAATCCGAAAATTGACTTAATCTCAAATTAAGTCAGTTTCATATTTTTGAGTGGCAGTTTATTTTTTTATTATGTGTAGTATTACCATACTGAGGAACAAAATAGTGGAGACACTTTCTGTGCAAAAGTCATACTTGTTATAAACACACTTTTATTTTTTGTGGGAAGAAAAAGAAACTACCATATTTTATTATTTGCAAGTAAAATATTGCGCGTGTTAGAGGAAATAGATAAATTTATGTGTATTTAAACTTTTTTATTACATAATTTTTACAAAAAGTTATATGTTCCACAAGTATATATTGTCAATATTAATGCAAGATTAAACCACCACGATTGGCCGCTTAAACTAGCAAGTAAAACCATATAATCGACTACCCAAAAATCACAAATGGAGATTAAGGTCAATTTAATCTCTCTAATCTTGAACTGAAAAAGTCGCTCTTAAAATTATAAAAATAATGAAAAGATTTAAATTTTTACATATGCATTTGTGGCAAATAAACTTTACCACAACTCCATAAGTTATATTGTACAAATGACAGCGTAATTTACCCCAATTTATATTTAAACAATTATACTCGTATATATTAAGTGTTTACAATGTCAAGAAATCTAAATTTATTTGGGAAATTTATCTGCTTGAGATTAAAAATACATAAAAATGCGTAAATATTTGTTGTACGTACAACTTAAGTTGTTTAGTTGCGCAAACAGTAATAAAACACTGTGGGGAGATGCGGGAAATAATTGATAAAAAAAATATTGAGTTTATTCAAATTCTATATAAAGCTAAGTCTAGACGATATGTTGAATCAGCAAATATATGCTTACATTAATATGCTTTAAAATAACAACAAATCCTGCTGTCAGCATATATATATATATGTTAGGCGTCTACACAGTATGCTGAAACTACCAAATTTTTTAAAGTCAACATATGTCAGCAAATGATAATACAACATATGAGTTACCATAAAATTTTCGTGTCTACATGATATGTTGAATTTTGTATTCTGATATATATGTTGAGTCATGTGAGCATTTGCTTAGATATAAAATAAATTTCACAATTACAATAAATTTATGTATGTAAAGGGTGTTTTTTATTGAGGTATAGAACTTTAAGTTGGCATCACTTTTTTAACTGGCGGCCATTTTGTCAGCCGTCAAGTGATTAATATTTAGTTTAGTTTGCCATTTCATCATGAACAGGTTGACAAAAGAACAACGCTTGCAAATCGTGCAAATTTATTTCGAAAATAATGGTTCAGTTCGCGAAGCTTACCGCAAGCTCCGTCCATTTTATGGTCGACATAATCGTCCATCAGAGCAATTAATTCGGTTATTCGGAATGGACCTGTCAATTGGCCACCAAGATCGTGTGATTTGACACCATTGGATTATTTTCTTTGGGGATATGTGAAGTCGCTCGTCTACGCCAACAAACCAGAAACGTTAGGGGACTTGGAAGCCAACATTCGTGGCGTTATTGCCAACATACGGCCCCATATGCTCGAAAAAGTGGTTGAAAATTGGACCTGTAGAATTGGCTTTATTCGAGCCAGCCGCGGCGGCCACATGCCCGAAATCATATTTAAACATTAATGGCATAAAATTATCCTTCCAATAAAGCCAAATTGATGGACATTAAAACGATTTTCTTGTGTTTTATTTCAATTCGAAGTTCTATACCTCTAAAAAAACACCCTATATATCAATTATCGCTTTCAGTGCAAAAAATTTATATTTTTGGTTAATAAAAATTAGTGCGATTATACATGTATATAAATAAATAAAAATTCGCGGAATGACGGAAATTGGCGAAAAGCTACAACAGCAGGATGACAAAGTCCAATAGTGTTTTAAACTCTTCAAAATTATTAAAACTGCTAAAACCCACGCAAAAAGCCGCTTTTATTGCGAACTGCAAAAAATCGCGAAAATTGGCAAAATTTTGAACAAGCCATAATATGGATTAAAAATCGCTAAAACTGTAAAAAAAAAATTCGGCAAAAATCGCGAAAATTACGTAAATTTGCAAAAATTTATTAACAGCGGGATGATAACAAAATTTTATACTTTTTTAAAATCGTCAAAACTGCCAAGAAGCTGAAGACATGTAAAAAGTCGCTTATATCGCGAATTTTTGCAAAAAAAAAAATCGCGAGAAGTTGCATAGCTTTAAACAAGGCATAAATAATATTGGTCAAAAATCGTCAAAGCTGTAAGGAATGAAAAAAATTCATTAAAAATCGTAAAAATGACGAAAATTCGCAAAAACTTACCAACAACGGGATGATGACAAATTCTATTATTTTTTAAAAATCGCCAAAGCTTTTAGGAGGCTGAAAGCATGCAAAAAGTTGCTTTTATTGCGAAGTTTGCAAAAATTCGTGAGGAGTTGCAAAATTGGAAAGAAACTGGAATAAGAGTGATAGTCTTCTTCAGAATCGCCTAAAATTATTTTTTAAGAAATTGTAATTTCCCTTTTTTTTACTCACCCCAGTTCACATTTCTGCAGTATATTTTTCGCATAAGGCAATGTTTTTTTTTTCTTTTATTAAAATATTTTCGTTATTTTAATGTTTACGGTATTTTTATTTTAAAGATGGCAAATCAGAGCAGAGTAAAAAATATCAATTCTATATGCTATCAAATTTGCCGTATGCTGCTTACATAGGCTTTTCAACAAATAACATATCTGATAGCATACATAGGAAATTTGTTACAAAGTAAAAATATGGTGTCTACACGATATGCTAAAATCTTGAACATATGTTTGTTTACAACCTTAACAAATGCCCTTCATATGTAGCTAAGCATACGTATATTGAAAAAATTTTGTGTCTACACGATATGTTGGCACTGGTAACAAATTTTTCATCATAAATAAATAAAATAAAATAAAATTCAACATATCGTCTAGATTTAGCTTAAGAAAGGATTTTCTGTGAGTAGTATTTGGAAGTAAATTTGGATTCAGTGAAAGGGTATCAAAAAATATTGTTAAAATTTTCTAAATTACTCCCAACTGCACTAAAATATTACAAAATTGTGCAATAAGTTAAGGTAAGTTTTGAAACGTTATATTTCTTTCTAAAGATTTTACATTGCATTTGACTTAATAGAATTTCTAAGAAATTTCTTTTTTGAAGTTGCATTCATTTTATACAAGCCTATACCACACAGTGCCATGAATTTGTGAAGTTGTAGTTACATACGTGTTTCCTAGACGACTAGCTTAATAAATGTACTTAATGTGCTCCATTTGAAAGCAATAAATTGTTTTGCAACATGAAAATACCCACATCCGCATTTATGTACATAAACAAATGTGAATGTATTTGTTTTCTGAATGGTTTCTTTTTTTTTTTTTTTTTTTTGGTTTAAATAACAGATATGTATACAAACACGCATAATGTTCTTGCCATTAAAAGCAAACGGAAATGTGAACTAATGTGAGCATGTGGATTTTCCTGTTAATATTTTTTTTTATTCCATGAAAGCCAACAAGTCGGAAAGTTAAGTCAAGCACGTTTGATGTATATACATGTATCTTGTGTTAAATAATTGAATGTATGTATGTATGTGTGTATATGACAACTGTCACTTTCATATAGAAAGGCTATTTGCAATTTCCCGTTCATCGCGTTTGTTTTTAATATTTCCGCAATTTCCCAAAATAAGTGGCAAGCGGTCTGGATGGGTACTATCGACTAGCGATAACCACTTATTTCACTTATCTATATGATTTTCTATAGAAGGAAACAAGTCTATTATATTTGTTGCCGTTAAATTAAAAATAAACTCAAAACCTCACTTTCAGTGAATTTAGTGCTCGTCGCATAAACAATACTTCCGTTTTTATCACAAAAAAGACAATCATACACGACAAACAGCCACGTCAAATACATTTGTAATAACTCTTAAATTGGTGTCATGCCGACAGACTTTGAATTAAGATAAGATAAAAATTTTCTAATAAAATCAATCAAATGGAGAAACTAAATAAAATATATTATACAGATTTAACTTAAAGTATGACAAACATCTTCATTCGAAAGCACAAAACCTCAAGTATAAAAACATAAACGCGGAGTATGACAGTTAAATCATCTGTTAATACAAGCCATGATGATTTATGGGAAGGTTAATGGAAAATTTTTTTACTCTGATTTTTAAAGTCATCATAATATAGCGCCAATATCATTACAAAATCAATTTTATCCCATCTATCATAAATTTACTACATTTCCCAGCATTAGTTTATGATTGCATGTAAATAAGCTCGCAACATTATGTCACTGGAGTATAATTGATGTTCTTAAATCTTAATGTTTCTTCCGTTAAAAATTACCAAATTAACTTACAATTTCTCTTAATAACAAAAAATTCATAAAGAATGCTTGCCTTTAATTTAAAAATGTTGTAGTGTAAGATAAATATTTGGGAAATTTGCAATTGTAACCATTTTTTGTTATAACTTTTAAGATTATTTCAAATTGTTTGTTTGTATTATATTAATTCTATTACAAATATTTTCCATTGATTAACGAAGTTGCAAGTGAGCAAACAAATTAAAGAAATTCAAACAAGTAAAGAAAGTTATTATATGTATGTAGTTGGGACAGAAGCTTTGCAATCTATCTTTAGTTGATTACATAATTACATTACAAAAATTTTAATTTAAAAACCAACCCTGACAGAACGAAATTACTTTTTAGGCTGCCATACAACAAAGGTGAAAAGGAACCCTATTGTTTTCGCTGCGATGTCTGTCTGTCACAGGCTGCTTTCTCGAGAACCCTTAACAGATTATGTAGAACTTTGGCCGCTTCAAATATATGACAGTTCACAATTAAAAGGTGTTGCAAGTTGCGCAACTTCTGAAATTTTTAAAAACTTTAAAACTAAAAAAACCCAAAACTAAAAAAAATAAATTTTTGGATAAAAAAGAAATTTTTGGATAACACGGTTCCCTTATGATCTGCAGTAGCAATAGTCAAATGTTCATAGGATCCAGCTTAACCCCTGAATAATCAATTTCAACGTATTTTGAATAAAAAAAAAACATTTTGCTGAATAAGTAAAATAATATGACGTTCTCTAAGTAAATGCATGTAATATATAATAATATCTTATATGTACACTGTACATTGTACAGCGTTTCCGAAAATCATATAAAAAACAAGTAAGAGTTCTATATTCAGCTATGCCGAATCTTATATACCCTTTACCAAAGTGAGTACATGTAATATAGAGATACATTCATATGCACATCCATACATATGCATATATGTTTTTTGAAAAAAGTTATAAGTTTTTGCTCTAGTGCAATTTTTAGTAAGTGACCTCTCGGTATTTTTCGATTAAATATTTTTTTTTCGATATTACCAATAAATTGAATATTTTATTCTACACTCTGTGTTTAAGAAATACTTTACATTCACCCCTATTCCAGTTGTCAAAAACGACGTCACGTCATACAATATCAAAAAATCAAATTAAAAAAATGGTTTTATTTAGTAATTTTAATATCCAGAAAAAAAAGTTTAAAGTTTCCAACTCTGGAGCTGTGGTTTTAATTTTTATAATTTTCTACACCAAACTTTTCTTTCCAAAATATAAAATATATATAATTTATAACGAAAAAGAAAAAAATTAATTAGACCTAGTTGTATGGTATATAAAATACCACAAAAAGTTTCAGTTTTCCAACCCTAAAATCATCCTGTTTGATTTTTCTGATTTCTTACATCAATATCTTTCTTTTAAGAATATAAGGAAAAATTTGTTTTAGTAATTTACTTTTGTATAAGAAAAAAAGTTAAAGTTTTCCAACCCTGGGAACGTCTTATTAATTTTTTAAACTTTTTTTTTTAATTTGAAATATCAATTTAATTTGTACTGAAGCATAAAATAAGTTTATTTAATGAAAAAATAATAGAAAATAGTTAACGGTAGTTAATTTTTTATATCACAAAAAGTGTAATTTTCCCAACCCTGGAATCATCCTTTTTGATTTATCTGATTTCCTAAACCAATCTCTTTCTTTTAAGAATATAAGATATGTTTAATATATAGAAAAACAAAATTTGTTTTATTAAGTTACTTTTGTATAAGAAAAAAATTTAAGTTTTCCAACCCTGGAAACGTCTTTTTAATTTTTTTATTTATTTTTTTTAATTTGAAATATCAATTTTATTCGTACTGAAGCATAAAATAAGTTTATTTAAAAAAATAATAAATATTAGTTTTCGGTAGTTAATATTTTATATCACCAAAAGTATAAGTTTTCCAACCCTGAAATCATCCTTTTTGATTTTTCTGATTTCTTACACCAATCTCTTTCTTTTAAGAATATAAGATATGTTTTATATATACAAAAAAAAAATTTTTTAAGTAAGTTACTTTTGTGTAAGAAAAAAAGTTTAAGTTTTCCAACCCTGGAAACGTCTTTTTAATTTTTTTTAATTTTGTTTTTAATTTGAAATGTTAATTTAATTCGAACTGAAGTATAAAATAAGTTTATTTAAAGAAAACTTAATAGAAAATAGTTTACGGTAGTTAATTTTTTTAATTTCACAAAAAGTGTAATTTTCTCAACCCTGAAATCATCCTTTTTCATTTTTCTGATTTCTTTTATCGTATCTTTATCTTGTTTTTTAAGAATATAAGATATGTTTAATTTATAGAAAAAAAGGAAAAATTTGTTTTAGTAAGTTAATTTTGTATAATTTTGTATAGAAAAATTTAAAGTTTTCCAACCCTGGAACCGTCGTTTTAATTTTTTTATTAGAAATACTAATTTAATTCTTACTGAAGTATAAAATAAGTTTATTTAATAAAAAAATAATAAAAATTAGTTTTCGGTAGTTACTTTAGTATGGCAAAATAAAGTTTGAGTTTTCCACCTCTGAAATCGTCTGCTCGATTTTGCTGATTTTCGATACCAATATTTTTCAGACTATTTCTGACGCACCAGTCTAAGACCGAAGTCTCCAGCTTTTCTGGGAGCTTAGGCAAACCGATTTCACGTACAGACTGACGGACAGAAGGACAGCGCTTATTCGTCTTCCCTATGCATAAGGATCCAGAATATACATATATACTTTATGGCTCGCTTATTAATATTGTGGAAATTGCAAACGAAATGACAAAACTATATATACCATTTTCCCATTTTTTGGTAAAGGGTATAATAAAATATTTCTATTTCAACTAAATTAAAAAATTACAATTACAATAAAAAAATTTAAATTTTTAAAAACCCCTGAATATATCTGGAAAAGATGCGATATCTCCTAAACGACTAGACCGATTTTCAAACATAGCTAAGAAATCTCTCGATCAAGTCACCTTTCAAACAGAAAAAAAGCAATGTGAGTCCGATCACAGAGCAGATGTGTAAACATCTAGTAATGAAATTTTTTTTTTAAGTTGGAAGTACTTATGCTTTTAGCATCTTTTTTTAAATTAATTAATTAAAACTTTCAATATTGTAAATACATAGGAATTTGTTGGTTTTTGTTTGTTTTATTAAACTTATTTGGTTAGTAAATGGACACACTGCAGTATATCTATATGTACTGCATTCAAAATTGCAGTAAGCACTAAATTTACTGATTACTAAAAAAATTCAGTAAATTTTTACTGCTAATGAAATTTAATTTGCATTACCAGTAAAATCGTAGGGCCGTAATCATAAAAAAAATGTAGCAAGTGGCAAAGTTCTTTTCATTCAAATTTTTAAACTTTTGTATGAAAAACATTTAGCCACTTGGTAGAATTTCATTATGAATACGGGCATTACTGATTACTGAAAATTCAATGCACCTCATCATATAACAAATCATTTAGGCAATTTATAAAAATTGTAGAAAAAATTTTAGTAATCAGTAAAAATTTACTTGTTAAACATTTCTTATTGTTTTTACTGAAATTTAATGGTACTGCAGTGCTCATCTATGGTAAATGCCTTTACTTTTACTTTTACTTTTTAATTTTTAATTCCTGTTGTTCATCATTTAGTTGTTGCTGTTCTTGTTGTTGTGTACGCATTGCAATTAAAATAAATTCAGTAAAGTGCCACTTTGACTCGCGCACATTCGGTTTTGAGCATTTTTTTGATTTAGCTTTCTTCCTTTTTTAAGTTTTTTCAGTTAAAACGATTTTTTCAGCTATATCGCTTTTTTCTCGTTTTGCGTTTTTTTTTCTTTTTGGGTTTTTTTAATTTTCGAAATTTTTTTCATTTTGGCGATTTTTTTATGTTTTTAGGGGTTTTTTTCATTTTGGCGATTTTTTTCAGTTTTTGGAGTTTTTTTATTTATTTTACACACACATATGTGTGTATGTATTCGTATGTATACTTATATAAACCCCCGGATACTAGGAGTATTAAAGCACTATATATTTATATTCGGCATGTTATAAAACAAACTGGCGGGGCGGGGCGTGCAAACATTTTTTTTTTTTACTTACGCAGGACTGCCAATAAGCCTCTTTCTTAACAATTTACAAATGCAAAATCGCATGCTACAATACATGTAAATATTCATATAAGAACGTTGGTAGGGGAGGCAGTAAATCTGTTTTTTTTTCTTTGATCTTTATAAGTATTAAGAAACTATTAAGAAACCTTTTTCGAAATCAAAATCAATAAAATGTAATGAAATAAGCATGTAACAAATAAAAGGAAACAAAAACCAATTTAAAATAGAAAAATAAGTACACAAAAAGCAACACATTATTTGAAGAAAAAAATATTGCTTTAGAAAAAGTTTTTTGAAGTTTGATTTTAATGTAAAATTAAATTGAAATGTCTAAATCGTAAATAATTGTTGATGGTTTCTGTTTCTGCATTTCTCGCATCGTTTAGAGCTCTCATATGAAGTATGAAACAAAAAATAGCATCGTTTCCTGATGTAGACAATTTAAAAAAAAAAATTATTACACCGCAAACTTTTTTGTCAGGTTTTAGGGATTTATTTTAGTTTTAGCGCTTGTTTTCTTTTGTTTTTGGATTTTTGGCGTTTTCTTTAATTTTGGGCGATTTTTTTTTGGTTTTTGGCAATTTATTTTAGTTTTAGCGATTTTTTTTAGTTTTGATGCTTTTTTTCGTTTTGACGATTTTTACGGTTTTTGGGGATTTCTACGGGTTTTGGGGATTTTTCTATTTAGGGATTTTTTAGCATTAGAGTTTGTGAAAATTTCAAGAGGCAAGAGGTTGTTAAAATTACTTAGCATATATTACATTAACTGATAGAATACCCGTTACTCTTAATTATTATAATTTTTTAATTTCAGCGTTAATTGCTGTGTATAATCCGCATAAAAATAATAGATAAAATAATATTATTGTCTGTATGTTACATTAGAATTGCCACATGTTTCGTTACTGGCTTTAGCACACCCTTTAATTTTTAACTGTCATATATTATTATTATTTTAGTGGCCAAAGTTTTACATATTGCTTGAAAATTTCAGGTCCGTAAATTGTACATCTGTCAAGTAAACAGTCTGTGAAGGACAGACGGACATCGTAGGGAAAACAATAGGACCCTTTTTCACCCTTTTGCAAAAAAAACCGTATGTTAATAATTAATTTTGTTGTGAGAAAATGGCTTTGGTATTTTTGGTGTAGAGTGTATTTTGTCAGAAAACACGTCTCGTACGGTCATTCTTTTCTCAATCCCTGCTACTTTATTTCCTAAAAGCTTAAAGGCCTGGGCACAATGAATCTTTCATACGTTAAACTTCGCCTTTTTCAACTGACATTAACGCAACGACGGAGAAGGTTGGCACAATGCGTACTTTATTGACGGAAGCATTTGAACAGCTTCAATAGGTCGATTCTCCATTTTATTTATCAAATTCAACTTTTTGTATTCATTTCGTTTATTTCTTTTGTTTAATTTTATTTTTGCTGCCACAAAACACAAAAACCTAATTCAGAACATACCAAAATAAATTCAGTAAAGTGCGACTCTGACTCGCGCACGAAGGGTTCCGTACGAACACTAGATATGTAATTTAATACAAACTTCATCTTATATAATATATAGTTTTGCCATTTTTTTTAGTTTTTGGGGTTTTTTCGGTTTTGGCGAGTTTTTTAAGTTTTGGCTCTTTTTTTAGCATTGACACTTGATTTTCTCGTTTTATCGATTTTTTTCGGTTTTTGGCGTTTTTTCAATTTGGCGATTTGTTTTTCATTTTGGCGATTTTTTTTCATTTTGACGATTTTTTCATTTGGGCGATTTTTTCGAATTCGGCGATTTATTTTAGTGCTGGAAATTTTTTTCATTTTGGCGATTTTTTTCATTTTGGCGATTTTTTTCATTTTGGCAATTTTTTTTTAATTTTTCGCGATTTTTTTTTTTTTTTTGGTTTGGCGATTTTATAATTTTCGGATTTTTTAGTTTTACCGTTTTTGAAAATTTCAAGTGTTTGCCTCTTACGGTTTCCAAGATATAGCAAGTTGTCAAAATTACATAGTCAAAATTGCATTAACTGATGGACCACCCTTTAATTTAAATATTTTAAAATTTTAGTTTAATTGTTGCAGTCTATATAAAAATACACTAACTTTACAAAATTCAAGTTTCAATATACATATGTACAATTGTACATATGTTCATACAATTGTATGTATATTACATGGGATTTTTACATTTTTCGTTGCTCGTTTTTGAACACCCTTTAATTTTTAACTCTCATGTATTTGTTGTTGTAGCGGCCAAGGTTCTACATACTCTGTCCAAATTTCAGGTCCGTAGCTCTTACGGTTCCTGAGAAAATACCGTGTGACGGGCATACGGACAGACGGACAGCGTAGCGAAAACAATAGGGTTCCTTTTCACCTTTGGTGTACGGAACCCTAAAAACCAACCAATATCTGTCAAACCACTCAACGTACGCAAAAAGTTAAAAGTTGACCAGTTTTTGTACTTTGCGTTGACGGACACGTACTGAATGTAACAGCCCTCATAAGAAACCATGTATTCCAACTCAGCTGTCAGTTGTAAAAGGCGAAGTTTAACGCATGACGGATTCATTGTGCCCCGGCCTTTAAATCCGTGGTCGTGGATTTAGTTATACTCTCACCACAAAACGGAGTTGCCAGTGAAAGTACGTCTCATTTCCCTAATTTGAAATTTTAAATCTCCAGAGGCAAACTTGATTTTATTATGGTCAGAAGAAACACACAAGTTTTGTTTATAAAGAAAACCATCTTCTTTTGTTGATACGTCAATATAATGGTGAGTAAAAAGAAAATGTTCATGCTTGAAAATACTTTTGCATATCACGTTTTTTCATGCATGACAACGCACGTTAACAAACCAAACCTTCTGGTTTGCCATAATAATTTTATGAAAAAAAAAAATTTAGTAGATTCTCATTACACATATTTTCTTATTGTTGGGAAAAAAAATTTTCTCTGGCAATGCTGATTCTTAAGAGTATGAGATACACACAACTTGTTCTCAACAATACGTGTGCACACATACGTAATAGAAGAGTATATTAAAAGGCGCGGCGGCCTTATTTTGCCGACCGCGGCTTTAAATTTAAGCAATGGCCTCTCTTACATCGAATCATTTTTAGTGAGAGTAATGTCAGTTTTAAAGGCTCAATCAGACGTGACATAGCCATAGCCATAGAGAACAGCCGTTCGAACCAAACTAATGGGCAACACTGTATTTGATTATAGGTGACTCGCCATAACGCCATAACTCTCACCATAGAAACCAATTGAATTTTGGTTTGGTTATGGCTATTGCATTATGGCTATGTCACGTCTAATTTAAGCTTAAAGGCTCAGTTAGCCGACTGTAATGTAAAGTAACTGTAACGTAGAAAACAGCTGATCGATATTTTTATATGAAAAGTATGTTACGTTACATTACATCTCTATAACCATTTTCATTACTTTTCACATAAAAAAATCGATCAGCTGTTTCTTACTATTGCAGTTACATTACATTACAGTCGGCTAACTGAGCCTTAAGTTATTTTTTATGAGACAAAAAAAAAATATTTTAAAGATACAAAATTGACTAACTTTACCCTTATTTTGTTTGCTTAAACATTCGATTGTCCTGCCAAGTACTTATTTTTTAATATTTTTTTTTATGGAGGAAATATATTCTTTACAATTTCTTATATTCATTTAATTAAATAGAAAATAACAATATGATAAAAAGAATTTACGAAATGCAATAGTTGTGTGTTTGATGGTTTTAAACTGAAAACTAAATTAAATCATTTAGGAATGTTACGTGAACAGAAACCGAAAACAAAGTACAAACTTCTTTCACTGATTGTAGTTATTTTCAAATCACAAACTAACATCCTTGTTCTATGAATGATACATTCAATTTGAAACATTTACTGGATTTCATCATAATAAAAAACAACCAATTGGATCAAACAGAATAAAAAGTTGTGTATTAAACAAATGGAAAGTTAACGTTGGTTCGGTTACGATCTTAAGTAGTTATTTAAGGAAATAATATATTAACACACAGAAAAAAAATTTCAATGTAAAATCTCCATGCAAATAGTTTTATTTTAAATCATATTAAATTTAAGACAAATAATATGTTGTTAAAGTGTGTTTTTGTTTATTCGCTGCAATATTAAATTTGTAATATTAACGGCCCTTTTCACAATGTACAATTAAAAGCTAACAGGGACTTTAACGGCAAGTTTTGTATGAAGAACTGTCAGTTAAAGTTCACGTTAATTCTTAATCAGAAATTGTGAAAAGGGACGTAAATTTAAATTTTATTTATCAATGTAAATAGTTAACTTGAAATAACTTTGATTAAACATGATTCTTCATTTTGATTTAACATTACGGAAATGTTAAATCAACATGAAATGAAGTTATTTTAACTCAGGTTTTACACTCGGCAGTTTTTCTTGAAGCACGTCTGAGATTATGTGAGAGAGGGGAAAGAAGAAAGAAGAGGGCTTTTTGTATCGAAAAGTTACTTCAATTCTCTTTTGTTATTTCATTCGCAGCATTAAAACAAATGGGAAAATTGAACAAGAAACGGTCTTTGTGTAAACAAACTAGAAAAAAAAAAAGAATTAAAGAGAACTGCTTCAAGAAAAACTGCAGAGTCAAATAACCTGTTTCACACTAACGAAAGAAAACTTTCGGTTGAAAATTTATATTGAAAACAACAATAAAATATGGAAATTTGCTTTTGTTTTTAATATAAATTGTAACTCGAAGGTTTTCTAAACAAGACTAATAGAAAAAATTTTCGTTGAAAATTACTCTAAAAAATGTTAGATTAACATGAAACACATATCGTTACCTTAAATGCAAATGGACGTAACTACACAAAAATTCGAATTCGAGTTTTTGATTGATTATGGTTCATTCTATCAAACTACATGTTCACGCAAATATTTAGATCTCTACGATCAAAATTGACGACTTTAATAAAGAAATTCAAACGGACGTAATTACGAATTCATTTATTTTTTATTGCAAGGAACGTAACTAAGATAAAAACTGAAATATATATAAAAAGGAAATAAATGGTTAAAAACATATAAGTATTCATACTACAAGTAAATTTCGAAGAAAATTCTTAAGAACATTATTATTATTATTATTATTATTATTATTATTATTATTATTATTATTATTATTATTATTATTATTATTATTATTATTATTATTATTATTATTATTATTATTATTATTATTATTATTATTATTATTATTATTATTATTATTATTATTATTATTATTATTATTATTGATTTTGAAACGTTTTGTGCTTCTCCTGTAAAATATATAAAAGTAGTTAAGTCCGTTTGCATTTAAGGTGACGATATGAAGCTGAAAAAGGTTAAATTAACGTTGCTCACGTAGATTTTAAGTTGAAGTTTTTTTGTGTGAACGCTTTTCCGGCACACCACGTCAAATATGGTTGCGCCATCTTAGAAAAATACATCACTCAAATAATAAAAATTTCTCACTTAATTCATCATGGGCACGTGACAAAAATATTTTCACTTGGCAATCACAGTTTCACAAATGCTGGAAAGCCAAATCAACTGTAGAAAGCAAAAACAAAGTAACATAAGGCCACTACACAATAATACTTACATGTACGTACCGACGGTACATCGAATAAGTAATAGTAATTAATGTGATGATCGTAAAAGATAAGCAAGAATAGTTAAACATACGTAGGTAGAGTGATATAACTTCATGCTACCCAAATAGAAAGTAAAAAAATGGAAAAACAGAAAATGAATAGTGAAACTTCTTTTTATTTATTTACCAATGGTAAATCAATAATTGTATACACAATAAGCATTTCCCATATTCCATTTCATACTAAATTTGCGTTAAATACAGGGTGGGCCAAAAGAAACCAAGGGGTGTAAAAGTTTAATAACTTTTTTGTTTATTAACTTTTTTTTATTTTTTCTTTCAGATTATATAATATACAAAATGGAAATTTTTTTACACTAAGTATGAAAAATGATGTCTCTTAAATGACCACCGTTTTCAGCTTCGCACTGATGGGCTCTTTTTAGAGCATTTTCCATAACATCTTTCAAAACTTGTGGCTGTAGCGTTCGAATTTCTGCAACAATGTTTGCCTTGAGTTCAAGGATTGTCTCTGGCTTGTTCACATACACTCGCTCCTTCAAAAAACCCCAAAGAAAATAGTCGGGTGCTGTCAAATCTGGCGATCGCGCTGGCCAAATAATTTCCGAATTTCGAGAAATTATTCGCTCTCCAAAAATTTGACTTAAAAGTGCCATTGCTGCTGAAACCACATACCAGGTCTGTTTTCAAGAGCAGGACGTAAAAAATTTTCTATCATAAACCGATACCGCTCTCCATTTACGGTTACAGCACTTCCATATTCATTCTCGAAGAAGTAGGGCCCAATGACATTTTCAGATGTGATCCCACACCATACTGTACACCTGATGGGGTGCAATTGGCGTTGATGAATGGCTCTTGGATTTTGAGAACCCCAGAACCTACAGTTCTGCTTATTAACAAAGCCATTCAAATGAAAATGAGCTTCATCACTCATAATCAAATTTTCATCTCTGGTTTAAATAATAAAATTCTATTGTTCTGGTTCTCTATTCAGTTGTGAACCTCTCCATTATAAATTCTCCAAGTGTTGTCTATATAATCTGAAAGAAAAAATAAAAAAAAATTAATAAACAAAAAAGTTATTAAACTTTTACACCCCTTGGTTTCTTTTGGCCCACCCTGTAGCTGATGTTAATAACAAAACTCTACCCAAGTAGATAGACGTGGGTGCTAATGAAGTGCGTGGCTGCACAGAAAAATATCGGTATTTCCCCCAGCTATAAAGTTTAAGTTTAATTTTTCTTCTCTTCTTTAGAAACTCACATTAATTAATAAAAATATTTCATTCAATAAAAGAATTGAAATTACTGAAGTTAGGCCTTATTAAAAATTATTGCTGATTAAAAATTCACTATAGTTCAATTAAAATCTAAAAAATATCTCACATCACTCAAACAATATTTACTTTATTTATTTCCATGGTAAACCATGCTTTATATTATATATATTATATTACTTAGTTTTCCTGTGATCGTAGATAATTATCATAATAGTTCTTGCTAACTATATTTTTAAAGTTGTCCAGCAAAAAATTTCAAAAAAGGTAATCGGGTTTGGAATTTCGCATTTTTGGTGGAAGCTCTTCCCTATTGGATTACCAACCTAATGATGTTAACAAGGCGTAAGACTAAAATAATCGATTCTTGAGAAGTACTTACTTTTTAGGGTTCCTTACACCAAAGGTTCCTTTTCAACCCTATTGTTTTCTCTACGCTTTCCGTTTGTCCGTCTGTCCGTCACACGACATTTTCTCAGGAACCGTAAGAGCTACGGACCTGAAATTTGGACAGAGTATGAAGAACCTTGGCCGCTACAACAACAAATACATGAGAATTAAAAATTAAAGGGTGTTCCAAAACCAGCAACGAAAAATTTTAAAATCCTATGTAATATACATACAATTGTATGAACATATGTATATTGAAACTTGAAATTTGTAAAATTAGTGTATTTTTATACAGACTACAACAATTAACACTAAAATTAAAAAAATTTAATTAAAGGGTGGTCCATCAGTTAATGCAATTTTGACTATGTAATTTTGACAATTTGCTATATCTTGGAAACCGTAAGAGGCAAACACTTGAAATTTTCAAAAACGGTAAAACTGAAAAAACCGAAAATTATAAAATCGCCAAACCAAAAAAAAAATCGCCAAAAATTAAAAAAAAAATTCTAGCACTAAAATAAATCGCCAAATTCGAAAAAATCGTCAAAATGAAAAAAAATGCCAAAATGAAAAAAAACTCCAAAAATTTAAAAAATCGCCAAAAAGCGAAAAAGTCGGCAAAACTAAAAAAAAAATGTATGTAAAAAAAATCGCAAAAATGAAAAAAAATCGCCAAAAATATAAAAAACAATCGCCAAAATGAAAAAACGCCAAAAACCGAAAAAAACGCAAAAAACGCCAAAACAAAAAAAAAACCGAAAAGACCCCAAAAACGAAAAAAAATGCCAAAACTATATATTATATAGGATGAAGTTTGTTCGTACGGAACCTTTCGTGCGCGAGTCACAGTCGCACTTTACTGAATTTATTTTAACTTGGCAACATGTTCATGTTCCCCATTTATACAAGTTGATAATTAAATTATATGTTATGTGATTTGTAAGCGAGTGCCGTAATTTGGCAACCAGAAAAGTAAGCCATTATATGGCAAGTAGTTCTGATGGTAAACTGTAATTTTTTGCTGGTTTATTATTATACAAAATCATATTATACAATATTTTCCGAATAAATTTTTTTTAATTTGATAAATAAATAATTATGCACCTGGAGTTTGTCAAAAAAAAAGCAATGTGAGTCCGATCACAGGAGAGATGTCTAAACATCTAGTAATGAAATTTTTTTTTAAGTTGGAAGTACTTATGCTTTTAGTATATTTTTTTAAATTAATTAATTAAAAGTATCAAAACTTTCAATATTGTAAATACATAGGAATTTGTTGGTTTTTGTTTGTTCTATTAAACTTATTTGGTTAGTAAATGGGCACACTGCAGTATATGTATATGTGCTGCATTCAAAATTGCAATAAGCAGTAAATTTACTGATTACTGAAAAAATTCAGTAAATTTTTACTGCTAATGAAATTTAATGTGTATTACCAGTAAAATCGTCGGTCCGTATTCATAATAAAATTGTAGCAAGTGGCAAAGTTGACTTTGACTCGCACACGAAGGGATCCGTACATTCGGGTTTGAGCATTTTTTTGATGTGGCTTTTTTCCTTTTTTCAAGTTTTTTCAATTTAAACGATTTTTTCAGTTTTGTCGCTATTTTCTCGTTTTGGTTTTTGTTTTCCTTTTGGGGTTTTTTTTTCATTTCCGCAATTTTTTTCATTTTGGCGATTTTTTTTTCATTTTGCGATTTTTTTTTAATTTTTGGGTTTTTTCATTTTGGCAATTTTTTCCTGTTTTTGGAGTTTTTTTTATTTTGGCGATTATTCATTTTGGCGATTTTTTTGTTTAAGGGTTTTTTCATTTTGGCGATTTTTCCGGGATTTTTGCGATTTATTTATTTAAGCACTAGAATTTTTTTTTAATTTGGTGCTTTTTTCATTTTGGCGATTTTTTTTTGTTTTTGGCGATTTTTTTAGATTGGCGATTTTATAATTTTTTGATTTTTTAGTTTTACGGTTTTTGAAAATTTCAAGAGTCTTGCTCTTACGGTTACCAAGATACAGCAAGTTGTCAAAATTACAAAGTCAAAATTGCATTAACTGATGGAACACCCTTTAGTTAAAATTTTTTAAATTTAGTGTTAATTGTTGTAGTCTGTATAAAAATACACTAACTTTACTAATTTCAAGTTTATATATATACATACAGTTGTATGTATATTACATGGGATTTTAAAATTTTTCGTTGCTCGTTTTGCAACACCCTTTAATTTTTAACTCTCATGCGTTTGCTATTGTAGCGGCCAAATGTCTACACACTGTGTCCAAATTTCAGGTCTGTAGCTCGTACGGTTCTCGAGAAAATACCCTGTGACAGACGGACGGACAGCGTAGCGAAAACAATAGGGTTCATTTTCACCTTTGGTGTACGGACCCTAATAAAGCAATTATCAAGTTAAATAAAACAAACAAAAACCAGCAAATTCATATGTTTTTACAATATTGTAAATAAGTTTGTATTGCTTCTTTCAAACACTAATACACTCATTTATAGCTCACACCGATTTGACAACGCGGTGTGCATCTCACTCTAAATTTGTGATTGTATTGTGAAAAAGATTTTTACCCCCTAGCGTATAGATGTTTACACATCAAAAAAAGTAGTGCACCAGAGAATAATCATGGACTTTAATTATTAATTTCTTTGATCAAAGATATGAATATTTATTTCTATTGTTTATGTTATATGGCTTAAACTAGTAGAAAAATGAGATGTGCTCAAGTTAAAAAATTGCTAAAGTAAACTGGAACTACATTTGTAAATAAAAAATGGGGAGTTTGCGAATAAAATACAAATTTCTTTTGCAAAATTATCAACCATAAATTATGACAATAAAACAAAACATTTTCCAGTAAAGTTTTCTATTTTATAAGGGTTAGTGAATGATGACTACATGCAGGGTGGCCGCTGTGTGATTTTTCTTAAGTGTTCTGTTTGCTTTGCAACGTTGCGCATGGCTCTGCAGTTTGATATATTCCATCCCTGTCGGAAATTACGTTAACTTTAAACTAACTTTAAGCTAACTATTTCGCAACTAGTACTGACTGACTTGGATTACTTTTAATGTAATCAACTGACTATTTTGACATTGCGATGTCCTAGGCGGTAATCAATTGTCTCACTCTGCATTACTATCAGCTAAATTAAAGTTGATTTTTTTAAATCACCTGGTAGTCAGTAAATTAAATTTTTTTTCTGGGATTCGAATATGCATCATCACTAGTTGTGTACTCAACGCGCTACTACTCAGCTGAGGTCCATCTTAAAATAACAACAGCAGAATGTTAATATAAAACTTAAATGAGTTTCAAAGTAGCTGAGAATAAATTTGTTGGCTTTCATCAAATTCGATTACGTACTCAATAATTTTTTGTTTGTTCTGGATGACATTGCAGTTAGCTTTTAGTCAGTCTAAGAAAAGTTAACTATAAGTCAACTATTTTTATAGTCAACCACACATTAACCGACAGGGATAGGATCGGTATCACTATAAGTGAGGAACATTTGATACGTGGCGAAACGAATGCTTCGTATCTCAGCTGGTAAATTAATACACGTAAAATCCCAGTGAGAAAGAGAAGGAGTAAGAATGCCTTCTAGACGGCATCTATACTCCTTCTTTTGGATATATAAGGCAGGTTCGGTCAATTCCATACTCATATCTTTTATTAAACGCGTTTGTTGTCATTGCGAGGTAGGCCTTCCGTTCTCTCTTCTTTTGCCAAAGACTCTGCAAGGCCTTCAAATCAATGTATTTTGCTTTTGCATTATCTCCCTTCTCATAAAAGTGAGTGTGAAATGTTTATGTTATCTTTAATGCAAAAGAGTCGAAGCCTTCTTTAAGGCATTCTTTAGTAAATAGATAAGAATAGCAATTGAATCAAAAATATAAATTCCTCAGCAGGCCTTTAATAAGGCCTGAAGTAAAAAGGTCTTCTGAGTTTTCCCACTGGAATGACTGTTAGCGAGGGCTGATAATATGCAGTTCGTTAGCGGCTCGCTTTATCACAGGTCGAAGATACTTGTGACGATATATTTCTTGGGTTATCGTTCCGTTAACTACTATTCGGTAATGTATGAAATTGGTTCGTTTCACTTCATATATTACGAGTACGAACGGTATAATGCTTTGGATATCATCCGCCTGTAAACGGTTTGATAATGGGTGCAATACTTTGCGATAATGCTTAGCAGATTACGAGCAATATAATGCTTCGGGAATTGGTCGGTCAACAACGGTTTGATTGAGCTATGTAATCATGCGGGGTAAGAATCATATTACAATTCGTTTCTCTTATTTGTTAAAAAAAAGAAAAAACATTGATCTATTATGTTAAACAAAACATTTACCAAATGAGAATTGCTAGGCATTGTTAACTTGTTTGATCATTGAACATATAATTGTGTGTGGCTAAGGATCAATCTCATGATATCGACAATGTTCGACTTGTCGCACACTTACATTCAAAACAAAAATAAATTTTAATCATCCTTATTCCAGCTGCCTACATCGACGTCACTTTAACACAATACCGAAAAATTGGGGCTTATTTACTCGCTCTCGAAAACACTTTTGTGCTACTGACAATCTATTTCTGTTCTCTAAAGTCTAGGAAATAGCATAAACCTGCCAACAGGAGTCAGTTGTTTTCAACAAGGGGTACGCAAGCCCCAATTTTTTGGTATTGTGTTAAAGTGATGTCGACAACTTGATTAATGGTGAATATTTTGTGTGAACATTGTCGATATCGTGGGATTGGCCCTAATTGTGTATTTAACTTGTTAGTTCCATAATATTTTACATTACCAATAAAATATTAGTCCTCTTCATCTTTCTCATTGACGGCATTCTGCTATAATTCTCTGGGTACTGGAAAGCTTGGAATTTATCTTAAATTAATTCAAATTGGAATACCGTTTCGATTACTAAGATTAATCTAAGTTTTGAATTATTTCGAATGTTTGGATTGCATTTATTTTACGTATTTTAGAAACTTATTTCAAAAATCACCTAAAGCAATAAAATAACTTTTTTTGACACTTCACAAAACCAATCGATGGTAACACTGGTACTCGTGGCATAATGCTAGGAACACAATTGGGACGAACGACGAATTTCGTCCACGTCGACGAATTCGTCGATAAGAATTCGTTTGCGTAAATTCGTCGTGTGAAGCACAATAACAACGAATTTACTCAGCGAATGCAGCTCTTATAATTGATAGAGTTGGTTATTGTTAGTGTCACCATATTAGCTAATTTTGGACTAAATTTAGTTTATTTCTTCTGGATTTAGCTTTAAAATTTTTATTAAGCTCTTAGCTTCTTTTTTTTAGCTTTTTTAAAAACGCATTTTGCTTTTTTAGCCTTTTTTAATCCAAATTGCATATTCTCTAAAAAATATATTAAAGACATGCGTGATTTAGCTTAATTTTATTTTAAAATCTGGTCACACTGTTTATTGTGTATGTAAAGAGAGTGAGGGAAAATTGTTTTTTTTTTCGTCGTTCGTCGGCGTATGAAATAGAAATAAATCTAGCTCAGAGTTCGTCACGCACGACGAATTTCGTTCTACGTCGGTGTTGTGTTCATTTTCATATGAACAAATGTGTTTTATTTTTTATGACGAAAGTTCGCACCGAAAAATTCGTCGTTCGTCCCAGTTGTGTTCCTAGCATAAAATTGCTTTAAAGGCACACACTCCTATACTTTTGTGTTGTTCATATTTTTTATTTAAAATGGTTAGTATTTTTATATTTAACGAAGGTCGCACATTGGGACCTGGTCGTCGAAAATATTTTCATTAATAAACGCATGTTTTGAAATAATCACCCTTATCGAGATTAAAAGGCGAGGATTTTATTCACTGGAAATAAAATGGTGAAAAAAATTAGAAAATAGTATACTGACACAACAACAACGCAAACATTGGCTATTAGGTAAAGGGCACACAATTCACGTGAACTTTTATTCCCGCTAGGGATGAAATTTTTTCGGGTAGTGTAAATTCCTTGAATTTCCGAGCATGCATTCGGTATGCAATTTTTCATTTCTTTGTTTAAATCTACTTCTTCAAAAAAATTCATACAAAATTTATAAAACTTCGACTGGAATTTGCAAAAAAAAATTAAGTCCCAGCTCCCAGTTCTTAAAAGAGCTGAAATGGAATAACTACTTTTTTTAGTTGTCATTGTGAAGCAGAATATTGTGTGAATCAAGAAAAATATTAATAATTTTATCTACAATTGATTGATTGACTGTCGAACAGAGAACAATTTATTCTTTCCTCGTCCAAACATTTTTTTATTTTATTCACTTTGGAATTTTATTCAAGTTGTTTTATTGAAATTTGGAATTAAAATATGATATTAATAAATGTCGTCTGATGTTTGATTTAAAATGTTTTAACAACAACAGAACAACTCTGAATGCAGTGAAATTTCATGACAAAACATTAAATTACAGCACCGCGAATAACCCGCTCGATGTTGTTATCATTCCGTCGCTAACTTGCCAGTAGTTCGTTGCTGATTGGCGCCGTTACTTTCTTAATATTCGTCTTCAATTTCTGGAATGAACTTTTTAGGCGCCAGGGTAAGAAATTTCGCTTTCGGCGCATTTACAATGAATGCGGAAAAGACGATGCATGGCCATTTTTAATACGAAATTTATGTGCCGATTATGAATACAACCAAATTTAAGTTGTGTTGAAAATTCCTAGAAACTGTGCTATCGGCGCCGTCACTTGGCAAATAACAGCTGTCATATTCAATAGATATAACATGCGCTTTCTGGCCGTCATTTAATTTTTCATTGGTATTTATTGCCTAATGGAACTTTTCGTTGCCACCAAACTGAATTTTGATTGCTAACTATAATAGACGAATTAATTTAAACCAGTTATAATTGACTTTGATTTCAGCATGGGATAGCTTGAACTTCTTGATGATGCCGCACAGAAAGGAAAATTCGACGGAAAGAACTATCGATCGATATGCAAATTGCAATTATTCATTCCTGCCGTATACGATTTCCGTGAAGTTGATTCAACGTGCCTGTTTTTATTAATTCTGACGTAGTGTAGTGTCGGCTGTTGTTAAAAAAGCATTTTAAGAGATATACATACGTACATACACGCATATATATATATACATACATACATATGTATGAACATATGTCAGTATTTTTGAAACGTAAAACCAACAAAATATAGAAAGAAGAGTTACATATTATTCATAGAGTTAAATTAAATTAATAAGTGCTTCTATTTCATTTTTTTATGTTCTTATAAAAATTAAACAAACAAATTAATTTAAAATAAGCTTTAGTTTTGCTAATTTGTATATTTCCTAACAATTTTGCTCTTTCCGTACGCTTTCCCTCATAAAATTTGAGTATAAGCAAAATAAAGCAAAATACCGGAACAACGGAATCAATAATTACAAATTTTACTTCCGCAAAAAAATGCTTTACGAAATCGAGGAACGGAATGAATAATTAGATCCAATATTTTGTAAATAAACGACCTCACTGCGAAATAGAATTGAAATAATATTTTTTATAAACAGCTTGTTAACGAAATATTGAAAATAAATAAAAATCAATAAAAACGACCTCGAACTTAACAAACACAAAAAAATAAAATAAAAAGGTCAGTAAAAACAATAACAAAATTGTAATTGACAATATTAAAACTCAAGTTCAATACTTATTAACACGTAATTCTTCTGTAATCGGACCCACTGTGCATTCTGACATTCCCATAGTTCGCACATATGCATCACTAAAAAATGCACTTATTTACATTGTATTAATGGTATCCATCAAATTTTATATATTGTAGCGCAGTATTACATTCTTAGCAATTTCCCCTCTACATATTAGATTGAGCGTTAAATTGTTACCATACAAAGCTGGAAACCCAACTTACATACTCGTATAAAGACTGGCAAAAGGAAAATAAAAGTAGAGAATATATGTCGTTATTTATAGTGGCAGCAGCTCGTTGGTATCATTTGGATATAAATAAAACAGAATTATTGCAAAATTATTGGCCTGGTGTAGCTTATGAAACGTGCGTTGAAAAATTTGGCGTTCAATATCGATGGAAATTTAAAAAGATTTTAAGGATATTTAAGAAATTTTCTATGCGAAAGAGCGAGCAACTAAAATTTTAATTACTGTTAGTTACGCCTATATTGGAATCTTGCAGAAAGTGTTGCCAACTTCTAACAAAAATATAGAGTGCTGCCAAATTGTCAGCATTATTAAACTGTAGGGTTTTCACACTGAAAGTTAAAACCTGGTTTTAACGTTAAAACCATAAACCATAAACAAATCTCCTGCAGAAATGTGTTTATTTGTTGTTGTATTTTGTTCTGCTTTTTATAACACTTATTTGACAAACTGTACAACAACTGTTTTTGTTTGTATGAAAATCTCGAAAATTTTACAATGCGTTGTAAAATGGAAATTATTTTATATTTTGAAAATAAATATTTTTTAAATTAGTCCTCGTCCAGACTTGCAATTTTTGTTGCTGCAATTTCTTAAAATTCTGCTCTCAAATTGCATAAGTGTCCACCTTACGAAATTATACAATTAAAACACCACAAATTTCCTTGAAAAATTAACAATTATATTTACTTTTTGTTATATTTTTTTATTTTTCATACAACTGAAGAAATAAAATTATAAAAAACGTCAAATACAAACTAACAACTTGAAATTAATAATTACGAATTTCAATTCAAAAGAGAATTGCCGAGCACATGAAACTGTGAACCCCTCACCAATCTTCTCACCTCTACATCTTTTTAATGTCTATTTCATACGACTTGAGCTCTTTTTTTTAGAAAATATTTACGTTGCCGAACTTAATAATATATACATAATACATACATACATATATAAAGGTTTGTCATTCCGTGTGTAATTTTCACAATACATATATATTTATATGCGATCCCATAAATTATATATGTATGTGTGTATGTATGTATGTATGTTCCGAATTGTTATGAATAGGTTAATCGCATAAGCGGTATCCGCCTGTCCGTCTATCTGCACGCAGCGTGACCGTTTGACCGACAAAAGTGGCAAATTGCCACTTTTTCAACTGCCTTTCCCCTTTTTCGACTGTTTTGCCACTTTTTGTCTCCTTTTTTTGGGTGAGTTATATGAAAATACATTAAACATGAAAAGTTTAGTGTAGTTTTCTCATTTTTTTTTTTAAATGTTGCCCCTTTTTTTTGATAAATCCCCTATTTGGTGCTACTTTTTGAAAAATGTCATCGGTCACCCTGTCTGCACGTGATAGACTTTGGTGTTGCACTGATTTGTCAAAATGTAATATTAACAGATTTTTATTGCAAAAAGATATTTTATGTGTAAAGCACCCCATACACGATTCAATTCAATTTTCAAGTGAATCGTTTGTTATCCAAATCGTGGCGTGTATATCAATTGATTAGTTTGACTGTTGTCGAGTTTGTTGAAGAAAAATCAAAAGATTTTGACTTTTCACGTTGACTAGTAAATCTTTCAATTCGATTGGGATGTGTGTGTTCGGGTCGCTTGATTAGCTGTCAAAATTTATGTTTGTAGCTTTATTTTGTTTGGAAAAAATTATGTATTTTTAAATTGCATTTAATTTCATTGAATTTTAAATAAAAAATATAAAGATTAATGAATGAATGCAATGCAAGTTTTAAATATTTTTATTTGCAATTGTGGAAAAAATATAAATTTGACAGTTGAATGATAATTTTTTAATTCAGTATATGAAGTGTGTGGCCAAGAATCAATTCAATTGAAAGACTCATTTTCACATTAGAATTTAATCAATCAACATTAATTAATTCGTACAAAAAATTTGTGTTTGTTGTAGGTAAATTCCACACGAAACAAGTGTTACTCTACTTATTTTGCATGAAAATTTAAAATTTTGAAGATACATTTAAAATGTTTTTCCCAAGATAAGAAGAGTGCCAATTTTTTTATTTGTATTTTTGGAGCATTTCGTTTGAAATTTTAACAAGACCAGGCTTAAGAAAGAAAGAAACTGAACAAAATCAAAAAGACGCTTCCAGGGTTGGAAAATTAAAACTTTTTTCATATGTACATAATATGTACATATTATTTATATAAAACTAACTAGATAAAACCAATGTTTGCCTTTAATGATTAAACATATTTAAAGTTTTAGATTGGTATTGAAAATTAGCAAAATCAAAAAAAAAAAACGGTTTGTACTAAAAGTAAGTCCTAGTTTAGACTATGCAAGTCTTCTTGCTAGTTTGAGGGAGAGGGAGACGAGGGGAACATAAACGTTTCTTTTCCCCTCGTCTCTCTCTGTCTCTCTCTCTTTCTCACCTAACAAACTTATCAGCTTAGAAATAAGACTAGTGTAATAGTGTAGAATAGTGTAAACTAGGACTAAGTGAGAACTTGAATTTTTTACGGCTTTGTCTTTCTTTGTAATTGAGATGTTATTAATTTTTAATAAATGTCAGTACTTTTCTGGTTTAATCGAAAAATTATAACGCACATAAAAAAATAAACAGCCAAATATTCAAACAATTGATAAGCCAAATTAACGTATTAGTTACACTCATGCTCGCGCACACAATAAAAGAATGATTGGGCGCATTCATAAGACGTAGCTGTTGAGCTCAACAGTTCTGCAAATGCTAGCAACTATTGGCCCCAACAGCTACGTCTTAGAAACGGCTTGATGGATATAATTTAATTTTATATCTTTATTTCGCTACTTCATCGCATTTGCAATATAAAATTTAACAAATATTTGCTATTGCCAACTAAAAAAGCATATAAATGGCAAAGTTCTGTTCGATCAGCTGTTTATGCTGAGCAAACTATGTTGACTACAGGTAGCGAAAAAATTTTGTGATAGAAAATTACTCAACTGTTGAGTGGAGCGGAATTACTCACCTGTGCGTTTGTAAGTCATGTTTTCGACTTGGCAGTTTTTCTTGAAGCAGTTATCTTCAATTCTCTTTTAAAATTGCTTGTTTGTTTACACTGAGACGGTTTCTTGTTAAATTTTCCTATTGTTTTAATGCTGCGAATGAAATAACAAAAGAGAATTGAAGTAACTTTTCTGTACAAGCAAGTCAGTACCCCTCCTCTTTCTTATTTCCTCTCTCTACCATAAACTCAGACTTGCTTCAAGAAAAACTGCCGAGTCTAAAACATGAGTAAGACAAATACTCAACGGTTGCGCAATAGCTACGTATTATGAATGCACCCATTGATATTATTTCATGTACAACTGTTGCTTGAATGTTGCCAGTTACTGCCTTCCTTATGTTTCCCTCAACATGAATACAATAGCAGTAAAGCAAAATTATAACGGCAACATTTCCAGTTAATTGACATTTTTATTTTTAACTAGAGTTTGGCAAGCAGTTCGCATGAATTATGTAGGTTACTTTTGATGTAATGGCTTGTAAGAAATTGTTTTATTAGTTTATCTAAAAATAAGCAAACAAAACATTGTATAGGAATGTATTAAAAAAAATTCAGTAAAGTGCGACTCTGACTCGCGCACGAAGGGTTCCGTACGAACACTAGATATGTAATTTAATGCAAACTTCATCCTATATAATATATAGTTTTGGCATTTTTTTCGTTTTTGGGGTCTTTTCGGTTTTTTTGTTTTGGCGGTTTTTGCGTTTTTTTCGGTTTTGGCGATTTTTTTAAGTTTTGGCTGTTTATTTAGTTTTGGCACTTTATTTTCTTGTTTTGGCGATTTTTTTCGGTTTTTGGCGTTTTTTCATTTTGGCGATTTTTTCGAATTTGGCGATTTATTTTAGTGTTAGATTTTTTTTTTTAATTTTGGCGTTTTTTTCGTTTTTGCGATTTTTTTTTAATTTTTGGCGATTTTTTTTTTAGTTTGGCTATTTTATAATTTTCGGTTTTTTAGTTTTACCGTTTTTCAAAATTTCAAGTTTTTGGCGATTTGTTTAAGTTTTGCCTCTTTTTTTAGTTTTGACACTTTATTTTCTTGTCTTGGCGATTTTTTTCGGTTTTTGGCGTTTTTTCATTTTGGCGATTTTTTTTTGGCGATTTTTTTCATATTTGCGATTTTTGTTTACTTAAAATTTTTTTTTAGTTTTGGCCTTTTTTTCGCGTTTTGGCGATTTTTTTAAGATTTTTGGCGTTTTTTTTTAATTTTGGCGTATTTTTTCATTTTGGCGATTGTTTCCAATTTGGCGATTTATTTTAGTGTTAGAAATTTTTTTTAATTTTGGCGATTTTTTTCGTTTTGGCGATTTTTTTATTTTTTGGCGATTTTTTTTTTTGGTTTGGCGATTTTGTAATTTTAGATTTTTTTAGTTTTACTGTTTTTGAAAATTTCAAGTGTTTGCCTCATACGGTTTCCAAGATATAGCAAATTGTCAAAATTACATAGTCAAAATTGCATTAACTGATGGACCACCCTTTACTTTAATTTTTTTAAATTTTAGTGTTAATTGTTGTAGTCTGTATAAAAATACACTAATTTTACAAATTTCAAGTTTCAATATACATAAGTTTCCCATGTAATATACATACTATTGTATGTACATATTACATGGGATTTTAACATTTTTCGTTGCTCGTTTTGGAACACCCTTTAGTTTTTAATTCTCATGTATTTGTTGTTGTAGCGGCCAAGGTTCTACATACTTTGTCCAAATTTCAAGTCCGTAGCCCTCACGGTTCCTGCGAAAATACCGTGTGACGGACAGACGGACAGCGTAGCGAAAACAATAGGGTTCCTTTTCACCTTTGGTATACGGAACCCTAAAAATAAACTACACAATGCCAATATTAATTCAAAAGTATTGTTACGTTTTTCTCTCTATAAAAACGCTTTTCCGTAGATCCGAAGATTTGCAAATGAATACAAGAGCCGAGTGTAGTAATTAGGGTTAAGAATGATACAAGTTTTATTTACAAATACACTTATACTAAATTACTCAAGAGCTTAAATACACTAATACAACTTAAACTAATAAATTACACACAAATATTCACAACTGGTTACCACTACGCCTTCCTCGCTGTAGTTTACGCACGTCTCTTAGCTGGCTGCGCAAGTAATCACGTGACACCTCTTTGTCTGCTGCTCGTCACTTACGAGACTCACTCTGCCGTCACTCACAGTTGATATACCAATACCTCTTTGTCTGCTGCTCGTCGCACACGGCACTCACTCTGCCGACACTTACAGTTGATACACCAATAAAGACTCACTGGCTTTACTTACACCCTTATACACGTCTATTCGCTGCGCTGTTCCCTTTACTCCAGTCGACACGATAGACTCTACAATAATCTCAATTCCACGACAGACTATTATTAATTCACAACTTAATTATCAACTGACTAACGAGTTCTTAACTTCACTACTTTCTGATTAGCACTAACTATAACTGTTCGCGACTGACTTACAACTGCAACTAACTAACTCATTGGATGCGTCACCTCCTTTTATATTTCACACAAATTCCACTAGAAGTTTCAAGCAATGTCTAGACGATCATTATCATCTTATATGCTGCCTAATTAAGTTCATGTGGTAACTATGTACATACATGTGTATATGCATACGTGTGTACATCATTAACTAAGCAATACACGGTGGTTGTTTATCTTTTGCTTTTCGTTTGAATTAGCATGTATGTATGTGTGTAAATATGTGAATCTTCTTAATAAGCAGACGCTTTTTGTTGTTGTTGCTTTTGCTTGTTTACGTTTAATCAAGCTGCGCATGCTTATTTAGTTGTTTGCTACTATTCTAGATTATTCGTTACATTGACCCTGTAGGAATACTTTCGCGTAACACTTACATTAACTCTGTTGGAATATTTTTGTGTAATGCTGCTTAACATTGTTGACGGCTATTTTCGTAACAGTATGTTGAGATGAGATACTTTAACATGAAATCACTAATAAATTCCATAGAGACATCATTAATGATTAAACAGAATACCGGCTTCAACACATTTTCCATACAAATTGACACAAAAAAACAGCCGCAGAAACCGGTCGTGAGATAGAATCTATTTTATTTTGAGAGCGTTTTTTCTTATACTCTCACATATCAATGTTCATTCTCACAAAAATGTTACCATACTTTCAATAAATTTCATACATTTTGTAAACAAAACTACAAAGAAAAATAAGCACAAAAGAAAATTAAACAAAAATTAGAGAGCATTTGAAGTTACTGCCGTCGATGTTATTATGGGCTTGATTAATTTGTCAGCGATTTTCCTGAAGTTGCAGACTTTATTCTGTTTCTACATTTAAACTTATGAGAGAACATTATGAAAAAAAAAAACATACGAGTAAAAAAGGAATAAGTGTGTAATGCCTGGATAATGAGTTTTCTATGTTACAAAGGACTCCAATACATAACTTTTAATGACAATGTAGCACAATGGGGCGATATCAACATGTATTTTATTAATTTCATTAAAGTTTATTTTCATAAGGGCTGTGCAAAATATGTGTAACAAAGGCGTACTCAAGTTAGAAAACACTTACGCACTTTTATTTTTTGCTTTTGATTTTTATGGTTTTTAAGACAAATAAAAAATAAATAAAAAAATAATAGTTTTTTGTAATTTAACAAAAATCTTTTTATAAAGTTGTTTTTTATGGGAATTGTTGCAATTTAAGTTGAAAATTTTTTAAGCGCACTAATAATCCCAAATTAATATTCCACTTATTAAGTAAAATATTTTTTTTAATTAAAAATACATTGAAATTGATTATTGAGGGGTTTAGCTGGATCCTATGCGCATTTCACTGTTGCTAATGCAACTTTTTAAACTTATTTTATAAACTTATTTTTATAAAGTTGTAAACAGCCTTCGACCAATTTTGTAAACTGTAACCTATTGCAGTTTATAAACTAAATTCATAATTTTGAATTGAAACTTTTTCTTATATTTCAAGCTCCACTGTGCGTTATTATAAGGGTAAAAAGCAACAACAACAAAAATATTGTGCAAATTCACTGAACTTTCTTATAGCTATGGTCATGTTTTACCCAAACAAAAGCTACCTAATATTTACCTAAAAATAAAAAACCAGTCATATATGAAAACTCAATTCATTCTAAAAGGAATGACAAGCCAAAAGGGCTTAAATAAGGACACAGGAAAGATAATTCCTGTGTAAGAAAAAGTCATTATTACACATCAGTCCATTTGTACTATTTCTAAGTAAATTGATTTTTTTTTCTTTCAGTCATTGCACGATAATCCATTTCAATATTTTTTTATATTCACCCTTATTTGTGCAAGTAAAATCCGTTCTTTTTTTGCAGATATTTTCACAAACTTCAATTCTAGATCAATTAGATTTCTAATTTCAGCATAGCGAATCTTTACAAAGATAATCTTAAGTATTATACATAAAGTGTTGTCATTGGAACAATGATTATTCGAATATTCGAACGAACAAAAATTTATCAATTTAGAACAAAGAATTCTTCCATAATAATTTTTGTCGAATATTCGGATAATATCCTTAACTATTTTATAAAAAAAAAATATTTTACATTTCATAACTTTTTAAGTATTAGACCCCGGCACAAAACATTTTACAAAAAATTTTATGACATGAGGGATTTTTCAAATGCTTTACTACAGCAAAATCTTCTAAAACAAAAGATAAACAACAAAGTTGCAGGAAATTTTTTCAGTTATTGCAGGTATAGTAGTAAAGAAGAAAATACTTCGTGACGGAAGAATTTGTGATGCTTACATATTTAAAAAATGTAACCATGTAGCCGCATGCTCAAGTAGTTTATTACATATTGTTGTGCGCTTTTGATTCATATGTAAAACCTAAGGACCGCACGCAAGTAACGATTATTTTCCAAAATTTAAATTTAAAAAAATCAAACTAAAAGAGAAGTGCTACGTGCACAAGAAACACACCAAGATAATCCTGTTTACATGGACTACATTTAGAATCATTAAATTTTATTTGTTTACTGCCAGTTTAAAGAAGTCATTTAATAATTATCTCCTGTCTATTTATATTGAAAACAAAAACAAATTTGAGTGCTTTGTTTTTGTTTTCAACATATCGTCGGTTGGTTATTGGTTTACGGCACAGTATGTTCAAAATACATTATATCTGTAGCAAACCAATAACCAACCGACGATATGTATATAGGCAGACGAGAATTTTCGCATGGCTTCTATAAACTGTCTGTTAATTTTTATTTAAAAAAAAAACTCAACTTTACCGATTATTTTCTGAGTTTTATTTATTTCTTAGAAAATAAAATTTATTTCTTGATTTTTATTTATTCCTGAGAAAATAAAAGTTATTACTTTAGTTTTAATTTTTGTTTAGAAAATAAGTTACTTTTTGAATTTCTTTTTTGTTTGCTTCAAAAAATTAATTTTTAAACTGATTAAAATATATGTACCCTTAATTATGAAAGTGGTCTAAGTCATATATTTCTTTGGTCGAGATATTTACTAGTTTACATTTGAACGAATTTAAAAATATTTTTAAATTATGCAAAATTTTAATTTTAAGTTGTTGTAATCTCGATTCATATAAATTTATTTAATACTAGCTTTGTACCCGCGACTTTGCCCGCGGAGGATAAACAGTTCAAATTGACTGCTAGGCTTTAAATAATAACTCCATTTTTAAAACCCAACAGTTTTTACTCTTAAAAAGTTATCTTTCCGTACAAAATTGCAACCTCGTTTCCTACCTTCATATAAAAAATTGGTATGCCCTATAAAAATACCCTTTTTTCCCCCCTTATAGGGCAAATTCTAAAATAAAAACTATCCGTTCTCGGATCTCAAGGTATCTAGGTATATACTAAATTTCATCGAAATCGGTCCAGGGGTTTAGGCTTGAGAAGGTAACAGACAGACGGACAGACAGACAGAGTAACTTTCACATTTATAATATTAGTATGGATTTATTAAAAATTTATTGAAGTTTTTTTAAGATTTATTCAATATTTCGTGGCAATAGTGCATATGGCTAATACCACTTTCATAATTAAGGGCACATATCGACCCATTTTTGTCAAAAATTGAAGTTTGAAAATTATGTATGTCCGCTTAAATTATTTTCGCGGTTATGGCACGATATGTAAATAAAAATAACTATTTGCTTTAAATAAATGGCTTTCAATTTCATCATATAAAAAGTTTATTAATTTTTTTGTATTTTATTCAGTTCAAAAATTACTTTCTTTAAGCAAAAAGAAAAAAAATTCAAAAAGTAACTTATTTTCTTCGCAAAAAATAAAACTAAGGAAATAACTTTTATTTTTTTAGAAATAAATAAAACTCAGAAAATAACTGTCTTTTTCTAAGCAAGAAATTTGACTTTTAAAATAAAACTTATAACCTTTAAAACTCTTCAATTCCTTAAAAAATATATACATATGTACATGTGTATGTATGTATGTAGCAAGAAATTCCTTTTCAACTTACATATTTATATATTTATGCATGTATTTACATAATTAATTCTCCCTCACTCTCTTGCAGTTTTCAGTTACACTCATTGCGATTGTAAATATGTAATATCAATGTACACACACACACACTCACATACACACGCAACACGACCGAACACGACACTGTTATTCAGATAATATTAATTAATATTGTTATTATTATATTAATTAAAAAAAAACACTTTTTTACACTTAAAATTAATGTTATATATGTATGTATGTATATAAAGATTTTCTAAAATCTTTTCTTGTATGTATATAAATAAAGCAATTGCTGCCCATTATTTTTATGGATAAACAATAATCAAAAGATCACTTTTAACTATTTAAAATTCAATTTTAATTCATTAACTCACGATTGCGATCCGCGCTGTTTGAAATTAAGTAAGAAACTGATAAGCGAAGAAGAAAGTTCAATAATCTCATTTTATTTAGTGATGTCAACTCTGTGAAGTTGTGAAATATTATAGAGGTTGAAAAATGATAGTCGATATTTTAGTACATGCATACATATCGCAACATATATACATACATACAAATTTATGTATTATGTATGTATATATATGTATATCGTTACTTTAATGGGATATGTATAGTCATAAGTTAAATTAGTTAAAAGGATTTGAGGTTTTCAACTTAAGTACAAGTCAATGAAGATGTTAACCTCCTGTTTATACAATCCCGAGGATAGAATTTTTTTAGCATCTTCTATATAAATTTATTAGAGGACTCGACTACAGGTGAATTCACCCAGTATTTCGGAACAAAATTTTTGGCTAGAGACAATTTTTTTTCGAGTAATCGGAGCTTTTTGCAAAACGATTCACCCATTTCTAACGATTTGTCGGGAAAATCAATGCTACCATATGTATGTTTATTTATTTATTTATTATATTGAAACCTTGAAGAAAATGTTTTAAGAGAAATAAAATGAAAATTTAAAGACTTTTAGACATACTGTGGGTATGTGGGATTTAGCATGGCTAAAATTAAGTATTTAGCACTTGAATTATTCGTACTTGAATCAAGCCTTCAGTACTTGATTTAAGTAAATCCGTACTTGCCGTACTTATGACACCGCTTTGGATTGATTGAAGTACGAATGGATTGAATTTTATTTTGAGTGTATGTCAAATTGGGCGCATCTGAGTATTGCACTGTAACTTGTTTGTACTTAGAGCTCGTTTCGATTAAGGGTGACCTAGGTGCGAAAACGCTTAAGCCTCAGTTAGCCGACTGTAATGGAATGTAACTGCAACGGTAGGAAACAGGTGATCGATATTGTTATGTGAAAAGTAATGAAAATGGTTATAGAGTTGTAACCGGAATGTAAAGGCTCCGTTACCCGACTGTAGAAATCGCAGATGTAAGCTAAATGTAAATGTAATGTAAATGTAAACGTTTGAGCGCTTATAGAATACTTAAAAACTTTTTTTTTAATGCATGTTTTTTTTTATTTATTGTATCTTCAAATATGAACTAACAATAAGTATTCAAATCTTAAGTCTATAAAAAAATTATTAGGCCCGACCAATGTCGGACATAAGCTTAGTGATAGTTATTAATAATACATAAGTAGTGATAAGCAACAAAAAGAAAAAATACTTAAAAACGTGTCATGTGTTTTCGACACACAAAAAAAACTTCTTTGTGCACACACACATACATACTAATTGCATTGTGCCCAGCAAACACGCATTTTTGATTTTAAATTGCGAGTTATTTGAAGTCAAACGCGAAAGTTCATATACTTATGTATAATATTTAAATTCATGAAATTAATTTTGATTGAAATTTACATACATACATATGTATACGGACACACACACAAGTATATATGTATGTATTAGAACTTATAAGTAAATAATATATAAAATAGTAATGTTTTAATTAATCCAAGATTTTTTTAAAATTTCGCTGAAACTATTTTAATTTACTTTCTTTTGATGGCAAGATTTAGCCTGTTGGAAAAAACTAATTGAGTTTTTGAAATAACATCTTTTAGAACGAAAATGCGCCTAGAGGTTTTGAAAATTATTATTATTATTTTATTTAAATGAACTCAATTATAATAATTTTAATAGCAGCTGTAACGCTCAACCGTAATATTTGTCATTGTACATTACCAGAACAGATTTTGAGCAACTTCATCGGAAAGACGAAGTATTTAGCTCTTTAATTTCCAAGAATGTGTCTGCTTGCAGTAGCACCTCAATAAAATCTTTACTTTCTCGTTTTAAAATTTTCTTATTAATGTTCGTACCTACTCATAATAACTAATTTAGTTTTATTTACAAACAATATACATATGTATATTTTTTAACAAAAATACATACACATGTACATATACAGGACTTTTTGTTTGCTGGGTGTTTATCAGTATAAAAAAATCATATAAAATGGAAAACAGCTGTTCGAAACATTGACGAGAGTTCAACATCTTCACATTATTTTTGATTGCATGGAAAAAGTACCAAAATTATTTAAATGGTATCAAATCATTATTTTATACTTACAAACATTGTAATGACTTTGACATTTAGTGAAATTACAATTTAAGCTTCATACCCGCATATACATATTTACATTACAACGTATTATAATTATAAAAAATATTTATAATTTTATTATCATTATAAATATTTTGATTATACGTACCTATTTTTATTTTTATTGTTATTATTTTTAAATAAAAATGGGGATTAATTGTGTAAAACGCAACGCCAAGTGTTGTCAAATTTTATATGGAAAAAAATTTAAATTACGAAAACAAAATACATACAAAATTTATCAACGCCAAGCGTTGCGTTTTACAAAATTAGGCCCATAGTTTTTTGTACGCTTGAATGTATGTTTGTAAGCACATATGTACATATGTATATTTTACAAATTCATACATATGTACATATACATGTGTGTATGTATGTATATTAACAAAAAATAAACACATACGATTGGCAAACTCTGGTTAGATTTTATAAAAAACTTTTTTAGAAAACTAAATTTTTTAAATATGCCATATACGTATACAAATTAACCACTCAAAAGCTTAAATTATTAAAAGAAACAAAAGTACCAAATCAGGGCTATTGTGTCACACTCTCATTTAATATACATACATCCCATCACTGTCTACGAATGTCACGTAACGTCGTCATGAAATTCTATTTTCTGCAGGTTCAGACGTTACATTTACGTGCCATTTCAGTCAGGTAAGCGTTTGCATAGCTTTTCATGCAACAGATTCGATCAGCTGACACATTTACATTTACAGTTCTACATTTACAGTCGGGTAATTCTGCCTTTAAACACATTCACCACAGCAAGCTACCGACTACCAAATGTCAAGGATAAAATACACATGTTTATATGAGAATAATTCTTTTGAAGACAGCAAGGCAAATGGCGGCAGGTTGTTGTCTATGCTGAAGTTGTCGTCGTAGTCCAATTAAACTAATTTCTATTTTGTTGGCTACAATGAGAAAATTCAGTATTGCCAGTATAATACAAAATGTTGAATGAATGATTTTGTACAATTATTTCATATTATTTAACAAAAACAATACCCAAAAATTGATGTAAAAAAGAAATTGATTAATTTTTGTACTTTTACGTGAAATAAGTACATTTTAAAAGAGCAATTAACTTTTATAAAATGAAAAATATATAAAAGTGGCAATTACCTAATTTACATTGAGCATTTTTTCATGAAATTAATTGCATGAAAATTTTTTATTTGTCAATAGGGGGCCTGGATGAGCAATTTATATCAAACGTCCTTTTGACATAACATTTAACGTCCTTTTTTACATAACATTCTCTTTTATAGTGCTGCAATTAGCAAATCGAAAAAGTTTCGTGCAACAAAATTCATGAAATTTCATTAAAAAATGCTTAATGTAAATCAGGTAAATACTGAACAATGTATTTGTACTTGAATATTAGCTGCAGATGGTGCTGCTGCCGTCTCCAAAATAATTAAGTAGCCGGCTACGAAGCGACAAATGCTGCTAGCGGCATTTGAAGTCGTGTGTTCGTGTAGCCTGCTGTGGTGAATGTGTTTAATGCTTAATGTGCGACTCTTGATACTCCGCAACAGGGATGGCAAAGTTGGTACAATTGTACCTTTTTTGGTACCATTCAAACTCGGAAAGTACAAAAGCACACCAATGACTAATTAAGTACATTTAAGGAATCTCCCCAGTTTCACTTTTGAAACATTGCAACTCATATTATTCTCACTTGAAAGCAGTCCTCTGAAAGCAAAGCGCAGCGAGAAAATCAAAAAAATGTGAACTAGTCCTTTTCCAAATAATTTTTTCTAAATTCGGATGCTAGAGCTATTAACTTGTATATTTTAAATTTCAACTTAAACAGGTGTAACCATATGCTTTAACATCCCAACTTACAAGCAAATTTTTAAAAACGATTCGGTAGTCAGAACAAAGTTGATTATTTCAATAAAAACAAATAAAAATATGTAATATGAAGTAAAAAAATCTTTTAGTACAATTAAGGTTAAAAAAGTAAAATTTTTTAAAGTTCTTGGTACAATTTTAAAATTCTGAATGCCTTCCCTGCCCCGCAAGCTCTCATCACTTCAACAGGACTGGTGTCATTTAAACGGGCTCTTAACGATAAGAATCCTTCAGGAAATTTTTCAGGGTGAATGATAAACAAGCAAAGCAAGTTCTTAAGAAAATGAATTGGGGGACTTATAATTAAAATTTTTTTACAAATTGCGGCTGTAGTCGTCAATTAGTCTTTATATGATCTCTTACTCTGTAATAATTATGAACTCTATTTGCTTGAATTCACTTAAGAATTCTTAAAAATTTATTTTTTTGTTTTATAACTAACTAATTATCGAAATTTCGACAATTCTCATTTAATAAATGTTCGTAAATTTTTCCTGGAACGCGATTTTTTTCATTACCGTTTCCCGGGAAGTGCGAAAGTCCTAGTTTACTGACGATATTGTAAGATTTGACAATCGTCTGAGTGAATTCCACCATTGTCCAGCTTTCGCTGAGCGGAGATTCTGTTATTTTGGCGATGGAACCTTACCGGACATTACCCACGTTGGGGGCATTGACTGGGACTACGTAAATGATACTGAATTCCTATAAAGATCGTTTCTTAACTCAGGGGAGAGCGCACAATAGACCTACTCTGGCTTATACCTATGTCCCCAGGAGTGAGCGTAATGCCCCCTCTTTTCAACCTAACTTAAACAAATTAATTCAAAATTTTGATTTATTTCTGGTATTTAATTTTATTCCAAATATTTTTTTAAAGCATTTTAGGGTGACTTATTCCCGTTTAAGGGTAGTTTTCTTTTCTCCACTCTTCATAGAGAACAAAAAATTATCATCCAATAAAAGATATTCCCCGTAAGATTTTAAAATATTTTTTAATAATTTTTTGTATTAAACATTTGCGACAGTTTCCAAAATGTACTAAGAATCAATATCGACAGCATTCGAATTGTCGCACACTTAAGCTATGGTCACACTTGGCAAACATGCCCCAAAAAGCGTAACCACTAAATAATATTGAAACCCCTTTTGATTCAGACACGTGTTAATTAAGTGAAACAGTTAGAGTAAAACTAAGTTTTAAAAATTGTTTTTGTTTTGAATGTATGTAAGTCTGCTACAAAAAGACAGCTTATAGCGAGTACGTTATATGGCATTTTGTGACATCGCAATAGTATGTACTAGTGGCAACGTTTGGCATAGATTTCCATATAAAAATAATTTTTTCTGCCCAAAAAAAACCGACTTCAAAGCAAAAAATCTGAGAGAAGACCATAAGGAAAAGTACGCGAATTTTGTTTCTAATTTTAATGGGCGTGGCTCCATTTTTTAAAATGGAGACCTGTGTCTGTGTTAGAGCTCAAGATGTGTTTCAAGTTTCGTAAAAATCAGTTAAGCAGAACCGCGAGAAATATTATAATAAATTTTAATGGGCGTAACCCCACCCATTTTTTCAACTTTCAAATTGTGTAATTACAAGAACCAAGGGTGTCAAATAAGTAGAATATCATAAAATTAAATTAAAAAATATCCGGGTGTGTCCCCGCCAGTGCTGCCAGAAACTTCTCACTCTTGTCCCCAATTTAAAACGGCATGTCCCCAAAAAATCCCCATTTGAACAGAAAAATCCTAACTTTTGTCCCCAAAAATATATCATTCATAAGAAACGATTAATAAGTCCTATGCGAAGTGATTCAAAATAAGATTTTCACAAAGTTACAAGAAAAATTGTATTTTTTTGAGTACGATTGACAAAATTCTTTATTTTTAATTTTTAGATAAAATTACATATGTATGTGTGTAAAAACTTAACAATTAACAAAGAGGCACTTTCAAGTTTATTACAATATTATTAATTAATACTATCAATTAATATTAATGTTTAATTTTAGAAGGTACATAAAAGAGTTAGTTTTTGAGATCAGAATATAAAACTAAAATTTAGGGTTTACTTTTCCAGTCATTGTTTTGATTCGATTGGAGTCAGTCGAAGTAAACAATCTGAAGAAGATAATAGTAAAAAAAAAAAAAAATAATAATAATCACCCCTATCGTGAACAGTTTTTCCCTCGAAATATTTTCCCTGTTTCCCAAATTGCAATCGTGAATAATTTTTCCCCAGAAATGTGTTCCCTTTCTTGGAACACATGTATTTTTTCACTTTTCCCTTCGTTTTGTTCACTTTATTTTTGCAGGCGAACTGAATTAATACACTGCGTAATTTCAATACTATATATACTTGCAATTATATATTAAGACTTATAAATAATCATTTTTAGGGCAAGATCAATAAATAATGCCCACGATTAATAACAATAATACTTTATAACACCTTTTTTCATTGAACCTTTCATTGCATGTGGCAAAAATTAAAAATAAAAAATATACTTAATAGTAACAAACCAAAAAAGTTTGTCTTAAGTAGAACAAAAATAAGCAAATTAACTAACATAAGAATAATTAGTAAAGAACAAACGACACTGGTAAGACTGTTGAAAATATAGAGATGGTAAAATTGAGCTTTCATTACAAAAAAGCTTTCAGCAAATTGAAATAAGATGAATCAAAACAATTCACACATTCCATTTGCAATAATGCTAAGTATTTAAAGCAGAAATCTACATCTACTTACTGTAGGCTTGCCAGATGGGCTTGATTTGGCTTGATTGTCAAGCTTTTTCAAGCTTTGTCAAGATTTGCCAAGATTCAAGTCAAAAAGCTATTTGTCAAGCTAAAAATGAATTTGAATATATTTTCGATTTATTTCGATTTTGCAATAGCTGCAACACTAATAAGTGTCGACAATAGTCTGCCTTATCGTGGTTGGCGTATTTCAAATACGACTACTACTGTTTAGTAATAGATTAAAGAAAAACTGTTGAAGTCTTCTTTAATCTATTACCAAAGGGTCGTAGTCGATAAGTCAGAATATTTTCCTCTTTTATACAAGATTACAACTTGGCAACACTTGTAACTTGATATTATAAGCGACTAGCTGATGAAAATATGTATATTGTAAGTTCATACAAATTTTTAAAATTTACTGGTAAGTTTGATATTTTACTTATATATTTAATCTGTATATAATAAATCAAATTATTTTCTGCAGATTACTTAAAAGATGCAACGTGGAGCCACAATTTTCTAAGTGGATTAAAAAAAAAGATGACTATACAGCAGTTTGTAAATTTTGCCAAACAGAAATATTGATTAAATATGAAGGAAGTCGATCATTGCAAAAACACATGAAAATAAAAAAACATAGTCAATTGGACTTTCCCAAAAAGTGTGAAAGTAAAATAGTGTAATGTATTGTGATATTACTTAAATACTGTATTTCATATAACTATGTTTAATAAATTTTGAGTTACCATTGTATAAATTGTCATAAACAAAATATTCCAATAAAATATATATTTAGTTTTTAGTCTTGAAGAACAATAGAAATACAATCTATTCCAGTTGTTTTATTTAAAAAACATAATAAATAGAAACACAAATTTCCAAAGCTGAACTGATGATGCTGTTTTTCATAACGTGATGCCTGGACTCAGCTATAACATCTTAGATTGCCAAATAAAACTTAGCTCGAGTATTTTCAGCGACAGTAACATCGCAAGCAAAATGTGTCGTGGTCGTACAAAAGCAGCAGCTTTAACAAGGAATGTTTTAGCTCCGTTCTCGCAAGAACAAGTGGCTAATGCGTTAAAAAAAGTTGGTATTTTTCGATAAGCAGTGACGCATCGAATGTAGGCAACATTAAAATGTATCCGTATGCTGTTCAATATTTTGACATTGAAAAGGGAATATGTAAAAAAATTTTGGATTTCTACGTAGATCCTTACGAGGGTTCTATAGATATATATTTGAATCTAATTAGAATAACAAAGAACAACAAACTGTATATCGAACAAGTTTCCGGCATATAGTGCTGACAACGCTTCCGTTAATTATGGTGTTCAGAATAATTATGACAAAATTGTAAAAGCAAATTGTAACTGCCACGTTATAAACAACTGTATTAAAGAAGCTCTAAGTGCACTATCCACAGATATAGAAACCATAATAATGAAAACGTTTAACGAGTTTAATTCATCAGCGTTAGCTACAGAAAAACTGAAGGATTGCTTTGAATTTGCCTCCATTGAATATAAAAACCTTTTACGACATGTTCCAACTAGATGGCTTTCACTTTTACCAGCACTTGATCGCTTAATTTATTGTTGGCCAGCAGTAAAAAGGTACTTTTTAAGAAAAGGTAAACTAAATTGTAGAAAAGTTCTTTGGGATTTTGTTTCATATGGAATTCCAGACAATGAGCTTTTAAATGAAGACGAAGAATGTGTAATTGAGGGCTTATCAGAAGCTTATTTATATTTTGTTCACAATATTATGCAGGAGTTTCACTCATCTATTTTAGCATTAGAATCTGATTCATGTACAATATTAGAACTATACGATATATTAAACAAGCTCTTGAAAACCCTTAAAAAAAGATTGAAAGATAATTTTTATGGAAATAAAGTAAAAGTTATAATGAAGAATATTTCTCCTAAGAAGTTATTTTTTTTACATCCGAAGCTAATGCATTTTTAGAAGCCGCCATTGATTATTTAAAAAACCGTTTTGATTTTAACAATGATTCTCTTTATAATAAACTGTTACAACTTAATTTAAAAAAGGAAAAAATTAATGGAAATTCCGCGATACTTAAAAATCTCGAATTTTATAGACTATAATAAATTGTATACAGATTACTGTTGCCTTAGAGAAGCCTACAAACTTCTTCCAAAAGATATTTCTAGTGACCAAATATGGTCTTATTTTTTTAAAAATCAAGACGAAAAGGAAATCGAAAATCTTTATAAATTGATGTCATTTGTTTTGTTTTGTGAAAAATCCTTCAGTGTCTTAAATCATTTGTACACTAAAGAAAGAAGTAGAATGTTATTTGACCTTATAAAATCCGAGCTAATGATTAGAATAAATTTTAATGAAAATTGCAAAAGTTTTAAAAATTTTTTGCAAACAAGTGAAGGTATTGAACTATGTAGCTAAATGTGCTACCAAAAACACCAAATATATGTGGCAAAACAAAATAACTTAAACTAAAATACGATGGTTTTATGTTTATTTTTTATACGAATATGCATGCATATCTTTATATATTTTATATTTTTTTCCGTTGATCATATTAAAGAATTTAAAATAAGACTGAATTTAATGTAAATTAGCCATACATACAAAAATTGTAACTGTTTTTTAATAAATATATTATTTTTGTTTAAAACCATTGAGTTTATATTATTTAAAAAACGCAAATATAATTAAAAAATATATTAAATTATTGTCAAGTTTTTTTTTTTTTTTGAAATTCAAGAATATTTTCAGTAAATGTCAAGATTTTTCACTGTTTGGATCTGGCAAGCCTAATCTACTGACACCACACACAGTGGACCAAACACAAAAGAACGCTGGTGATGAAGGTTTTAGTGGCCTTCGAAAACGGGTGGCTGTTCCGTTCATCTATGTGTTGTTAGTCAGAATATTTACAACAGACTTTGTTGTTATTTGTTCATTAATAATTATCACATGTAATTTGGCTTAAAAAAAGCAATACGAACCTTAGCCCGTTCAAATCACAAATATAGAAACAAATGGAGTTCGAATAATAATTAAAATTAACCAGAATCTCTTTGGTTTACATGTCGTAAATTTTATGGCTGTGGTATACTAAAAAAATTTTTGCACGGCGCCTAAAACAATTTAAAACACAACTTTACACTCTGTAACATTTCATTTGAAACCCTAAATATATATGTGTATTTTTTATTATTAAACTTAATTTGTTTGATTTTCAATTAATTTTAAAGTTTTACAAGTCTTCTTCTCGTTTTTGTTTTTACATTCGCTACGCATTGATAGCAGGAACAAACGTTCCCATGAAATTGAAGATTGCAAATTTCCCTTCACGGGGAATGAAAATTCCATGGGAACAAAAATTTCACATTCTTGCAATCGAAATATTCTAAATAATTTCCCAATCCAAAACTTCATAGACATCAAGTTCGTCTCCGTCCTCTACAACTCGCTTGTACATATTTTCCGATTTGAAATTTTTATCATTTCTTCATGAAGGAAGCTCAAATTTATGGCAGCAGATCTTATAAATATTTAAATGTGATTTTATTCTTATTAAAGATTCTAACATTTCATATTGCAGATTATTCCTTAATTTGGTTTGGTAGTCTTCATGCATGAAAATATTCTCTGCACAAACGCATTACTTATTGGCACTATCAACAGGTTGAACAGAGCAGCTGCAATTTCACGAAAGAAGTAATTTTCGGCATTATGTTCGTACTGATATGCTATTGCCCAAAAGCCAAATATGTCTTCAAGACAAACAACTTTGTTTTGTTTGTTTCCGCCAGTCGATGTAAGCAATTTTATTCCATTGGTTTACGTCAATATACGCTCAATGCCACTTTTGGATTTATAACATTTTTAAAAATTCCATACACCGAATCAAATCTATGTTTTGTAATGTGCTTAAATTGCAAATTTTTAAAAAGTTGAAAGAAAGCTTTTCATATTTTCTGGGAATCACATATACATAGTTTTTTTATGCGTGACACAATCACTGTTACCAGAATTGACGATTTCTCTGCATTTTGACGATTTTCACCTCTCAAAATGCACTAGTGACGATTTTAGGTCCAGAAATGACGATTTTTCTAAATTTAACATATATGGAAACTTTTTTTAGTATTGCATTTTTAGAGTTGGTTTTTTGTTATGTTATGATTTTTTTGTGTTCAAAATGTTAAATTCTGATATTTATACATAAAATGTTTCTATGTATAACAAAAATGCTAATTATTTTTTTTATAAATTATCTGTTTTAAAAATAAATATATATGTACGTATGTGAATTCTGATTTCATTTTAAGTTGTTTTAACTTTTATTTTTAATTTTAATGGTTTTCATGTTTAGGCTATATAATGGGTGTTTTTTATTGAGGTATAGAACTTTAAGTTGGCATCACTTTTTTAACTGGCGGCCATTTTGTCAGCTGTCAAGTGATTAATATTTAGTTTGGTTTGCCATTTCATCATGAACAGGTTGACAAAAGAACAACGCTTGCAAATCGTGCAAATTTATTTCGAAAATAATGGTTCAGTTCGCGAAGTTTGCCGCAAGCTCCGTCCATTTTATGGTCGACATAATCGTCCATCAGAGCAATTAATTCGGTTAACCATGGATCGTTTTCGCACTACGTTTACTCTATGTGATGATACGCATCCGCAGAGACGTCGAACAGTGCGCACCGAAGAAACAATTGCCGCTGTAGAGCAAAGTGTTGAAGAGGACCCGAATGAATCGATTCGCCACCGTGCACAGCAATTGGAGCTTTGTCCATCAACTTTATGGAAGATTTTGCGCAAAGATCTTAACTTGCGACCTTACAAGATCCAGCTTGTGCAAGAATTAAAGCCGCGAGACCATGCAATGCGTCGTGATTTTGGTGTATGGGCCGAAAATGAGATTGATCTCGATGCTGATTTTCATCGCAAAATTCTGTTTAGTGATGAGGCTCATTTTTGGTTGAATGGCTACGCCAACAAGCAAAATTGCCGCATTTGGAGTGAAGAGAATCCACATGAGATCCTTGAGACGCCATTACATCCACAAAAACTGACTGTTTGGTGTGCTCTATGGGCTGGTGGAGTCATTGGGCCATACTTCTTCCGAAATAATGCTGGAGAGTCAGTTACCGTTAATGGAGACCGGTATAGAGCCATGATAACCGACTATTTTGTTCCCGAATTGGATGGCATGAATGTGGATGAGTTGTGGTTCCAACAAGACGGCGCTACATGCCACACAGCGCACGTCACAATCGATTTATTGAAGGAAACATTCGATGAGCGCATAATTTCGCGGAATGGACCTGTCAATTGGCCACCAAGATCGTGTGAATTGACACCATTGGATTATTTTCTTTGGGGATATGTGAAGCCGCTCGTCTACGCCAACAAACCAGAAACGTTAGGGGACTTGGAAGCCAACATTTGTGGCGTTATTGCCAACATACGGCCCCATATGCTCGAAAAAGTGGTTGAAAATTGGACCTGTAGAATTGGCTTTATTCGAGCCAGCCGCGGCGGCCACATGCCCGAAGTCATATTTAAACATTAATGGCATAAAATTATCCTTCCAATAAAGCCAAATTGATGGACATTAAAACGATTTTCTTGTGTTTTATTTCAATTCAAAGTTATATACCTCTAAAAAAACACCCGTTACATATATTTAATGTATATGTGCATATTTGTTGAAAGCATAGTTAATAAGTTTGAACCATAGTAATACTTTTTGTAATAAAACAATATAAATACAAAAAAATTGAATATTTGTAATTTGACGTTTTTTTGACGATTTCCTAAAATTACTTGACGATTTTGACGATTTTTTGCACAGAAATCTGTAGTTTTTGACGATTTCACCCCTAGAAGTTCTGGCAACAGTGGACACAATAACTAAAGTAGAACAATCAAAACTTTCAACAGTCATTTTCCTTTTACAAAAGAAAAAAATTTTAATTGACAAAGGGCTAGTTCTGCAGCTGCGAGCACGGTTTTGCCTATATACAGGGTGGGCCAAAAGAAACCAAGGGGTGTAAAAGTTTAATAACTTTTTTGTTTATTAACTTTTTTTTATTTTTTCTTTCAGATTATATAATATACAAAATGGAAATTTTTTACACTAAGTATGAAAAATGATGTCTCTTAAATGACCACCGTTTTCAGCTTCGCACTGATGGGCTCTTTTTAGAGCATTTTCCATAACATCTTTCAAAACTTGTGGCTGTAGCGTTCGAATTTCTGCAACAATGTTTGCCTTGAGTTCAAGGATTGTCTCTGGCTTGTTCACATACACTCGCTCCTTCAAAAAACCCCAAAGAAAATAGTCGGGTGCTGTCAAATCTGGCGATCGCGCTGGCCAAATAATTTCCGAATTTCGAGAAATTATTCGCTCTCCAAAAATTTGACTTAAAAGTGCCATTGTGTCTCGGGCAGTATGGGCAGTGGCTCCGTGCTGCTGAAACCACATACCAGGTCTGTTTTCAAGAACAGGACGTAAAAAATTTTCTATCATAAACCGATACCGCTCTCCATTTACGGTTACAGCACTTACATCTTCATTCTCGAAGAAGTAGGGCCCAATGACATTTTCAGATGTGATCCCACACCATACTGTACACCTGATGGGGTGCAATTGGCGTTGATGAATGGCTCTTGGATTTTGAGAACCCCAGAACCTACAGTTCTGCTTATTAACAAAGCATTTCAAATGAAAATGAGCTTCATCACTCATAATCAAATTTTCAATAAAGTTGATTTCATTTCTGCCCAACTCTTGAAATTTAACTGCAAAATTTAGACGTTGCCGATGATCTGCGGGTTTTAATTCTTGGACCAATTGCACCTTATATGGGTATAACTGTAAATCTTTTTTTAAAATGCGCCGTAGTGACGTACGAGACATTTCTAGCTGAGCAGAACGCCTTCTGCCAGATGTTTCTGGTGCTTCGTTAACACTTTGCTGTACTCGTTCAATATTTTCCGCAGTGCGACTTAAACGTGGTCTACCGGTTCGAGGCAAATCTCTTACGCTGCCATGTTGGTGATGACGATTAAATAAGCAACGAATCATCGCTTCAGAGGGCGAAATTCTGACGTTAAAATGTTGACGATATGCTCTTTGCGTTAAAATAATTGATCTCTGGTTTAAATAATAAAATTCTATTGTTCTGGTTCTCTATTCAGTTGTGAACCTCTCCATTACAAATTCTACAAGTGTTGTCTATATAATCTGAAAGAAAAAATATAAAAAAATTAATAAACAAAAAAGTTATTAAACTTTTACACCCCTTGGTTTCTTTTGGCCCACCCTGTATATATACATATATTTTCGCGGTATTATCATGATGGTAATATCATCTCCATTATAAAGTATGACTGCCACACTACTCTGAGTGATTTTTAAAAACTGAAATGTTACCAGTACTACAATATTATGTCAATATCCACGATTAATTATTTTCCTGATACATGCAAAATGTTAGAGCTCAAAATGAAAGTCTCTCCCCACGAAATTCTGTCCACAAATTAGAGACGAAATTCCCATTTTGGTGACAAATCCCCTAATCTGGTGGCACTGGTCCCCGACCACTTTTTTTACAATGGTATAAATGGGAAGCTTTACCGTCTTAGACAAAAAAAATTGTTACAATCGGTCTAAAATGTACCGAGTTATGAAGTAACACCCACTCAAAAAAAAATAATAATAATAATTAGAGACGAATTTTAACCCTGCTCCTTTTTTTGACGTCGGTTAAAAATAATGTGAACTTTGTTAAACATATTTGAAAAATGGCACCATAAAATGACAATAAAATAAATGCTATATACATATGTACTCAGCATTAGTAATGAAGAAAAACTGTCGTTGCTTAAAAATGCAGTCTACTTTTTGTAGGAAAAAACTTGAAAAACAAGTGCATACTTTGTGGCTGTGCATATAATTAGCAGCTCCGCAAAAAAAAAAAAAAACGTAAGGCGAGGCATTAAAAATGAACATATACATATTCAAAGTATAAAAATGGAAATTTAATTTAATTCAATTTTGTTGTCAATCAATCTTTATTCCATCATTTAACTGGTATTTACGTGATTGAGGGTTCTATGAAATCCATGAAGGCTCATTATATTTTAAAAAATGCTTTTGTCATCGTTCTTTCTTTCTTTCATATTTTTCATGAACCAATAGACGAAACCTTTTTGTGTAACAAAATAAATTCTGGTTATTTTATAATTTTTTTCAGACATCTGCATAGGAAAAAAATAAACATATTTTGATTTATGTCTGTCAGTGTGTGCTTAATAAAGAATATTAAGAAATATTTATATTTATATAGGAATGTCATGATTTATTAGACGTTGTAGAGATGAAAGGAACAAATCTCTAAGTGTTGTTGTTGTCGTTGTTATTTATTTTTTTATAAAATAAGAAAATTTGTTTTGATGGAATTATTAAAAAGTAAATTTAGCTTTATTTCTTGATTGTTTTTCAACATTAATGAGATGTATACATATAAATTATGTATATATAAACAATATTTATCATAATGCACACTCCAATGATTTTTGTGCTTTGAATTTAATTGGTATACTAGAAAGCAAAATATGTCTTTCTAAAAGGATTTTGCCAAGACAACAGTTCTTAATTAAAGTTGATGCAAATTAAAAGTAAATAGTTTTATTAAGAAATATTATTTAATATGCAATATGAAATTACATAAATCCCGCAGCCAACAATATTACTTCTATGGTAAAATTTTTAGAAGTTTTTATGATTTTTGAAATTATTTAAGATTTATTATTATTATTATCATTATTATTGTCATAATTTTTTTATAAAATGAGTGTGCAGTTAGATTTTAAAATTTATAACCTTTGACATAAATCTTGTGCTTTAACAGAGCTCTGTTAGCGTTTTAACAGCGCTCTTTTAAGTTATAAATAAATATTCTATTAATGCATTCCAAAAGGATTTTTCCAGTAAATAAGGCAACTGAGACGGAAAAAAGGTGTTCCTTAAGCATGAGTTTTAACTAGAAATTGACAAGTTTTCAACTTGGCGCTTTTTAAGGAATACGCACTTTTTTGGAAAGAAGTTCGAGTTTTCAGTAGTTTTTCGTAAAACATTAAATTGGCCCTACACAGAGAAAAATATTCCTGCAATAAACAACTTTATTTGAAAATGAAACCAAAAATCAAATAGAAATGTATTTGAGTCAAGTAAACTTTCGTTTCAAAATAAAATATAAACAAGAAACAACTTTAATTGAAAATAAAACCAAAAATCAATTACAAAAGTTTTTAAGTCAATTAAATTTTTGTTTAAAAATTTAATTAATTACAAAATTTAATTGACTCAAAAACATATTTAATTGATTTTAGGTTTTACTTTCAATTAAAATTCTTTATTGCAGGAATATTTTATTTTGACTTAAATACATTTTTAATTGATTTTTAGTTTTATTTTCAAATAAAGTTGTTTAATGCAGGGACATTTTTTTCTGTGTACAATATTAAAATTTTCTTAGATGTAACTAAATTTTCCTGAGAACGTGTTGCTGCAAGCGGACAATAGTGATCACATATTATGGACCAACATTTTTTAGAATAAATTTTTTTTCAAAATATTTGCAAACAATATTTGTTAGAGAATTTATATTTTTAACCGTCTTCAAAAAAACAATTAACAATTCGTTTAAATTTTTTTTTTTGGAGTGTTACTTCACAACTTGGTACATTTCAGACCGATTGTAAAAATTATTATTTTTTTTTTGTCTGAAAGGGTATAACTTCCCATTGGTCCTATTGTAAAAAAAAGTGGGCGGGGAAAAGACGACAATTTTTTTTAATTTAATTTTATGATGTTCTATTTATTTAATTGCTTCGAAACCTATAAAACCTCTATGATTCCTGTAATAACACAATTTTAAAGTTGAAAAAATGGGCGGAGTTACGCCCATTAAAATTTATTATAATTGTTCATCTGATGCTACTTAGCCGATTTTTATGAAACGTGCAACACACCTTGAGCTTTAACAGTTTTTTCATTAAAAAAATGGGCGGAGTCACGCCCATTAAAATTCAATATTTTATTTTAAGTGGTTATACTTTACCGATTTTTACAAGACTTAACAAGCAGCCTGAGCTCTGAAAAATACACAATCTTGGTCTTAAAAAATGGGCGGAGACACGCCCATTAAAATTTAATTTTATTTGTCAAGTACTTTTTCTTACCTTTTTCTATCCGATCTTTGTATTGAAGTCGGTTCTTTTTGGAAGAAAGAATTATATTATTTTTAATATGCTTTTTTAGTAAATATTAAGTTATAAAGCTTTTTGGCACAGTATAGAGTTTATAAATTGCTTTTTTCATCTCTGTGATGCAATAAGTTGCACATCATTGAAATTTTAGAATTTTATCGATTTAATTTTGCTGGCAGCACTGTTGCTTGATTTGTTTTACTCCTGTATATACTCACGTAAAGCCAAATAAATACTCAGAGTATTTTTATACTTATGCGTATGAATGTGGCGGATAAAGTGTAAAAATATTAATTATAGTGTCTGGTGCTGTTAAGGAATGTTTGTCTATAGTTATACATAAAACTCGTTGAGTAAATCTGCTTATGTTTATGGTTTTTATTTTTAACTTGAACTATATTGTTTTCTATCGTTAAATTAAATTAAAATAATTATCTTTTAAGTGCGAAAGTAAGGACTAGCTTTAAGAGAGGCATTTAAAAAGATTACTGCCATAAAATTTTATTTGTGCGTTTCTCAACAGTTTAAATGTCAATAATGAAATCATGACACGAGCACGTTTTAATACAAAGTCGTAATAAAAAATATAAATAAAATATTAATTTATTTTAATATTCGTACAACAAACTGCTAAGCTGCTGAAATATGTGTCACGTAGCATATAGTTTTTATGTGTTTAAGTATTGACATTGGTGAACATCTTACAATCATGTGTGTTAAATGTTTTACATAAACTATACACGTTTACTGCAAAAAATTTTAAACTTATATTTATGCAATTGAAGACAGTGTCGTATCAGTGCTATTTTTTAATATTTCATACAGTGGAGTTTGTGCAAATAAAAATCATGCACCCTATACCACTGCACAACACCACTTACACCAACTTTTAAGAAATAAGGGATTTTTAAAATGCCTTACTATAGCGAAATCTACTAAAAACAAACACTAAACAACACTGTTGGCAAGACATTTGTTTCAGTTATTGCAGGTATAGAAGTAAAGAAGAAAATACTTCGTGACGGATGAATTTGTGATGCTTGCCTCTGCATACGATGGGTGCATATACAAATGTCATGCATGTACATACACACACACGTTGTGTGTATGATCTTTTATTTTTTTTTTGCGCACATACAAACGCACACACATACGTTGATATTAGTTATGTGCGATTGGTTTAAAAAACCGCCCTTAAACACATAATAAATAGCTTAGCATCTACTTCTTACACACACACACTCAAACGTACAAGCAAGCATATATGCATCAACACTACTTCTTTTGAATGCTTGCTACGAACAAGAAGTCTTCGTGACATCGCTTATTAACGCTCATATACACGAACACCAACTCATCCATCTGGCTTCGCTTATTGAACAATAGCATTTATTATTGGTTTAGTATAATACACGACATGAGAATTAGAGTTGAGCGATATTTAGAAACCTGTTACTTTTTCACAGCGATTGAAAAATCACAAATCACAACTGTGACTGAATTTATCAAGTAACAGGTTTTGAAAATATAGTTCTTTTATGCAAACTGTGATTGTTCTTGCATGCTTACTTTACAATAAATAAAGCTATAACATTAATTTTTTTTATACCTTCAGCTTTTGTCAAGAAAAAAATCATCAAATCGCGTCAAATCATCTTTTCTGGCAACTATGTACAACTCGCATTTTTATATTTGCAATTTTATTGTCTCTCTGCCTCTTATATATTTTTTTTATTTACTCCCAATATTTGAACGGGGTTGATTGCTAATTGCTTGTTGTTGCTGCTAGTACCCAGTGGGATTTTGAGTTAACTCGAGCTAGTTAATTATCAGCCAAAAATTAGTCAGAGGTGGTTAAAATCAGCACTCATTTTGCATGTTAAAAGTGATCAGATTTAACATTGAGTGGCCGCAGGACGAGTGCACCAGTTTTGAACTAACCATTAGTTAGCTCATTATGAGCTAGCTTGTGCCAAATAAAAAAAATAGAAACAAAGTGTTATTTTTAGTTAATTATGATTCAGCTTATTATTTATTAACATTTTATAGTCAGCTTAAAGTTTAAACAATTTTAAATTATTTTTTTAAGAAACGAGAACGGCTATCGAACCGTGATAACTTTGTTTGTCAGCCATCATACCTAACACTTTGCCATCGCGCCATATAAAATATGAACGGCACAGAGTTATTATAAACATGAATTTATGCTGACATCTTCTCTCTGAATTTTGACTGTATCAGCTTTGAGTTAGCTAAAAGTTAGCTCAAAACTTATCGTAGAAGGTAGTTGTACAAAAACAACTCACTAATCTCTGCATCAGTTTTGAGTTAGCTTAAAGTTAGTTCAATACTTATCGGGAAGAAGACAGTTGTGCAAAAAACAACTTACTCACATCTGTATCGTTTATGAATTAGTTCAGAAGCTAGTTGTAAATAAGTTATCAAAAAGCCACCCATATTTTGAGCTAGCTAATAAAAATCCGACTGGGTATTTATCAAAACACCAATACTAATAAATACTTTTAAGGCAGAAGAGCTGAAGTGTGTTAAGCATTAAACACATTCACCACAGCAGGCTACACGAACACACGACTTCAAATGCCGCTAGCAGCATTTGTCGCCTCGTAGCCGGCTACCTAATTATTTTGGAGACGGCAGCAGCACCATCTGCAGCTGATATTCAAGTACAAATACATTGTTCAGTATTGCCACTTTTATATATTTTTCATTTTATAAAAGTTAATTGTTCTTTTAAAATGTACTTATTTCACGTAAAAGTACAAAAATGAATCAATTTCTTAATTAGTTCAATTGGACTACAACGACAAAATCAGCATAGACAACAACCTGCCGCTATGTTGCCTTGGTGTCTTCACAAGAATTATTCTCATATAAACATGTGTATTCTATCCTTGACATTTGGTAGTCGGTAGCTTGCTGTGGTGAATGTGTTTAATGCTTTAAACCGTAATCACAATCACTGTTTAATTTCACTGCTGCTCTACTTATTAGATTTTCTCAAAATAACAGAACTGCTACAAACAAAATACTGCTAAACTGTGATCACAGTCACAGTTTAAAAGAACAGCGATTTAGAAATCACGTTCACAAGGAGCAACATTATTAAAAAATCACGCTATAGCTCATCACTAATGAGAATACATTAAAAAAACAAGACGCATTTAAATTTCAAGACTGTTTAGGCAGGCCTCTAGTCCACATGCATTGCATCTCTAGTTTTTTTTTTAACGTGCATCGATTTACCCAATTCGATAGTAGAATAAAAAAATGAGAAAAACTATCATCAAGATTCCAACTGGGATTTTATTGTTAACAAACTGAGTTAGAAAAAAAAATTAAATAAAAATAAACCGCTTTTGTTGTGCAAAAAAATATTTTGAATGGAAAATATTCAAGCAAATCCTTTGCTATAAATGCTGCTTGCATTTGAATGAAAACAATTTTAGTTTGAATGAATTTAAACCGCTGTGAATTGAGAATGTGTGCATGTATCTGTGTAAAAATGCAATAATCTAAACAAATAAGATACATTTAGTGGATGGATGTATGAAATAAACAACAACACTGAACAACACACCAGGGACTTCCTCTCTGACCTGAAAGTTATTCTAGGAAAACAATACATTATCCGGGACAAAGGAAAAAATGAGCACAAAGTTATTGTTTATTTGAATAATGTTAAATAAAGGGGTGGGGGTGGGGGGGGGGGGGGAAAGAACATCGAGCTTTATTTGAAAACCAATTTTTGACAGCATAATAAAACATTTGAACAATTCATTGCAAATAAAACAGCATGAATAAATTTTGCTTAACTGCATGGCATTCACTTTGAAGGTCATTTCAAAGATTTACTGACATATTTTGGAGTAATGCTAATATTATTCCAAAAGAAGGTCTGGGTGCTATCTCCTCACTGACATACACTTTTGTTTACAGGGCGCAATTTTAGCAACAATAGTGGAAATATTTTATATATAATCGTACTTATGTTCCCACAAAAAACATCATTCACCCTTATTCTATTTGGCGCCGGCAACATTGTCGTCAATTTTGAATCAACATCAATATAACACAACATTCAAGGCGAATTCACATAAGGTGATCTTAATTCGCCAGCTGACATAAATTCCCTGCTGTCAAATGAACCAAAACATTAAGAAATATTTTGACAGCAGGAAATTTTACACTAACAAATATATAAGGCGAATACTCAGAGTTGCAAATCAAGACCACCTTATATCAATTCGCCTTGACAACATTAATGCAAACTTTGTATTCTTTAACAGTGTTATGACGACGTTGCCTGTTTATCGATAAGCACAATACACATTTCCAATATTTGAGTCAGCTGATTCATTTTGTTTACTATTTTTGGTAAAAGTGTTTTTGTTATTCAAAAAAAAAATCTTTTTAAATAAATTAAAATGAAAATGTTTTTCTTTCCTATTGGGACGATGAAAATAAAAAAATTTAAAAGTGAAAATAAGATTTCTCAGACAAAAGTCATGCATTTGCCAGTAAGGAAAAGTAAGTGATAAATTCTGTCATGTTTTTGGAAAATAAAGAGTAATGCTCATCCTTTTAATATTTTAAAGTTATTTTCGGTGGTTTTGAAACAAAAGGGATCAGATCACGTTTATTGGAGATTAGAGCTTCCTCCGCCTTCAGTTGCTTCACACTCAGCACTGTTTGCAAACTTTTTTTTTTAATTTAAGCCTCAACTGCCGCCAGACCTGTTAAAATAATTTTATCATACAGTATACTTTCCCAACACACTATTTACCTCATATTTTGCCATCCGCCACTAGTTCTAATTGGTGGACCGAGGGAATTTAGTGCAGTCGCAACACTTTCCCACTGTACCTTGAAATAATTAGGAACACTACCCCTGCGGAATCCTCTAGCAAAAGAAGGACTTTTTTCAACTCTTCCACAATCTTTCCAAATTGGTTGGGGTTGGTAATTTTAATTTTGTCCATATTAAATTTTTCACTTGTTTTAAGAAATTTTTTCAAATAAATATGGGGTTATCCATTTCGTGGTTTCAAAAGTATAGGACTGGAATTCGACATCTGTCAAACTAAGTTGTTAAACCAATTTTTTTCTTTTCAGTTGAAAGTCAGATATTGACGAAAATGGATCGCTATCTATCACACGACGCATAAAAATTATCAAAACATACTACAAAAATGGTAATTCTGCCGCAGCCACATATCGTGCTTTAAGAAAAGATTTGAAAAGACTGGAGCGGTTACAAATATTGTAAGGCCTGTGCATCATCGTTTCGCTCGTTCCGCTGAAAATATCGCTGCTGTAAGTGAAAGTGTTGCCGAAGACCCGATTCCTCGTCGTTCTCAGGAATTAGGACTGCCTTACCGCACATTATGGCGTATTTTGCATTTAGATCTACACCTTCATCCATATAAAGTCCAGCTCGCACAAGAACTGAAGCCAGCTGACCATTCACAACGTCGTAGCTACGCGGAATGGGTGCTTGAACAACAGGCGGTGGACGGCGATTTTTCGAACAAAATTTTCTTCAGCGATGAAGCACATTTCTCACTCGGTGGGTATGTTAATAAACAAAATTGTCTTATTTGGGGTTCTAAGAATCCTCAAGTAATTGAAGACAGGCCATTACATCCAGAAAAAGTCACTGTTTGGTGCGCTCTTTGGTCCGAAGGTGTGATTGGACCTTACTTCTTCGAAAACGACGATGGAATGACTGTCACCGTCAATTCGGAGCGTTATGGTCATATGATAACCGACTTTTTTGCCTGCTATTGAAGAATACGAATTGGAAAATATGTGGTTTCAACAAGACGGTGCCACATACCACACAACTCGAGCGAATATGGCTTTATTACAAGAGGCATTTCCTGGCCGCGTAATTTCTCGTCGTGGCGATATCAACTGGCCACCAAGATCATGCGATTTGCCAACATTACATTTTTATATTATTCTTCGAATTTGGTAATTTTTTTTTGTTTTTGACAATATATAAATATTAAGTTCGTGGGAATTTTTTGTTGTGGCTATTTTTTACTTCTCATAATTTCGCAATTTATTTGAGCTTTTTTTATTTTGGCGAATTTTCGTTTCGGCATTTTTTTAATTGTGGGTTTCTTAGTTTCACTGCTTTAAGGTTTCCAAGATACAGCAAGTTGTGAAAATTACATAGTAAAAATTACCCTAACTGATGGAATACCCTTTAATTTTTTTTTTGTTAAATTCAGTGTTACTTGGTGTAGTATGCAAAAATGCATTAACTTTAAAATTTTAAAATGTCTATATATAATTGTCTCTGTGCATTGCATTAGAATTTTTCGTTGCTCGCTTTAAAATACCCTTTAATTTGTAACTGTCATTCATATATTCGCTGTTATAGTGGCCAAAGTTTTAAGTATTTTGTGAAAATTACAGATCCGAAGGTCTAACGGTTCTTGCGAAAATAGCATGTGGCCGAAGACAGACAAACAAGCAGACGGTTTTTATAGCGAAAATAATACGCTCTTTTTAAAGAAAAAGTCATGGAATCATCAAACTGCTTAAGCGTTTGGAATTAAATTTAATTGTGTTTTGCAGTTCTTAAAAAGTAAATAAGTCATTACCACGGAAACCACAAATATGCTCTAAAAAAAGTGTTTTATGCGCATTCAATATGCACTAAAAACTTGAAAATATGCACTAAAAACTCAAAAAATATACTCTTAAAAATTAAATAAATTGGTTTATTTCTAAATGAAAATATATTTTTTATTAAAAAATTCAACAAATTTTTGCATATAAAATAAGACAAAAAAAAAAAAAAAAAAAAAAAGGAAACAAAAAAATTAACAAGGAATAACTGATGTATTAAAAAAAATAATTTGGGTTTGAAGTATACGTTAAAACGAAATTTGCACACAAACGTTGACTAAAGGAAAAAATAATAATATATTTAATATTTTTTTTTATACTCCCGTAAAAATTTTACTTCAACTTCAAGAGAGATCACGATATCAGAACTTTGGAAATGTATTTTGAATAAATAATACAAGCTTTTTATTTATAATATTTATTGCAATAAACAAGAAATTATTGACCTAAATTTTCAAATAAAAATCGTTGCTTGCCACATCTAAATAAACTTTTATACATGTGCAATGTTTCTTCAACTTCTACTCGGGGTGAAGCCCGTCACAAATGGCAAAAAAATTAATTCAACTACATGGAGCATTGAAAGAGAGATTTAGATGTCTAAAAATAAAAATTAAAAATTTGACCAACAGATAAGGCTTGTAAGCATATTAAAATAATAAAAAAAAAAATATCTATAAAGCATCAGAATATGCCCTAAAAGCGGAAATTATGCGCTTTAAAAACAAAAAAATATGCTAAAAATATGCATGTAAGACTGGTATATGCAAAAACATGATTTAAAGGGTAAAATATGCAAAAATATGCATTAACAAATTGATGTCAAAATGCATAAAAAGCTCTGAAACGGATAAATACCCTGCAGAAAGTGCGAATAGTGAAATTGTAGTGATCTACTAGTGACATTGTCAGTAGTACTACTGACCAGGTGTACCCAAGCCAATGTAATCATCTGTTGACATTTAACATTAGCTTGTCATTGAAAATCCACCACTAGACTGTAGCACTACTGACTAAGTAGTTATTTTGGGACCAACTGGAGACATTACCACCAAAGATTCACTAGTAAATTTCAGGGGCTCTAGTCTACAATATCGATATATCCTGAGTCGTTGACAATAGTAAAATTATAGTGATTTTCTAATGACATTGTCAATAGTGCAACTGACTAGGTGTACCCAAGCCAGTGTAAATGCCTATTGACACATAACATAGTGTTGTCATTCAAAATCTACCAGTAAACTTTAGCACTATTGAGAAGGTAGTTCTTTTACGACCATATGGAGATATTTGAACCAAAGATTCACTAGTAGATTTTAGTGACCCTCGTCTACATATATTTTTTTAATATTATTGCACAACATAATAAAAAAGAAAAACAAACTATTGACGCGTTCATTGACAATATCACCAGAAATACACTAGAACTGTCGTCTCTAACGTATCTCTACTCACGCATAAAAGGAAAGTTGTCGACATTTTAACTAGTGCAATTGTCGCTGGAGAAAGAGTATTGACATAGAGACATAGAGGGTATATTGTCCCCAAATTAATACGTCACACAAGAAAAAACATGCAATTGCATATTTGCGGTTTCCCTGGTCATTACTTTAATTATTAATCAATTAATTCTTGGCATTTTTACTCTTCTAAAAAAAACCTAAATTGTCAATTTATTAACAAGCAATTACATGCCAGTTAGCAGCTTATTTAATTGCTATTAATTTTGATTTTAAAGCCAAGTTAAATAATTATAATAATAAGCCTGTTGAACCGTGACAAATGAGCGGAAATTAAGAGAATTTCTTAATAAGCAAGTAACAAGTTGTTTTCTTTGAAGAACTGCCTTATCGACATTTTACAAATGCGCATGTTCGGCACAAGCATCCTCCAAAGAGATTTATGATAAAATTTAAATGTCTTGAATAAAACAATAACATTAATAAATCATAAAGTAAACTAAACGGTTTTACTGTTCATATTGTTCTTTTTTTTCTCATAAAAGTGTATGCGAAATATATGCGTTAGCCAAAAGCCTTTCATGTTGCATATAATATAGAAACTTGTATTCGTTCGGGAAGAATACATATTACTTCATTTTCATTTTGTATTAAAATATATTTATTTAAATAGATATTAAATATTTTTGCCTTAGATTTTTGTTTTGCTTTTTTTTTATTATTATTATTTTTTTTTTTTTTTTTTTTTTTTTTTTTTTTTTTTTTTTGCCAAAACCGATATTAATATTATGTGTTTATATTTTGATGCAGGATATCAAATATTGTAAATAGCCCACAGTATATGAAAAACATAAACAACATTTCACAGTTGTGTGCAACAACCAGTTACACGGACACACCACACACACACACACACACAGATACACGCATACACGCTTACTATAATACAACAGGCACTGACACAACCTTTCAAGATTCATTCAGTTCGTTTTCAGCTTTCGCAGGCGTTAGATGGACTGTAAATAATAACGGAACCAAAACTCATACACACACGCAGACATTAGAAGTGGTGCCAAAGTAGTTGTTGTGCATAAAATACGATATTTATAGTAATTTTTAAAAGAAAAAAATATTATTTGCTTTTAAATAAATTCAAAAAAATAAAAAATAAATAAAATAATAATCAAACAGTGAAAATAAATTTAATAATAATAGAGAAATAAATTAAAACTTAAAATAGTGTATACAAGAAAAATTTAATATTAATGTCTCACACAAGTCTAAATTTAAAAAAAAAATAATATAAATATTTCACATTCTTTGAAATAAGTGTATGTATGTATGTGTCTGTGTACTATTGTAATGATAATTTGTAAATGGATCGAAAAAGTTTGATTTTTTTTCATGATATTGCTGTCGCTGTTGCTGATATCCTTCCATCTCCTGTGTAACAGACTTTAAATAGCATTTTGATAGTGTGTGTGTGTGTGTGTTATTTGCCAAGCTTCTTATTACCTTTTTTTTCTTCAAAGTATCCACTTACATTGAACCAACATCGATTATTATTAATTTTTTTTCTTCTTAAATTTATATATTCATGGAATACACAGAGAATACTTGGGCGTCTCTACTTGTGCTTTTATTTCTCGCTACTTGAATAAACCTTTTTAAATTACTATAAAGCCAATGATTATGCTAATTATTTCATATTTCAACATTCTATAAGATACTTAATAACAAAGTTAAAATTTACACAACAAAAAAAAAACGACTATTATAAACGAAGAAAAACCCAGTGTAAAAGAAAGAAAAATAATTATTCCTTTTAAAGTTGTTTAAAGTAAAAAAATTATTATATATCGAAAAAAAAACGCAACGTAAGGATTTTTATTTGAAATTCAACATTTAGTGTCAAATATATTTTAAAAACGAACTCCATAAAGAAATTTACTTAACATATCCTTACCAAAAAAATTAAAAATTTAACAAATTTATTTTAGTCATCAAATTGCTGGAATCAAGAAAAAAATTTTCCTGCTCAATCTTGTTGCTCCAACAAAATAATGATTGATGTTTTAATCATCTAAAAGGGATATATTGAAAACAAGGTAAATTTTTTTTAAATTATAAATAAATTCAGTAAAGTGCGACTCTGACTCGCACACGAAGGGTTCCGTACGAACACTAGATATGTAATTTAATACAAACTTCATCCTACATAATATATAGTTTTGGCATTTTTTTCGTTTTTGGGGTCTTTTCGGCTTTTTTGTTTTGGCAGTTTTTGCGTTTTACGGTTTTGGCGATTTTTATAAGTTTTGGCTCTTTTTTTAGTTTTGACACTTTATTTTTTTATTTTTGGCGATTTTTTTAATTTTTGCGATTTTTTTTTATTTAAAATTTTTTTTAGTTTTGGCGACATTTTTGCGTTTTGGCAATTTGTTTTCGATTTTTGGCGTTTTTTTCATTTTGGCGTTTTTTTTTCATTTTGGCGATTTTTTCGAATTTGGCGATTTATTTTAGTGTAAGAAATTTTTTTTTAGTTTTGGCGATTTTTTTTAAATTTTTGTGATTTTTTTTGGTTTGGCGATTTTATAACTTTCGGTTTTTTTAGTCTTACCGTTTTTGAAAATTTCAAGTTTTTGGCGATTTTTTTAAGTTTTGCAATGAAATATGAGAAACGATTGTAATGTGTATAAAATTATTGTTTTATTGTTGATAAATACATTTGTAAGTATCATTATTTATTATCCATATTTCCGATTTTTTCATTTTCTATTCAGGTTAGCATGAAGTTATATCACTCTACCAGAGTGTGTTTAGCTATTCTTGTTTATATTTTCATAAAAATATTTTTATATATTTTTAATTAATTCAATAAGAATTGAAAATACCGCACTTAAGCGATATTAAGGAATTATTCATAATTAAAATTATGGGAATTTTTATATTTTGGTTGTAATTTCTCGGCCTTATTTTTAATATGACCACTATAAGGTTTTATAGTTTTTGTATTTATTTAACCTTTCAAGGAAATTACATTGCTTTAAAATATAAATAAAAGGAGTTTTTTATAACCTCCGACGTTTTGTTGGGATTTTCAAAAATTTTCAGGGATAATTATTTTTGCTGAAATCTGGTAACAATGTTAGTAATTAATGTCGATATGTGACGCGCAAAACAGAAAGGGACCTAAGGGTAAAAACCTGTTTAGTTCAGGAGAGCCATTTTAAAGATTTAGATACGTGTATCTTTGGTGTACCATCACTGAATAAAACGCGCATATCTCTGGGAGGGAACACTTTTGGGGCATTGGATCGGTCTCATTCGATGCTCAGATGTTGTCCACATCAAAAAAAAAAGGTGAAAATAGATTTCTCTTTACCCTTAGGTCATTTCCTCTATGCGCTGTCACATATCAGTATCATACTTAATGTTACCAGATGGTTTTTGCAAAAAGCGGGACATGATCGATCAAAAAGCGCCATTTTGAAGCCATATTTATAGCCATAACGCTTTAACTCTCACCATAGAAACCAATTGAATTTTGGTTTGGTTATGACTATGGCATTTAAGCTTTGCAAATACAGTCGATTACGCTTTAGCGCAACACGCTTTACTGAAAAAACTTGGATTACTGAAAGCGAAACAAATCCCCGCACTAATTTTAAGTGCAGCTAGTCTTATTCACTTCGCTTTAGCCAGACATCGCTTTACTGAAAATATCGTATTACTGAAAACCAAAAGCAAGCCCACAACTACGTTTTGTATGAAACTTACTTCAATTTAACAAACTTATTTATTAGAAATCGATTGCAAATCATAAGGCTGAAAAAATTGTGCATGTTTTGTCCGTTAAAAAACTAAATGGCAAAATGTATTTTTTCTTTTCGCTTTTACGTACTTAAGTATATTTTTTTCTATTATATTGTCAATACAAGTGGCTAGAAATTTACTGATAAGCGGTACGCTTAACTGTAACAAATTTGAGTAATCCAAACTACGTTTTAGAGAAAAAATCGGATAACTGAAAAAAATTGGGCTTTGGTTATTTCCAGTAAAGCGGAGTCGACTGTAGAAGCTTTTTTTACCTTTTCTATAAATGTAAATGTTATACTGGGTAATAAAAAATATAAATAAAAATATTAGGTTTTAAGTAGATTTCTTACAAATCTACTGGACAAAGTAGACTTCGTTTTGTCTGGGAAATCTAGCAAAAAGCAACTAGATTTGTAGACAATATAAATGCCATATTTAGTCCTTTATATCTATCATAAACTACTAGTAGTTTAAACTTTAAATCATGCTGTTTTTGACTCATTTTATTTAGGAGTAAAATGAGTCAAAAACAGCATTTATATGTTTATAAGAACATAAAAAGAAAATTAAGAGAAAAGTTGTCATAAAAATAACGATGAAGACAATATTGATATAAATGCAAAAGGAGCCGAAATTCACTTAGATAATAAATTTAATCTAATATGTGAAAAGCAGAGCATACTTAATCGCCTGCACAACTGATGTAAGCTTATCAACAAAGTCAAACAAAAAACAAACAAATATATAAAAAAATCGACTTAATACATGAAATATCCTTAACCACTTCTTAGCAACATTTTCTTTGCATTTATAAAATGTGTAAGCCAGGCACTGTCAGATTATGGATTACATTTTTTTTACGGACAAGAGAAAATGCTAATGTGCTGGAAATGGCCATTAAATAGCTCAGCAAAAATTCTGCAAAATTAATGGAGTTAGATGAAAGAATAAATTTTTAAATGAACAACTATAGGGTGTTTTTTTCAGAGGTATAGAACTCCGAATTGAAATAAAACACAAGAAAATCGTTTTAATGTCCATCGATTTGGCTTTATTGGAAGGATAATTTTATGCCATTAATGTTTAAATATGATTTCGGGCATGTGGCCGCCGCGGCTGGCTCGAATAAAGCCAATTCTACAGGTCCAATTTTCAACCACTTTTTCGAGCATATGAGGCCGTATGTTGGCAATAACGCCACGAATGTTGGCTTCCAAGTCCCCTAACGTTTCTGGTTTGTTGGCGTAGACGAGCGACTTCACATATCCCCAAAGAAAATAATCCAATGGTGTCAAATCACACGATCTTGGTGGCCAATTGACAGGTCCATTCCGCGAAATTATGCGCTCATCGTATGTTTCCTTCAATAAATCGATTGTGACGTGCGCTGTGTGGCATGTAGCGCCGTCTTGTTGGAACCACAACTCATCCACATTCATGCCATCCAATTCGGGAACAAAGTAGTCGGTTAGTCGGCTCCAATTGCTCTGCACGGTGGCGAATCGATTCATTCGGGTCCTCTTCAACACTTTGCTCTACAGCGGCAATTGTTTCTTCGGTGCGCACTGTTCGACGTCTCTGCGGATGCGTATTATCACATAGAGTAAACGTAGTGCGAAAACGATCCATGGTTAACCGAATTAATTGCTCTGATGGACGATTATGTCGACCATAAAATGGACGGAGCTTGCCGTAAACTTCGCGAACTGAACCATTATTTTCGAAATAAATTTGCACGATTTGCAAGCGTTGTTCTTTTGTCAACCTGTTCATGATGAAATGGCAAACCAAACTAAATATTAATCACTTGACAGCTGACAAAATGGCCGCCAGTTAAAAAAGTGATGCCAACTTAAAGTTCTATACCTCAATAAAAAACACCCTTTAAGAGAAAGCAATTAATGCCCTTTTAGAAGAAGAACTTAAAGCCATAATAAACGAGGCCTCAATTAGGCAACTAAGCACGCAAGATGCCACACTAAAGGTAGAAGTACATAACACGCGTAAACAAGTATCGTGCGTTTGAAAACTTTACCGCATGAAAAATGGCAAGTTACACAACACGCGTCATAAGCGCCTATTCTATCAGATTTTTTACTTAGTTTTACATTGAAAAATGGACTTGTAACATTTTCAAATCATTTTTTATCCAATACTGTATGTTTTTCAAACTCTTCAATAAGTTGTTACTCCGTGATTCTAATTTTTTTCTTTTTTATTGTCGGCTGATTAATTGTCTAAACAATAAACGCGTTAAAAAGTCGAAAGTTAACAAACTTTCTGCGGCAAACGCATCAAAGAGTTTCGTATGTAACTTGTTGTATGCCAAAGTACTATTTCAACTTTTTTTGACAGATGCCTACAGGTCGCACGCGCACTAACGCGTGTTATGTACTTTCAGCTTAATGATAACATTTTACGCAAATATACATATATAAATTGCTCTAATACAAATGTTTTTAGGGAAACGATCAGAAATTATTAGCTACCCAGCTAGCCAAGAGCTGTTTAATAGGCGATGGTGTTTAATACACAGCTCCTAAATGAATCTTCTGCTGACTATTTAATAGTGTTGTCATTCGAACAAAAATTATTCGAATATTCGAACAACTTTTCATCATATTTGTTCGAACGAACAAAAATTTTCAAAAATATTCGAATATTCGAAGAATTTGCTAAACTACAGGGTGGGCCAAAAGAAACCAACGGGTGTAAGAGTTTATTAACTTTTTTGTTTATTAACTTTTTTTTATTTTTTCTTTCAGATTATATAATATACAAAATGGAAATTTTTTTACACTAAGTATGAAAAATGATGTCTCTTAAATGACCACCGTTTTCAGCTTCGCACTGATGGGCTCTTTTTAGAGCATTTTCCATAACATCTTTCAAAACTTGTGGCTGTAGCGTTCGAATTTCTGCAACAATGTTTGCCTTGAGTTCAAGGATTGTCTCTGGCTTGTTCACATACACTCGCTCCTTCAAAAAACCCCAAAGAAAATAGTCGGGTGCTGTCAAATCTGGCGATCGCGCTGGCCAAATAATTTCCGAATTTCGAGAAATTATTCGCTCTCCAAAAATTTGACTTAAAAGTGCCATTGTGTCTCGGGCAGTACGGGCAGTGGCTCCGTCCTGCTGAAACCACATACCAGGTCTGTTTTCAAGAGCAGGACGTAAAAAATTTTCTATCATAAGCCGATACCGTTCTCCATTTACGGTTACAGCACTTCCATCTTCATTCTCGAAGAAGTAGGGCCCAATGACATTTTCAGATGTGATCCCACACCATACTGTACACCTGATGGGGTGCAATTGGCGTTGATGAATGGCTCTTGGATTTTGAGAACCCCAGAACCTACAGTTCTGCTTATTAACAAAGCCATTCAAATGAAAATGAGCTTCATCACTCATAATCAAATTTTCAATAAAGTTGATTTCATTTCTGGCCAACTCTTGAAATTTAACTGCAAAATTTAGACGTTGCCGATGATCTGCGGGTTTTAATTCTTGGACCAATTGCACCTTATATGGGTATAACTGTAAATCTTTTTTTAAAATGCGCCGTAGTGACGTACGAGACATTTCTAGCTGAGCAGAACGCCTTCTGCCAGATGTTTCTGGTGCTTCGTTAACACTTTGCTGTACTCGTTCAATATTTTCCGCAGTGCGACTTAAACGTGGTCTACCGGTTCGAGGCAAATCTCTTACGCTGCCATGTTGGTGATGACGATTAACTAAGCAACGAATCATCGCTTCAGAGGGCGAAATTCTGACGTTAAAATGTCGACGATATGCTCTTTGCGTTAAAATAATTGATCTCTGGTTTAAATAATAAAATTCTATTGTTCTGGTTCTCTGTTCAGTTGTGAACCTCTCCATTATAAATTCTCCAAGTGTTGTCTATATAATCTGAAAGAAAAAATAAAAAAAAATTAATAAACAAAAAAGTTATTAAACTTTTACACCCCTTGGTTTCTTTTGGCCCACCCTGTACTTGTATAAACAGATTTTTTGGGTTATCTGCGGTTTTTAAATGATTTTTCCAAAAAATTAATAACATATTAAAAATGTTTTTTTTTAACTAATTTCGTTTCAGTTTTTAACTTCCGACAAAAAAGGAGTGTTATAAGTGCTAATTCACACGGTGAAATTTATGACGTCTATTTTTCTTAATTCTCTTTTGAAGTTGCTACGAAAAATTCCTTGCATTCATACGATGTTTTTTTTTTGGAAGTCTAATTTTACTTCTCTCCACTCATATAGCCAATAAGCTAGAAGAGTAACAATAAAAAATAACAATAAGATAGAAGAGTAACATTGAAACGTAACAACAATAACAACAAGAGCAATGTAAAGAGAAATATGAAAAAAACCATGGAAAACAGAAATCGAGTCACTTTTTCTACCCCTCTTTCTTCTCTACCCCGTTCGCTAATAAACAAAAAATAGACTTCATAAAAGTCTTCGTGTGAATTAGGTGTAAGTTTGTCTGTAGTTTGTGTCTGTGTATTTGCATATATTTGTATGTACGAGTCGACGTACAGACCAAACGGTTGGACCGATTTTGATTTAGTTTTCCTGTTTGAGGGTGGCATTGGCTGAAGAAGTTGGCACGTTGACTACAAAACCGAAGGTTTTAGGATTGAGCCCGCTATCTGACAGTCATTAAACAACAACACCACGCATTTTTCTGATGTGCATTACTGTCCCTTTATTTCAGTTGTTGTAGAAAAGTTCAAATGATGAAGGCATAGTCATTGGTCACTGAACTATATCGACTTCAAGAGATACTAATCCGAATGTAAAAAAATGAAGCATTCCTCTATCTATTCCTTCACCACCTATCTTTTCTGTTACTATCCCTTTCCTTATAATAGTAGTAGGCATTCATTGTCTGATTGTTACTTGTCTTTAAAAATAAAATAAAAAATGACTTGTTCGAGAGTGTTCTTAGCTATATTTAAAGATAATAGAATACATCACATTTTTTAGATATATTCTGTTGATCTGCGTGTCTTTGACGCCGTGACCGATTTTAATTTTGCTTTGATTTCGTTTGAATGGTGACATGATCGTATATCTTCTAATTTATACTTGAAGAAAATCGGTCTAGTCGATTGGAAGTTATCATAATTTTTTTATTTAATCTTTTATTTTTTGCGATTCTGTTACTTCAATAGTATAAGTGGAACATAGAGTTCTTATCTATGCCAAATCTTCAACTGTGGCAAAGGTTCTTAAAATTTTAAAGTTTTGTTATTAATATTCTTAAATTTGTCATTTAAATTATTTGTTTTTCTTGTGTAATGAAATATTTTTCGTTTGTTAATAAAAAAATTAATCTAATACACATACGTGTCGTTTTTTGCAAACTTTTTTAAGATTATTCGAATATATTTTTTTATTCTTTGTTCGTTCGAATATTCGAACAAAAGTTCAAAATTATTCGTCTGTTCGAACAAGAAAAAAATTATGAAATTTTATTCGAACAAACATAAAAGAGGAATAATTAACAACACTACTAATATTTAAAGAGTGATATTGTAGCATTTCTGTTTAACTCTCTCTTGTAAATTTTCCAATGTTTAATCGACGATACATTTATCTAACATATGTTTGTTCTTTTTTATTTTCACATTTACTGTTATAGATTGTTATTTTTTCTTCATTTCTTCGCCGATGCTTTCACTTGAGTTTTGAATAAGAATTTCATCGGTTGTTTCAAGTGTGGTTTTATGTTTTATAATAATTAAAGCTATATTAAAGTGAAGTACATATTAAATTAATATCTTTGGCATTTTTTTTTCATAGATCTTTGCCATTCAAAGTTCTTGCAGCACCATTTTGTACACACCAAATAAAGAAGTGATTTACGATTAAAAAAGCAAAATTCCAAATATTAATCATACATTTTCTATGTATAGAGACTGGCTGCATCTAGATACATACATACATGAAATCATCTTTAATCAATTAATGTAACCTGCACAATAAAAAGCACACTGAGCATTGTACGATTCCCAAAATCATTATCGAATGATTTTTTTTACAACTCTCCCAATGGCTCATATAACATTAACCTTAAAGAGCCTTATAAGATTTTCAAAGTTCTTCAAAAAAAGAGTTGTAAGATAATATCTAGATAAATCTAAAATTATTGCATCTACGACTAATAAAAGTGCCTTCTGCGGCTTTTGTACACGAGTCGTCTTCGTTAAAGGTTTCTTCCATGAGAAGCATCTACTAAAATTAAAATATGAGCTCTGCTGTTGAAAATGCTCTGCACACGATTCGCAATAGACTCTTCTGCGATTGGAAAGGCTAGCTGGGTACATACAACGTGTGCGTGTATATACACATGCATGACGTTTTTATAAGCGCCCATACGTAGGAAGAAGCAAGCATTAAAAATTCTTTCAAAATATTTTCTTCTTCACGTCTATTCCTACAATAACTGAAATAAAAGTCTTGCAAACAGTTATTATTAAGCGTTTGTTTTAGAAGATATCGCTGTAGTAAGGCATTTGAAAAATCCCTCATGTCTTAAAAGTTATTGTAACTTGTCTTGAAGAGAATTCTAAACGACTGACTTTATTTTTTTATTAAAATCCAAAAAAGATTTAAGATTTTGTAGCATTTCTTTTTGAAGACTTCATGTCTTAAACGTTCTTGTAAATGGTCTTTTGCAGGGCTCTAATATGTAATACTATACGAACTTTAGCCTGTGTAATCTTATCTGATGTATGTAGAACATTTTAAGTGCCCGGTAATATTTGTTTTCGGTTTTTTGCGATTTTTTAGTTTTAGCGCTTTTTGTTAGTTTTGGCGTTTTTTTTTTGTTTTAGAATTTTTTGGCGTTTTTTCAGTTTTTGTGCTTTTTGTCGTTTGTTGTGATTTGACTAGTTTTTTTTGCAGTTTATTTTAGTTTTAAGGATTTTTTTTAGTTTTGGCGCTTTTTCTTAGTTTTCGCAATTTTTTTTTTTGGTTTTTGGCTATTTTTTCATTTCGGCGATTTTTTTAATTTTGTAATGTTTTAATTTTAGAGTTTTTGAAAATTTCAAGAGTTTTTCTTTTGCGGTTTACAAGATACAGCAAGTTGTCAAAATTACATTAAATGATAGAATATCCTTTAATTTAATTTTTTTGAGTTTCAGTGTTAATTGGTGTAGACTGCATAAAAATACACTAACTTTGTAAATTTCAAGTGTCTATATATAATTTTCTGTATATTACATTAGGATTTTAACATGTTACGTTGCTTGGTTTGGAACACCCATTAATTTTTTACTGTCATATATTTCTTTTTTTACAATTTTTTTTGAAAATTTCAGATCCGTAGCTCGTATGGTTGTCGCAAAAACAGGGCTACTTTTTTACTTTGGTGTACGGAACCTTAAAAAATTTAATATTATAATATGGCCGCTCTAGACATTTTGCAAATGACATATATTATTTTATCAAATAAACTTATCAGCTTAATTAATTACATATACACAGTAAAAATTGTGGTTTAATTTTTATTTTTTTATACTCAGCGGCCTTAGTAATGGACTTTTTTGCATTTAAAGATTTAAATTAATTTCGAAATGGGTTACATGCCAAACCAATATTCATTTGTCTCAGAATAGTATGAATACTATATGTAAATTGAATTCACTTTTGGATTTGTTACACCTAATTCACACGAAGACTTTTATGAAGTCTATTTTACGACGTCACTTTTTGTTTGTTAGCGAACGGTGTAGAGAAGAAAGAGGGGTAGAAAAATTGACCCGATTTCTGTTTTCCATGGTTTTTTTCATATTTCTCATTACATTGCTCTTGTTGTTATTGTTGTTACGTTTTAATGTTACTCTTCTCTCTTATTGTATTTTTTTATTCTTGCTCTTCTAACTTATTGGCTATATGGGTGAAGAGAAGTAAAATTAGACGTCAAAAAAAACATCGTATGAATGCAAGGAATTTTTGGTAGCAACTTCAAAAGAGAATTAAGAAAAATAGACGTCCTAAATTTCACCGTGTGAATTAGCACTTATATATTTATGTATATGCACCGTCTTCTTATTAAAATGAATCTAAAATTTTTTACAGTGTAGAGATAGAAATTGCTTTTATTTAATTTTTTTTTATTTATTAAATTCAAAAAAATATGGATAATGCGAAAAATTTAAAACTAAAATTGAATTGACAATATTACAACACAAGTTCTATATTTATAAAAATTTTAATTTTCTCCCATCGAATCCACTGTGCATTCTCACTTTTCCATACTTCACACATATTCATCATTATGAAATGCATGTATTTTACATATGGTATTAATGGTATCCAGCAAATTTTATATATTGCAATTTTTAGCAATTCTCCTCTATTCGATGGTGCGTTAAATTATTGCAATACAAAGCAGGGAACGTAACATAAAAAGACTGGAAAAAAACGAAAAGATAAGAAATATATATGTCGTTATTTATGGTAGCAGCATTTCGTTGCTATCATTACGAAAAAAAAAGAAATATTGGAAAATTATTGGCATAGTGCTGCCTATGAATGCTTGGTTGGCAAACTGAGCCTTGTAATAGCGATGGAAATTTAAAAATATTTTGGGCAGATTAAAGAATTTTCTGAGTGTAAACGTGACTAAAATCTCAATTACTGTTAACAGAAAAATGGTAAAGTGCTGCACTATTAAGATTTATTCAGCAAAAAAAAAAAAAAAAAAACTGAAGTATTTCAAAGAGCTTGTGTTTTTCACGCCTTCTTAATCATTATATGAAGTGAATTCCTGTTTAACGCTTTTCTTAAGTCACAAAAAAATTCTTCATTATTCAAATGATGAAAACTATTATCCAAAGAGCTTTACAATCAGGGAATATGCACAAACTACATATTCCAATGAAATCTTGGTGGAATATAGAATCGTGTAACCCCCATACAAAGTGATTATTAATTAATTATTGTTAATGATTATTTTTTACATAAAAAATACCAAAGCAACAACGAAATTGATATAAACGGTGCCTTACCAACAAAACAAGCAAAATTTCATGGTTTTTCTATTCACGCACGCTCTTGATGAATTAAAACTAGATTATTTAACAAGCCTAAGAAGGTAAGCTAATGTCACACATGCTATTTTTTTAATCATTATTATATATAAATACAACCTCGATCACGCGTGACTCATACGTGGCTGACACGTGACGAATGCGTGACTCACACATACCAAATCCCAACATTTGTACATCTTTAATAAAAATACATAAAACAATGACAACAACAACAACAATAAAAGTGTTAGCAAAAGTCGCTTTTGTTGGTAAACTCAACGCGTGAGGTCATAACTAATTCGTGCATAACTTCTGAGACGCACCAATGAGTAGCATATATATTTCTAAAATAACGCAAATTCGTTCCATCTTTCAAACAAAGTTAAAATCTCTGCCTAATTAAGCCCAATTTATAACTTTATTTGCAACCAAACTGAGAAAATCTATTTATGTTATTAAACTTCCAATATAAACACTGAAAACAAAAACTTTTACACAAATAATTAATGTTACAAATTTGAGAAAGATATTTAAAGCAATACCTGATATTGATGGTTGCGCAGTTAGATTTATTACTTTTTCAAAATTACTTGAATAAAATAAGATTTAATTACGAAAAGTTTTTAGCTTTTTTGTGATTATGTTACCAGTTTTCTCTCACAATTTTCAACTTTAACTATATTGCATTTATTTTTTGCATAGTGATGTAGAATTTTGTGCACTTTAAGCAAATACAATCAGTTTTCAGGGAACTTGATTTTTTTTAATTAATCTGCCAAAAAAAAACGCCTTTGGCCAGCCCCTATGTGCGCCGGTGTGAAAGCAGAAAGCTCTTTTGTAAAAGCTTGCACATTGTACATATGGAGCTGCTTTAAAGAGACCAATGAAGACTTTCTCTGGGATCGTTTCTGATAGACTTGAGCTGAACTAGTGAAGGAATTCAACTAGAATTGGGTCGATCAGTTGGTAATTTTAGACACAAACCTGTGATTGAACCCATTTAAATTAAATGGGTTTGTCTAAAATTACCAACTGAACGAGTTCCAAGGAGTTAGACACAGCTCTAGGTTAGGTTAAGTTAGGCAGGGTGGTGTTTTACCTCACCTCCACTTGGAGATCCAATTGGGTCCATTATGATTCCCTTGTGTTGCCCAAAAAGTAATATTTACCCTCCCATTTGAAGCCAGAATTGAACCTATTACCCATCACTAAGCCACCGAATTCCCATGATGAAGCCTTTGACATCAGTAATGCTTTCATGGAAACGTCTGCTCAGCCACCTAAGCCTATGATGTTGCAGCTTCGGGCAATGACAGATAATATATTCAATGGTTTCTGGTTCCTCTTCATCCCCACACATCCTACAAAAATCTGGAGTGCTAGTCTCCCAAATGCTGGTTCTTGCTCTATCCGAGCAGTGACCTGTCAACACGCCTATCATGATCCGCATCACCTTCATATTCATGTCCAGTAGTATTTTAGATCTTCCTGAGTCTAGTTTTGGTCAAAAACCCCTCGAGACTCTACAATCCTTCTTACTTCGCCATGAACTGTTGGTGCTGCTTTCTACACAATTACTGCGTTCTATATAGTAATGACCTATCGGTAATTTCACCGATCTGTCTGAAATTCCCTCATCTAATGCCGACCCCATTCTTAACAGCTTATCGGCAATTTAATTTCCCCTCAACACTGCTGTGGCCAGGAACCTGACATAGTCTGACACTATACTTATCCATAAGCAAGTTGAGGGCTTTCCTACAGTCACTAGCAAGTATCGATTTGACATTGTGTCCCTTCAAAGCTTTTAGCACTGCCTGGCTGTCGACGTAGAATGTTAACTTTTCACCTTCAGCTAATTTCTTGGCCACCAGCTCCGTGGCTCTGAGGATCCGCCAAGATCTCAGCCTGGAAAACACTATATTCATTCGGCAGTCTGAAAGAACTACGAATGTTCGTTCCCAAGACATAGACGCCAGCTTCTGTGCCTTCCCCCTAGACACAACTCTACCATACACGAGCTTTACAGCAAGCAGTTTAATCGTGTCTAGAAGAAACTTGAATCGAACTCATTCAGTCGGTCGTTAAATGATCAAACACATGTAATTTAAATAGCAGACTTCCATTGAACTCTTTCAGTTTTAGGTATAAACCGATAATCAAACACATGTAATTTGAATGGGTTTGATCAAAAGTTTAAATAGATTTGATCATAGTTTGACTAAATTTTGGTCTAGAACCATTAATTAGCTGGAAAATTGATCCCAAAACAAGCCAAGCTACTTGTGTATGATTTTTCCTGCTAACGATTTTAAGGTTGCTTTGTAAATAAATCATTGCAAGCAATAACTCGTTGTAGACACAAATCTATAATCAAACTCATTTAAATTACATGGGTTTGATTGTAGGTTTGTGTCCAAAATGAGCTACTTAAAAAGTTCGATACAAGTCTAGTTCTTAGACTTGGGTCGAACTCGTTCACTAGTTCATTTTTGCCACAAACCTATGATCAAACCCATGTAATTTAAATGGGTTTGATCATTGGTTTGTGGCAAAAATTAACAAGTGAACGAGTTCGACCCAAGTCTGCTAGTTCTAGACATGAGTCAAAGTAAACTTGTGTCAAACAGTTCTTTTTGAACTAGTTCGATCAGTTTGACACAAGTGCTGTAAAAAACATAAATGTAAATTAAATGGGTTTGAAACAACTTTTGATTCAAACGCTCTCAAACTAGTTAAAAAAAGAACTGTTGGACACTAGACTTGGGTCGAACTCGTTCACTAGTTCATTTTTGCCACAAACCAATGATCAAACCCATGTAATTTAAATGGGTTTGATCAGTGGTTTGTGGCAAAAATGAATTAGTGAACGAGTTCGACCCAAGTCTATTCTGGATTTACTTTTTATTAGAACCATTAAAGCGTGTATAAGAGCTATAAATTGCAAAGTTTGACGAAATCATATAACATTTGACGACTGTCTAAAAGAATTTTTATTATTGAACTTAAGTTTGTGTGTGCGTGTGTGTATTCAGTTTGACTGTTGTATTAAGCTTCAACTGAAATAGAACAATTCATTTAAAATATTTTTACGCAATAAAGTTATTTGAATTGAAGTAAAGTTGAAGCTAGATTATCAGGGTTGCACTGTACAGAATTTAGCAGGGATAAGCACAAAAGAGTAAATACTATTTTAAATACAAAATTAAATCCTACTTTTTTCACGTTTAATAGATGTATAAAATATAGAAGCACGGCGCACAAGATAATATTACGGATAATGGTGGTCAAGACATAAAGTGACAGCATGCCGGCTAATAGAAGCCCCGATAATCGAGATTCAACTGTATTAGGAACGTATATCAGTTAGTGCCAGAGTGTTTGTGGACTTAATATAATCATATTTTCATAACTATGCCTGAACAAGGCAATATAAAATTGTATACGTATATATTTAATGACTAAAAAAGAAACAATTTCCTTCCCATAATTTTTACAAACTAGCGTAATTTTTTAAGTATACTCTAATGGCAATCTGTTCCCCATTTTACCTGAAATGCTGCCGAAATACCACGTCCTACAAGTAGCTATAAATTTCCAAATTTAAACAAAAAAATTCAAACTAAAATTTAAGTGCTAAATGCAAAAAGAATACACCAAAATAATCCTTATTAGTTGAGCTAAATTTAGATTCATTAATGTTACATTTAATGTAAATTTAGAGATGGTAAAAGTGAGCTTTCACTACAAAAAAAAGTTGGTTATATAAAGCAGAAATCTACATCAACTGACACCAAACACAGTGGATTAAGCACAAAGGAACGCTGATGATGAAGGGGTAGTGACCTTCGAAAACACCTAGTTGTTCCGTTCTACTAAGAGTTTGTCGGAATATTTAAAATTAACTTTGGTGTTATTTGTTCATTAAAACGATAAGAGCTTTAGCCTAATCATATCATATATCGAGCCATAACCGCTAAAATAGCTTAAGCGACACATTTTTCAGACTTCGTTTTTTTTTTTTTTTTTGACGAAAATCGACTATTTATGATCGCAAATAATCAATTTTGGTCAAAAATTGAAGTTTGAAAATTGTGTCGCTTAAGCTATTTTGGCGGTTATGGCGCAATATATAGAAACAAATAAAAGTTCTAACAATAACAACTACACCAACTGATATTCTTTAATTCTTATTTTTTTAAGTTTTATTAAAAAACTCAACTTTGCCGCTTATTTTCTGAGTTTTATTTATTACTCAGAAGATACAAGTTATTTCTTAAGTTTTTTTTTCACAAGTCAGGCAGGCGATTGGTTTAGAAAATTTGTATGAAAATCACTCAAAAAAATTAGTTCTTTTCATAGAAATTTTATACCCAATTCGGCGACCGTATTGTGGAAACAGAGAGCAAAAAATACTTTTTCAGTTTTATTTGTTGCTCAGGAAATAGATACAATTTTTGGAGCTTTATTTCTTGATTAAAAAGTTAAAATTAATTTTTAAGTTAAATTAAACTCAAAAAATAACTTTTATTGTTTTAGTGTTTTTTTATTTTTATTTGAGTCTTTTTTGCTTAGAAAAAGTATATTTTTAAACTAAATAAAATATGAATAAATTTTGTACGGCTCTTGTTGCTTTTTGGAAAGTTTTTTCGGTTTTAGACAATTTTTATTGCCGCTTTTTTAGTATTGGCGTTTTTTAGTATTGGCGTTTTTTAGTTTTGGCGATTTTTTTTTTATTTTTTATTAAGGTATTTTTTTTTTGTTTCGTTTAACAGTACATATTTTTTGTTTAAACGATTTTTTTTTTAATTTTTAGCGATTTTTTTGTGTTGATGTTTTTTAAGTTTTAACGTTTTTTTCTCTCGTTTTGGCGGATTTTTTAGATTATGGTGATTTTTGTGAGACATATTTCTCTTTCAAGCGTTTTTTTTTTAGTTTTGGCGCTTTATTTAGTTTTGGCGATTTTTTCGGTCTTAGACGATTTTTTTTTTGTTTTGTTATACAAAATACATATTTTCAGTTTTGACGATTTTTATACGCGTAAGAAAAATCATGAAAATCAAATTATTTTTTTTTAATTTCTTGCAGATGAGTTTTGGTAAGATTTATTTTTGAAACTACTCCTTCAATAAACTAATTTTCCTGAGTTAGAAAAATTTTGAAATTCAATTTTAAAAAAAAAATAGTTATAATAACCTCCAACAAATTTATTTATCGCCAGAAAAATCGTAAAAAAAAATTTTTTTACCGCCAAAAAAAATCACCATGTCGCCAAACCAAAAATTTTGACGCCAAACAAGTTGAAAAATCGTCACGATTTGCGACAAATCACCCTATCAGACAGCCCTGCTGTCCGCTTTAGCGCAACACGCTTTACTGAAAAAAAAACCGGATTAGTGAAAGCGATACAAATCCGCGCACTGATTTTAAGCGCAGCTAGTCTTATTCATTTCTCTTTAGCGAAACATCGCTTTACTGAAATTAACGTATTACTGAAAACCAAAAGCAAGCCCGCAACTACGTTTTGTATGAAACTTACTTCGCTTTAGCGAAAAACTAAACAAACACAAATTTATATATTAGAAATCGATTGCATAGTTTAAGGCTGAAAAAATTGTTAGATTTTAATTTTAATTTAATTTTGTTAATTGTTGTTAAAAAGTTAAATGGCAAAATCTATTTTTCCTTTTCGCTTTTGCGTACTTTATTGTATTTTTCTATTATATTGTCAATGCAAGTGGCTAGACATTTACTGATTTTAAGCTGTACGCTTAAGTGTAACAAATTTCAAAAATCCGAACTACGTTTTAGAGAAGAAATCGGAAAACTGAAAAAAATTGGGTTTTGGTTAGTTCCAGTAAAGCGGAGTCGACTGTAATACGTATGAGCAGTATGTTGCAGCAGACGAATACGTTATATACGACTATATACATGTTGTAAATAAAGTATACGCTTGTATACGGTAGTGACTATAATACAAACGGTATTTTTTATACCCTTTACCAAAAAATGGTAAAAGGGTTTGTAATTTCTAGAATATTAATAAGCGAGCTATAAAGTATATATATATTCTGCATCCTTATGCATAGGGAAGACGAATAAGCGATGTCCGTCTTTCTGTCTGTCTGTACGTGAAATCAGTTTTCCGAAGCTCCCAGGAAAGCTAGAGACTTCGTTCTTGGACTGGTGGATCAAAAATGGTCGAAATAAGATTGGTATTGAAAATCAGCAAAATCGAGCAGACGGTTTCAGAGCTGGGAGACTTAAACTTCATTTTGCCATACAAAATAACTACCGAAAACTAGTTTTTAATAATTTTTTATTAAATAAACTTATTTTATACTTCAGTATGAATAAAATTGGTATTTCTAACTAAAAAAATTAAAAAAATTAAAAAGATGTTTCCAGGGTTGGAAAACCTTAACTTTTTTTGTTATGCAAAAGTAACTTACTAAAACAAATTTTGCCTTTTTTCTATAAATTAAACATATCGTATGTTCTTAAAAGAAAGAGATTGATGTAAGAAATCAGAAAAACAAAAAGGATGATTCCAGGGCTGGAAAACCTACGATTTTTGTAATATAAAAAATTAACTACCGAAAACTAATTTTAATTTTTTTTAAATAAATAAACTTATTTTATACTTCACCACGAATAAAATTGGTATTTCAAATAAAAAAAATTTAAAAATTTAAAAAGGCGTTTCCAGGGTTGGAAAACTTTAACTTTTTTTCTTATACAAAAGTAACTTACTAAAAGAAATTTTTCCTTTTTTTCTTTAAATTAAACATATCTAACGTTCTTAAAAGAAAGAGATTGATGTAAGAAATCAGAAAAAAAAGCATGATTCCAGGGTTGCAAAACCTAAAATTTTTGTGAAGTTTAAAATTAACTACCGTAAACTAATTTTTTATTTATTTTTATTAAATAAACTTATTTTATACTTCACCACGAATAAAATTGGTATTTCAAATAAAAAAAAAAAGTTAAAAAATTTAAAAAGACGTTTCCAGGGTTAAAAAACTTTGACTTTTTTTTCTTATACAAAAGCAATTTACTAAAACAAATTTTTCCTTTTCTTTACAAATTAAACATATCTTATATTCTTAAAAGAAAAATATTGGTGTAAGAAATCAGAAAAATCAAAAAGTATAATTTCAGGGTTGGGAAACTGAAACTTTTTGTGATATAAAAAATTAACTACCGAAAATTAATTTTTTTTATTAAATCAACTATATTTATATTTTATGCTTCAGTACGAATAAAAATGGTATTTCAAATTAAAAACTAAACTTCAAAAAATTGAAAAGATGTTTCCAGGGTTGGAAAACTTTAACTTTTTTATAAAAAAGTAATTTACTAAAATAAATTTTTCCTTTTTTTATAAATTAAACATATCTTATATTCTTGAGTGAAAGAGATTGGTGTAAGAAATCAGAAAAATTAAAAAGGATGATTCCAGAGTTGGGAAACTTACTCTTTTTAGATATAAAAAATTAGCTACCGAAAATTAATTTTAATTTTTTTTAATAAATAAATTTATTTTATGTTATAATACGAATTAAATTGGTATTTCAATTTAAATAAGTTTAAAACATGTTTCCAGGGATGGAAAACTTTACTTTTTTTTATACAAAATTAACTTACTAAAGCAAATTTTTCTTTTTTCTCTGTAAATTAAAGATATCTTCTATTCTTAAAAGAAAGAGATTAGTATAAGAAATCAGCAAAATCAGAAAGTATGATTTCAGGGTTGGAAAACCCACACTTTTTGTGACATAAAAAATTAGCTACCGAAAACTAATTTTTATTTTTTTTATAAAATAAACTTATTTTATACTTCAGTTCGAATAAATTTGGTATTTCAAATTAAAAAAAATTAAAACGACGTTTCCAGGGTTGGAAAACCTTATTTTTTATACAAAAGTAACTTACTAAAACAAATTTTTCCTTTTTTACTATAAATTAAACACATCTTACATTCTTAAAAAAAAAAGATTTGTATAAGAAATCAGAAAAATCAAAAAGGAGGATTCCAGGGTTGGGAAACTTACACTATTTGTGATATACAAAATTAACTACCGAAAACTAATTTTTATCTATTTTTATTAAATAAATAAAAATAAAATTGGTATTTCAAATAAAAAAAAAAAAAAACAATTAAAAAAAGAAAGAAATCAGAAAAATCAAAAAGGATGATTCCAGGGTTGGAAAACTTACACTTTTTGTGATATATAAAAGTAACCAAGTCTAATTAATGTTTATCTTTTCCTTTTTGGGAAGAACGCTTTTGTGTAGAAAATTATAAAATTAAAAACGTCAGCTCCAGAGCTGGAAACTTTGAACTTTTTCTGGATATTAAAGTAAATAAATAAAACATTTTTTTGAGTTTTCTTTTTTATTTTTTCACTTAACACACTTTCTATATTTTTTTAAGAACTAGATTGGTATAAGGAATCAGAAAAATCTAAAATGATGATTTTAGGGTTTTAAAATTAATTTTTTGTACATAAAAGTAACCAGGTAAAATTATTTTTTTCTTCTTGTTTATACTTTATGTATGTGCTTACGTATGTATCTCTATACTACATAAAAGCACTTTGGTAAAGGGTATATAAGATTCGGCACAGCCGAATATAGCACTCTTACTTGTTTTTCATAGTACGAATATAAACAAAACAAAACAAAACATTTCATGTCACACCTACATACATATACATATGTTGTCAGTATCAGTATCAATATCATTCAGTTCAATTAGAAATGGTCTTACTATTTATATTTATTGTATAAGCATTACTGTGATACTCGTAGGCAGTTTTTCTTTTTTTATAAGTTCAGATTTTATATAAATAAAAACTATAGTTTTCATTGTTGAATAATTGCTTTCGTTTCTAACTACAGAATGGAACCCTGTTCAACAATAAAAACTAGTTTTTGCTGTTAATTTATTTTTTATAATTTTTTAATTTCTTTTTTGTTACCAAAGTAAGTGGCAAGAATTAAAAAATCCAAACCTTATTAAATTTAAAAAAAAGTTTACAATTTAACTAGCACTTTTTTATTGCTTTCGAATTTTTGAACATTTAAAGTGGCTGTTAATTATAATAATTATCTAATGAAAGAATTTGCTCTCTTCTTATTCTTATTCAAAACACTGTAGTTTAAATACTGAATTTTTTTATGTATATCCTTTACTCGAATATTTTATTTATAGTTCAAGTTGTGTGTCAGTTGCAACGTTTCTTTTAATGAAATCTTTGAACTGACATTTACTTACAACCAACAATGGTTTTTTTTTTTTGTGCTACCAGAGAATTTTGCTGTTTTACCAAGGGCTGTCTGTCAAGTGTTATTGTTTTGTTTATTATTTTTTTTACTCTTGTTATGGTCTTATTAAGAAAGACATTAGAAGACATTATAAATGGAAGCGTGAGTTAATTTTTGCTTGAGAGTATATTTTATAAAAAATGAAAATAGGTATACATATTTATAATTTACTAATCATAAAGCTTCAAATTAATCCATATCATTGAGTATTTAAAATTGATAAAACTTTTATTTTTAAGACACACAAAACAGTCACAATCACTCACTTTTACTCACGCAAGCCTAAATATTTGATAACAAGAGGGAATTTTTTCACTTATATTTCAAATATTTATGTCTAATTAAATTTAAATATAAGAAGCGGAAGCCATAAAAATTTGGCAGCTTTATTGAAAAACATTTAAAAGTGAAGCGTTCACGATGAAACACAGTCACTCACGTCAAGCTATCCTTAATTAAGCAGTCTTACACACACCCACTTTGTCTCGCACCCGCTCACGTGCACTCACTTTAACTCACGTCCACTCACTTTAAGTCACGTCCACTCACTTTGAGTCACGCCCACTTATATAGATATTTTTACATACACGCTCATACAATCTCACTAAATACAATGAGAATATTTTTTTAACCACATCAACAAAACGTCTGAACAGTGCCCATCTCTAGTATCCTATGACTATATATAGGGTGTTTTTTTCAGAGGTATAGAACTTCGAATTGAAATAAAACACAAGAAAATCATTTTAATGTCCATCAATTTGGCTTTATTGGAAGGATAATTTTATGCCATTAATGTTTAAATATGATTTCGGGCATGTGGCCGCCGCGGCTGGCTCGAATAAAGCCAATTCTACAGGTCAAATTTTCAACCACTTTTTCGAGCATATGGGGCCGTATGTTGGCAATAACGCCACGAATGTTGGCTTCCAAGTCCCCTAACGTTTCTGGTTTGTTGGCGTAGACGAGCGATTTCACATATCCCCAAACAAAATAATCCAATGGTGTCAAATCACACAATCTTGGTGGCCAATTGACAGGTCCATTCCGCAAAATTATGCGCTCATCGAATGTTTCCTTCAATAAATCGATTGTGACGTGCGCTGTGTAGCATGTAGCGCCGTCTTGTTGGAACCACAACTCATCCACATTCATGCCATCCAATTCGGGAACAAAATAGTCGGTTAGTCGGCTCCAATTGCTGTGCACGGTGGCGAATCGATTCATTCGGGTCCTCTTCAACACTTTGCTCTACAGCGGCAATTGTTTCTTCGGTGCGCACTCTTCGACGTCTCTGCGGATGCGTATTATCACATAGAGTAAACGTAGTGCGAAAACGATCCATGGTTAACCGAATTAATTGCTCTGATGGACGATTATGTCGACCATAAAATGGACGGAGCTTGCGGTAAACTTCGCGAACTGAACCATTATTTTCGAAATAAATTTGCACGATTTGCAAGCGTTGTTCTTTTGTCAACCTGTTCATGATAAAATGGCAAACCAAACTAAATATTAATCACTTGACAGCTGACAAAATGGCCGCCAGTTAAAAAAGTGATGCCAACTTAAAGTTCTATACCTCAATAAAAAAACACCCTGTATAATAAGCATGGGCTGTCTAAATGTTCTTGACATTTCTCAAGTTTGCCTACGCATCATAATAGCTTGAGTTTTATAATGGTGAAAATAGAACTGCTTATTAAATCAAAAATAATTTACGCACAATCGTCTTTAAAAGCAAATTATTATACATAAATTGCAACATTAAACTTAAATCATGCCACCACAGTGTCACAAGTAGTATATTACAAATTGTTTGTATTGCCTTCATTCACACAGTATTGAAGACACCTTAAGACTTAGACTCAATTATCTTAATAACCTATTGGCTATCAAATTTAATCTTTTAATGACAAAATAATTACCTTGAATAATATTTTGGAAATATATTAAATCTTTGCTCCAGCTGTTAATTAATATGTTATGAGATTCATGCTGTTTTATTAAGCTCAATATAAATATAACTTAATGATACACACAGTAACATAAACATCACTAAATTTGACTAGCTTTAATAAAAAAAATTGTTTTAGCATTAAATAGAATTTTTGTGGAATAATCAAAATATATTTTTAATAAATATTATATATGTATATTTATAATATTAATTATGCTTTATACAATATTAAACTAGATTACATTGAGAACGAATGTCTTTAAGGAAAGTAAGCAATTTCTTTGCTTTATAGTTGAAGGGCTTATTGTAAAAACACGATAAGCCACACGATTTCAGAAAGTGGTTTTATCAGTTCATTCAATTACTTTGCAGCATCGGAACGTCCTCTTAAAATATTGTATCTATATTCCGTTTAATTTCCGCCTTAGCCGCAAGTGTCACTTTTTACATTTTGATTTTATTCAGAATTATTTGTCCCAAAAACTCGATAAGCCACAGCAATTACAAAGGCAGTATTACAAAATAATAAATTTTAAACTGCAAAAACACGATATGCCACTTTATTTCAACCAAAATAACAAAACGTTTGATATTCAAAAAAAAAAAAAAAAAAAATATGAATAAATTTCATGCAATAACTGGATAAGCCACAACTTTTTGCGATTTTAGCGATTTCCGAAGATTTCTTGGTGTACAGCGACGGGTATGTGATAGTAGTCTTCCTTAAGCACTAAACAAAAGTATCTGTATCATGATTTCATCAAATCCCTATTTTCTGCATTTATTTTAAACTTCAAAAGCGATTTTCTCAGTATTTTCATTTTGTGGCTTATCAAGTTTTTGCAATAAGCCCTTCAATTGTAATTTTAGCATTTGTTTGGCATTTTTTTTAAATACAATCAGCATTAAAATTTTTAATACCAATCTAAACTGTTTACGCAAAAATAGACATTGGAATATATATTTCTTAATTCACTTTTAAGTTTTAGCAACTTTAAGCAAAATTTAGCATTGAAGTAAAAAAACATTTTTATATTTTTTAAGACCCAGTAACATTTGCAAAGCATAGAAAAAAAATAAACCATTTTTTTAATCACTTCTTTAAAATTTACTTGATTTAAATTTTTAGCATTAGCATTAGCATCAAATTAGCAATAAGTTTATTTTTGAGATCTGGTAACACTAGCTACCTAAATAATTTTCATAACAGAGTTTTTGGTAAAAAAAAGAGAATAACAATATATTTTCTTCTAATTCGTTTTTTAACATATCTGATATTCACAGTTTTAGCAACTTTTAGCAAAATTTAACATTAGATTAAAAAAGAAAACATTTTAATATTTTTTAGATCATTCGCAATGCATAGAAAATATACAACATTTCTTTAATTTGCTTCTTTAAAATTTATTTGATTTTAATTTTTAGCAATAGCATCAAATTAGCAATGACGTTATTTTTGAGATCTGGTAGCACTGGTTGCCCAAAAATTTCCAAAACAGACTTTGCTGGTAAAAAAAAAAGAAAAAAATACATATATTTCTTGATTAGTTTCTTAATATATTTTATATTCACAGTTTTAGCAACTTCTAGCAATTATTAGCAAAATTTAAGATTAAAGTAAGCAAAAATTTAAAAATTTATTAGATTTAGTAACATCAGCAAAACATAGCAAAAATTATAACATTTCCTTTATTTAAATTTAAATGTATTTGATTTACATGTTTAGCATTTTATGTGTCAACTAAGCAATAAGCTTACGTTTGAGATCTGGTAACACTGGCTACCCAAATAATTTTCATAACAGCTTTTTTTTTGGTCAAAAAAAAATTATAAAAAATTTATTTCTTATTTTATTTCTTAATATTTTTATATTCACAGTTTTAGCAACTTCTAGCAACTTTTAGCAAAATTTAGCATTCAAGTAGATTTCGTAGCATTGCGAGTTCTTTCTTCCTTCACATATTTTTTTTTTTCATAAAGAATTTGAAAAAGGAAACATATTCTTTTTTTCATTTAGATCTGTAGCATGTCACTCATAATCTTAAGAAGAGCTGTTAAATTACGATTACGATTAGTAATCAATTAGATTACATTTTAAAAAGAATTGTAATGATTAAATAATTACCTTCAAAAGAATTGCTGATAAATAATTGATTACGATTACTAAAATCGAAAAGTTATCTGAATTACTTGAAATTACTACAAAATAATCTAAAAGAATCAACATTAATCAAAAAGTAATCCGATTACTTTCAGAGATTACTCTTGATTCTTTTTGATTATTTTCAAACATTCTGAATTAAGATTACTTTATTTTGAAAAACTTCTACAAAAATTTATATAATTAGATGTTTTTTGTTTAAGAAATTCTTAACATATTCGTTTATATAACAACATTAATAATATCAATCTGAGAAAAAAATATAAAAAAAACATAAAGTGAAATTTTTTGCTGGTGGTGAAGCATTTGAACAGCCACAAACTGCTTATCTTATTTACAGACTTTTAAAAAATTATTTGAGAATTCACAAAAATTATTTTTGAAAATCACAAAAGAAAAAAAAACATATTCACGCCAATTTTTTGAAAGACTGTAAATATGTATCAAGAGATATCTTTCAAGCTTTCCTTAAAATTTTGCTCATTTGTCAAATTATTAAATATTTTAAATAATAATCAAAAAGAATTAAAAGTAATCCTTAGAAGTAATTAGATTATTTTTTTAGTACTTTTGATTCTTTTTGATTATTTTGTAGTAATTTCAAGTAATTTAGATTACTTTATCATTATTAGTAATCGTAATCACAATTACTAAGTACGAAACTGAATATAATCGTAATTTAATCATTACTTCACCCTTAAAAAAAATAATCAAATTAGTAATCATTACTTAACAGCTATGATCTTAAGCATATGTTTAGCAAATGCTTGTAGTAAGATTTATGAAGATTGTAGCCATAAAGCTATCTAAGATTTTAATTTTAAAAAGTAGAATGATTTCAATATGAAATTCTTGTGGAAAAAATAAAAACATTAATGCAGATCTTTATGTTATATATGAATATTTTTAGCATTTGCTTAGCATTTTCTTGCAGTAAGATTCCCGAACATGCTAGCCATAAATCCATCTTATATTTTAATTTTGAATAAATGAATTTTTTATTAACAAAAAAAAAACATTAATTCAGACCTTTATGCTATACATGAATACTTTTAGCGTTTTCTTGCAGTAAGATTTCCAAAGAATCTAGCCATACGTTCATCTAAGTTTTATCTTAAGTTCTCAAGGAATAAATAAAAACATTAATTCAGACCTTTTTGTTATACCTTAATATTTTTAGCATTTGTTTAGCATTTTCTGGAACATATTCTTAAAAATACATGGAGCAAAAAATATATTTCTTTATTAATTTTTTTTAACAACGATTCGGTCATTTCGCATGATATGTCTTTACAAACACAAATGCTAGTAATAGCATTTGCTTACCATATTTCGGGAGGCAAGTTACCATAAAAATTTTCCTGAATAAAAAACAAAAAACTGCTTTATATTTTCAAAAAATTTTTTAGAATTAAATTAGCAAATTATGTTTAAAAATCTGAATATTATCATTGAGAACATATAGTTGAAAACAAGGACATATTTTTGGGATTTAGCTCTTTAGCATTTAATTCATATTTTTAGCATAATTTTAGTATTCTCAGTACAGCAGCATAATTTTTCAGCATAGACTTTAGACAAAATATATTCGTACGGCCTTATTCATAAAACAAAATTATTTTTTTTATAAATAAGTCCTTTAATATATATTTGAAATATAAAATGTATTTTTAAATTCAACACTTTGACCTTGTGTTCATAGTTTTAGCATATTTTTAGCATTTTATTCAAGTCTATTTAGCATTAAATTTTTTTAAATGTTTTGGAACTATCAGTAACACGTTTTAGAATGTGTTTTTTTATTGTTGCAGTTTTCTTATAAAACATCAGCCTGTCTTAAAATATTTGAGTTTTCGTGCTTCTCGTGACACGAAAAATTTATTCCTTGATAAACAGGCATTTGCCATATTTAATTTTTTTTTTAAATTGCTCTCCCCTTTCTGGCAAATGTGTATTGCTGTCTTCGACATCAATACCAACCAGATGCTCCATGTATTTAATTTTATTCAAGCATATATTATAGATTTAATCTTTTTATTACTTGTTATTTAAAAACCCAAAAAATATAAATTTTCTTCTATAGGGGTTAAAAAAATTTTACTTCGTGCTGAGTTTATAGCAAAAACGTGCCCAACAGCTTAGCCACTGCAAATTTGGCAGCAGCATTGGAAGATTATGGGCAGAAGTAGGAAAATTTAAAATTTTTACCAAAACAGTGTTTTTGCAGCAAATTTCAGTAAAAAGAACAGTATTTATATAAAAATTACTATAACAACAAGAAACTTATTCCACAAAATTGTACTTAATTCCATTTGACATTATCTTTGTGTGCTTTTAATTTCATTATTAAACACATATTATAAGCATCATTATTAACATAAACATTGCTTTTGTCTTTGAATTAACTGAATGAAGTCTAGTATTGATATCATCTGTCTTACTGGTCCTTCGTCATGTGTAGTTACCCAACAAACATATGCAAGTTAAATTTTAAATATTGCAAGACCATAGAAAAACCATTAGAGAAATATAAATTAGTCGATCCAAAAGTTAAATTCCTTCTCGACTTTTTTATTGAAATTTCAAAAAAAGATATATATCAAAATAAATTACACTGTGCAACAAAAAATACAAATAAAAAATAACGACGTCAGCAGCAGCAAAACAATAAAAAAAATTAATAAATATATATTGGCCACGGCCAATTTAATAAATTATACGGAAGGAAAAAATTACGAAACTTGCATGGTACGAGCATGTATTCGAAGTTGCAACCACCAATTATTAATATTCGATACAAAATTTTCATATTTAAAATATCTTTTAGTACTTTTTAGGCTTCCGTACGCCAAAGGTGAAAAGGAAAGCTATTGTTTTCACTAAGAAGTCTCCCTATCTTCTTGCCACAGCCTGTTTTCTCGACAACCGGAAGAGCCATGGACTTGAAATTTTCTATTTTCTGCTTCATTAACATATATATGAGAGTTAAAAATTTATGGGGGTTCTAAACCAAGCAACCACACATGTTGGAATCCTAATATAATATACTAACAATTTTCAAAGTTAATGAATTTTTCTGCAGACAACAATTAATACTTAAAATAAAGAATAATATATATTAAAGGGTATTCTATCAGTTATTGTAATTTTGATTATGCAAGTTTGACAACTTTCTGTATCTTGGAAATCGTAAATAGCAAACTCTTGAAATGTTCAAAAACGTTATAACTAAAAAATTCCCAAATTAAAAAAAATGCCGGACTGACAAATTGTCAAAATGAAAAAAGCGCTTCAATAAAATATATCAACCAAAATAAAAAAATCGCTAAAATGCCAAAAATCACCAAAAATTAAGAGGTCGCCAAAAAAGTATAAAAAATAGCCAAAAAAAAACAAGCGGAAGAAGTAAGAAAATCGCCAAAACTACAATGTTTTGTAAAAAAAAAACAAAAAAAAAACACGAAAATCGAAAAAAGTCTCTAAAACCAAAAACCGCCAGAACTAAAAAAATGCCAAAAACTAAAAATAACTGCAAAAAATTAAAAAAAAAATGGCAAAAAACGACAAAATCGCCAAAAAGAAATTAGAAACCCCAAAACTAAACATTAATCGTTGCGACTTAAATAAATCGTCGCAAGGCAGAAAAAAAGCCAAAAACCGATGAAAATCTCTAAAACGAAAAAAACGCCAGAGCTAAAAAAGTGATTTCACTAAAAATATCGCCAAAAATAAAAAAAAAATAGATCCAAAAACCGATAAAAATCGCCAAAAAAAAATCAAGTGCTCAAAGTAAGCATTAATCACTGTAATTAAAAATATCTTTATGTAACGGAAAAATAGCCAAAAATCCAACAAACCAAGAGACGCCAAAACTAAAAAAGCGTTAATACTAAAAATATCGCAAAAGTGAAAAAAAATTTATCAAAATCCATAAAATCACACAAAAATACAAGTGCATAAGCCAAACATTAATCGCTGTAACTAAAAATATCTTCATGTAACGGGAAAATCGCCAAAAACTGAAAAAATCAGCAAAACAAAGAAAACGCCGAAACTACAAAAAGCGTTAATGCTAAAAATATCGCAAAAGACCAAAAAATTTGCCATAAATCGATAAAATAAAAAAAACACAAGTGCCCAAACTAAAAAACATTAATCGCTGTAACTAAAAATATCGTTCATACTAAAAATATATCCAAAAGCGACGAAAATTAAAAAAAAAACAAGTGCCCAAACTAAATATTAATCTCTGTATCAAAAAATATCGTCAAATAACGAAAACCGAAAAAAATCGCAAAAAAAAGAATAGACAAAACTAAAAAAGCGTTTATAATAAAAATATCGCCAACGAACGAAAAATTTGTCAAAAATCTAAAAAATCGCAAAAAAAAATATTGTTAAATAACGAATAACTGCTTAAACCGGCAAAATTGCCAAAACAAAAACAGCGTCAATACTAAATAAATTCAGCAAAGTGCGACTCTGATTCGCGCACGAAGGGTTCCGTACGAACACTAAATATGTAATTTAATACAAACTTCATCCTATTAAATATATAGCTTTGGCATTTTTTTTCGTTTTTGGGGTCTTTTCGGTTTTTTTGTTTTAACGTTTTATGCGTTTTTTCGGTTTTGGCGATTTTTTTAAGTTTTGGCTCTTTTCTTAGTTTTGACACTTTACTTTCTTGTTTTGGCGTTTTTTAATTTTGGAGATTTTTTTTTATATTTGGCGATTTTTTTAATTTTGGCGATTTTTTTTATATAAAATTTTTTTTTAGTTTTGGCGACATTTTCGCGTTTTGGCGATTTTTTCGATTTTTGGCGTTTTTTTCATTTTGGCGTTTTATTTTCATTTTGGCGATTTTTTTTTAATTTTCGGCAATTTTTTTTTTTTTTTTTTGGTTTGGCAATTTTTTTTTTTTTTTTTTTTTTGGTTTGGCGATTTTATAATTTTCGGTTTTTTTAGTTTTACCGTTTTTGAAAATTTCAAGTGTTTGCCTCTTACGGTTTCCAAGATATAGCAAATTGTCAAAATTACGTAGTCAAAATTGCATTAACTGATGGACCACCCTTTAATTTAAATTTTTTTAAATTTTAGTGTTAATTGTTGTAGTCTGTATAAAAATACACTAATTTTACAAATTTCAAGTTTCAATATACAATTGTATGTATATTACATGGGATTTTAACATTTTTCGTTGCTCGTTTTGGAACACCCTTTAATGTTTAATTCTCATGTATTTGTTGTTGTAGCGGCCAAGGTTCTACATACTCTGTCCAAATTTCAGGTCCGTAGCTCTTACGGTTCCTGAGAAAATACCGTGTGACGGACAGACGGACGGACGGACAGCGTAGCGAAAACAATAGGGTGGCTTTTCACCTTTGGTGTACGGAACCCCTAAAAAAGAGCTTAAATTAAACAAGAGGAAAAAAACGCCAAAACCTAGAAAGCGTTAATACCAAAAAGACCGCAAAAAAGAAAAAAAAAAGCAATCGCCGAAACAAAAACAAGCATCAAAACAAACAAAAATCGTCAAAAAACTAAAAAAATCACTTAAATGAAAAAACGCCAAAAGAAAGCGTCAATAACAAAAACAATCTGCAAAAAACCAAAAAAAAAAAAAATTGCCAAAACAAACAAAAAACGCCAAAACAAAAAAGCGCCAAAATAAAAAAGAGCCAAAAACTGAAAAAACGCCAAAAGCCGAAGAAGTCGTTACTAAGAAACAAGCTCGAAAACAAAACATTAATCGCTGTAACTAAAAATATCGCAAAAAAATCACCAAAACGAAAGATAAACAGGAAGAGTCCGTTAAAGTTCGATTCAAATTCGCACTTTGCTAAATTTATTTTTCTTTAACATCCCAACAAACATTTTCAAAAAAAAAAAAGTAATCGGGTTTGGAACTGAGCATTTTTGGTGGAAGCATTTCCCTACTGGATTACCAACTTAATGATTTTAAAAAAGGCGTGAGACTAGAATAATCGATTCTTGAGAAGTACTTACTTTTTTCTATTTGTCAACATGCTCACGTAATCTAAAATAATCATTCTCCTCATTTATCAACTTGTACAGCATTTCTTTAAGTTTTATGTAATGTGATTTGTAAGCGCGTAATGAAATTTGGTAATCAGAAAAGTAAGTCATTATATGGCAAGTAGTTCTAATGGTAATGTGGAATTTTTTGCTGCCCGAAAACTAAAATTAGTCAGTTTTTTTTTTTTTTTGCTAACAATGTATTTTTTATTTATTCTATGGCGCTGCATCGAAACTCTATCGAAATTTTAATAGTTGTCGCATCCTAAACGGGGGGTTAAAGTTACCAATGCTTTAAAAATCGTTTTTCTAGGTTGTGCTCATTTGTTTGGTGTAAAATTTTGGGGAGGAAAAGTTTCGTTTACAGCTGTACAGAAGAGCATTCTAGAGGCTTAACAATTGTCCACAAAAATATTCGCTATAAAAACTTACTCATAGTTTCTATTTTAGGCATTAACATGCAAGTCAGACACTGATCTAGAAATTTTTTTAAAAATCAAGCTTAAAAATTAAAGCTTTTCGTATAAACTTTATAGTCAAGTCAACCGCCTGGATTGTAGAAACAGGATATAAGTCTGTTCTAAACTTTTACATAAAATTTGACAAAATTATCCTCATTAAGATTATACTATAAGTCTTTGGACCCTATTTTGATGCATATCGCTCATTTAGTCAAACAACGTCAGAATTAAAAAAAAAAACTAGCCTGCGAGGAAACGGGTTTAAAGCTTAAATTAGGCGTGACTTAGCCATAATGCCATAGCCATTACCAAACCAAAATGCAATTGGTTTCTATAGTAATAGATATGGCGTTATGGCGAGTCACCTATAATCAAATACAGTGTTGCCCATAAGTGTGGTTCGAACAGCTGTTTTCTATGTTTATGGTTATTGCACGTCTGGTTGAACCTTAAAGCTTTCTAGTTAACTACACAAGAAAATTTTATTCTGCTTTCAAGAGTGGAGGGAACAATATATTGAAATGAAATTTTTACATAACATGAAGAACAATATATTGCAATATGAGGATTAATTCTGCATCATTAACACAAAAATTCCATTTTTTGAGTTATGACGTTCTTTGAGTAAATGAGCAACATGACGTCATTATTTTGAGAACATCTCTAAAATTTATCTTTTTAACTAACTTCAAATGAAAGAAAGAAATTCCCGATTTGGTTACATTATACTTAATATCGATTTAAGCAACTTCCGCCATGTGGTGAATTTCACAATTATTTTTGTTTGCTGGGTATTCAATCAACATTTCACTTGATTACAGCTTAACTCCGTTTATTTTTGTTTCGTTGTTTAATTAATTATTTTTAATTGTTGTCGATTATTTATGTTATATTTAAGTATCGCATTGCCATCATTAAAATAAATATATGATAATTTCACACACAAAAACACAATTTCAACTAAAAGTAAAATATAAAACATTAAACATTTCGCTGTGGAAAACTAATAAGATCTTATTAACCTCTTCATAAATTAAGTACGCTTCCACAAAAGCTTTAATTAAAATAATATATAATATTGAAATAAATACAGAAGCAGTATAGAATTTTAATTATACATATATAAAATTATATTTTGAGTACGAGATTTTATCACTAAGCAAAGTTTATTCAAAATAAATGGCAGTTTGTTTAGGAAAACAGTGGCGAACAATGAAAGATGGCATGAAATTTCATAGAAATTTTATATAAAACTTTGCAATGATATTTTGGCTCCTCATACATCCTTAACTGAAGTAAGTTATGGACAGCAAGGGGCGTTAGGACTTTAAAGTTATGCTCATTGATGACATCAAATAGCGTCAATGTAAGGACATCTTTATCAGCATATATATTCTCTAAATAAAGAATTAAATTCCAAGCACAATTAAGACCTAAATGCCTTCATATTGTGCACTTGTTCCTTAAATTAGGCATTTAAACTATTTTTCAAATAATATTTCTTTCAATTTAAGTATATACCCATCTCTCACATATATCCTTCCTTATCCTTCGACATTTAATCTCAGCAACAATATATTTTTGAATGCAAAGGAATTACTAACAGTTTGTAGAATCATGCAAGACAAACCTGTGATGAACTTATTATCAAAAGGACATGTTAACCTCTTATATATCCTTATTAAACTCAAATAAGTTTTTGCTATAATTATAAAAATTTAATCAATTCAAGGATACGCCATACGTCTTCTATAGATCCTTAAATTTAAAATAAAATTTCAACTACATCTATAACCAGTTTCCTAAATTATAAATTTAAGCTTCTTGGTGAATTTATTTAATATCAATTCCAGGACATTTCTATCTTCAAGGTATCATTTACTTAAGAAACTGATCTGCATGCAGAAATTTTGCTACCTATTTGCAAAAATATACAGGGAATTAGTTAAGCGAATTTCATTAAAATCCACGCCAAAATATATCTGCATCCCATACATCCTTGATTTTCAAAATTATATTTCAGTAGCAGTTATGACCAGAAAATCGTTAAAACTTATTATAAACTACAAAATTTCACAACCAAGGTCTTCAATGACTTTCATTTCAATCATGGAAAGGACCTGTCTCACATGTATCCTTGATAAAAAAAAATTTAATTTCAATCAAAATTATAATTAAAATTCAGCGAAAATTTATGTGTACATATGCTCACTAAAATGCAGCAAAATATATTAGAATCAATGACAAAATATATCAACCTGCCGTATATCCTTAATTTTCAAAATATAATTTAAAGTGCAATAATGACCAAAATGTAAAAGAAATCAAATATTTGCTAATTCTAGCAAATTAAATTTATATCGGCGCAAGATTATATATTCTTCCCATATATCCTTAATTTTTTAAATTTTAAATTTTAGCTACAATTACCTGCAGAATGTTAAAATATAAAGTTTCAAAACTTCCGAAATCATGTGCTTAAGCTATCTGCTCAATTTTATTACAATTGGTGCAAGGACATTCGTATCTCTCATATATCCTTTATTTTAGAAGTTAAATTTTCTAGCCATAATGCTGCAAAACTTCATAGCAGTTCGCAAAAATTTACTACTAAGCACTCTGACAAATCTTGTTACAATCGGAGCAATAATATCGGTACGACCTATATATCCTTTTCTTTTAACACTAAAGTACAGCTGCAATTACGGCCAGTAAGCAACAAAAACATGCACTAGCTGATCTGAATCAAATCTCTCTGGAGAATTTTATTAAAAATGCTGCAAGGATATACATAACTCTTGCACATCCTTTATTTTAAATACTTAACATCAGCTAAAATTGCAGTCAGACTGCAGAAAAAACGTTGTAACCACTCGCAGGAATATGCATTAAAGCAGTCTGCTGAGTTTCATTTCAGTCAACACAAGGACACGCCTCCCTCCCATATATCCTTTATTTTCAATATCAAATTTCAGCCACATTAAAAACCAGAAAGTTACTAAAACCTCTCAATACTTCTGAAATCATAGGCTTAGTATCTCTGCTCAATTTTACTGCAATGGTTGCGAGGACATTCCTAACTCACTCATATCCTTTATTTTTAGAAGTTTAGATTTGGACACATTTCTAGCCAGAATGATACAAAACTTTGTAAAAACACACAAAAAGTATACTGCTAAGTGCTCTCAGAAACTTTATTAATATTGGCACAAAAATTGCTGCAAGGACATAGTTGCCTATTAAACATTCTTTTATTGTCAGCTACAATTATGTTCCAAATGTAAAAAATCCTTATAACTACTTGTAGAAATATACATGAAAGCGCTATGGCGAGTTTTATTTAAATTGACGTAAGGACATGCATGGCGCCCATATATCCTTTATTATTTAAATTTAGCCTTAATTATAATCTGGAATTAGAAATAATTGATAATATTGATTGATGGAATTAGAATAAATTTCCATTAATTATTCTTGTAAAAATAGTTTCAATACAAGTAGGAACATGTTTGTAAAGCCATGATTTTATGCTGATAACTTCCTGGTATTTTATAAATTTTATGTATAAGATTATACTCCGAATGGAGAAAAAAAAACTTGTAACTACTTGCAGAAATATGGATTAAAGTGATCTGTCGAATCTCATTTCAATTGACGTAAGGACATGCTTGGCTTCCATATATCCTTTATTTTAAAAATATAAATTCAGTCTTAGTTGTAACAAGGAATTATTAATAACTGAAAGTTCTTCAAAAAAAAAAAATAATTGCCTTTAATTATAATAGTAAAAATAGTTCCAATACAAGGACGAACAAGTTTTGAAGGCCACGATTATGTGCTCATAGTTCCTCGCAATTGGAAAATTTGCTATATGTTTGTAAAATTATGTTCAGAATACTACAAAAGCTTACAACTATTTAAAGAAACATGCACTAAAGCACTCTGACGTGTTTCATTTCAATTGACGTAAGGACATGCTTGGCGCTCATATATCCTTTATTTTAAAAATTTATATTTACCCTTAATTATAACCAGATATTATTAATAACTGATAATTCTTTAAAAAAAATTCATTACCAATAATTATTCCAGTAAATATAGTTTTAATGCAAGGAGGAACAAGTTTTTTTTTTTTTTGCTTAGAACTTCCTGCGATTTTTTCAATTTGAGTTAAAAAATTATGTTTAGAATGCAGCAAAAACTTTGTAACTACTTGTAGAAATATACATCAAAGCATTCTGTCAATTTTCATTTCAATCGGTGTAAGGATATGCCAGCCTCCCATATATCCTTAATTTTTAAATTTTAGTTTTAGCCTCAATAATGATCAGGAGTTATGAACAACTGAGAACTATTAAAAAAATTAATTGCCGTTGATGATTCTGGTAAATATGGTTCCAATGCCAGAAATAAAAATTTGTCAAAGCCAGGATTTTGTTCTCATAACTTCTTATGGTCAGAATGTAACAAAAGCTTGTAACTACTTATAAAAATATGCACTAAATACCCTTGGCGAGTTTCAATTCAATAGACGTAAGAACATGCCTGGCTCCCATATATCTTTTATTTAAAAAATTTAAATTTAGCCTTAACTATGCCCAGCAATTATTAATAACAGAGAATTCTTTACATAAAAATTAATTGCCATTAACTACTCTAGTTAAAAGTGTTTCAATACAATTAGGAACAAGTTTAAAAAACCATCATTTTATGCTCACAACTTCCTGGTATTTTGTAAATTTGATTAAAAAAAATCATGCCCAGAAAGGAAAAAAACTTGTAACTACTTGTAAAAATATAAGTTAAAGCGCTCTGCCAACTTTCACGTCAGTTGACGCAAGGGCCGGCATGTCCTCCCATATATCCTTTATATTAACATTTTAATTCTATTTAAATAAATTAAATTTTTTTGAATCCAAACTGGGCACATAACTCTCTATAGTTTATTAGAATGCATATTAATGATAAGAAAACTTTGAAAAATTATAGTATTTTTTTATAAATTCATATGCGACTTTTTATAGGAAAAATATCAATCAAATTGTTTGTGTGTATTTAAGCAACTAAATTGTTACAATTCCATCCCACTGTGCCTAATGCCTTTCCATGTGACTTTTGGCTACGCAAATTGGGAAATATAAAACATTTAAGTAATGATATTAAATAATTTACACGTACAACATTATTTAAATAAAAAAAAAAAAGTTTTAATCGCTTCAGGTATATGCATAAGCTTTTCATAATAATGTCTAAAACAGCAACAGCTCCAAAATAGTAAAAATTTTTGTGTCCCCAAAAATAATCAGGCTGCTAATACCTTTTTTTGCCAGCAAAATCTTTAGCTAAACTCATAATACAGGATAAAAACAAAAAGCAAACACATCAAACATGCAACATAAAACTGCCTGCACCCCACCCCACCACACCCCTCCCAACCACCTTCAATAATAATTTAAAAGCTGGTAAATAAACGAACAGCAACAATGGTTACAAACATGAACAGCAGTAATAATATAGTTATGTACTTAAATATTTTCAGAGTGCATTTAAACAAAAAGCCAACAACAACAATAATAATAGTTAAAGTGTTACAATTATGTGTGTTTTATCATCAGATGCTAACAATGTTATTTGTAAATAAATTCAGTAAAGACCGACTCTGACTGGCGCACGAAGGGTTCCTTACGAACACTAGACATGTAATTTAATACAAACTTCATCCTATATAATATATAGTTTTGGCATTTTTTTTCGCTTTTGGGGTTTTTTCGGTTTTTTTGTTTTGGCGTTTTTGCGTTGTTTCGGTTTTTGCGTTTTTTTTTAAGTTTTGGCTCTTTTGTTAGTTTTGACACTTTATTTTCTTGTTTTGGCGATTTTTTTTTTAATCAGAGATTTTTTTATGGGAATTCTTAAACTTTAAGTTTAAAATTTTTTAAACGCACTAATAATCCCAAATTAATATTTTACTTATTAAGTAAAATATTTTTTTTAATTAAAAATACATTGAAATTGATTATTGAGGGGTTTAGCTGGATCCTATGCGCATTTCACTGTTGCTAATGCAGATCATCAGAGAACCTTTTCCCAAAGTTTCTTAGAACAACTAGAGTTATTATGCTATAAACTTTCATTTAAGCAAATGAGAAGCTTAAAACAAATAACAAAGTTGAAACAAGAACTCAATAATCAACATTTTTTTTATTTTCTTTACCATTAGTACATTGGCTGACTTTTTTCAGCTTCAAATTGTTGTTGTAAAAGTATGTAAAAAGAAAATAAATGTAAATAGCTGTTGTCGTTATTTACATTTATTTTCTTTTTACATACCTTTACAACTACAATTTGAAGCTGAAAAAAAGTCAGCCAATGAAGTAATAATAAAGAAAATAAGAAACATGTTGATTATTGAGTTCTTGTTTCAACTTTGTTATTTGTTTTAGACATAGAAAAAACTGCCTCATAGAATCAATAAGATTTTCTCTATGAAACGTTTTTAGGCTAAGGGCTATCCCAGCAGAAAGAAGCGAAGATTTTGTCATAGAGATTCCTTATTATTTTTATGTGGTAAATCTTATTAATTTTATCAAGAAGAAAACCACATAAAATCAAGAAGAAATCTTATTATTCCCAACTTTTTTTAATCAATTTCCTTTATTTTTGGCACCAAAAAAACAATCCATAGAAAAAAACTTTTTGATTCTATTAGGTTTTTTTATAAATTGTAAACTACATGTATTTCTTATTGATTTTATTAGGTTGCCTTATTGATTTTTTCAATAAGGGTTTCTTCTTGATTTTATTAGGTTCCCATATGATTATGTGTAAAGCATCTTAATGATTTTTTTGATAAGGAAATCTTCTTGATTTTATGAGGTGTCTTGTTATTTCATATCTTTAAATAGACACAGACAATTTTTTCATGATCTTTTTCGTTTTTGTATAAGCATGTTTGCAAAATTATTTCAATGGTTATGCAGACTGCTTGTTAGCATATTGGTTAGAGTGTTTGTCTATCAGTCAGAAGTTTGCTGGTTCAATACTTGTCTCCTTTCAAAGTATATGGTATCGAATTTAAATGAAAAATATATAAGCAAAGCACAAAGAATAAAGAAAGACATAACTTTTTTTTATTTTATGAGGTCGCCTCATAAAATCAATAAGAAAACATTTTTAAAAAAATCAATAAGATAACCTCATAAAAACTACAAGATTTCTTCTTCATTTTTTCAAAAAGGTTTTCTCTATGAAATTAATAGATTTCCTTATTGAAAAAGAACCATAAAGATTACTTATTAATCTTGTTCTATTTTATGAGGTAATTATTAGGCACTGTTTTATCTGTGTAAGCTTCTCATTTGTTTAAATGAAAGTTCATAACATAATAACTCTAGTTGGTCTAAGAAACTTTGGAAAAGGTTCCCTGATGATCTGCATTAGCAACAGGGAAATGCGCATAGGATCCAGCTAAACCCCTCAATAATCAATTTCAATGTATTTTTAATTAAAAAAAAATATTTTATTTAAGTAAAATATTAATTTGGGATTATTAGTGCGTTAAAAAAAATTTTAAATTTAGATTTTTTTTTATTTTTGGCGTTTTTTTCATTTTTGCGATTTTTTTTATATAAAAAGTTTTTTAGTTTTGGCGACATTTTCGCGTTTTGGCGATTTTTTTATTTTTGCGTTTTTTTTTTATTTTGGCGTTTTTCTCATTTTGGCGATTTTTCGAATTTGGCGATTTATTTTAGTGAAATTTTTTTTAATTTTGGCGATTTTTTTCGTTTTGACGATTTTTTTTTAATTTTTGGCGATTTTTTTTTGGTTTGGCGATTTTATAATTTTCGGTTTGTTTAGTTTTACCGTTTTTTGAAAATTTCAAGTGTTTGCCTCTTACGGTTTCCAAGATATAGCAAATTGTCAAAATTGCATAGTCAAAATTGCATTAACTGATGGACCACCCTTTAATTTAAATTTTTTTTAAATTTTAGTGTTAATTGTTGTAGTCTGTATAAAAATACACTAATTTTACAAATTTCAAGTTTCAATATACATATGTTCATATAATTGTATGTATATTACATGGGATTTTAACATTTTTCGTTGCTCGTTTTGGAACACCCTTTAATTTTTAATTCTCATGTATTTGTTGTTGTAGCGGCCAAGGTTCTACATAATCTGTCCATATTTCAGGTCCGTAGCTCTTACGGTTCCTGAGAAAATACCGTGTGGCGGACAGACGGACAGACGGACAGACAAACAGCGTAGCGAAAACAATAGGGTTCCTTTTCACCTTTGGTGTACGGAACCCTAAAAAAATGAGTGTTGCTTTTAAGTGTTTCTAACATCATTTTATTTCTTACTTACTGCGTATTAGTACAGGGTGGGCCAAAAGAAACCAAGGGGTGTAAAAGTTTAATAACATTTTTGTTTATTAATTTTTTTATATTTTTTCTTTCAGATTATATAGACAACACATGGAGAATTTATAATGAATGAAAATAATAAATGAAAATCAGAAAATAAGAAATGAATAAATGAAATCAACTTTATTGAAAATTTGATTATGAGTGATGAAGCTCATTTTCATTTGAATGGCTTTGTTAATAAGCAGAACTGTAGGTTCTGGGGTTCTCAAAATCCAAGAGCCATTCATCAACGCCAATTGCACCCCATCAGGTGTACAGTATGGTGTGGGATCACATCTGAAAATGTCATTGGGCCCTACTTCTTCGAGAATGAAGATGGAAGTGCTGTAACCGTAAATGGAGAGCGGTATCGGTTTATGATAGAAATTTTTTTTACGTCCTGCTCTTGAAAACAGACCTGGAATGTGGTTTCAGCAGGACGGAGCCACTGCCCATACTGCCCGAGACACAATGGCACTTTTAAGTAAAATTTTTGGAGAGCGAATAATTTCTCGAAATTCGGAAATTATTTGGCCAGCGCGATCGCCAGATTTGACAGCACCCGACTATTTTCTTTGGGGTTTTTTGAAGGAGCGAGTGTTTGGCCCACCCTGTACAACAATGTATTGTAACAGTTTTTTAGTAGAAATTTAAAGACTTTTCCTATGATGACAGGTCCTTCCTATTGATGATCTGTGACGGCCTTGAATGATAATAAAAGATCTTTAGAATTTTTTCTTTGGAACTACGTAAAAGATAAGATCTATGCCAATGGCCCACCACCGATTCAAGGTGTCAAAAATGGAGGGCGTGAATTTATCGTGGGCATATGCCCGCAAATCAATTAATATGACAATAAACATATACAACAACTTCATAACTCAATAAATTATATTTTTGAGCAGCATGCTGTGTAAAAATTTCTTACAAATATATTGTATAGTCAACTCTTGATGAACATTAAATTTTGAGTTTTCCATTAATTTGTGTGTAAATTAATACGATGGTCAATCATTAACTCAGTATAACACTGCGCCCGTTAAGAGGCAACTGTCAGTTGATTCCTCACAGAAAAAACTAAATTTCATTTTCAGTAACCAAATTCGTTGAATCTGTAAATATTTTATTTGAATGTGGTCCTACAAATAATTTTGTAAATTCTTATAAAAATTTTGTAAAAATTTAAATTAATCATAGTTCGGCTGAGAGAAAATGTTATTTCAGTGTGTTGGTGTTTATCTTGCTTGTTGATATGAACAACGTACTGTTGTGCGGTTGTTGTTGTTTATTTTGTTTGATCGCGTTGTATACATGTAAATGCCGAAATGGAGCCGACAAACGTCGTGGCCTGTTTCTTCTCTATACAGTGTTTTGGTACAAATTAATTTAGTGGAACAGTACAGAATATTTACTGAAACTAAGTTTGATTTCAAACAAATATTTGTTTAAAAATTTTTTGGGAATAATTTTTTCTGTGCTGTCTATATTTGAACAAGCTGTATTATTTAGTTTGTGTTTGGCAGCCGTTGATAACAGACTACCTCGCCTTTTGAGAAGAAAATGGAAAAAAGTGAATTTCGTGTGCTCATTGAACATTAGTTTTTGCAAAAAAAAAAAAAAGAAACGTCAATCAAACCAATGAAAACCTCGATAAATACTATGGGTAATCTGTACCTTCGATTTCAATGGTAAAAAAGTGGTTTACTGACTTTCGTTCTGGTCGCAGAAGTACAAATGATGCTGAACGTTCTGGGCGGCCAATTGAGGTCAGTACAAATGAAAATGTTGAAAAAATAAGCGATATGATTGATGTTGGTCGATAGAAAAGTAAAAGTGCGTGAGATTGTTGATGCCATAGGCATTTCATATGGCAGTGTGGTTTCGATTTTAAATGATCAGCTGGGTTTAAGAAAATTGTCTGCAAGATGGGTGCCGCGTTTGCGCTCAATTTACCATAAACGTAAACGTGTGACAACTTCAAAGGATTGTTTGGAGTTCTTTAACCGCAATTCGAATGAGTTTTTGCGGCGCTTTGTAACTGTGGATGAAACATTGATACATTACTGTACTCCAGAGACCAAGCAGCAGTCTAAACCTGATCCGAAGAAGACCAAGGTGAGTTTGTCGACCAATAAGGTGATGGCAACAGTTTTTTGGGATGCGCGCGGGATAATCCACATCGATTACCCACAAAAGGGAAAAACAATAAACGGCGAATATTATGCCAACTTATTAGACCGATTTAATGTGGATGGCCAAGAAAAAAAAGTTATTTTTCATCAAGATAATGCACGAGTGCACGCGTGTACAGTCTCAATGGCAAAACTCTATGAATTGGGCTACGAATTGGTACCCAATCAGCCATATTCTCCGGATTTAGCCTTTCCAAACCTAAAGAAATTGTTAGGTGGAAAGAGATTTAGCTCAAATTATGAAATTTTTTCCTATTTCAATGACCTCGAAAAATCCTATTTTTTTTTTTTTTTTTGGAAGGGATACAAAAACTGGAGAAACGTTGTACTAAGTGTATCGAGTTAAAAGGAGATTATGTTGAAAAATAAATTTTTATTTTGCAAAAAAAAAACTGTGTTTCATTCAAAAAGTCACGGACTTATTGATTCAGCCTCGTAGCCTTAAACTTTGAGTTATGGCATTGTTCTAGTAAATGTGCGATATGTACTTAAGTACAGGGTGGGCCAAAAGAAACCAAGGGGTGTAAAAGTTTAATAACTTTTTTGTTTATTAACTTTTTTTATTATTTCTTTCAGATTATATAATATACAAAATGGAAATTTTTTACACTAAGTATGAAAAATGATGTCTCTTAAATGACCACCGTTTTCAGCTTCGCACTGATGGGCTCTTTTTAGAGCATTTTCCATAACATCTTTCAAAACTTGTGGCTGTAGCGTTCGAATTTCTGCAACAATGTTTGCCTTGAGTTCAAGGATTGTCTCTGGCTTGTTCACATACACTCGCTCCTTCAAAAAACCCCAAAGAAAATAGTCGGGTGCTGTCAAATCTGGCGATCGCGCTGGCCAAATAATTTCCGAATTTCGAGAAATTATTCGCTCTCCAAAAATTTGACTTAAAAGTGCCATTGTGTCTCGGGCAGTATGGGCAGTGGCTCCGTCCTGCTGAAACCACATACCAGGTCTGTTTTCAAGAGCAGGACGTAAAAAATTTTCTATCATAAACCGATACCGCTCTCCATTTACGGTTACAGCACTTCCATCTTCATTCTCGAAGAAGTAGAGCCCAATGACATTTTCAGATGTGATCCCACACCATACTGTACACCTGATGGGGTGCAATTGGCGTTGATGAATGGCTCTTGGATTTTGAGAACGCCAGAACCTACAGTTCTGCTTATTAACAAAGCCATTCAAATGAAAATGAGCTGCATCACTCATAACCAAATTTTCAATAAAGTTGATTTCATTTCTGGCCAACTCTTGAAATTTAACTGCAAAATTTAGACGTTGCCGATGATCTGCGGGTTTTAATTCTTGGACCAATTGCACCTTATATGGGTATAACTGTAAATCTTTTTTTAAAATGCGCCGTAGTGACGTACGAGACATTTCTAGCTGAGCAGAACGCCTTCTGCCAGATGTTTCTGGTGCTTCATTAACACTTTGCTGTACTCGTTCAATATTTTCCGCAGTGCGACTTAAACGTGGTCTACCGGTTCGAGGCAAATCTCTTACGCTGCCATGTTGGTGATGACGATTAACTAAGCAACGAATCATCGCTTCAGAGGGCGAAATTCTGACGTTGAAATGTCGACGATATGCTCTTTGCGTTAAAATAATTGATCTCTGGTTTAAATAATAAAATTTTATTGTTCTGGTTCTCTGTTCAGTTGTGAACCTCTCCATTATAAATTCTCCAAGTGTTGTCTATATAATCTGAAAGAAAAAATAAAAAAAAATTAATAAACAAAAAAGTTATTAAACTTTTACACCCCTTGGTTTCTTTTGGCCCACCCTGTATGATTGCTGCCTTCTTTAGTAAGGAGATACTGAAGCCAGAAGAAATTTTGTGAACTATATTTTTTATAGCTATGCTATTTATTGCGCGTTACAGGAGTTAGGATGGAATTTTCGTAACAAAAATAATAGACACTATTTGTACTTAAAAGCAGAGTTTGGTTTGTTTGATTTTATTTTGTTTCCTTCTTTGAAGTGAGTGAAACAAAAGCAGTGAGAACGATTGCTCAATTTGTTTTGTATTATTTTTTAACAATGAGCGCAAGGTCGGCTGCAAGCCGGCTAACAGCCGCCACTGGGCACAAACAATCACCCTTATTCCAGTTGCCGGCATCGACGTCACTTTAACACAATACCAAAAAATTGGGGCTTGTGTAACTGTTGTGGAAAACAACTGACTCCTGTTGGCAGGTTTATGCTATTTTCTAGACCTCAAGGAACGGAAAAAGATTGTCGGTTGCACAAAATTGTTCTTGAAAGCGAGTACACAAACCCCAATATTTTGGTATTGCGTTAAAGTGACGTCGATGTCGACAGCTGGAATAAGGGTGAATGCCCTAATTTAATCGTACGCCGCTAGAAAAATATATAATGGGAAATAAATGAAAACGTTTTGAAATGTTTGCGGAGATTTTTGATATCATTATATAATATAATTTTATTGCATTGTTATTTCACACATGATATTTGTTTTATATAACTAAGCCGCATAGCTATAACCGGGTGTCCTAAGGCGCCCCTCCCTTCTTTTTTTTATTACTATTCTATTGTACGTTTTGTTAATATTTATAGCATCGTTGCAGAGCCTCCAATGTTAAGTAGGCGTATTGCTTAAAGCCATTTAGGTATTTTATTACTAGCTCTACTTTGACGCAGATTAATTGCTACAAACATAGACAATGTAAGACAATGTGATGGGCACTAGTATAGATGCTAATTCATATCAAAACTCTGATGTTGTCGATATGACAAGCTCTAGCCAGGGCTCGAAATTTCGGCCTCTTAAAAACCTTGCTTTGCCTTGCAGTCAGTTCACCAACTTCTTCAGCCACCAGCACTCGAATTTTTATTTATTCGTTACTTTCTTAATTAAGTTCATTTTCAATAGTTAGCAAATATACGAGTATACCAAGAAGAAGAATATTTACAAAATACAAATTCATGTTTTTTCTTATTCGAATAATCAAAAATAATATGTAAAATTTATTTCATTAGCATGCAGGACAAAAAAAACAATTTTGTTTGAATTTAATTGTTTTTTTTTCTATTTAAGTTGTATAAAAATATTCGAATAAATAAACAGTAAAAACTTTATTCGAATAAAAGTTGCAATGTAATCGAGCACAGGTAAAATAATTTTTGTTAAATTTTATTTCGAGCCTTATTTCCGATTTTATCTTAAGCGACATGTTATCGAAAATAGACTTTTTTATTGAAATTAAAATTTTATATGCTGCCGATAGTTTAGAATTATTAAAATGTCAAAATTGTTGAAAACTTTTAAGATACGGGCTGTAAAATTTTATCGTAAGCGACAATTTACACACAAAAACATATTTGAATATTTAAAAAAAAACCTTCTCCTGAAAAATTTAATTATTGTCGCTTACGATAAAATCGAAAATAAGGCTCGATTTATTAATTTTTCACATGAAAATTTAAGTGAATTGCTTATTCGATTTAGTAAATAAAATTTACAATTTTATCGATTACCAAGCGCATATATTTTAAGTTTTTTTTAATTACAAACTAAGAAATAAATTAAAATTTTTTATATTATTTTTAAGCTTCTCACTGAATGACACCAATTTTCGAAAATAGAATTTTTGTCATATTTCGACGTTTTGTGTGTGTGTTGGTGGGTGAGTAAGAGAGTAAGTGTGTTACATTGAAACGGTCAACGGCTCGAAAGCAAATTTGTAGCAATCGAAAGATGTGGAGCTCACTTTGAACTCGTTCAGTCTCTCGCTTTAAACACTCAAATCAAACCCGTGTAATTTAAATCGATCGATCGACCTAATTCTAGTCGAATTCTTTCTTTTCAAAGTCTATCAGGATTGATAGAAAACGTAGAAAATCTTCCTCGCTCTATTTAAAGCAGCTACATCAAAGCCATAAGTAAAATGTGCGAGCTTTTAAAAAAGAGCTTTGTACTTTCACACCGGCGCACATTGGGGCCAAAGGCGATGATTTCGCAGATTAATTAAAAAAAATTAAATCAACTACCGGAAAACTGAAAGTCCTAGCTTAAAGTGCACTAAATTCTACATCACTATGCAAAAAATATATGTCATATAGCCAACAGTGCTCTTGTAAAGACGCATTAAAGTTGAAAATTTTGAGAGAAAACTGGTAAAATAAACACAAAAAATCTAAAAACTTGGCACAACTAAATCTTAATTCTTGCATCCAGAAATTTTAAAAAAGTAATGAATCTAATCACAAAAGCACCCAGTTCAGGTATTCCTAGAAATAATTTACTTAAATTTGTAACATTAATTATTTGTGTAAAAGCTTTTGTTTTCAATGTTCATATTGGAAGTTTAATAAAATAAATAGATTTTCTCAGTTTAGGTGCACATAAATTTATAAATTGGGCTCAATTAGGCAGAGATTTTAACTATGTTTCAAAGATTGAATGAATTTGTGTTATTTTAGAAAAATGTATGCTGCTCTACGGTGCCCCTCGGCAGTTATTCGCGAATTAGTAATAGCCTCACGCGTTGAATTTACCAACAACAACTTACAACAGTGACTTCTGTTAACACTTATATTGTTGTTGTTGTTGTTGTTGTCATTGTTTTATGTATTTTTCTTAAAGATGTGCAAATGTTGTAATTAGGTCTGCATGAGTAGCGCATTAGTCACGCATGAGTCACGCATGAGTCACGCGTGATCTTGGTTGTATTTATATATAATATTAATTTAAATAATTCTTTCTGTCAGAAAAAAACCGACTACAATGCATAGATCTGATAGAAGAAGATAAGAAGTACGTGAAATATAAAATTAAATTTTAATGGGCGTGCCTCCGCCCATTTTTTAAGTGCAAGATTGTGTTTTTCACAGCTCAGGGTACATGTTAAGTCTTTCAAAAATCGGTAAAGTAGAACCACTTAAAATAAAATATTAAATTTTAGTGGGCGTGATTCCGCCCATTTTTTTTAAATTGAGGATTGTGTCTATTTTAGAGCTCAAGGTGTGTGGCAAGTTTCGTAGAAATCGGTTAAGTAGAACTGCGTAAAATACAATAATAAATTTTAATGGGCATAGTCCCGCCCATTTTTCCAACTTTCAAATTGTGTAATTACAAGAACTAAAGGTGTTTTATAGGTTTCGCAGCAATCAAATAAGTAGAATATCATAAAATGATATAAAAAAATTGTGGGCGTGTTCACGCCCCCTTTTTTTTCAACGGGACCAATGGGTATCTATACCCTCTCAGACAAAAAAAAAAATTTTACAATCGGTCCAAAATGTACTGAGTTATGAAGATCCACAACTAAAAAAAATAAAAAAATTAAAAATAAAAAAAATTGAGACGAATTGTTAAACTCCTCCTTTTTTTGAAGTCGGTTAAAAAATAACGTGTGTGACATTAGCCTACTTTCTTAGGCTTGTTAAATATGTAATCATGTGTTAAACTTTAGTTATTTAGTTAAACTTTACAATTTATAACCCTTGACAAAAACCTTGTGCTTTCACAGCTCTGTTAGCGTGTTAACAGAGCTTTCTTAAGCTATAAAAATTCGACTAATGCCTTTCCAAAGGACTTTTCCAATAAATTATGCAACGGAGACGGAAAAAAATAATGCAAATTTATAGATAAGGTGTTCCTTTATTATTGCCCATGAATCTATTTCTGAAAAACATGAATTTGAAGCAAATATCGTCAAGTTTTCAACTTGGCATTTTCTGAGGATTACGCACTTTTTTGTGAAGGAAGCGATGCGGTGCTCACCTATTATGGACCACATAGTACTCTAAAAACATGCATGCTCAGAATTTCTGGAAGTTCGAGTTTTCAGGAGATTTTTGAAAAACTTAAAATTTGCCCAACTATATTAACATTTTCCAAGATGTGACCAAATTTCGTTTAGGAAAGAGGCGAAGCGGGCGAACAAAAGTGCTCACCTATTATGGACCACATAGTACTCTAAAAACATAGATGCTCAGAATTTCTGGAATTTCGAGTTTTCAGGAAATTTTCGCAAAAAAATTCCAAACAGCTCTAAAAAATTTAGGAAGTATCGTCGTATCGACAGTAAAATATCGCCGATATCGATATATCCGCAAATGAGAAGTATCGCCGATATATCGGCTAGTTGTGACTGCTTTTGGTTGCTGAAGTATGGCCAACAATTAAAATCCCGTTGATTGAATTAAAAAAGTATATAAAGTAATATATAAAATATAATAATTAACACTGCTACCAATTTTATCACTAGAGTGTCAGATACAAGCAACACACAGTTTCATAAAAAGAACAAAGAAATAATAAGAAATATTTTAATTAAAAATGATTTTCCTAAAAAATTAGTAGACAAACTCATAGAAAAAATTATTACAAAACGAAGACAAATTAATAACAACACAGAGAATAGTACAAAGGTCTACAAATCAATTAACTACATCGAAGGATTATCGGAAAGGTTAAAATACTCAGACATTTATGATAAAGACAAATACATTCTAGCAATGAAATCCAACAATACAATAAATATATTATTTAATAATATGAAATCAAAGATAGATATTATGGATGAATCTAACGTTATATATGAAATAAAGTGTAATGGCGACGAGACTGATATATGCCAAAAAGTATATGTCGGTACGACAAAAACAAAATTAAAAACAAAATTAGCATCGCATAAATCAGACTTAAAAGCAAGTAACAAGCCGCTGATACAAAAAACTGCACTTGCTGCCCACTGTGCAAAAACTGCACAGAGAAAACAGAACTTAACAAAATCAAAATATTAGAGAGAGAGAGAGAGAGAGAGAGAGAGAGAGAGAGAAAATATACCAAGCAGCGTTGTCGTATTGGTTACTTGTAACCAAAATTGGTTACTTTTTTTCCAATGTGTACTTGTGTACTTTTTTTCCATTTTGGTTACTTTTTTTCAACACAAAAATAACCATTTTTATGCATATATGTACATATGTGGTATGTTAAATTTGCACATAACTAATTATCTTGATAAAAGATCACAATTTAAGCGTTTTTACTACGTTGTAAAGACAACACTGGATAATCAACATAGCTTTTAAAAAAATACATGTCTGTCTCTGAACATAACAAGCCTGGTTTCAAAAATCAGATGCATTCATGGTTGCAAAGTCTTTAAACGTCAAACACTATGTAAAAAGTTAAAAGCGAATTTTTTTATTTGAGAGCGTAACAAGCAGGGAACGAAGCCGACCGATCTGTGAGTCGGCTAACAGCAGCCGCTGGCAAAATTTCTAAATTAGAAGTAAGTGATGATATGGACATAGTTGAATTTTGGGACGCGGTTTCAAAACATACAAATGGATTGAACGAAAAATGTTTTTATGATTTAATTAATTTAATGTAAAATTTAATGTCACTGCCACACAGTTCGGCTGCTGCTTAATATTTTATCTATACAGTCTTGTGTTTTGATAATGAATGTAATTAAATTACATATTCTTTGTTGTTACTAAAAATATTTTGGTTTGGAATTTCTAATAAATAAAATAGATGCACAGTTGAATAAAGATGCTTGTTTTGTAAAGATTTTTGGTTGAGGTTTTCAAACTTATTATGTTTGTATATTGTAATTCTTGATATAGTATTAAGAGTCTTACTATAAACATACGGAGTTTGTTAAGTAAATTCAAAAATTTTTTGGGTTGAAGTCTACTGAAGAGTTCCACAAGCGGGAATAAAATGCATATAGACAATTGCTTAACCATAAAAACAAGCCAATTTTTGAAATTTCTAATAATTTTCCTGAAGTATTTTTTTTTACAAAATTGATTTTATTGATTTATTTTATTAATTATAATAAGATATACTTTTAAAACTTGTTTTTTTTTTGTTCCACTTTTATTTGCAATCTATTTTACAATATTTGGCAAATTCAATAATTCAAGCAAAAAAATATCACATGTGTTATTAACTACATTAAGTTAATAAACTATATATACATACATACATACATACATACAAAGTATGAAGTGAAGTACAAATTTAAATTTAATAGTCCGTTTATATTATACCATTTCATATATTACTGGCGGCCATTTTGTCAGCTGTCAGGTGATTAATATTTAGTTTGGTTTGCCATTTCATCATGAACAGGTTGACAAAAGAACAACGCTTGCAAATCGTGGAAATTTATTTCGAAAATAATGGTTCAGTTCGCGGAGTTTACCGCAAGCTCCGTCCATTTTATGGTCGACATAATCGTCCATCAGAGCAATTAATTCGGTTAACCATGGATCGTTTTCGCAATACGTTTACTCTATGTGATAATACGCATCCGCAGAGACGTCGAACAGTGCGCACCGAAGAAACAATTGCCGCTGTAGAGCAAAGTGTTGAAGAGGACCCGAATGAATCGATTCGCCACCGTGCACAGCAATTGGAGCTTTGTCCATCAACTTTATGGAAGATTTTGCGCAAAGATCTTGGCTTGCGACCTTACAAGATCCAGCTTGTGCAAGAATTAAAGCCGCGAGACCATGCAATGCGTCGTGATTTTGGTGTATGGGCCGAAAATGAGATTGATCTCGATGCTGATTTTCATCACAAAATTTTGTTCAGTGATGAGGCTCATTTTTGGTTGAATGGCTACGTCAACAAGCAAAATTGCCGCATTTGGAGTGAAGAGAATCCACATGAGACCCTTGAGACGCCATTAAATCCACAAAAACTGACTGTTTGGTGTGCTCTATGGGCTGGTGGTGTCATTGGGCCATACTTCTTCCGAAATAATGCTGGAGAGTCAGTTACCGTTAATGGAGACCGGTATAGAGCCATGATAACCGACTATTTTGTTCCCGAATTGGATGGCATGAATGTGGATGAGTTGTGGTTCCAACAAGACGGCGCTACATGCCACACAGCGCACGTCATAATCGATTTATTAAAGGAAACATTCGATGAGCGCATAATTTCGCGGAATGGACCTGTCAATTGGCCACCAAGATCGTGTGATTTGACACCATTGGATTATTTTCCTTGGGGATATGTGAAGTCGCTCGTCTACGCCAACAAACCAGAAACGTTAGGGGACTTGGAAGCCAACATTCGTGGCGTTATTGCCAACATACGGCCCCATATGCTCGAAAAAGTGGTTGAAAATTGGACCTGTAGAATTGGCTTTATTCGAGCCAGCCGCGGCGGCCACATGCCCGAAATCATATTTAAACATTAATGGCATAAAATTATCCTTCCAATAAAGCCAAATTGATGAACATTAAAACGATTTTCTTGTGTTTTATTTCAATTCGAAGTTCTATACCTCTAAAAGAAACACCCGTTATTAATATATGTATGTATATTTTTCAACTGAAGTACAAATAAAACAGTATTTTAAATACATTAAAATTTTGGTTACTTTTTTTCTGCATTTGGTTACTTTTTTTTGTATTCTGGTTACAAATTTTTTTTTGGTCGTGGCAACGCTGTTACCAAGCGATACATGCAGGAGATGTTACATATAATAAATGTACCAAATGAAAAAAGAATTAACTATAAGACAGATATTGATAATAAACAAACACACATAATAAACAAACACAGGACCAGTGTGTACACTTAATTTTTTTTTTAATTCGGTAGAATCGACAAAAAAAATCGGTAGATTTTAATGAAATTCGGTAGAAATTTTTTTTATTCTGAGAAACATAAAAAATAACAATTCAAAGAAACATAAAAAATAACAAAATATATGTACTAATATATAAAGGGTAAGTGCAAGGTAAACAGGTTACAAAAGCGCATTTAAAACTTCACATGTGATTGGAAATTAAAATGCCATAAACAATGAAGCATTTCCAATAAAAAAAAAGTGTCATCCTCAGTTATTTTCCCCTGCCCTTTTATACCCAGCAAAAAATTACACATTACCATTAGAACTACTTGCCATATAATGACTTACTTTTCTGATTGCCAATTTTCATTACTCGCTTACAAATCACATTACCTAAAATTTAAAAAAAATGACGTGCAAGTTGCTAAATGAAGAGAATGATTTTTTTAGACGAAATAGATTACGTGAAATGTTGAAAAACAAAAAAAAAATGTAAGTACTTCTCAAGAATCGATTATTTTAGTCTCACGCCTTGTTAAAATCATTAAGTGGTAATCCACTAGGGAAGTGCTTCCACCAAAAATGCTTAATTCCAAACTCGATTACCTTTTTTGAAATTATTTTTTGCTGGGTAGATATGCTATGCAAATATAAAATAATATACATAAATAACAGGAATTCAGTTTTTGGGCATATGTTTTATAAATCTACTAAAATAACTTTTATTTGACAAACATTTGTAACTGCAAAGATTATATGAAGGGCTTATTGCAAAAACTCGATAAGCCACAAAATGAAAATACTGAGAAAATCGCCTTTGAAGTTTAAAATAAATGCAGAAAATAGGGATTTGATGAAATCATGATACAGATACTTTTGTTTAGTGCTTAAGGAAGACTACTATCACATACCCGTCGCTGTACACCAAGAAATCTTCGGAAATCGCTAAAATCGCAAAAAGTTGTGGCTTATCCAGTTATTGCATGAAATTTATAATTTTTTTTTTTTTTTGAATATCAAAAGTTTTGTTATTTATTTTGGTTGAAATAAAGTGGCATATCGTGTTTTTGCAGTTTAAAATTTATTATTTTTTCTATTTATTTGTAATTGCTGTGGCTTATCGAGTTTTTGGGACAAATAATTCTGAATAAAATCAAAATGTAAAAAGTGACACTTGCGGCTAAGGCGGAAATTAAACGGAATATGGATACAATATTTTAAGAGGACGTTCCGATGCTGTAAAGTAATTGAATGAACTGATAAAACCATTTTCTGAAATCGTGTGGCTTATCGTGTTTTTACAATAAGCTTTTCATATGTAAGATCCATTTATGAATTTAAGCTTCTGTGCAAAAATTATTAAATCATTGGGAGGAATAAATATTTCATCCCCAAGGCACAATTCTTTGGCAAATATTAGATTACTTATAGTTGCAGTTTTTAACCAATTTCTTTGTTCTGTTTTAATGATTTTCATGACAGAAGATGACCGCTCTGCGGCCGCACTGCTATGTGGCAAAATAGGCAATTTACACATATATCGACTTAAATTACTAAATAACAATATTCGGTAGATTTCAGGCCTTGTTCGGTAGAATTGGTAGATTGTTAAATTCACAAACATATTCGGTAGAATCTACCGAATGTGCACACTGCACAGGACTAAAAGAAAACATAACAACTAGTCTCCTGCACAAGATATCTTATAAGAACTTTTAAGACATGAGGGATTTTTCAAATGTTCTACTACAGCGAAATCTTATAAAACAAACGTTAACAACACTGTTTGCAAGAAATTTATTTGGGTATTGTAGGTATAACAGTAAAGAAGAAAACACTTCGTGACGGAAGAATTTGTGATAATAGCTTCTTTCTACGCATAAGCGCGTGTACAAACGTCATGCATTATGTGTGTATGATCTAGTGCTGGGATACTATCGATATTTTCTACTATCGATATATATCGATAGTTCAGATTTCACTATCGATATTACTATCGACTGAACGTTTGTACCTGAGAAAGAAATATATACATAACTAATTTTTTATCAGGTTACAGTTAGTTTTTTATCCCTTTATTGAAAGTAAAGGGTGTCCCAACAAGATTTAAATTTGGCGCCATTCGAAGTGCCATTTTTTGAAATTTGAACAATTGTTATTGTTTGCTAGTAGAAGGTACGAGGTTAGTAAAAATGGAGCGCTACACGAATGAACAACGTATTCTCATTGTGAAATTGTTTTACCAAAATGGTGAAAGTTTTGCGGCTACAGTTCGCAAATTTGCGATCAATTTAGGGTCACAATAATGCTCCAAAAGAGTCAACTGTAAAGAGATTAGTGGATAAATTTGCCAAAACTGGGTCTGTTAGTGATGCAAAGACAACAACGCGCCTTCGACCAGGTCGATCGACCGAAAATGTAGCAGATGTACGTCTGATGTCGCTCAAACGCAGGTCAAGCGCACACAGTCAATGGTGTTCGGTATCGTGAAATGATAACAGTTTTTTCGTGCCTAGAATTGAAGAAATGAATGTGGAGGGCATGTGGTTTCAACAAGACGGCGCCACATGTCATACAGCCAGAGAAACAATTCAATTGCTACATCAGTCATTACCCGGTCTTGTTGTTTCGCGTTTTGGAGACCAGAATTGGCCGCCTAGATCGTGCGATTTAACACCATTAGACTTTTTTCTTTGGGGTTTTTTGAAGTCGATGGTTTACGCGAATAAGCCGACGACGACTCAAGCCTTAAATGAGGAAATTGGACGCTGCATTAATGAAATACCGCAGCATTTATGCAAAACGGCCATTGAAAATTTCATTAAAAGATCGCGTGTATGTCAGCAAAGCCGCGGCGGCCATCTGCCCGATTTGTTGTTCCACACATAACCTCCTTTTGTCTACTTTACGATATAAAAAAGTTTCACAATTTTTTTTTAAATATCTGTGTTTTATTTAAAATTTAAATCTTGCGTTCTTGTTGGGACACCCTTTATATAGACTTATGTTTATTTTAATATGTATGTATGTATTTACAAACGTTATTTTAAGTGACAGTTTTTGAAAAATTTTGCTTTCAGTTAAAAAAAATTTAATAATACCTCAGGTTTTCGAAACTGCATCGATATCGATATTTTTTCCTATCGATGTTTTCGATATTTTAAAACTAACGATAGTATCGATAGTACTATGATCTTTTATTTTTCTGCGCACATGCAAAGGCACACACATGCATTAACATTAGTTGTATGCGGTTAATCACATAATAGCTTACCATCTACATATTACACACACACTCAAACGTACAATATGAAAAATAACAAGCATACACTAATCAACAGTACTTCCCAGTAAAAAATAGGATCATCCAAAGAGCAATCTTGGAGCGCTCCTTTGCGAGCAATGGATTACTCCATAAAACTCCGGACGTCATTGGATTTTTAACACAGCATGTCCGCAGACACGAGTACTCCTTTTAAGCTCCTTATGGAGTACTCCCTTTGATCTTGAAAATGACGACAGAGGGAGTAATCGTTTTTGTCTCCTAAAAGAGCATAAAGGGAGTAAACATTCATATTAAATACAAATTTGCTTATTTTTTACAAAAACAAGAAAATATTCATTTATTTTTTAAAATTTTTTAAAAAATTTTATTATTTTTGTTTTTTGTTGGATTCGACGAGGTCGAAAACGAACTGATACATCCCTCATTGATCCATTTAGAGTATTAAGCGAGGCATAAACAACAAAACAAAAAAAAAAAGTTTCGATAGCTCGCTTATTACTCCAAATGGATGAACAAGTCATTACTCCTTTATTGCTCGATTATGGATTAATCCATATATTTTTTACTGGGTTCTTTTGAGTGTTTGTTATAGACAAGCTGTCTTGACGTCATCGTTTGTTAACACTGGTATAAACGTACACCAATACATCCATCGTGCTTCGCTTATAGTACGACAGCATTTATTATTGGTTTAGTACAATATATGCGACGTGAATACATTTAAAAATCATGACGATTTTGCATTTCAAGACTGTTTACGCAGCTCTCTAATATCAACAGTAGGTGACAGAACTTAACAGTAGGTGACAGAACTTACTGCTAAGATCAAATTTTACAAAATAATAGTAATTATAATTTATAGTGATAAAGTTAAATATTATTTAATTATATATTAAATCATTATTGTTTTAGTTTAATCATACCCTGAAGATGGCCAACAAAGTTGGTCGAAATATCGGAAATAAATAAACAAAAATTAATAAAAAGTAATTTTATTTATTTATTAAAATGGACCTCAAGCCGAACGCATACATATGTATACACGCCAATTATTAATTGTTTTTCAGTATAAAAAAATAAATTAATTCATCAATAACTAACGCATCAAGTGTGTTTTACTTCATTTCAACAATGACTTTTCCCTCTTGGGAAACTCTTCTACATGCATATCGTTTACTGAACTATAGGGTGTTTTTTTCAGAGGTATAGAACTTCGAATTGAAATAAAACACAAGAAAATCGTTTTAATGTCCATCAATTTGGCTTTATTGGAAGGATAATTTTATGCCATTAATGTTTAAATATGATTTCGGGCATGTGGCTGCCGCGGCTGGCTCGAATAAAGCCAATTCTACAGGTCCAATTTTCAACCACTTTCGAGCATATGGGGCCGTATGTTGGCAATAACGCCACGAATGTTGGCTTCCAAGTCCCCTAACGTTTCTGGTTTGTTGGCGTAGACGAGCGACTTCACATATCCCCAAAGAAAATAATCCAATGGTGTCAAATCACACGATCTTGGTGGCCAATTGACAGGTCCATTCCGCGAAATTATGCGCTCATCGAATGTTTCCTTCAATAAATTGATTGTGACGTGCGCTGTGTGGCATGTAGCGCCGTCTTGTTGGAACCACAACTCATCCACATTCATGCCATCCAATTCGGGAACAAAATAGTCGGTTAGTCGGCTCCAATTGCTGTGCACGGTGGCGAATCGATTCATTCGGGTCCTCTTCAACACTTTGCTCTACAGCGGCAATTGTTTCTTCGCTGCGCACTGTTCGACGTCTCTGCGGATGCGTATTATCACATAGAGTAAACGTAGTGCGAAAACGATCCATGGTTAACCGAATTAATTGCTCTGATGGACGATTATGTCGACCATAAAATGGACGGAGCTTGCGGTAAACTTCGCGAACTGAACCATTATTTTCGAAATAAATTTGCACGATTTGCAAGCGTTGTTCTTTTGTCAACCTGTTCATGATGAAATGGCAAACCAAACTAAATATTAATCACTTGACAGCTGACAAAATGGCCGCCAGTTAAAAAAGTGATGCCAACTTAAAGTTCTATACCTCAATAAAAAACACCCTTTACAACTAGTTTATTACTGTGCCATTACTGTCCATTTAACATATAAAAAAAATATTGAAATAGCATATTTGCTCTTTTTGACCCAACTTAATTAAGTGTAATTAAGTGATTTTTATAGTGGAATTAATATTAATAAAATCAGGAATTATTTTTAAAGAATTTATTAATAAATATTGATAAAAATCGCAATAAATTTGCATTATGTTGACACGTTCCTTGCTTGCTTTGCTTTCTCTTAGCAACACAATATAATTCCATGAATTAATTAAAAACTATTCAGCAAACGTTTTATCCTTGCCGTAATTATAAAATAATTTATTGTCTCTGGTACGACATTTATGAATGTACTGTGTACACTGCCATTGGCAATATACAACACAGCAAACGATTTCATTTGACAGCACAATAGTGTCGAAAAAAACATATAACAAGAACATTACGATAACAACTGTGAAATATTTGTAAAACCACACAGTTAAATTGCTCAATAATTTCAAGAATATCCGAACGTAATTAATTTACCATTAAGTAAGTATCTGAATGATTTTAATTGATTTCAGTGAAAAAAAAAATATTTCTTTTTAGTTTTTTCAACAAAATGCTATTTATGAGATTCAACTGGTTGTGGTAGCTCTAGATTTTTGCGAACTATATCAACTTGCGTAGAAAAAAATTATTGCAAATTTTTAATAGTTCGTAGAAAATCCTTTAGCCCCAGGTGAACTATTTAGATGATATGTTGTCACTCAAACGAGGTTACATACAAATAAGTTTTGTGGAAAACTATAACTTTGACTTAAATACACGTTTCTCATTATCATTTAACACACATACAAATTTTCCACAAATTATCTTAGAACTAAATTATATTTAAGAACTAAGCTTCTTGCTAATAGGAAAATATGTTCATTAAAACATAAATCTACTAAATAAATCTCATAATAAGAATACCTTTATATATTTTGTCACGTAGTACTCGTAGTAGAGACAAACCGCATCCAGGCACATAAATACTTAATGCTTAAATATATATATACACCAACTGGTGCTTAAACTTAATGAAATATTTAGAAGTGCGAAAGAAATACAACCAACACAAAGCTCTTGTCGTATGTTCACTTTATTGTTAGATAAATTTCACATAAAAATTAAATATTAGATGTGTAAATCAATAAAACGTTTATATAGCCTGTTAAAAGATAATATATATTCCGCCCCCCCCCCCCCCCCCAACGCAAACCCTGCTAACGACAGTATTTTGGTGTTCATGTTCTATTCATAATTTATAAAGATTCTAGAAGTAAAAAAGAGCAAAAGAGTAAGAAAAGAAAGTTTTTGAAAACTTTAAGTTACGGTATTCGGCATATTTAGCTTGTTTGGCGACTTTACGAATTTTTTCACAACGTAAAAGGCAAAAATTTTTAACAAACCCCAACAATTCAATTGTATTTTAATCGATTATTCGAATGGAAAGCAAGTTTATAAATTTCTTGTTCATTAAGTGAAAGCAAAAAATAATTTAAATAAACATGCATACCTCATTTGTATTTTTATCGATTATATGAATAGAGTATGAACATTATCAAATAATGAACAAAAATCATTGTTTAAAAGCAAAATATTAAACCAGCACCAACAACTTCCTTCAGGTGTGCTTGAATCGATTATTCGAATTCGAAACGAATAAAAAAATTTTATTGCAGCAATCGATTAAACTTCAAACTAAATTTACATCTAATCGCAAAAAAAATTAATAAAAAATTTTATTCGATTAATCGAATAAAAATTGAGATTAAACGAATCAAAGTTGTTCATATTTTTATTTATTTAAAATTAAAATTCAGACTTAAACCACATTTCTTTGCAAAAAAAAAAATATTTAAAAAAATTTTATTCAATTAATCGAACAAAAATTCAAATCCAAGCGATTACCAGAATAAAAATTTTTCAAAATTTTATTTCTTTTATTTTATTTGCAAAATAAAACTAACTAAAAATTGTAGAAGATTAATCGAATAAAGCTTTAAGTTCAAGCAATTGCTCCAATAAACATTTTACTTGTTTTTATGTATTTTTTAAAATTCAAACTAAAACTTAATTTTTTGCAAGCAAATTAATAAAAAAAAATTATTCGATTATTCGAATAAAAATCGAAATTCAAGCAATTACTCGAAAAAATAATTTTCATCTTTTTAGGTTATTTATTTAATTGCAAAATAAAACTAAATAAAAATTTATTTTTTGATTACAGAATAAAGCTTGAAAGTTATTCGATTACTCGTTTTCATATTTTTAATTATTTATTTATTAAAATTAGAATTCAAACTGCATTTATTGGAAAAAAAAAATTTATGAAAAAATGTATACGATTAATCGCATAAAGCTTGAAATATATTTGATTGCACGAATAAAAGTTTTTCATATTTTTATTTATTTATTTCGTAAAATTAAAATTCAAACTAAGACCACAATTCTTTGCAAAAAAAAAAATTATTCAATTAATCGAATTAAGCTTGATATTTATTCGATTACTTGAACACAAAGTGTTCATATATTTATGTACTTATTAAAATTCAAACCGCATTTATCCGCAAAAAAATCTAACGTTTAATCGAATAAAGAGTGAAATTTACTCGATTACATGAATAGGAAATTTTTCATATTTTTATGTATTTAATAAAATTAAAATTCAAACTTAAACCACATTTCCTCGCAAACAATTAATAAAAAGTTTATTCGATTAATCGAACAAAAATTCAAATCAAAGCGATTACCCGAATAAAATTTTTTCATAAATTTATGTATTTATTAAAATTCAAACTAAAAGTTAATTTACTTGCAAAATAAAACTAACTTTAAATTTTATTCGATTAATCAATATCATGCAATTCATACGGTTACTCGAATAAAAATTTTTATGTTTTTATTTATTTAAATATTTAATAAAATTAAAATTCAAACTAAGACCACATTTATGCGCTAAACAAACTCATGCATACTTTTATTCGATTAATCGAAAAAAAAGCTTGAAGTTTATTCGATTTGATATTTGATTTAATTGATATTTAGTAAATTCAAACTAAAACCGCATTTATTCGCAATATTAAACTGGCTAAAAATTTTATTCGATTAATCGAATATATCTTGTAATTTATTCCATTACTCGAATAACAACTTTTCATGTTTTTATTTATTTATATATTAAATATAAAATTAAAATTCAAACTAAAACCGCATTATTTAAACTAGTGAAATATCAAATTTTTATTTAACTTTTATTAATCTATTGATGAATCAAAAGTTAGAGGAAAATCTTATAAATCAAACAAGTAAGAGTGCTATATTCGGCTGTGCCGAATCTTATATACCCTTTACCAAAGTGCGCTTATGTAGTATAGAGATATGTACATACATAAGCACATACATAAAGTATAAAGACAAAGAAAAAAATAATTTGACTTAGTAACATAATTATATGTACAAAAAAAATTAATTTTCAAACCCTAGAATCTTCATATTAGATTTTTCTGATTCCCTTTATCAATATAGTAGTTTTCAAAAAAATATAAAAAGTGCGTTAAGTGAAAAAAGAAAAACGGAAATTCAAAAAAAAAATGTTTTATTTAGTTACTTTAATATCCAGAAAAAAAGTTCAAAGTTTCCAGCTCTGGAGGTGTGGTTTTTATTTTTATAATTTTCTATACCAAACTTTTTAATTTTACTTATTTACTTTTATACATCACAAAAAGTGCAACTTTTCCAACCCTGAAATCATCCTTTTTAATTTTTTTTTCTTTTAAGAATTTAAGATATGTCAAATTTATAGAAAAAAAGGAAAAATTTGTTTTAGTAAGTTACTTTTGTACAAAAAAAGTTAAAGTTTTCCAACCCTGAAATAGTCTTTTTAATTTTTTTAATTGGTTTTTTTTATTTGAAATACCAATTTTATTGGTACTCAAGCATAAAATAGGTTTATTTAATAAAAAAAAATAAAAATTAATTTTCGGTAGTTAATTTTTTATATCACAAAAATAGTAAGTTTCCCAACCCTGAAGTCATCCTTTTTAATTTTTCTAATTTCTGACACCAATCTCTTTCTTTTAAGAATATAAGATATCTTTAATTTATAGAGAAAAAGGAAAAGTTTGCTTTAGTAAGTTACTTTTGTATAAAAAAAAGTTAAAGTTTTCCAACCCTGGAAACATCTTTTAAATTTTTGAAGTTAAATTTTTAATTTGAAATATTAATTTTATTCGTACTGAAGTATAGAAAAGTTTCTTTAATAAAAAAATAAAAATTAATTTTCGGTAGTTAATTTTTTATATCCAACCCTGGAATTATCCTTTTTGATTTTTCTGATTTCTTACACCAATCCTTTTCTTTTCAGAATATAAGATATGTTTAATTTATAAAGAAAAGGAAAAAATTTGTTTTAGTAAGTTACTTTTGTATAAGAAAACAAGTTAAAGTTTTCCAACCCTAGAAACGTTTTTTTAAATTTTTAATTTTTTTTTTTTTGAAATACCAATTTTATTCGTGGTGAAGTATAAAATAAGTTTATTTAATAAAAATAAATAAAAAATTAGTTTACGGTAGTTAATTTTATATATCACAAAAATCATAGGTTTTCCAACCCTGGAATCATCCTCTTTGTTTTTCTGATTTCTCTTTCTTTTAAGAACATTAGATTTGTTTAATTTATAAAAAGAAAGGAAAAATTTGTTTTAGTAAGTTACTTTTGTTTAAGAAAAAAAGTTAAGGTTTTCCAACACTGGAAACGTCTTTTTAAATTTGTTATTATTTTTAAAATTTTTTTAGTTCGAAATACCAATCTCCTTCATACTGAAGTATTAAACAAGTTTAATTAATAAAATAATAATAATAACTAGTTTTCGGTAGTTATTTTGTATGGCAAAATGAAGTTTAAGCTTCCCAGCTCTGAAACGGTCTGCTCGATTTTGCTTATTTTCAATAACAATCTTTTTTTCTGGGAGCTTCGGAAAACCGATTTCACGTACAGACATACGGACAGACGGACATCGCTTATTCGTCTTTCCTATGCATAAGGATCCAGAATATATATACTTTATGGCTAGCTTATTAATATTCTAGAAATTACAAACGGAATGACAAACCTATATATACCCTTTTACCATTTTTTGGTAAAGGGTATAATAAATTTTAAGCTTTATGCAAGCCTTGTAATAAATATCAATAGATAGAAAATAAAAAACAAGCGGATATATTTTTATTTATGAAGTAACTCTCGTCCATCTTTTCAATGCAAAGTTTTTGTTTATTTCAATATAAAGATAATACATAATTTATTATTTGGAAATTTTGGTGCTATTGCATAATTTGTTTTACTGCTAAATTCTGTTCGACAATCATACGTTGTTGTCAGAACCAAAACATTGTTGCCGCAAGCATATCACAAATATTTCCTTCCCTTTCGATTTGAATTATTAGCCAATCCATTATGAATAATTTTTCACTAAAATTATTTGCAAACAAAAGGAATCTTTTTTTTCTATTACCCTACACATGCTCGCACAACAATGATGTTTAATATTTTAATCCAGCTTAAGGTCAAATTTGATATGGGAAAATATTTTATACACATTTTCATAAAAAAAACTTAATGCAAAAAACAATTACACTTCTCCATATTTTTTATTATTATTTATCTTGACCACAAAGCAGGATTAAAATATCATTATAATAATATATTGATAAGAGCTTGAATTGTTTTACAGATAATTTTTTTTATTTTTATAGGCAGATTTGGTCGTAAAATCTCTCTAAAAAAAGCCAATTCATTGTTGTAGAAGATTTGAGGAGTTTACAAAAAAGTTAGAATTTTTGCTTTACTTTTTTTTTTGGTTACGAAAGAAACTGAAGTATTTATGTTGTTACATCAACTTAAAGTCAAGATTTGTAATACTAAAAAATTGCAAAGGAATTGTCTTGTCAAGCAGATTATACGATTAAGTTATAGAAGGAAAAATTTCTTAATTCTGTTAAGCAATCATAAGAAAATATCAAATTGTGCTCTCACAACAATGAATAGAGCAATTAGAGAAAATGTATATTTTTATTTAATGTGTACTCAATTGTTACTACAATCTGGGGGCAAATTACGGCACTCGTTATCGAACGAAATTACGAAATATTTCAATAGAGTTTATATGGAAACATTTTCAAATTTTGAACCGTATCGGATGCCGTAATTTGCCTCCAGGGCTACCACTTAAATATGGGACTATTCATATGTGCCGGTTGTGTAGTCACATTTTACCAGACAACAATGGATTCTTTTTAAATTAGTTTAATTTCAAGGTTTTCTATTTTTTAGAGCTTTAATAATCATATCTGAAAGTAGGTTATTATATACTATTTAAAATACATCAAATGTACATTAATCTCTTTTTGAATACGAGGAATTAACTCGAATTATAGTTTTACAAATATATCACAAATATGTTTTGGCAGCCCTGCCATAAGAAGAGCAAAATATATTACGCTCAAAAACGAAGCACCAACACAAACATAAGTGTGAATGTGTGTGTGTGGGGATCGCTGCTGTAAAGCCAAAATCTTATGCACGTATCGATATGACCACAATACATACAGAGAAACGGTTTATTACATTAAAGACGTGCAAAGTTACAACTTACATATGTTACAAGTGCATAAGTATTGTGAAGTATTTCTGTTAATAATTGTTGATATTGTTACTTTCTGTACTAAATCTGGTACAAACAGATTAAATGAGTCATTTCTAGTTGACTTTGGCACATTTTCTTATTTTTGGCACTATTCATCGTTTTAGATTTTTTTCTTTGGTTTTGGCATTTTATTTTAGTTTTAGCGTTTTTAGGGTTCCGTACACCAAAGGTGAAAAGGAACCCTATTGTTTTCGCTACGCTGTCCGTCTGTCCGTCGCACGGTATTTTCTCAGGAACCGTAAGAGCTACGGACTTGAAATTTGGATACAGTATGTAGAACCTTGGCCGCTACAACAACAAATACATGAGAATTAAAAATTAAAGGGTGTTCCAAAACGAGCAATGAAATATGCTAAAATCCCATGTAATATACATACAATTGTATGAACATATGTATATTGAAACTTGAAATTTGTAAAATTAGTGTATTTTTATACAGACTACAACAATTAACACTAAAATTTAAAAAATTTTAATTAAAGGGTGGTCCATCAGTTAATGCAATTTTGACAATGTAATTTTGACAATTTGCTATATCTTGGAAACCGTAAGAGGCAAACACTTGAAATTTTCAGAAACGGTAAAACTAAAAAAACCGAAAATTATAAAATCGCCAAACCAAAAAAAATCGCCAAAATTAAAAAAAAATTCTAACACTAAATTAAATCGCCAAATTCGAAAAAATCGCCAAAATGAAAAAAAAAACGCACAAATGAAAAAAACGCAAAAAATTTAAAAAAAATCGCCAAAACGCGAAAATGTCGCCAAAACTAAAAAAAAAATTTAAATAAACAAAAAATCGCAAAAATTAAAAAAAAATCGCCAAAAATAAAAAAATACGCCAAAATGAGAAAACGCCAAAAAACCGAAAAAATCGCCAAAACAAGAAAATAAAGTGTCTAAACTAAAAAAGAGCCAAAACTTAAAAAAATCGCCAAAACCGAAAAAAACGCAAAAAACGACAAAACAAAAAAACCGAAAAGACCCCAAAAACGAAAAAAATGCCAAAACTATATTATATAGGATGAAGTTTGTATTAAATTACATATCTAGTGTTCGTACGGAACCCTATTTGCGCGAGTCATAGTCGCACTTTACTGAATTTATTTTAGGTTTTTGGCGATTTATTTTAGTTTGAACGATTTTTTTTTCTTGTTATGCCGCTTTTGCTTATTTTTGCCGATTTTTTTGTGATTTTCTACTTTAAGTTTTGTAGTTTTGGCGCTTTTATCATGCTTGACGACTTTTTTGTTTTTGGAATTTTTTGGTTTTTTGCTTTTTTTTAGTTTTGGAGTTTTTTCGTTTATGGCGATGTTTTCCGGTTTTGGCGAATTATTTTAGTTTTAGAGATTTTTTTCGTTTCATTTCGTTTTAGGCAATTTTTTTGTTTTAGCAAATTTCAACTTTGGCATTTTTTAGCTTTGGCGCTTTTTTTTTTTTGTTTGTTTTTGACCCCCTTTTTTACTTGCATAACTTATTATGTTTGTGAAATTTTTAAACAAACAAATATATAAATATCTTCGGCGATTTTTTTATTTTTAGAATTTTGTGGTTTTTTGCTTGTTTTAGTTCTGGCGTTTTCTTCGTTTATGGGGATTTTTTCTGTTTTTGGCGAATTATTTTAGTTTTAGCGTTTTGTTTTTAGTTTCAGCGTTCTTTTAGTTCTTGCAATTCTTCGTTTTTTTTTTTTTGACAATTTTTTTCATTTTGACGTTTATTTTGGGATTTTTTTAGTTTGGTGATTTTTCTATTTTTGCGATTTTTTTTTTTGGAATTGTTTCGTTTTTTGTCGTTTTTTGGTCTTGGAGTTTTTTCGTTAATGGCGACTTTTTCGTTTTTTGGCGATTGATGTTAGTTTTAGCGATTTTTGGTTTTTTTATTTGGTGATTTTTTATTTTGAAATTTCTTTAGCGTTTTTGAAAGTTTCAAGAGTTTCCAGCATACAGCAAAATTAGGCCGAACGTAGCGATTTTTTAACTTGTTTGGCGTCTACATTTTTAATTTGGCGACATAAATAAATTTGCTGGCGATTTTTATAGCATTTTTTTAACAAAATTTGAATTCAAAAATTTTTTTTTAATTTAGGAAAATTACTTTGTTGAATTAGTTACTCGTAGTTTCAAAAATAAATCCTAACGAAACTCGTCTGCAAGAAATTAAATCAATTTGAATTTGGTTGAGAAAAATTCACAAGAAATAATGTTTAGCGATTTTATTTCCACTTTTGGCGATTTTCTGCTAAGTTTATATATAATTATCTTATAAAAATGTATAGCTATTAAAAAAAAGTGTTAAATAAAAATAAATTTTTAATTAAATATCAATCAAGATAAACTATATAAATGTGATTTTGGCGACTTTTGGCGATATTTAAAATTAATTCGGAGAAAAAATCTGAAAACCCTGATACTATTAAGAAAATTATCTAACAAGAATAAACAACTGGCAATCTACTGCTTTCAAACAGTGAATATTGTACAAAAAGAGGCAGGGAGACAAAAAAATGGTGAAAACAACAATGTAACGATTCGACACGATTTTACGATTTTTTTTAGGACAGAAGCTCAAAATATAAAAAATAATTTAAGCTGGTAGCTTTATTTGCCGAATACTTAAGAAATTCATTCACAATAGTGAATATTGATTATTTTTTTTAATCACTGTGATTAACAGTTATTGAAATATTGCTCATCTCTATTTTATACACATACAGTTATGTTAACTTTTAAATTGTAATAACTGTTTATAACATTTGTGAGAAAATTAATCTACAGCAGCTGTTAGTAATACATATTTACTATTACTACATTTTGTAGTTATAAGTATGTGCGATTCAAAATCGATATGCATTTTGGACAAATCCTTTTTGCTCAAAATTTATTTTTATTCATATAAGTTTTCGTTTAACTCTTTACTTGACACTGACAGCAACTTTGCTCTAGTTTTCTTTTTTCTTATATAAACTTTATTACAAAATAAATTGTGTGCCATGCCACACTTTGGTGTATAGTTTTATAATTTATTATAGCTTAGTTTTAAGGCAAAAAAAATAAAAAATAAAAATATTCAGATTTTTAATAATACTTTTTTTCATATCATTTGCTTCCTTTAATTATTCTCTGGACAAAGGAAGCGCATAATGATGCATACAATACTATAATTTTTTTTTTTAAAGCAGCAGTTGAAAACTTTTTAAGGATAAGGTAAAATTTAAGAAAATTTTAATATATTTGATTCTTAGAAAGAAAGAAATAATTGTCTACTTTTGCCAACAGTCAACAACCATTAAAACCATCATTTAGAAATTTTTTTGTTCACAAGAAAGCGCAAAATTGCACCTACCGTATTTTAATATAAAATAAACAGTAATTCTTGTATAAAATGCAACAAAGTTAACATCGTGGTATTCTATTATTAAATAACTTAACATTGTGTGCTTTGAACATCAGTGTTGTGCAAATTAATTCTAACCTACAAAGATAACATATTCAAAAAGAAAAAAACATAACAATGTGTATGATTTCAATTTCAATTTTTTATTTTAATTTAATTTTAAAGTTGATGAAAAAAATAAATTTAAAATTCAATATCAATCAATATAAATAACACCAATAGTATCTCAAAGTTTGAGGTAATGGAGAAATTTTAAATTTTCGATTGCTTTTAAGCTTTGAGCTTATTAAAAAATTCTAAAGATGTACTTTAAGGGCAACCGTTTCCTATCTTTATTTTTTTAATAACTCAAGTAGATATTTCTTATTAACAAAACTCAAACAAACCACTTTCCAATTTTGCTCTCAATTTTTCTGCCTACAATTCTTTAAAAGAAATATACTAAAAAAAAAGTTTGCAATATTTCTGTTAAATTAAAAATATTCCTTTTAAATTATGAAAATTTTTATTAAAGCAAGCCTGTTATGATGACGTTTGCCCTTTATAATTTAATAAAGTATAATATGAAAAAAATTTTATTTTTCATAAATTTAGAATAAGAAAAGTTGTTTTTTTGCTTTCAAATATTCGTTAAGTGCTTTCTTATTCTTTTAAAATTAACATTCATTTACATACAACTAAACAAACAGAAAATTAAGTCAAATCTTATGCCATTAAATTGTAAATATTTTTCCAAACAAAAAGTTTTCACATTTTTTTTTAACTTTCTTCAAAAATAAAAACAAAGATATGCCTTTAAATACTTTTTTTATTGTATCTAAGTGCAAACATACAACAATATAAATTAAACATTTTATTTGTAATTAAGCCCTCGAGGCTATTAAAGTCAATTAATTCCAAGTTTTGCCTTCATTTAATTTTTAATGGGCGCAAATAAATTTTGATTAAATGATTTGCCTTGAAAATTCTTAAAATTTGTTTGATATTCTGTTTGCAGGATCACAAAAATAATTTAATGTCTTTACGATAAATACGGTTTAATAAAAATTTTTTTAATTCACACAAGATATTCTAATAAATTTTATTTTTCGTAAACATAACTTTGCTTTATAAAGGGTTTCAAAAATAAATTTGTTATTAAAAAAAAAACTCTTATAAATCGAAAAATTTGTTAGTGACTAAGGAAAATAATATTTAAAACTTTTTAAATAATATGGTATAGTGAGAAAGTGACATTAAATTTGATTAAAAAAGGAATACTTTAAATATAAACATTAACATATTTACAGCCCTTCTCACAATGTACGATTAAAAGCTAACAGAGACTTTAACGGCAAGTTTTGTATGAAGAACTGTCAGTTAAAGTTCAGTTAACTCTTAATCATACATTGTAAAAAATACGTTAATTGAACAAAAATACAAATGACCGATTAAAATTTTAATTACTTCAATTAAACTTTGGCTATTTGATTAAAAGTTGTGTCATTATTCGTAGAGAACAACACAAACAATTTTTTTTTACCGAAATTCTTTTATATTTAGCATAACTATACTTATAGTAGACATGACTGTATATCAAAGAATGAGAATGAGTATTCAAAAAAAAAAAGAAATTATACATAAGTGAATAGTCTTAATTTTAGTAACTGTGCGTAATACTAGTTGTAGCGCCATCATCTCAGACGATCACATATTTTTTCTCAAGCAACTATGACTATAGTCTATTTTAATAAAATGAGCATCTCTAATTCATGTATGCAAAAAACTAAAATACGCTATAACTAAAAATAAAAAGGCACATGCATATCAAGCGCATTTGCTCTCTTTAATACTTGCGATCTGAGTATATTAGGGACAAGAAAAATACGCATTATACTCGGGATATTTATTCATCACTCTTGACCGAATAAAAACATTTTTATGTATAAAATTGAATTGAAAATATATGGCTTTATGTGTTTGACAAAATGCTTTATGTGCATATAAATAAAGATAAAATAGAAATGCATATACACATGTGTAGCCGATTAATAGTCAGAGTATTTTTATATTCATGCTTATGATTTTAGCTGATACAGTCTACAAATTTTAGTTAACGTTGCTTGTGCTGAGTAATTTAAAAAAATGTATGTTAACATATATGTTGGTTGTTCATAGTTATACATATTTTTTTTAATTAAGGCGTGTGTGGGCATATTAGCGTGGTTGTTATTTTAAGCTGTACGCATTCATAGTTTTTTGACGGCCAATACTCAAAGCGTATTAAAAACAATACTTTTGTCACTAGCTGATGTACATGCTAAATATTTATTTTTGCATTATGTTTATTAGTCGAGTTATGGAGTGGCAAGTTAATGGCGTTTTTGTATCGAACTCTTTCACTAGCTCTTTTTAAACACAAACTTATAACACAGAGAAGCTCGAACAAATATAACCATATACGGACACCACTACGGGATAAAAGGCCAAAAAATACAATTTTCTCCCACTTTTGCCCCAAAGTCATTTCCTTTTTTTATGGGCCCCAAAAAGATTTGGAATTTCGGTGTCATTTTTGCATTTTCTCCGGCTCGTATCTTGCAAAGCGTTTGGAATTTTGATTTACTCTCTACGGCAAAGTTACAGCTCTTGTCATAAAGAACAAAAATTATGAATATAGTAAATCAAAAAAAAGTCATCTTCAAGATCAAAATTGCAAAAAGTATTTAAAAATTCGTTGTGTTTTACCTTTTTCCCCCGTGATCAGGTCCATAGGTAGCAAACCGTTTAAAACTCAAGGAAACAACAAACTACAAAAATATAGTTAACATCTCAATAAACAACTTTTTAGAACAAATGAAATTCCTAGGAATGATTCTTAGCATCGTTTAGGTAGCGCTAAGGTAGCCGCAAAATTGAAAAGTTTCCCGAAAATTTTTTAACCTCATTTGTTTGGAAATCTTTTTCGGTCTTTTTCGGTTACCTAAGCGCTATAAATAAATGCAAAGCCAGGCGCATTGAGATAACGCAAAAAAAGTATATTATATAAAAAAAATAATACAAAATATTACCAGGTAAAAATTAATTGAATACCGCATAAGCATTAATAGAATCGTTTGACAGCCTGTTTCTAATTATATTTAAAAAAAAACGTCATATCAATGAAAAACGCATTCACTTTCTACAGAGCATTATATAATCTCCAGAGACTTTCAGTTTTATCACCATTTCCTTCAAATAATTTTAATTTCCTTTGAAACGAAAACGTGTTGTTTATTTGAATTAAAATAGCGTTATCGTTACTAATTGTTTTCTTACAAATTTTCGCCAAGATTAATTTTCACCATCTCTTTCATCAGTAGTATTTACTGCATTTTTAGATTCTAATCAAAAAGTCTGTTTTGTGGAACAAATGTTTATTGTTTTTTATAAAAAAAAAAAAATCTGGGTCTTTTATTTCCTTACAGATGTCTGTTTTGCTTTGAACAATTACGTTAGTTCTAAATTTGTAACGTCGTGTTTCATTTTTGGCAAATTAAGGGTTCAAAGATGCAAAAATAAATGTGTTTTTACTAACAGACCTTACAGAAAAGAATTCATTTGTGTTTAGTTTAAAAACTAACACACTTAAATCTCTTTTTTTATTAGAATATCTTTCCAATGTTATCTGTTTTTTTACACACTTTAGTATATTATAACTTTGGGGCTTCCATGCCAATTTTGTGAATAACTCCACTCGTACATTTAAACTTACGCCAGATAATTTTTTTTCCAAAAAAAGCAATTTTATATATATGATTTTATTGGGCTAAAGTTCGTATCGCTTTGTAAGTCAAAATACATGTGATAATTATTAATTAACAAATAACACCAAAGTTAATTGTGAAATGAAGTTCAAACAATAAGAATTTAAATTAGCTAAAAGCCATTTTAATTTCTTTTCGAAAATTGATTCACAGAAGTATTTAAAAAACTTAGTACTGCCTTCATCTTATTATTGCACCATTGCATTCATAAAATGAATAACGACAATCGTCCAGATATATGTGAGAGTACAAAGTCACTTTGCCATAATAATATGTAAAAAAAAGCCCGTGACCTCCCGCACAAATTCCCCAGAATGTCTTTCCCAGAAAATGTATGGCATACCGAGAAATCCCGTATAAAAACACTACTTACTAGAAAACTAGTGCTAATTTAGTATGAGAATATCTAAGAGAATTAACATCTACAATATATCATAATTATATTATTCAAACAATTAAATTAAAACACTTTATCCATTAAAAACGATCTAAATGTGCAACTTTTGTTATTTTGTTTTTTTAGCAAAACAGTAAGTAAAAAAACACACACAACAAATGCATGCCACAATTAAGCCGCATAATTTTGTAAATTAAATTTCAAGCTGTCTAAACAGGCGTATACTTAATATATTCATGCATATGGTAATTCAATATTGCTCATACGTCTGTAATAAGTTGCACTAGCTGTGTGGAATATGTGGAACGATATTGTTGTTTGTTATCCCAGCAAAACACAGAGAGAAGATATTCACAGTTAATGATTGATATCTGCATTGCTTTACTGGTATTAAATATTTACTGACTAACTAAAAATAGAAAAATATATTTAATAAAAATAGGGAAATTGTATCCTAAGAACTAGTCAATTTCATTTTAAAATAAAAAAATAAATTGAAGGATATGACTTACTCCTGATTTGTTCATAAAATTCTACTTGCTTAAGACAAAATTAATATAAACAACCCATACACTTTACAATTAAGTTTATAATGGTATCAAGTTTGCCATCCCTGGTGTGTGGTGTATTTTTTAGATTTACATATCGAGCAATAACCGCTAAAATAGCTTAAGCGACACATTTTTTAGACTTCGTTTTTTTTTGACGAAAATCGACTTTTTACGATCGCAAGTGATCGATTTTGGTCAAAAATTAAAGTTTCAAAATTATGTCGCTTAAGTTATTTTCGCGGTTATGGCACGATATATTCAAATTGGCTGTGAAGCGCTCAGCAATATATGCATATATTTTTATATGCGCGTCCGTGTGGGTGCTGGTATACATATACTTAACATTTAATTAATTAATTTATATGCACATTGAAAATATTTATATTGAGAATTTAATTTAATTTTACGAATAAAATATATGCATATAATTTTTAAAATAGGCGCTAAATATAGAATTTTTTTTCAACATGTATGGAGCAGAAAAGTAGTTGATTGTAAATTTAAGCCTTTAAAAAAATACCTTTTATGATTTCATGAGGCCGTTGTTCGTCAAATGAACCACCCAAAAAAAATTTCCAAAATTTTTTGATGTTTCGCATAATTTTATTACTATATTACTATATTTTTACATTTTTTTCGTATGATACTAACTGGTAATGGAGTGGCAAAGTGTTGCCGTTTTCGAAAAAAAAATTTGATTCTTGTAGAAAATCATCGGATTATGTGTGAAAATCCCTGATGTACATACATACACAAATTTGCCTAACTGTTTAACTGATAAAAATTCCATTTTAGGACTTCCAATGTCGAGAGAATCCAACGAAGGCAAAACAAAATTTTACGGTTAATAACATCGGCTCCATGGTACATCCAAAATTCTATTATACATCGTGATTTAAATATGCCACTAGTGACTGAAGAAATTGCAAAATACGCAGGCAAATATTTAACAAAACTCGAATCACATCCTAATCCGCTTTCTCGTAATATTTTGAACTTTACTGGACACATCCGCTTAAAAAAGAGGGACACACAGGCTCTTATACCTAACACTCCAGATGGGACTACTTGAAAATACTTTCCCCCCCCCCCTTTTTTATTATCACTACTAATGTATTATTTATAACTAACACTAAGTTTATGTCCGACACTGGTCGGGCCTAATAATTTTTTTTTATAGATTTAAGATTTGAATACTTATTGTTAGTTCATATATGAAGATCCAATAAATAAATACATGCATTACAAAAAAAAAAAAAAAAAAATTTAGGACTTATGCAGCATAATGAGTATACCCTAGGCTAATTTTTACTTAAGAAAAGAACAAAAGCTAGTTGGGCTAAGTTAAAAAAAAATTAGAGCTATGCTCTTTAAGTCAGACACAGGAGCTAGAACGTGATTTTCTTAACAAAAATAATCAACACTATGACAATTATAAATTTATTTTTATTTTGATTTCTTCGTTTAAATTTATTTATTTACGTTTTCTCTATGCTAGATGACTTACTCATAAGGACTGGAAAACAACAGTGATCCTAAATCAGCGTCTTATTATTGCTTTATAAATAATAATCAGGTTGTGTCTTATTAAAGCAGATATAATATATTAATTCGTTTCAGAACTTTTTATGAGTTTTGGCATCGATTTGTTAGTGCTCATATTTTGGCATATTTTCATACTGCGGGCTTACACGCATATTTTTAGCATTTTTTACGAACCTTTAGGGTATATTTTGATACTTTATAGAATTGTTTTTATATTAACATTATTTTTATTTATGTATTTTATTTTTTTTATTTTTATTTTAATTTTTGTCCGTCTAAGTCTTATTTCCAATATTTTATTCTTGTAGTTTATATCAGAGAACTGTATGAGTAGATTCACTTTCGCACTCCACTTTTTTTCTTTAACATCAGCATGTACTAATAATATTGCTTGCAGACATTGTTGCCATTTTAGCATTTCCACTGCCAGATCTGGCATTTTTATTAGTCAAAAAGCAGTCAACTTTTGAAAAATTCTGCTAAATGCTTTCTGGCAGAGTTTGTTGACAATAAAATATTTAATTTTTTTTTTAAATATTCTTCTGTTTATAGGATTTTTCTCATAAATATATATGCATTGCAGGGTAAAGGTTCCCTGATGATATTCACTAGCAAAAGTTAAATGCCCATAGCATCCAGAGAACCCCTCAATAACCAACTTCAATGTATTTTAAATAAAAAAATATTTTACTCAATAAGTAAAATAATATTTTGAGATTATTAGTGCGTTAAAAAAATTTTAAACGCAATTGAACATATCCAAAAATTACCAATTATTAACTATTTTATGTTTGTATGTGCTATAAAAATACCTGTAAATACTAATAAGTTTGTTTAAACATGAAATTCAGAGTCGTTTAAATAATTTTCTTCATTTAAATCTGGCCTTATACTTTTGTTCTGTAGAACATTTTAGCAGAATTTTTTGACCAATTTAGCATTCTCTCATCATAATTTTCTGGCAACACTGCTTGCAGAGCTACCTCTCTGACAACTGACCGTCATTAACTAACTCTCTCTCTTTGAGTGCTGTTAGTAAAAATAAATAAAAAAAATTCTTACTGTTGTTTGATTGTTTGTATAGAACAACTAATATAGGCATTTTTCCACCACCCCTCCTCCCATAAATTTTTTATTCAAATAATAATAATAGTTCATTCACATTTGAGCAAAATTTAGTACTTACGAGATTTAGGGCAAAATCTAGTAGATTTCCATTATAAAACAATATATATACTTCGTCACTAGATTTTATCAAGATCTACTTAAATTAAACTCTGATATAACTTAGTGATGCAACTATGGTTTTTGTTTAAAATTTGTACTAAAAAGTCAGCCTGTGTGCATAAAAAGGTTTGTGCATTTGCTAAATTGCAGTTGTTTGATTGTAGGTTTGGAAAATTTTCTGTTAATGGTTTTTGTTGTGGATAAAAATCTTGATAAATGTCAAAGAAAATTTTGGCGTAAACGGTGTAGATTTTCATAAAATTTTAAATTGAAATCTGCTAGATTTTGTGTTGGTGCAAATGCCCTATGACAAAAACTTAAAAATATTACCAGAAAATCAAATATAATCTATACTCGCAAATGTGAAAATTTCCTACTGGGAAAAAATTTATTATTTATGTAGCTCTTCATAATGCTTTTTATTGCAATTCTTTCTTTTTTTTTTTGTTACTTGCAAATACTCGTAATTATATTATTTTCCACACCTATATATATATTTTTTTCCATAAATATTTTAATTATGTTGTTTTTGTTGTTTTTCTTCTTTCTTTCAGATTTAATAGAACTTTAACTTTTGTAACTATAAGATAGTTAATTAAAAACACTTCTGTGCCAGGCAAGTCTAAAACATAATAATAAAGAACAAACAAAAAATAGAAAACTATAAAGTAAAGAAAACAAAAGCTAATTACCCCATCAGTCAAGAGAAACTAAAAAATGCATTTAGATGCCGGCATCTCTAAAACTGAAAGCTTCATGAAGACGTCAAAAATAAAAATAACGAGTGAATGTGGTGCTTTGTTGCAGCAGCTTGTGGTAAGTTGAATTGGAGAATATTTTAGATATTTTAGTTAAATAAATATGCGTTTGTCTGTTTTTGTTTGTGTGTGTGTGAGTTCATCTTTTCAGGGCGCTGGCAATAAAATGAATGAATTCAAATCGTCACTATTCGCGTTAACGAAAAGTTCACTTTATTAGAACCAAAATTTCAACAAACAAACAAAATATATGAAAATATTATTACTTTCTGTAATATGAAAATACGAGTATAAAGATGATGATCCTAAGGAAATTTTTTTAATTACTTTTCCTACTAAAGGTACAGTGGGACTGGTTAAAAAAATCCAAATATTAACTTCATTTGTTTGGAAATTTTTCACTTTTGCGGCTACTTAAGCGCTGCCTAAACGATGTTAAGAATCATTCCTAGGAAGTTTATGTGTTCTAAAAACTTTTTTACTAAGATCTTAGCTACATTTTTGTAGTTAATTGTTTACTCGAATTTTGAACGGTTTGCTACCTATGGACCTGAACAGGGGAAAAAAGGTAAAAAATCTATTTTTTTTAAATTTTTTGCGATTTTGTTCTTGAAGATGAATTTGATTTGATTTTATATGTTCACAATTTTTGTTCTTAATGACAAGAGCTACAACTTTGCCTCAGACAGTTAATCAAAATTCCGAACGGTTTGCAAGATATGAGCCGGAGAAAATGCAAAAATTACACCGAGGGCATATTTTTGTATCATTGTATTTTTTATCTCTTATAATTTGAAATATTTAGAGTTTTTAAGTTCATTAAAAGAAATTAATTAATTAATTAATTAAACATAAACAACACAGTTTTTATATGGCCACTTCTATCATGCCGAACGTGACTGTTGTACACATATGAAGTGAAAATTTTTTTAGAGTGAAATGGAGTCTTATTTTGACAATTAGCATATTTTATAGCTCATATTTAGCCTCATGATTGGTGCTTAGTTTGCCTTAAAGCAATATTTCGTTTCCAATATAATTTAAAAAAAAGCAAGGCATTCGCATGTGACAAAAATAAAAGTTTGTTTAGGTGAACAACGATTAAAACGCTAATTTCATTGAAACCTGAAGCACTAATGTATTTTTTAAAATCTGTAGCTAAAAGGAAAAAGTGCTTCAGTTGAGTTAAAGGCATCTCCTGTACTCTTAATAATCAAGAACACTTTTGGGCAAAATCTCAATTATTTGGTATGATTTTTCAGCACCAATGACTTGCTGCTTATCTTTTTTCGACTTATAATCTCATATAGAATATTAGCTCATATAATTTAGCTGATACTTCAGCATATTTTAAATTAAATATACTATTTTTAGTGAGTAGAACGATGTTTTCTTAAAAGAAATGAAGTGGTCACCAAATTTCCCAATTAAACTCCAAGAAAATAAATTTCTGAAGATCGACTTTGAAATTTTAAGCTCTGTTATTATATTAAAAAAATAGTTTTTCCAGTTCGAATTGTAGTTGTAAGTGCATTAACATACGTAACTTTTAAATTGTAACAATTCTCAAAAAAAAAACACTAATTTTTAACTTTACTGCACCCGGTCAAATATACTTTGACAACACTCTATTCTTGAATAGATGTTGCTGTTTTTTTACATTTATTTTTTTACATACTTCTTACAACTACAATTCGAGCAGAAAAAAATCAGCCATTGTAACAATGGTGAAGTAAGAAAATAATTGAAATTTTGATTATTGAGTTCTTGCTTCAACTGTGATATTTGTTGTTGAGCTTCTCATTTGTTTAAATGATAGTTTAACGTAATAACTCTAGTTGTTCTAAGAAATTCTTGGGTAAAGGTTTCTTGATAATCTGCATAAGCAACAGTGAAGTTAGGATAGAATCCAGCTAACCACTCAATAATAAATTTGAATGTATTTAAAAAAAATATTTAACTGAATAATTTAAGATCCCCGTCAGCAGACTTCAATCAAAAACACACTTGAGAAGAGCCAAAAAAAACCCCGTATGTTTATAGAAAAACTTAAAAAATATTATTGATAATTATAATAACATTTTGAGAATTTTTCCATGAACATTATTTTTTTATTTATTTATTTATTTTTTAAGTTATGTTATTACTTTAGAAATTTTAAGTTATCGAGAGTTTACTGTATTTGAGTGTATATAAATTAGTTCAAATATTCTTAAGGTCTATCCCTTAGATACTATTACGCGACTCCCAAATGTATTGGTAGTTAATAGCTGATGTATGCTGCTTCTTCAAACACTTTAATAACAGTGTTGTCATTCTGGGATTTTTATACCCGAATTCCGAGATCTAACTTAAAAGAATTTTTCTTGCAGTTAATTTTCTGTTTAATAATCGAGCTACCCAATGAAAAATTAGAACTAAAAAAATAAACTTAAAACTGAAACTCCATTCAATTGTCTTGCTGGTATTTAAGTATAAATTTAACACCTATTTAATATTTAGTGAGAGAAATTATTGTTATTAAATTGGAATTTCATTAGTGTTGTAACAAGCGGCTACTTTTGAATACTCAGTACTACTTGATACTTTTTCAATTGGGTACTCGATACTAGAGATGTGCAAATGTCGTGATTTTATCGTGTCATGCGTGATTCACGTGATTCGTGATCAAATATTATAACTAATCACGCGTGAGTGCGTGAGCGTGACTGAAAAAAATTTACTCGTGCGTGATCGTGCGTGATATTTTTTTAATAATCACGCACGAGCTCTCACGCTCTCATGAGATAACATTCCTGCATAGGTACATATGTAAATGTATTCAATCATTTGAAATAAATTATTTTATAATAATAAATGCATTTACATATGTATAGTAATATGTATGGTAGTATGAGCTTACAAACATAATGAATAACCCCAAACAAAATGTTTCGACTTTTTCTGAAGTCAGACTTGTCGTACCGAATTCGTTAAGCCATTTTGGTAGTTTCTCTGAACAATTTGTTTTAAACATTAACCCCCTGTTTGTGTAAGACGTTTGAGTTAGAAATCTTAGCGTTTCTGTAATAGATTAAAAAAAAGTTGTACACGTTTCCTTTAGTCTATTACAAAAACGCCAAGATTTTTAACTCAAACGTTTTACACAAACAGGGGGTAAAACTTTGATTTTTGAGTACATAAGTAAAAGTCTGTGAACATTTTTTTTAAATAAATATGTATATGTTGATAAAAAAAAAGGATTGTAACAAATATTAAAAAATGTGAGTATGTGCAAATTATTTCGACAATAGCAGTAACATAGCGGTGAAGCGGTGATCTGCTATAAAAGCAAAAAAAAACGTACCTAGATGTCGTTACGAATTCGCACCGACTTATCGTAATGAACTCGTACCGATATATCGTTACGAAGTCGTGTCAACCATTATATACAACAATTGTTACGATTTCGGTAATATTTCGGTGCCGAAATCGGAAGATTTTGTCGACCAATCGTTACGAATTCTTTACGAATTCGGAGCATTTTGTTTTTGTATACATACAGCCTTTTAAGTATGTATGTACATATGTATGTTTCTTAGATACCCTGTAGGAAGTAACAATTGAGAAACACTACTGATTCAACAGTGCCTTTGTTAACAATACTACTGACGAATTGTACCGCAGAAAATGTTTTTTGCTTTAGGAGCGGTCCACATATTACGTAATGCTGTAGGGGGGAGGGGTAGGGTTCGAGTTTTGTTATGATTTGTTATGGTGGGGGTGGGGGGAGTCTTTGAAAATGTTACGTAACAGAAACATTTTATTAATTTGTATGTTTTCTCATTTAATATGCTTTTCTCATTTATTTGATTATCATTTATTTAATTAATTATACGTCTTACCTTCACATTTATATTATGTATGTATGCATACATACATGTGCGGAATGTCAATTTTTGATATACGAGAATTCGAATTCGAATATTTAAAATGATAAACGCGAACACGAATATTTAAAACGATATTAAATTAACTTTGCTTTATTTTAATTTACATTGTAAATTTTACAAAAACACGAGCATACATATATACATAGATAGATATGTACGGGTGGACCAAAAGAAACCAAGGGGTGTAAAAGTTTAATAACTTTTTTGTTTATTAATTTTTTTTATTTTTTCTTTCAGATTATATAGACAACACTTGGAGAATTTATAATGGAGAGGTTTACAACTGAACAGAGAACCAGAACAATAGAATTTTATTATTTAAACCAGAGATCAATTATTTTAACGCAAAGAGCATATCGTCGACATTTTAACGTCAGAATTTCGCCCTCTGAAGCGATGATTCGTTGCTTAGTTAATCGTCATCACCAACATGGCAGCGTAAGAGATTTGCCTCGAACCGGTAGACCACGTTTAAATCGCACTGCGGAAAATATTGAACGAGTACAGCCCTACTTCTTCGAGAATGAAGATGGAAGTGCTGTAACCGTAAATGGAGAGCGGTATCGGTTTATGATAGAAAATTTTTTACGTCCTGCTCTTGAAAACAGACCTGGTATGTGGTTTCAGCAGGACGGAGCCACTGCCCATACTGCCCGAGACACAATGGCACTTTTAAGTCAAATTTTTGGAGAGCTAATAATTTCTCGAAATTCGGAAATTATTTGGCCAGCGCGATCGCCAGATTTAACAGCACCCGACTATTTTCTTTGGGGTTTTTTGAAGGAGCGAGTGTATGTGAACAAGCCAGAGACAATCCTTGAACTCAAGGCAAACATTGTTGCAGAAATTCGAACGCTACAGCCACAAGTTTTGAAAGATGTTATGGAAAATGCTCTAAAAAGAGCCCATCAGTGCGAAGCTGAAAACAGTGGTCATTTAAGAGACATCATTTTTCATACTTAGTGTAAAAAAATTTCCATTTTGTATATTATATAATCTGAAAAAAAAAAATAAAAAAAGTTAATAAACAAAAAAGTTATTAAACTTTTACACCCCTTGGTTTCTTTTGGCCCACCCTGTATATATGTATATGTAAGAACCTATTTTTTAACCCAAAAAACATGAAAATTATATTGTACATTTACTTTTTCGTGAGCGTGCGTGATCGTGATAAGTTGTAAACCACTCGTGCGTGATTAAAAATATTTTGTTCGTGAGCATGCGTGATCGTGAAAATGTTCAGAATCATTCGTGCGTGAAAGTGCATGAGTAAAATATTTTTCAGCGTGAGCGTGCGTGTCGTGAGTCAGAAAACACTCACGTGCACATCACTACTCGATACTAATCAATACTTTATATATGTGTGTATATGGGAAGTTAAACATTATTATTTATATTATTTTATTGATGATGCAATATGGAAAAACAAAGATTAAATGCAAGTATATTGAAATTAATTTATACCAAATGAAAATAAATAAGTTTGAAGATTAGTTTTTGTACATAAAAAATTTTTAACGTACTCTTAACACTTGTAGTTCATTAATCTCTTAAATTATCTTCTAAATATTTTTTAATAAAATTTTTTTCCCCACAATTGATTTTATTACTTAGTCATTGTTGAAATGTGGAAATAAAATTTTACCAAAATTGAAAGAATTTAAAATATTTTTTATGTTTGTGAGGAACTGACTTGCTTTTTATATTGTATCACGTACCTTCCTTCCACTATTCTAAAGGGTCACTTTTTCTGTCCAATAGTATTTGTTAATGACTGAAGTAGTTCAATAATGCATTTTGTAGTACTTTATTTTAGCGGCTGTTTTCGTATCAAAATAATTCCTAACAGAATTGGTATTTGTTACACTAACTCCATGAGGTTCAGAGTCATATTTATTTGTATCAAGCTCACAGAGTTGTATAATTCTGATGTATTTTAAAGCAAGACTTTCACTTGACTACTACAAAATGCAACCCTGAAAGTATTGAGTAGTTACTTTTGTGTATTGAGTACCAGGAAAAACTCCCGGTATTGAGTACTCAGTACTCAAATACTCATTACTTTTACAACACTAAATTTCATATTCATTTCAAGATAAATTCATATAAAATGAGAGCTGTTAAATTTCGATTAAGATTACTAATCAATTAGATTACATTTTAAAAAGAATTGTACTGTATAATTCCCTTTAAAAGAATTTCTGATAAATAATTGATTAAGATTACTAATAATCGAAAAGTAATCTGAATTACTAGAAATTACAACAAATAATCAAAAGTAATCAAAAAATAATCCGACTACTTTCAAAGATTACATTTGATTATTAATAAATAATCAAAAGAATTAAAAATAATCTATAAAAGTATTCAGATTATTTTTTAATTACTTTCGATTCCTTTTAATTATTTTTTGTAATTTCAAGTAATTTAGATTATTTTTCCAATATTAGTAATCTTAATCAATTAGTAATCGTGCGAAACTGAATACAATCGTAATTTAATCATTATTTCATCTTTCAAAAAAAAAGTAATCAAATTAATAATCAGTACTACTCATTACTAATCATTACTTAACAGCTTTGTATAAAAATATTTCATAAATAGTGGAAATCATTGTTAGTATTTTTGGGATTTTAATAAATTTATTCACACTCACCTGGCAACTCTGTCAGCGTGGAGGAGGAATATACTTTTATACATGCAATTTGGTGCTGTAAAGTGTTGAAATATTTTGCATTAAATATATTTAAATACTTATTTGTTTTTTGCACGTTCCAACGGAGATGTTTGTGGTGCTGAATCGTAATGCAATTTCAGCTGTTAAAAAAGAGGAAGAAAATCACAATCACACACACACACACACACACACAGACACTTATATATACACACTAAATGTGTTCGTTGGCACTGCCTTTAGGGATACATAGATAAAATACACAGAAGAATGTTCAGCGTTCTTAGTTATTTGCTAAAATGAAAAATTGTAAAATAAAACGTACGAGTAAATAATGTGCATAAATAATAAAAATGAATAAAAGTGAACAACATCGCCAACGACTGACAATGTATTAAATATATCTATATTATAAATTTTATATACATTTATTTATATATGAAGCACTTACATATATAAATTTTATTAAATGCTAATATAACAAAGTTAGCATTGAATGATAGAAGACTCAATTTATTATTTGCTTTAAGATAAATTTTCATAAATAAATTTGATTTATTATGACTGAGAGATTTTTCAATATTGAGGATAATTTAAGAGTGTTTTACACAGAAAAAAAATTATTCCCAAAAAATTTTCAAACATACACACAAAAAAAATATCATATCCTAAAATAATGGTATAATTTTAACTAAGTGAAAGGGTAGAATGGCATTTACAAAGCTTTTTAGGTAATTTAACAAAAATTTTAGTTGATTTCTATGTTCGAAAAATCAACTAAAATTTTAGTTGAAACTACTTAACGACTAGGTAAATTCATAGTTTTGTTTTCTGTGAACTATCTAAATAGCAAAGTAAATTTATACATATATAATGCGGCAAATTATCATGGATTTTAGTTATATTAAATATTTATAATTCGACAACTGTTATGGATTTAAAGAATTTTTGAATTTTAATAAAAAAAAATTTATTTATTTAATCATTTATTTATCTACATACATATAAATAAAATCAAAAAAAAAAAAACACCACGAAAATAAAACATCTAAAGGTAATGATAGGAACACAACTGGGACGAACGACGAGTTTTTTCATAAAAAATAAAACATATTCATGCATATGCAAATTAACACAACACTGCCGTAGAACGAAACTCGTCGTTCGTGACGAACTCTCTGATACATTTATTTATATTCTTTTAACCAAGAAAAAAACAGTTTTCTCTTTCTTTGCACAAACAATAAGCAACTTTATCAGTTATAAGAGCTCTTATTTATTCGTCGTTGTTGTGCTTCACACGACGAATTTACTCAGCGAATTATTATAGATGAATTCGTCACCGTCCACGAAATTCGTCGTTCGTCCCAGTTGTGTTCCTGGCATTAGACCACGTTTGCCAGCATTCGTAAAGCAGCTTTGAGTTGGTGAAGACCATTAAAACTTCGGATGGGGATCTTCCTGTGCGAAGGGCATAGGTCGTCTGCAGCTTCCGACGGAAACACCTATGTACATATATGCAGGATACACTGGCAATTTGCGTACATGCTTCTATACCATTAAAAATTAAAAACGGACATCAAGGAAGAGAGAGGACGTTTGCCGGGCTCAGCTAGTTTATCTATAATAATTAAAAAGAATTATTTTACATAAATTTAAAAATTTTAAAAATTTAATACATACAAACCTTCTTGCTCAAAAATTTACTTTTGACAATAAAATATAAAACATTTCAATAAAAATAATTTCGAAAAATATATGTATATATGTACCTTATTGTAATAGTTTATATTAACTTGGATTTTAAGTAATGTGTAATGTACAAATTACCTAACTGCATAGTTAATAAAACCCAAGTTTTTTACTTTCATATAAAAAAAGTTACTTATGTAAGCTTAGTTAATATTACCTCTTATATTTTTTTGTGTGTACTTTTGTTTGAAATACGCCCTAATTCTGTTCGACGATTGTATTGTCTTGTCTATGGACGAAAAAATGCCGCAGTTGTGATTCTTTAAAACAGTTATTATTTATTGTCTCTACTACAAGGTTCGTGTATTTGCTTTATGATTTTGTTTCAAACATTATTTCCAACACATATTTTTTCATATATTTTTCTTTTACTTCTTCAGGGAATATATATAAGCATATATTCCCTGAAGAAGTCACCCATTGTGGCAAAGAAATATTATAATAAAAATTAAATTAATTAATTCTTTTTATAAAAAAACAAGATCTCAAGCTTAATAAATATAAAAACAAAATTAACAATTAAATGATCGAAAAAATTTAAATAAAAATTTTTCAAACTATTTTATAATAATAGTTTAATTAAATTTGTATGTTATAAAAACATGGAAATAATATCTTAATTTTTCATTATCAAAGACAACAAATATTTTTGAAGAAAATAATTTAGAGAGTTCAAACCATGATACAATAATATAAAGGTACAACCACATTTGACGTACAAAATTAATTATGACTTTTTTCCCGATAACAGAGAGGAGAACGTTGCCACACACATATAATGGCAACTTTCATTTAGGAATGCTTTTTGTAATGTGTAATTTGAGTTTAAAAATTATAGTTTAATCCACACTTCTTTGAAATGCTATATTCATTGGACATGAGGATAACGAAATCTGTGTGTAATATGATCTTCAAAAGTTGGCAAATGTTTGATTTATTATTTATTTCACCACATAATAAAAAAAGCCTCATGGCTAGACATGCAACATCAGTCTTAAAAACATCGATGTTTTTGTTAAAGCAGCATAACAGAAAAGTTTAAAATTATGTACTGAAAACTGAAACTGAAAACTCGCTTACATGGCGAACATTGCAAAAATACTCGAGAAGTTGCAAAATCGAAAAAAAACCTTAAAATTTATTAGAAATCGCTAAAACTGTTAAAAAGAATAGAATTAACTCGGAAATAACGCGAAAAAATCTCAAGTTCGGGAAAAATTTCTAAATGAATTGAAGAAATAACTTCCACTGCAAAGAATAACAAACTCCCAGAAATTCGGATAAATCGCAAAAAAAAAAATTCCTAACATCGCAGAAATTGCAATGACTAGTAAAAGTTTTTGTATAATTTTCATTTCGAAATGAAACTACTATGGACATAAACATTCAAACATTTGGTCATCGTTCAACGACGTAAGAAATAAACTACCGCCAGTTAGTTACGCAGGGAAACTTTCGTCCAACGTACTGATTGTGTGTATTTTCATATACACAAAGGTGTTTTCATATTTTACGAGGAATATTCGTCGTTGGTTCCAGTTGTGTTTACAGCAGCTTCGTCCAAACACACATGCTCTGACATTTGTATTTGAGGTAAAAAGCTTTGGAAGCTCTTGAATTTTTTCTCGTTTCTTTTCAAAATAAGAGCAAGCATTGCTGTCGTCGAGATCTTATTGGCTGATGTGATCTCTTCTGCTCCTGTCGATGTGAATGCACAAAACCTCCTTTTTAAAAGTATGCACATTGTGCATATGCCTTGGACGTACCTGATGTAAGGCAATAATACCATGAAGCTCGAACACGAAGTCCCGCCTATGTCCCAAATCACACTGTGCAAGTCTTATTGCTAAGCTGATTAGTTTCAGGGAGAGAAAGACGAGGGGAACAGCAACGTTTCTTTTCCCCCCGTCTCTCTCTCCTAATAAACTAATCAGCTTAGCAATAAGACTTGCATAGTGTAAATAGGGACTATGATTCGGAAGTGGAGCAGATGCTGTTCAGTTAGGAATTTCCTTGCAGCTGTACTTTTCCTTGCTGTTCTATCTTTGCTGCTGCCATTGTTGGCGCTGCTGTATTTTTTATTGCTGTTTTTTTATAATGAAAAAATTACATATTTTAAAATTTTTTAAATTAAATAAACAACAAAGTCAAACAATTAATCAAAAACTCGGATTTCATAAGCTAATAAGGTAGCATTAATTTTGAGAGTAAAAAATAATCGGGCCAAACGTCAGAAGGTTAATATGGCGACGAAAAGAGAGAACGGTTTTACCTTTATATTATTGTATCATGGTTCAAACACAAGAACTCAAAAGTATTTTCAAATAAAAACGTCCTAAATCAGTTTCAGTAAATATTTTAAATTGTTTTGGTAAAATTATTTATTTCAATTTTATTTAAAGCAAAGAAAAAAATTTTGTAAAGATTGTAAAATTCTAGTTAATACAATTAATATAAAGCAGCTAGGTCCAACCCATATGAACAATGTACAAACTTTTATACTTAAAAGAGCTTTTGTGCTTTCACACCGACGAGAGCACAACAGCCAATCAGATCTCCGCGACAACAAATGCTTGATCTTACTATGCAAAGAAACAAGAATAAATTATCTTGAAAATCTGCTAAATTAGACTTTAGCATTTTTTTTTTAACAAACACAAACTGCAAAGCTATTTTGGATTGTCTGCAAAAAACACCCTGCAGCCCCCAACAACCGGACTAATATGCTGCTTACCAGCCAAAATCCATGCAGATAATTTGGCCATATAATTGAAAAATTATTTTTTTCTGTGTGTAACGACATTTGTAAAATCGTATTAAACTTAATGATTTGTTTAATATTTGTCAAAAAAAAGAGCTTTTAGTTTACTATAATTTTATTGACATGAAGTAATCATTCATTTGGAAAGTTATCAGATCTATCACTGTTAATTCATAAGAAAGTTACACATTTGCATTTTTGCAATTGATTTCTTTTTTATAATAGCGGAGTTTGATGTTTGGTTGCAAATTGTCTTGCGTAAGTACAAATGCAAAATATCGTAGCTTTTCTTTCAAATCCAACAACAAAATATACACACAATCCAAAGAAAAGCTACGATATTTTGCATTTGCACTTACGCAAAACAATTTGCATCAAACATCGATTTCCGCTATTATTAAGAAATTAGAATTTAGATCAATATCAAAAGAAGAAAAAAAAAAATAAATGCTGGCCACTCCCAGTAAGACTTAACAACATGTAGAGGAAAATTTCCTTGCTGGATGTACATGACGAAAATAACGTGATATGTTTTCAATAGAGGCCATTAAACACCTGGATGAGCATCCTAATTTCAATGACATTACTGTGAACATACAAACACATAAGACCTAAGAGCTTTTTTTTAAAGACTTTCTACCTTAGTCATAAAAAATATTTCTGTTTTATAAGAGGCTAATAAAAAACAAATTTTCTACGGAAATTTGATTAATAAACCAAAATATTTTTTTATGAATTTGGCCCTTTCAATTTCTGAATTTTACTAGCACTCCCAAGAAGTATTGAATTAAATATAAAAGCTCTGAAAGCTTCAAATAAGGAAACCATTTTTGCATACGCATGAATTTTTGGCATGCCGTGTACTACTTTATGGTACATGTGAATTTTGACATTTGCAATATTTTTACTAAACGCAGCGTTGCCAATGTTGCTTGTTTCCTACCAAATTTTGTAGACAGTTTTTCGTTCAGTAGAATAGCATTCTAAGGGCCATTATTACAACTTAAAGTTAGTTAAAAGTAGGACTTTATCGGACGTATAAAAACTTTATCATTTGCAAAATTTTACTTTAACCTAAAGTGAGCGATAAATTACAGGCAAGTTTATCCTATATGGTAAGTTAAATCCAATTTTCACTAATGGAAAGCTTTTTATACGTCCGATAAAATCCTACTTTTAACTAACTTTAAGTTGTAATAATGGTCCTAAATGTATTTTTACTATTTCGGATTTTTAATAAAATATTACGCTTGAAGATATTTTTCTTTCTATTTACAAGCACAAAAAAGCGTCGCACATAACTTGAGATTCAGAAAAGCGCTGAAGGCATGAATGCACTGACGTGAAAACGCGTCGTATAGCTCTTCAGCCTTAATGCCCATCTGATTCCTGGTTTTAATGATAAATGCACACATGTATATATATACATATATATATATATATATATATATATATATATATATATATATATATATATATATATATATATATATATATACATATATATATACATATATATATATAATGATAAATAATGAATAATGAATATATAATGAAAAAAAAAGCCTAAAACCGAAAAAATCGCTCAAACGCGAAATTGGCACGAAAACTAAAAAAATTGTTTATATGAAAACAAAATCGCAAAAATGAAAAAAATCGCCAAAATTATAAAAATCGCCAAAATGAAAAAAAACGCTGAAACCGAAAAAAAAGCCACAACGCGAAAGAGGCCCCAAAACCAAAAAAAATCGCCTATACGAAAATAAAAAAAAGCAATGTGAGTCCGATCACAGGAGAGATGTGTAAACATCTAGTAATGAAAAATTTTTTTAAAGTTGGAAGTACTTATGCTTTTAGTATATTTTTTTTAAATTAATCAATTAAAAGTATCAAAACTTTCAATATTGTAAATACATATGAATTTGTTGGTTTTTGTTTGTTTTATTAAACTTATTTAGTTAGTAAATGTTCACACTGCAGTATATGTATATGTACTGCATTCAAAATTGCAGTAAGCAGTAAATTTACTGATTACTGAAAAAATTCAGTAAATTTTTACTGATAATGAAATTTAGTTTGCATTACCAGTAAAATCGTAGGGCCATATTCATAATAAAATTGTAGCAAATGGCAGAGTTTTTTTCATTAAAATTATGACATTTTTGTATGAAAAAAATTTAGTCACTTGGTAGAGTTTGATTATTAATGCGGGCATTACTGATTACTGAAAATTCAATGCACTTCATCATATAATAAATCATTTAGGTACTTTATAAAAATTTTAGAAAAAATTTTTAGTAATCAGTAAAAATTTACTGGTTAAAAAATTATTTTTACTGAAATTTTGGTAGTACTGCAAAGTGCCCATCTATGGTAAATGCCTTAAGTACAAATAATTAATATTGGCTTATGGCAACTAAAATAATATATATAAACTTTTGACTCTACTGTATTTAAAAATCTATGGAAAATTGCATCTATAGTAGTGGAATTATTAGTTATGGGGGTTTGTGGAGAATCGCTCATATGCAAAAAAAAAATGATATGATATGATAAAGCTTGCTACTGTGGGTTTGCAAAATTTGTATTAAAATCTCCACCCATAATAATTGGCATGAGATGGAGATTGATACCCAGTTGTCGTGCACCAGCTTCAGTGTACGTAATGAAGATATGTTATAATATAATATTATAAATTCTTTATAAGGACTGCTATATATCTTTTAAACAAATATTTGACATTTAAAACGCTCTTTTATTTAAAAGTTTATATATATTTTATTTATTTTATATTTTTCAACTTTTTAACAAAATTATCCCCACTGGCAACACTATTACACTTCACAAGCAATTTCTATTAAAATTAACTCCTGAAGGTATGCTTTAAAATTCGGATGAGTTATTTCTATGCAGCTCTGAAGTTTCTTTGTACTTCTTGTTCGTATGATTACACTAATACAATCATACATAGCTCACACCGATTTCATAACGCGGTGTGATCTTACTCAAAATTTGTGATTGTATTGTGAAAAAGATTTTTAACCCCTAGCGTATACATAGATGTTTACACATCAAAAAATCAACAAAATGAAAAAAAACGCTCAAAACGGAAAAAACCCAAAAACGAAAAAAATGCCAAAACTTTCTGCCTGTTCCAGGATGTCACTCATTTTCGTTCGCAAGCCTTTTAAACGACAAACAGCTGTTTTGCGTTCCACTAAAAGCCTTTAGCACGACAAGTCGAAAGAAAATTAAAGCGAACGATAACGTAAGCATTTCAATACAAATATGAGCCCCAGTAAAAATTTTTCAGCCATTTGTACGAACTCAAATGCCAAAAGAAGGCACTTGTATTTTTATTGTCGACTGAGACAAAATACAACAAATTATTTTTATTTACATGAATAAAATATTTTGCTTTGCCAATGAGCAAATATAATACCGGCTTCGCTGGCAATGGGTTCATTGCTTAACCCGTCGTTGGCAATCTCCTCACGTCTGAGCTTGTAAGTAAGCGGTTTTGCGTGCTTGGCTGGTGATACTCTTCTCTCGGTATGTATGTATGTGTGTTCGACAACAGCTTCAATGAGTAGATATTTTCTGCCTACCACCACTTCCGCTAGTTATAGTGAAGGTTGGTTAGAAACTATCGGTCTTATGTGTAAGAAAAAACGGTTAAGAAGTTAGATAAATCACGCTGGGACTTAATAGTGGGCTAAAACTACATTATGCGCCGATTTTTATTGTCAAAATGTATGAAGGAACTCCTTAGCACCTATTTCAATGTCGTCACTTACTTTATGCCAGTTTTTCTTGTACATAAAGATGTGTTTATTCATATAAGCAGTTGTTCTACATACATAGAGGAGAGAGAGAGAGAAAATTATTGCACCCGTACAAAGGCCGACGAGGTAGAACACTTTTTCTGGGTCTGTTGGTATTTTAAAGATAATGACAATCACCGACATGACAATGAATAATGACCTAAATAAATGGGCTATTGGTCATTTTTCCTTTTGGGTGATTTTTCACAAAATTTTGCATAGCTTGTGGTTTTTTATGTCTTTATTTATCATAAATAAAAACCCTTGAGTAATTATGTATGTACACTTTTTATCATTTACAAAAATTGTTTTGTCAAGTTTATTTTAATTTATTTTTGGGTGCCACTTGTTGCAAGCTAAATTAGAACAGAGTTTAATTTTTTAAAGCACAATTTACACATTTGAACGATTTTTTATTCCCAGTTGTCGATGAATGTGTGAAATTGTGGATGTGGCAATATAAATATTTGACAACGGGTATACGACTTACGTTAGAAACGTAAAGCCAATCGAACGATAAGTCGAAAGATAGTGGAACACTTTTATAGAAGAAAATGAGTGACTTACTTTCATTCCCTTAAGTTTTCTTTCGACATCGTGGGGGAGGCAGTTTATTTTATATAGGCTAAAGTTCGTGTTGAATTACATATCTAGTGTCCCTACGGTACCTTTCGTGCACGAGTCAAAGTCGCACTTCACTGAATTTATTTATTTTATTTTCTTTGCTATGTCGGATAGTATCGGAACCGCCCCCATAATATATAACAATTTATGCTCTAACATAACTAAGCACCTGTTCATCAGCTTAATTTTCATAATTAAATATGTTTTTCTGCATTTTCTTATGCATGAAACACTCATAAATTATATTATCAATATTTGTAGTTAATTGAATTTAAATATTTGTATATCAATGATTTATGTATATGTAAATAAAAACACTAATTAATGATTTCTTAGAATAATAAAATATTTAATCATTTTATGTGCTCTTAAATCGTATGAAAATATATTTCTTAAGACAATTTTTAATTAAATTAAAATTAAAAGCAATAAAAAGTTTTATATTTTGCAATATGACATAGATATGAAATTCTATTTCGTACAGTGGACTAAAAGCTTTTGATTGTGGAGATACTTCAATATTATACACTTATCCTTTACACGATACTTTTTTTAAACGATTTCACCTTTACACGATTATTTTGGTTTTCGTGTAAATTGAGAGATTTATGAAATACCTCGATTTACACGATTTTCTATGTGTTTTGAGTAAACGCTTCTGATATTTTTAATTTTTTTTTTTGGTTTTTATGAATAGCATTTATTTTGTTTAATAAATAAAGGCTTATTTTAATGTGTTTTGAGTAAACGCTTCTGATATTTTAAAAACTAAGTTGAAATACATATATAAATTCTTAATAAAATCAATTTTTACGCGATTCTGGCTTTATTTTCGATTTACACGATTTTTCACAAAAAAAGAACTTAAAATTTCGATTTAAACGACTTTCTCAGGAACGCATCTATCGTGTAAATCGAGGGATAGGTGTACTTATAAATATCTGGCTTGTTCTTAAATTACATCGTTCTCTAACCACTTTAAGTTTAACAGTGGGCAACGTACTTGCAGTGGGTTGAGCAATAAAAATTAATAAACAGCATGAATCAAAAAAAAAACAAGATTGCGAACTCAGCCGTACAAAAAGTTTTCTTCTGGGCATCTGCGTCATCATAGAATACAAACGTGAGCTTGTTATAAAAAGTGTGTGTGTGTGTGAGAGAGAGAGAGAGAGAGAGAGAGCACATTCCACATATAAATGTATGTACGTTGTTTACAACAAAATTCTACATTCATGGCTGCAGCGATGCCAATTTAGCGCGTTTCGCGCTAGATTTAGCGCGTTTTAACTATGCCGAACGCGCTTTTTTCCGTCCTAGCGCGTTTATTAAAAAAAAGCGCTAAATTAGCGCGTTTTGAATAAAGTCAATAATATCATTGTAGTTCAATATTTTTTTAACTTTTTTTGTATAAATTTAACAATTTTCTAATATCCCAAACTCCGATAAATTTTTTTAAATTAGTTAATGTTTCAGCTGTCGAAAACAAAATTCGCTTGACTGTTGTTAGAACAAAAAACCCGTTTTAATACTGTAATGACAAATATTTTGAAATTTCACAAATAAAAATATGTACTACATACAAAGACCCAAAAAAAGTACATTACTTACAAAGCCTCTATTATAGCTGAAGTACAAAAAGCATTTGAATCGCAAAACTATTCGACAATTTATATGTTGTTCTAAAGTTTTACAAATAAATTAAAAGTAAAAACTAAGCACTTCGATTATTGTGAAGGCGATTCTGATTCTGTGTTAAATGATTTTAGTTAATTAAAACATAATGTCGAGGAACCAATATTGCAAAATCTGAAAAATTAATTGTATATACGAGTACTAATATATACATACAACGACTTTTATTGAAATTTAATTTAGCGCGTAAAAAATATTGCGTTTTTACTATAAATATTTGACAACGCTGTAACTTAGGGCGTTCTAGCGCGTTTTGAGAAGGGTAGTAGCCAGCGTTGCCACGACCAAAAAAATTTTGTAACCACAATACAAAAAAATAGTAACCAAATGCAAAAAAAAAAGTAACCAAAATTTTTATGTATTTAAAATACTGTTTTATTTGTAGTTCAATTGAAAAATATACATACATATGTTAATATATAAAATCATATAATATAAATTTGTATTTCAGTTTTAAAAGTATATCTTATTATAATTAACAATCAATAAAATCAAATTTGTAAAAAAAATACTTCAGGTAAATTATTAGAAATTTAAAAAATTGGCTTGTTTTTATGGTTAAGCAATTGTCTATATGCATTTCGTTCCCACTTGTGGAACTCGTCAGTAGACTTCAACCCAAAAAATTTTTGAATTTATTTAACAAACTCCGTATGTTTATAGTAAGACTCTTAATACTAATAATAAGTTTGAAAACCTCAAACAATAATCTTTACAAAACAAGCATCTTTATTCAACTGTGCATCTTTTTTTATTTATTAGAAATTCCAAACCAAAAATGTTTTTAGTAACAACAAATAATATGTAATTTAATTACATTCGTTATCAAAACACAAGACTGTATAGATAAAGTTAAGTTTGTTAATATTAAAACAAATCTTTGGCAGACCAAACATAATGGGAATTGTTTCGATTGATGCACAATTCTTTAGATTGCATTATTGAGTTTACAGTCTTAAAATCGAGCTTATTCCTATATTTAGTTTTAACTAGACTTAGCTGCGAAAATATCCTTTCAGCAGCTGTGTGGCAGTGACATTAAATTTTACATTAAATTAATTAAATCATAAAAACATTTTTCGTTCAATCCATTTGTATGTTTTGAAACCGCGTCCCAAAATTCAACTATGACCATATCAGCACTTACTTCTTAGAATTTAGAAAATTTACTTGTTATAGTGGGTACACACTTTGCAATGTGTTTACGCAACACGTTTATATTTCATGTTGCATATTTTGATACAGACTATGCAACCTACAATGCAACCGCCCATGCAACCCATAAATATCAAAACATTTTGATATTTTCGAAACTTCGAAAGCAACTTCGAATGCAACCATAAACAAGACTACACACTATGCGACCGACAATGCAATCTGCCTGGTTGCATAAACACGTTGCTAAGTCTGTACCTACCATTACGCTCTCAAACTTAAATAAAAAAATTCGCTTTTAACTTTTTACATAGTGTTTGACGTTTAAAGACTTTGCAACCATGAATGCATCTGATTTTTGAAACCAGCGGGTCTACTCTGTAATTCGAAACGAAAGAAAATGCTTTCGAATTTGTATGCTTATAACATGTAAATTCGAAAGCATTTTCTTGCGTTTCGAATTACAGAGTTGGCCCCCAGGCTTGATATGTTCAGACACAGACATGTATTTTTTTAAACGCTATGTTGATTATACAGTGTTGTCTTTACAACGTAGTAAAAACGCTTAAATTGTGATCTTTTATCAAGATAATTAGTTATATGCAAATTTAACATACCACATATGTACATATTAGTGTCCTGCACAAGAGTACTTATAAGACTTTTCAAGACATGAGAGATTTTTTTCCAATGCTTTACTATAGCGAAATATTCTAAAAGAATCGCTAAACAACACTATTGGCAAGACAAACCACCGAAAAAAATTACTTGCCAACAGTGTTGCTTAGCGATTCTTTTAGAATATTTCGCTGTAGTAAAGCATTTGAAAAAATCTCTCGTCTTGAAAGGTCTTATAAATAGTCTTGTGCAGGACACTAGTACATATATGCATAAAAAATGGTTATTTCTGTGTTGAAAAAAAGTAACCAAAATGGAAAGAAAGTACACAAGTACACATTGGAAAAAAAAGTAACCAATTTTGGTTACAAGTAACCAAAACGGCAACGCTGGTAGTAGCGCGTTTGGGTTATAAATAGTTGGCATCGCTGCATGGCTGTCCATTTCACCAAACAATTGTTTAGAAGCCACACCTCATCAGGGTGACCGATGACATTTTTCAAAAAGTGGCACCAAATAGGGGATTTATCAAAATAAAGGGGCAAAACTAAAAAAAATCGAGAAAACTTCACTAAACTATTTATTTTTAATGTATTTTCAAATAACTCGCACTAAAAAAAGGGGGACAAAAAGTGGCAAGGCAGTCGAAAAAGTGGACAGACAGTCGAAAAAGTGGCAATTTGCCACTTTAGTCGGTCAAACGATCACGCTGCACCTCATTTTATTTTATGCTCTTTTATTCAGTCGTACATGAAACAGCAACGAGTGAACATGCGTAGCGGCTGTATTGATATTTTTCCAAATACAGTGGATAATATAAATGATAGAATAAAGAAAATACTTTTCGATATACAATGCCTTTGATAATGCCCAATGTCTTTTATATTATCAAACAAATATTATTTAGAGGCGTTATTAGACTTTTCATATCAACACGGTTACATATAATGATGAGGAAAAATTAAGAAATGGTTGCAGCGGAAGAAACTAATGAAAACAAGTTATATTTTAATTAACGAAAATAACTTTCAAGCGTAGTGACCTTATATATTGTTATGTAAGGCAGACGTTTACCGATGGAGTTTTTATTAAGGAATTTATTATTTGTTTTTTAAAAAGTAAAATTTAAAATAAGCTGAAAAGTTTTTAATTTTACCAAATCGGAAAATAAAAAATTCAGTTTGAACTATATCCTTTTGCCTTTCTTACAACCAAAACAAATTCTTGTGATTAAATTTTAATTAAAATCTTTGTGCCCACTTTTTCGTTTCATTGTAATTCAAATTCTCTTACCCATACAGCTGCAAAATATTTTTGGACTTCCCTGTTCTACATCTATGTCACAGGCAGAAAATAAAATAACGGATTTTCTTGATTCATGTAGTAATAAATCAAAGTGCTGTGCTGCCAGATTGAAATTGTTTTTAAGAATTTAGTGATTTAAAGATGTTACGCATAAACAATATACTAACGAGTTGCTATAGGCTGTTGCTAAATTTGTGCTACAAATAATGTCGTTATTCTTTTATCGCCTTTATTTGTCTAAGGGCCATTATTACAACTTAAAAATAGTTAAAATAGTTAAAAGCAGGATTTTACTTCGAAAATTACTTTGAATTAAGTTTAAAATTTTGTGGTGAAAATATCATACAATTTACTTCAATATTCACTCAAAGTCTACATGTAAATCCCATTGACTTTTTTTGTTGCTCTCATTTCACTGGATATTTAAGGAAATGTGTGATAAGTTTTCCCCAAACATCCTTAAATTTTGTTAAAACAAAAACAAACAGGAAGTTTAAATTTATGTCACCTGCTGCCGGGTATGTGTGTGTGTAATTGTGTAGATTTGTTTCATTTGCTTTAATGTTCGTTTTAACTCAAACTTGTTTTTTTTTTGCCATTTGCGAAAGTATTTTGTATGCTGCTGTTTTTCCATTTTAATTTCCCTTTTTTTTTTTTTTTAAAAAAACGTCATGCTGAGGTCTACCTTTATGCTTTCATTTATTTTTTGGTAGCAACTAAATTTGGTTTTAATTGGATTTCTTTTTTATTTCTCGGTAAATTACAAAATGATGTATTTCTTGGTTTTCTTGCATAGAAAAAAAAATTATATTTTCATTTATATAACATAATTTATATTTAATGCATTTTTACTTATTGTTGTATGTGAGTTTGAAATATAGTAGTAAATGAAAAACATTTAGTTAATTGTTCAAAGTTTTTTTTATTATTTTTTGTGCTTTTCGGTCTGTCAGGCACAGACAATAAACGGGGTGGACACTAAAAAACAAATATTTTAATTTTCAGTTGTGTTTTCATCACAAACAAATTAAACTTTATTTATCAACAAAATTATGATGTCTTTGTGTGGCTTATGCTTCAAAAAGAAAATTAACAATTAATTATTTACAGTGTTTTTAACACATCGTTTCTATTAAAAAAAATAAATAAAATAAAAAATAGAATTTTTTAATTTTAATTCGGTTTAAATTAAAATTCTTTCATAAGATTTGAGGTTCACTCGGCAAATTCTTTGAATTAAATGATATGGAAAAAATACCTCCAGCAATTATATAATTTTTTGGACTACGCATTATTCGATTAATCCCAAAAATGTTAAGTGTTATTTGATTATTTGAATTAATTTAAAATTTTATGCAATTTGGGTTTTATTCGTTTTTCGACTAACTTTAAGGTTTCATTCGATTATTCATTCGATTAATAATTCCCTTATTATAACAATAATTTTTAAGTTTGATTCGATTACAAAAATACATTTTAAACCTTATTTGATTACTCGACTATATTTCAAGCTATATTCGATTATTCGAATACACATTATTTTTTTAGGATTATTCGAATAAATTTTTTATTCCGCTTTTTCAAATAATTCGAGTAAACTCCAAGTTTTTTCGAGTATATTTCAAGTTTTCTTGTTTTTTATTATTCGACTGACTTTTAAGATTTATTTGATTATTCAAATGAATTTAAGATTTATTCGATTAATAATTCCTTTATTATAGTGATAATTTTATTCGATTGCACAAATAAATTATAAATTTTATTTGATTACAAGAATATAAATTGTATTCAATTATTTCCACGTGTATCAAATATTCAGGATTATTCGAATAAATTTTGAAATCATCTTTTTCAGATTATTCGTTTAAATTTCAATTTCTCTTATTATTCGAATAAATTTCAAGTATTTTTATTTTATTTGACTAACTTTAAAGTTTTATTTGATTAATCACATGAATTTCAAGATCCGTTCGATTATTCGCATAATTTTGGAATTTCATTCGATTATTCGTTTATGTGCGTCTTAAGCTTTAGTCGATTCTTTACATATAACTTAAGCTCTATTCGATTAGTGCAATGAATAAGTTAATTATAATTGTTAATTTTTAATCGATTACACTAATACATTTTAGGCTTGCTTCATCAAGCTTTTTTGATTATTAGAATAAGTTTTTGATTAATTTTTTTCAGCTTATTCGCAAAAATTAAATTTTTTTTTATTGTTACAAAAAATTTAAATTTTTTTTATAATTCGACTAACTTTAAAGTTTTATTTGATTACTCAAATTAATTTCAAGATATGTTCTATTAATCGAATAATTTTTGAATTTCATTCCATTGTTCGTATATGTACATTTAAAGCTTCATTAACATAAGGTTTGAATTTTATTCGATTAGTGCTTCCAGTTAATTATAATTATTAAATTTTATTCGATTACTAAAATAAGTTTTAAACTTTACTTGATTATTCAGTTAATTTTAAAATTTTATTCGACTATTTGAATAAAGACTAAGTTTCCTGGATAATTCGAATAAATTTTATCATTTATCTTTTTTAGATTCCAAGAAATTTCAAGTATTTTTAATTATTCGCATAAATTTCAAGTATAATTAGATTATTTGACTAACTTTCAAGTTTATTTGGTTATTCAAATGAATTTCAAGATATGTTCTATTATGCGCATAATATATGAATTTCATTCGATTATTCGTTTATGTAAATCTCAAGATTTATTCGATTATTCATTATTAAACTTTAATTGTATTCGATTATTGTAATGAACTTCAAGTTAATTAAAATTATTAAATTTTATTCGATTGCACGAATAGATTTTAAACTTTATTTGATTATTCGAGTATATTTTAAGTTCTCTTCGATTCTTTAAAATTTTTTTTTGGATTATTCGAATAAATTTTTAAAACATCTCTTCTTAGTTAGTGTTTTTCTTGGCAATTGTTGCAATTTAAGTTTAACATTTGTTTAAATTACAAGTTTTTTTTGATTATTCGAATAAATTACAAGTTTTATTAGATTATTCGACTATTTTAACGTGTTATTTTATTATTCATAAAAAATTTTGCTTACAATTCGATTATTCGAATACACTTTGATTTTAATTTGATTGTTCATATAAGTATATTTTATTCGATTATTCACAAAAAACTTAAATTTTATTGTATTCGTATTGCAATAAGCTTGTAGTTAATTATAATTATTAAGTTTTATTCATTTACACGAATAAATTTTTGACTTTATTTAGTTATTCAGCTTTTATACTCGAATAAACATGAAGTTATTTGAATTATTCGAATAAATTTTTGATTCATATTTTCTCAAATTATTCGTATAAATTTCAAGTTTTTTTTTTTATTATTCGAATAAATTTCAAGTTTTATAAGATAATTCGACTGAAAATCTTATGAAAATTTCATTTTATTATGTATTTAGCTATTATCTAAATGATTTTTCAAATTTAATATATTATTGCAGTAAACCTCAAGTTTGATGCGATTATTCAAAAATAATTGGTTTTATTCGATTAATTAAGAAAAAATTAAGTTTTATGCGTCTGTGCTAAAAAAAGAAATATTTACTCGTGTATGAAAGTAAACTTTAAGATTTATTTAATAATATGATTATTTATTCGATTATTCACAAAAAAAAAACTTAAATTTAATTCTATTATTTCAATGCACTTCTAGTTAATTATAATTATTTATTAATTAGTGTTTTTTATGGTAATTGTTACAGTTTAAGTTTAAAATTTTTAAACGCACTAATATCATATATATCACACATATATATCACACACATATATCACACATTTATACAACACTATTATAATGACTAGTACTTTTCCGTTGAAATGGAAATACGCAAAAATAGTGCCTATACCTAAAAAAGACTCTGAGTTCAGGCCAATTGCCATACTGTGTTTTCTATCTAAGGCTCTTGAAAAAATTTTTCACAATCAAATGTCGCTTTATATAAAAAATAATAATTTGTTATCTAATAAGCAATCCGGTTTTCGCCAAAATCATAGCTGTGTCTCCGCTTTATTGGATGTAACTGAAAACATACGACGTGAACTTGACGAAGGAAAAATTAATTTTTTGATTCTTCTAGATCATTCTAAGGCCTTTGACACTGTTGACCACAGTACGCTTTGCATGAAACTTCAGTATTTCTTTAATTTTTCTAATACGTCAACAAGACTGCTATCATCTTATCTCTCTAGCCGTAGGCAATTTGTTTACGCGAACAACGCCCGATCGTCAGCATTAAATTTATCAAGGGGTGTGCCTCAAGGGTCAATCCTTGGACCACTACTTTTTTCTATATACTCAAATGATTTACCTAAACAACTTTTGCACTGCAAAATTCATATGTATGCAGATGATGTGCAGTTGTATTTAAGTAGTCCAGCCAATTCAGTTGCTGAAAATATTTCAAGACTTAATGATGATCTAAATAGAATTTATCTTTGGGCAACAGCAAATGGACTTTGTTTAAACCCACAAAAATCAAAATGTATCATAGTACGTAAGAAAACAATTAATAATATTGCTGATGTTGAGATCTTAATAAACAGAGAAAAAATTACTATTGTAAATACTGCCAAAAATCTTGGAATAATTTTTAATAACAACCTTACCTGGTCACACCATATTAACGCAGTTGTAGGTCAGAGTTATTCAAAGCTGAGATGTCTTTGGTCATCACAGCACTATACTCCTTTCAATATAAGGCAACTTATTGCTAAGTCTTATATTATTCCTGCCTTAATCTACGGTTGTGAACTTTATGCTAGTTGTGACTCTGTTAGCAAAAGAAAGCTTAACGGTTTATTCAACAATATTATTAGGTATGTGTACGGGTTGAAAAGATATGATCATGTTTCTCAATTTTCCTCGAAACTATATGGCGTTTCGTTTAACAATCTTGTTAATATACGTGTGCTTTTATTTCTTCATAAAGTTATTTATTCTGAAATGCCACGATATCTTACTGATAAAATAAGGTTTGCAAGATCAGTTAGGGGGAAAAAGATTATAGTTCCTTTACATCGTCTCCTAGTTTCCGAATGGCAGTTTTATATACATGCTGCGCGTCTCTGGAATATTCTCCCACATACACAACAACTTAATAGCAACGCAACTAGCTTTAAGCAATTTTTATTTAATTACTTCTCAAACTAGAAATTCAGAACATTGTTTCTATAATATATACACCTAATTATTTAATTTTTGTTAATTTTGTAAATTTGTATCTTAATGTCTGTCTATATGTTTGCTGCCGTAATTTAGTTATGGATATGGATTCCTGTACTTTAAATATAAGATTAATTCTTGTTGTATAGGACTTGAACATACAAATAAATAAATAAATAAATAAATAAATAAATAATACCAAATTAATATTTTACTTATTAAGTAAAATATTTTTTTTAAATACATTGAAATTGATTATTGAGGGATTTAGCTGGATCTTATGCGCATTTCACTGTTGCTAATGCAGATCATCAGGGAACCTTTGCCCTGTGCGTTTAAACATTTTAAAATTATTTATTAAGTTTTATTCGATTACACTAATAAATTTTAAACTATATTTGTTTATTCAGCTATATTATTCGATTACACACTAAGTTCTTTGAATTATTCGAATAAATTTTTAATTCATATTTTCTCAAACTATTCGAATACATTTAAATTTTTTTTATTATTCGAATAAATTTTAAGTTTTATTAGACTTTAAAATTTTATATTATTATTAAAAAGAATTATGATATATATTCGATTATTCGAATAATTTTCGTATATGTACATTTTATTCGATTATTCACAAAAAACTTAAATTTTATTATATTATATTATATGAATATTTAATTGTTCGAATGAATTTCTAGTTGTACTCGATTATTTAAATTTTAACATATATTAGATTTTCCCAACAAACTTTGAATTTCTTTCGATTATTGGAATATGTTTTTAATTTCACTCGATTATTCTCACATGTTACAAGCGTTTATTGATTCCTGTAATAAACTGGAAGTTTTATTCGAATATTGCATTAAATTTTAAGTTTTCTTTAAAAGAATATAAATTGCATTCAATTATTTAAATAAATTTTATTTTAATAAATTTTTTATTGGAATAAGTTTTTAGTTTCACTCGATTATTCTCATATATTTCAAGAGTTTATTGATTCCTATAATATTCATTTGAATATTGCAGGAAATTTCAAATTTTCTTCAAAAGAATATAAGTTGCTTTTATTTAATTTTAATTATTATTCGAACTCCATTTGTTTCTACATTTATGATTTTTAACAGGCTAAAGTTCGTATCGCTTTTTAAGCCAAATTACATGTGATAATTATTAATGAACAAATAACACCAAAGTTAGTTGTAAATATTCTGACAACACATAGTTGAACGGAACAGCCAGCCGTTTTCGATTTGCATTCAATTATTTAAATAAGTTTTGATTTTAATCGATTAATTGAAGAACTTTTTGAGCTTTATTCTATTAATCGTTTAAAATTTTTAAAGAAGTTTTATTTTATACGTGTAATTAACTACTTCAGCACCAACTGCAAAGCAAATGATGGCCTCTGACTGACACTGAGTTCAAACCCTGGCCAGACCGAGCCACATCAATATCATAGATTTATCTGATATGTGTTATTGCCTAAGCTGTATGTACGACGCAGCACCCTTTTTCGTAAATATTTATAGCAGATTAGCCGTCTACAAAGTAACACAACTAATAAAATTGTTAATTAGCTTCAAGTAATACGCTTACTTAACACCAGAGGCGCTGCAACTATGCTTTAAAAAAGTTAACTAAACGTTCAATAGCAGAGTTGTAAAAACGAAAAATGAATTAAGCTTCTCTACTCTCTAACTATCCTTCACTTGACCGTCTTTACTTGCACTATACCTTTGCTAGTCCTTTACTTTCACCCCTTTTAGACACGGAAAGTTTACTTTGCAAAGTCTTAAGTCAGCTGGGAAAAATACAGAAAGAGAAAGTATCCCTATCTCTGTCTTTCATCCAGCTGAATTAAGTAAGTGAGTGTCTTTCTCTGCTCAGCCAGCTGCCAACGGAACCTCGCCTATACTAAATCTTCGTTTCTACCCGATGTATCGCTACACTGTACATGATTTATCTCTAATTTTTAATATAAATACAGCAACACAAACAGACCATCAATCCAATAACATCTGACTGTTCTCATGTATAAAAAAAAGCAATGTAAGTCCGATCACAGCGGAGATGGGTAAACATCTAGTAACGAAAATTTTTTTTAAGTTGGAAGTACTTATGCTTTTAGTATCTATTTTTAAATTAATTAATTAAAAGTATCAAAACTTTCAATATTGTAAATACATAGGAATTTGTTGGTTTTTATATGTTTTATTAAACTTATTTGGTTAGTAAATGGGCACACTGCAGTATATGTATATGTACTACATTAAAAATTGTAGTAAGCAGTAAATTTACTGATTATTAAAAAAATTCAGTAAATTTTTACTGCTAATGAAATTTAGTTTGCATTACCAGTAAAATCGTAGGGCCGTAATCAAGTGGCAAAGTTTTTTCATTCAAATTTTGAAACTTTTGTATGAAAAACATTTAGCCATTTGGTAGAATTTCATTATGAATACGGGCATTACTGATTACTGAAAATTCAATGCACCTCATCATATAACAAATCATTTAGGCAATTTATAAAAATTGTAAAAAAAAATTTGGTAATCAGTAAAAATTTACTGGTTAAATTTTTTTTATCATTTTTACTGAATCTTTAGTGGTACTGCAGTGCTCATCTATGGTAAATTCCTTTACTTTTACTTTTTAATATTTAATTCCTGTTGTTCATCGTTTAGTTGTTGCTGTTCTTGTTGTTGTGTATGCATTGCAATTAAAATAAATTCAGTAAAGTGCGACTTTGACTCGCGCATATTCGGTTTTGATCATTTTTTTTATTTAGCTCTCATTTCTTTTTTAAGTTTTTTCAGTTTAAACGCTTTTTTCAGTTTTATCGCTTTTTTCTCGTTTTGGCGTTTTTTTGTCTCTTTTTGGGTTTTTTTAATTTTCGCAATTTTTTCATTTTGGCGATTTTTTCATTTTGGCGAAATTTATGTTAAAGGATTTTTTTTCTTTTTGGCGATTTTTTTCTGTTTTTAGGGTTTTTTAATTCAGGCGATTTTTTCATTTTGGCTATTTGTTCATATTGGCGACTTTTTTGTTTAAGGATTTTTTTCATTTTGGCGATTTTTCAGGCTTTTCGCGATTTATTTTAGTCCTAGAGATTTTTAATTTGGTGCTTTTTTCGTTTTGGCGATTTTTTTTTGTTTTTGGCGATTTTATATTTTATTGATTTTTTAGTTTTACCGTTTTTGAAAATTTCAAGATACAACAAGTTGTCAAAATTACAAAGTCAAAATTGCATTAACTGATGAAACACCCATTGATTTAAATTTTTTAAATTTAGTGTTAATTGTTGTAGTCTGTATAAAAATACACTAACTTTTAAAATTTCAAGTGTATATATGTACATACAATTGTATTTATATTACATGGGATTTTAACATTTTTCGTTGCTCGTTTTGGAACACCCTAAAATTTTTAACTCTCATGTATTTGTTGTTGTAGTGGCCAAATGTCTACACATTGTGTCCAAGTCCGTAGCTCTTACGGTTCATTTTCACCTTTGGTGTACGGAAATATACAGAAAAATAATTGGCGGCGGCGCTCCGTCGGCTTCGAGCCGGTCGACTTGTTTCTCTGCTTGGTATTGCTTCTTTCAAACACTAATGCACTCATACATAGCTCACACCGATTTGACAATGCAAATCTCAGCAAAGAAATCTCAGCAAAGAAATCAAAGTCAAAAGATTTTTACCCCCTAGCGTATAGATGTTTACACATCAAAAAAGAATATATTTCAATATATTCAATTCTTCTAGAATAACTTAAGTCGTTGTAAAATGATCTCCAAGACACGAGTTTCCCTTTTCCAAACTCCATAATTTCATGAAAAGTTCTTTTTCTTGACACATATTAATAGAATGAACTTCAAATTTACAGCTTTTAATTCCTAATAATTTTAAATATATCTTCCCAGATAAAATAATTATATATGGTCCATATATTTTTAATATATGAATGTATATAACTACATATGAATATGTATGAATTCATGTATGGAAATGTATGGTATTATAAATGGCAAAAATATTATATATGAATTGATATATGGACTAATATATGAAACGTATTATAATACATGAGCCATATATGGAAATTTAATTATGAGGCTCTTCGTATGTTGATCCACACATAGAAATAAGATGTAATCTACGGAGCCATATAAAAATGTATGCATATATGATATCTCACATAAAGTCATTTTTGCAATCAAAAAGCTTGCATTTCTTAATTTGATATTTTTCTCTCTTTTAAGTCAATCGTGAATTGGAGGTTTGTTAGAAAATACACACGGTATGCAAATTTTATATGCGTACACACCCTCAAGATTTAAAAAATAAGAACTTGTGCAACAAAAAAATTCATTCTTGTAGGATTTTATATATTGTGGGTCTATTTAATAAATCAAATAATGAAAAAGATAATTCAGTCATTAATTTTATAAAAATTAATGGAATTCTCAGATATATTTAAGAAACAAAATTCATAAAACTGCCAAAAAATAATATTAAAAACTAGCGTTCGTATCAAAACGGATTAATTTTTCTTTTATAAATAGCATTAGTTTTTAATTTGATTTCTTAAATTATATGTCGTGTACAAATGTGTGTTTTGTGTTTTTTAATAATTGATTCACATTTTCTCTTAAAATGTCGAATGAAATGTCTTTTAGTTCGTTTTGAATTATTTTGTTCGAACATATGTTTCATTAAACACAACCTTTCTGTACCAAATCTTACAAAAAAATTATTTTAATAATTTAATTTATTGCACAGCAGTGCGCTTTTTGAATCAATATGAACTTTTCATTCTATATAGGGAATACACATTCAGGTATGAAAATGTATGAATATATATTATCATATATGCCCATATACCCTCATTTTTCGGATCCGAACCATATATGGGATATCATATATGCTCCATACATATTTTTTTAGCTGGGTTATGTTATGGTTTTTATCAAAAAAAAAATAATAATAAATTACTGTCTTGTTAATGTACAAATTTCCTCATTGAATATATCTTTATTTATCTTTGGCTGAGATCAATCTTCTGATAATAAGATAATAAAATACAAATCAAACTTATTCAGAACAACATTTTTAGCTGTAATTGTATTTATTAAAATCATTTTCTTTTTCTTTTGAAGAAAACATGCACAAAAACTTGTATCCAACCACACGCTGTGTAAGGCCGGGTTTCCATCTGTGTGTCATGTACCACACAAGCGTATAAAAAGCGTAACCACTAATTACTAATGACAAACTTTTAGATTCAGACATGTATTTATTAAGTTAAATATTTTCATACATAACTAATAGACAGTTTTATAGAATCCAACATGATTGCAAACTGTTTAAATCAATAAATACATGTCTGAATCAAACAGTTTTTCATTAGTAATTAGTTGGTTACGCTTTTTTGGGGAAATGACACACAAGAAATGCCAGATGTAAACTCAGCCTAAGACTTTGTTCTTTTTTATTAAGTAATATTCGTATTAAATAAACTTTATTTGATTTGTTTCATTCAGCCTAAGAGGAAATTACATTTTTGCTTATTCAAAAAAAAAAAAAAAAAAATTCAGCTTAACCCTAGACACATAACCTTCGTCGAAACGACGAACACCGGACGAAAAAATTGCTATTTCTTTTTAACACGTGCACCGATCGCCGCTAAATTTCTTGCCAACTTAGTTTTCGCTGAGCTTTTGCAGGAGACAACCAAACTCGGCGCGTGAGCACGTAATTATTGAGATATGATAAACTTGTTCGTCGCTTCGACGAGTGTTGGCGAGCATAAAGTTGATTTCTGCACACAATGCGCTTCAAAAAATTTATTTTATATATTTTTTTAAATAACAACAGTGTTATAGTTAAGTTTTGCCAAAGAGAAAAAGGCTTTTTTGTTTTGTTTGTTTAAATAAATTTTATAACAATGTGATCTCAAAAAAAAATGCTTTTTGGAAAAATGGATTATAATAAATATCCTTGTAACAGAATAGAAATATATAGTTGTATTTACTAACAAAGTACTTGCTAAAGGTATGTATGTGTTGCAAGTACAAAAATATATATGTTTAGAACCGATATTATACGCCCCAAAACGTGCTCGTCGAAACGACGAATGGTTAGGTTTAGAGGGATACGTTCGAGGGTTATGTGTGCAGGGTTAAGAAACAATAGTGGGTTGGCTACATTTGAAGATTTAATTCAGAAAAAGGTAAGGGAACAACTTTTGTATAATACTACAGTATTAATATCGTATTGGGGAGTGAGTATACAATAGCTTTTCATTTCAAAAATAGAATAACGGCTGCAAAATATAAGCATATTCACAGTGAAGAATATAAAAACACTCATCAGTGTGGGCGAGACGGGGTGGGGTGGGTGTAAAATTTTACACAACAATGAAACATTAACAACATGTAATAGCCTTGGTAAAATGACAAAAATTATATTTATACAAAGAGTCATGCAATAAGAACTTCAGAACTTTCATAGTTGATACTAGTCTCCTGCATAAGACATCTTATAAGAACTTTCAAGACCTGAGGTATTTTTCAAATGCTTTACTACAGCGAAATCTTATAAAATAAACGTTAACAACATTGTTTGCAAAAAATTTGTTTGAGTATTATAGGTATAAGAGTAAAGAAGAAAACACTTCGTGACGGAAGAATTTGTGATACTTGCTTCTTTCTACGCATGAGCGCGTGTACAAACGTCATGCATGTATGTGTGTATGATCTTTTATTTTTCTGCGCACATGCAAAGGCACACACATACATTAACATTAGTTGTATGCGGTTAATCACATAATAGCTTACCATCTACATATTACACATACACTCAAACGTACAATATGAAAAATAACAAGCATACACTAATCAACAGTACTTCTTTTGAGTGTTTGTTACAAACAAGCTGTCTTGCGACATCGCTTGTTACAACTGATATACACATACACCAATACATCCATCGTGCTTCGCTTATAGTACGACAGCATTTATTATTGGTTTAGTATAATACATGCGACGTGAATACATTTAAAAATCATGACGTTTTAACATTTCAAGACTGTTTACGCAGCTCTCTAGTTGATACCAACGATATTGTTTTGCTACATCGTCGGTGGGTTATTGGTTTGCTGCAGGCATAATGTGTTTTGAATATACTGCGCTGCAAACCAATAACCAACCGACGACACATGTCCCATTGGCTGTTATTTATTTAGTCTGTTTTATCAAATCATCATGGATGGAACTTAACGTTCAACAACACGTGCAAATGATAAAATTGTTTTATCAAAATGGGTGTTGTCTTCGGGCAACGTCTTAAAGTCGCGCACGCTATAGTTCGATGATTATAAATTTCTTTTCAACACAATTGGATGATATGGACACAAGCGACATATTGTGGATGGTGCTATGAGGCTGGCCCACAGCTAAGCTACACTTAACATTCTGATTGATAAATTTTAGGGCCTAATTATCTCCATGAAGGTGATGTGAACCGAATACTTCGGATGTGTAGCGGACAGAGATGCCGATTCCATACTTACATATGTGTTCCCATTGATCCTTTAAGGAGCATAAGGCCTCAATAAAGTGGTTAAACATAATCCTGTCTTGTGCCAAGGCTCTGACTTAACCCCAGTTTATCCTCATTCCAGTCACTTCTACCTCGATTTGCCTGGGCGACCTCTTCTTCGACTTCCTTGCGAGTTCCAGTCTATGGCATTTCTTGTGATGTCGTTCCTTGATCTTTTTAAGGTATGTCCTCTTTTTATTTCTGTAGCCATGATTTGTTGATTGGATTGCTCCCAAAGCCTCTTATTGTACAACACTCTAGGCAAGAATATTTACAATATCCTGCGAAGACATTAGCCCAATTCACAATCTTGTGTAAGTGGTCTTGCATCGTAGCATGTGCAAATAGGTATAGTAAAGGGTGTCCCAACAAGAACGCAATATTTAAATTTTAAATAAAACACAGATATTAAAAAAAAAAATCGTAAAACTTTATTATATCGTAAAGTAGACAAAATGAGGTTATGTGTGGAACAACAAATCGGGCAGATGGCCGCCTCGGCTTTGCTGAAATACACGCGATACACGCGACTTCAAAAAACCCCAAAGAAAAAATTCTAATGGTGTTAAATCGCACGATCTGGGCGGCCAATTCTGGTCTCCAAAACGCTAAGCAACACGACCGGGAAATGACTGATGTAGCAATTGAATTGTGTCTCTGGCTGTATGACATGTGGCATCGTCTTGTTGAAACCACATGCCCTCCACATTCATTTCTTCAATTCTAGGCGCGAAAAAACTGGTTATCATTTCACGGTAACGAACACCATTGACCTGACGCTTGACCTGCGTTTGAGCGACATCATCACGTATAGCCGCGACATTTTCGGTCGATCGATCTGGTCGAAGGCGCGTTGTTGTCTTTACATCACTAATAAACCCAGTTTCGGCAAATTTATCCATTAACCTATTTACACTTGACTCTTTTGGAGCATTATTGTGACCCCAAATTGATCGCAAATTTGCGAACTGTAGCCGCAAAACTTTCACCATTTTGGTAAAACAATTTCACAATGAGAATGCGTTGTTCATTCGTCTAGCGCTCCATTTTTGCTAACCTCGTACCTTCACTAGTAAACAATAATAATTGTTCAAATGTCAAACAATGACACTTCGAATGGCGCCAAATTTAAATCTTGAGTTCTTGTTGGGACACCCTTTATAATGATACTCACCACCAAGAATCGTTAAGTGGTGAGTATCAATATACTATATTATTTTGCACATGCTACGATGCAAGACCATTTGCACAAGATTGTGAATTGGGCTATTCATTCACAAAAACCTGGATGTTTTGCATATCACGAGTGGCAGCGTTCCATGTCTCACAACTGCAAAGGAGAGTGGACTTGACATTTTTGTTAAATATTGTTAATTTTGAAGCTGAGAAAGTGAAGGCGAATTCCATCGATAATGTTGAGGAAACCCCAGGTTTGTTCATTTCTGGTCGATCTTTAGAATTCCCTATTACACAAACGACCTTAAATCGTATTTTGCATAAAGACTCAGGCATTGGGGCTTTTAACGTTCAGTTAAACAAAAACTCACGCCATGCTCTTTCGTGTGAAAAGTTTCTTGACCATATGACTTGAAGCTGCGTGAAAGATAAGGTATATGCCAATGGCTCACAATCGAGGACATACAGTCGTAAATGCGAGAATTGGTGATGGAAAATTTCATGAAAAGAATATGGTCTAGCAAGTGTAGCCATGGCGGCCATTTAACTGATATTAATTTTCATTATTAATGTCATAATACCCTCCTCTTTACAACTAAATAAACATCTCATGATTTCGCTGAAAAATATTGGATACGTTCCTAAAAACATTTAGCATCACAAACATCTAACGTTAAAAAATCCATAACTTGGCAGCACTGTTTAGTGTGAAAAGTTTTTTAATGCAAGTAGTCGGCATATCTGACACAAATCTCTGCAAATGGCGCAGTAAATTATTTTAAAATTATGTAAGCTTAAGCGGAACGACAAGTTGAATATATCGATGTCTTAATATAAAAAGGGCGTATCTCAATACTTTTCGAATTTGCGTTTTTAACGTTTTCTGGGAGACAACGTGTAATTATATCCTCAGTAAAGATTTTAGTATGTTACATTAAAAAATCATGGACTTATGGCCACTTAAATAATTATTTCTGCGTGTAAATGCTTTTCATTTTCTTCAGTTTTTTGCTTCTCCTATAAAAATATCGAAAATTTGAGTTCCGTCTTTACCGATATGTATGTATGTATTGTGATTTAAAACACCTAGAAGGCAATTATACATAAAAGTCCGAAAGAAAATTTTTCCAGGGAACAATTCCAACTAAAGGGAAGTAAGAGGGAAAACAAAAAATTCTAATTGGAAAAGCGAGAAATTTCTCGCGGAATTTTGTTCATATTTGGCCTGATAATCTTGGTAGTTTTTTATTACTTCAAGGAGTTTTTATTTTAGTTGTATTCTTTTTACGGCCAATTGGGTTCTTATAAGAAATAGTCGCTTTAATTTTCTTTGTCCTCGTCCAGACTTGCAATTTTTGTTGCAGCAATTCTTGAGTTTATAGGTGAAAGGGGTGAGAAGATTGAGGAGGGGTACACAGTTTCATGTACTCGGCAATTCCCTTTTGTTTTGAAATTCGCTGTTGTTAATTTGAAGTTTGTAGGTGCATTTGACGTGTTTTTTATTGAGGTATAGAACTTTAAGTTGGCATCACTTTTTTAACTAGCGGCCATTTTGTCAGCTGTCAAGTGATTAATATTTAGTTTGGTTTGCCATTTCATCATGAACAGGTTGACAAAAGAACAACGCTTGCAAAACGTGCAAATTTATTGCGAAAATAATGGTTCAGTTCGCGAAGTTTACCGCAAGCTCCGTCCATTTAATGGTCGACATAATCGTCCATCAGAGCAATTAATTCGGTTAACCATGGATCGTTTTCGCACTACGTTTACTCTATGTGATAATACGCATCCGCAGAGACGTCGAACAGTGCGCACCGAAGAAACAATTGCCGCTGTAGAGCAAAGTGTTGAAGAGGACCCGAATGAATCGATTCGCCACCGTGCACAGCAATTGGAGCTTTGTCCATCAACTTTATGGAAGATTTTGCGCAAAGATCTTGGCTTGCGACCTTACAAGATCCAGCTTGTGCAAGAATTAAAGCCGCGAGACCATGCAATGCGTCGTGATTTTGGTGTATGGGCCGAAAATGAGATTGATCTCGATGCTGATTTTCATCGCAAAATTTTCTTCAGTGAAGAGGCTCATTTTTGGTTGAATGGCTACGTCAACAAGCAAAATTGCCGCATTTGGAGTGAAGAGAATCCACATGAGACCCTTGAGACGCCATTACATCCACAAAAACTGACTATTTGGTGTGCTCTATGGGCTGGTGGAGTCATTGGGCCATACTTCTTCCGAAATAATGCTGGAGAGTCAGTTACCGTTAATGGAGACCGGTATAGAGCCATGATAACCGACTATTTTGTTCCCGAATTGGATGGCATGAATGTGGAGGAGTTGTGGTTCCAACAAGACGGCGCTACATGCAACACAGCGCACGTCACAATCGATTTATTGAAGGAAACATTCGATGAGCGCATAATTTCGCGGAATGGACCTGTCAATTGGCCACCAAGATCGTGTGATTTGACACCATTGGATTATTTTCTTTGGGGATATGTGAAGTCGCTCGTCTACGCCAACAAACCAGAAACGTTAGGGGACTTGGAAGCCAACATTCGTGGCGTTATTGCCAACATACGGCCCCATATGCTCGAAAAAGTGGTTGAAAATTGGAGCTGTAGAATTGGCTTTATTCGAGCCAGCCGCGGCGGCCACATGCCCGAAATCATATTTAAACATTAATGGCATAAAATTATCCTTCCAATAAAGCCAAATTGATGGACATTAAAACGATTTTCTTGTGTTTTATTTCAATTCAAAGTTCTATACCTCTAAAAAACACCCTTTAAAAGCGTTATTTTTTACAATATTGCAATATATTTTTGTGAGAAGGTGTATTTGTGTGAAATGTATTGGAATCACTGAAAAACTCAATTTCGTAAAAAAACCAGTTAGGGCCTTTCTACTTGATACCATCGATATGTACATATATATTTTTTGTCTTCTCTCTTGGAATCAATTTTTAGGATTTTGTTATTTGTTTCTGTGTATAATCAGCTGTGTTTTTTTTCTATAAGTGTTATCACTTTCTGTTGAATGCCGTTACAAAACAAAGAACTTCCTACTGCTTATAAAGACTCTTTTTCCACACGCAAAGTTTACTTCGGAAAGTATTAAGTCACCTGGGGGAAAGACAGAAATACAAAGATATTGCACCCAATTTTTTGTTTTCTCTAATTTTTTTCTTTTATTTTTGTTTTCTTATTGTGGAAAGTTTGCGCATTTGTAATTTTCCATTCTGCTATAACAATACAATAAACACAAATTGATTACATTTTCTTTTTTTTTTTTTTTTTTGGAAAAATATAAATTTTTATCGAAAAACAAAGTTGTTTTAATTGCAAGTACAATCAAACTAAATTAACTTAATATGCAAAAAAAAAAAGTTCTATTGTTTTAGGCAAAAAGAACTTGTGCTCGTATTTATTTGTATTTGTATTCATTAAATAGAATGGCAAATAATAATTAAAACTTTTCTACACAAATTGTAAATCCTATTTTACTAGTAACATATACATATGTATGTATGAATACAAAAGTTAAGTTGCACAACTAGGAAACAAAACTACACCCAAAGAAAAAAAAATAACTTAAAATCAATAAAAATCATATTGAATTAATAAGAAACTTTAACAAAAGTCTAGTCATGTTGAAATTTCTTATTTCAATATGGAAAAATATTAATTAACAGTATTAATTTATTAATTTTATTAATTTTTAAGTATTTCAATATACATTTTCTATTAATTAATGTGACTCGTTGTTATTTATAACTTGCAGCTTTTCCCTGAGTGTACGCATGGCTTACAATGAAATCGCATTTGCAGATAGCTGTTGTATACCGATATTACCAGGACCCTGAAAGTTCGTTGTAACCAAAATCCAATTTATATTTACATATCGCACTTAATCAACAAGAGGGTATTAACTCAAAATTTTAAAATTTTCAGTAGAGACGAAAAACTGTTTGTGGTTACATTTTAGGAGAATCTGAAAATTCATATAAAGGGTGTTTTTTTTAGAGGTATAGAAGTTCGAATTGAAATAAAACACAAGAACATCGCTTTAATGTCCATCAATTTAGCTTTATTGGAAGGATAATTTTATGCCATTAATATTTAAATATGATTTCGGGCATGTGGCCGCCGCGGCTGGCTCGAATAAAGCCAATTCTACAGGTCCAATTTTCAACCACTTTTTCGAGCATATGGGGCCGTATGTTGGCAATAACGCCACGAATGTTGGCTTCCAAGTCCCCTAACGTTTCTGGTTTGTTGGCGTAGACGAGCGACTTCACATATCCCCAAAGAAAATAATCCAATGGTGTCAAATCACACGATCTTGGTGGCCAATTGACAGGTCCATTCCGCGAAATTATGCGCTCATCGAATGTTTCCTTCAATAAATCGATTGTGACGTGCGCTGTGTGGCATGTAGCGCCGTCTTGTTGGAACCACAATTCATCCACATTCATGCCATCCAATTCGGGAACAAAATAGTCGGTTATCATGGCTCTATACCGGTCTCCATTAACGGTAACTGACTCTCCAGCATTATTTCGGAAGAAGTATGGCCCAATGACTCCACCAGCCCATAGAGCACACCAAACAGTCAGTTTTTGTGGATGTAATGGCGTCTCAAGGGTCTCATGTGGATTCTCTTCACTCCAAATGCGGCAATTTTGCTTGTTGACGTAGCCATTCAACCAAAAATGAGCCTCATCACTGAACAAAATTTTGCGATGAAAATCAGCATCGAGATCAATCTCATTTTCGGCCCATACACCAAAATCACGACGCATTGCATGGTCTCGCGGCTTTAATTCTTGCACAAGCTGGATCTTGTAAGGTCGCAAGCCAAGATCTTTGCGCAAAATCTTCCATAAAGTTGATGGACAAAGCTCCAATTGCTGTGCACGGTGGCGAATCGATTCATTCGGGTCCTCTTCAACACTTTGCTCTACAGCGGCAATTGTTTCTTCGGTGCGCACTGTTCGACGTCTCTGCGGATGCGTATTATCACATAGAGTAAACGTAGTGCGAAAACGATCTATGGTTAACCGAATTAATTGCTCTGATGGACGATTATGTCGACCATAAAATGGACGGAGCTTGCGGTAAACTTCGCGAACTGAACCATTATTTTCGAAATAAATTTGCACGATTTGCAAGCGTTGTTCTTTTGTCAACCTGTTCATGATGAAATGGCAAACCAAACTAAATATTAATCACTTGACAGCTGACAAAACGGCCGCCAGTTAAAAAAGTGATGCCAACTTAAAGTCCTATGCCTCAATAAAAAACACCCATTATGTACTTATTTATTTATTATGGTATGTATATGCCAGTGTTATTTAGAAGAAAACAATGTAATTTTTTTTATAGAAACTATTGCCGAAATATCAAATAGATTTCAAAAGAATATTTAAAAGAAAAGGAGCGATCCAGTTTCCATTCCCAATCATTGCTTTCTCACTTTATGTGTTAACAAACATAATATAATTGTATTAAATTAACTAGTGATGTATAAGCAACATTCAAAACAAACAAAATAAAGCTCGTTATTCTAGTGATTCGTAATCTGCAATAACTAAAATCATATAAATTGCACTTTTAACAAAGATTCGTTGTGAACTTTTTTTATTTTTTTTATTAAATACAAGTTGGAATACATCTTTTTTTTAAATATAGAAACAATATTTCTCTGAAAAGGGACAAATAAACATATTGTTACGTTTTTCTCTCTATAAAAACGCTTTTCCGTGGACCCGAAGATTTGCAAATGAATACAAGAGCCGAGTGTAGTAATTAGGGTTAAGAATGATACAAGTTTTATTTACAAATACACTTATACTAAATTATTCAAGAGCTTAAATACACTAATACAACTTAAACTAATAAATTACACACAAATGTTCACAACTGGTTACCACTACGCCTTCCTCGCTGTAGTTTACACACGTCTCTTATCTGGCTGCGCAAGTAATCACGTGACACCTCTTTGTCTGGTACTCGTCACTTACGAGACTCACTCTGCCGTCACTCACAGTTGATACACCAATACCTCTTTGTCTGCTGCTTGTCACACACGGCACTCACTCTGCCGACACTCACAGTTGATACACTAATAAAGACTCACTGGCTTTACTTACACCCTTATACACGTCTATTCGCTGCGCTGTTCCCTTTACTCCAGTCGACACGATAGACTCCACAATAATCTCAATTCCACGACAGACTTTGCTGTCACTATAGACTCTCCTATAGTTTCTCCTTTACTCCACTCACGAGTAAAGCACAGACTGCTCTTAACTATCAACTCACTACTGTAACGCAGACTATTATAGACTCCACAATAATCTCAATTCCACGACAGATTTTGCTGTCACTATAGACTCTCCTATAGTTTCTCCTTTACTCCACTCACGAGTAAAGCACAGACTGCTCTTAACTATCAACTCACTACTGTATCGCAGACTATTATTAATTCACAACTTAATTATCAACTGACTTGTTCACTCGCAACTGACTAACTTGTTCGTAACTGCAACTCGTTCTCAACAATAACTGACTCGCAACTAACTCGCAACTAACTAACTCATTGGATGCGTCACCTCGTTTTATATTTCACACAAATTCCACTAGAAGTTTCAAGCAATATCTAGACGATCATTATCATCTTATATGCTGCCTAATTAAGTTCATGTAGTAACTATGTACATACATGTGTATATGCGTACGTGTGTACATCATTAACTAAGCAACACACGGTGGTTGTTTATCTTTTGCTTTTCGTTTGAATTGGCATGTATGTATGTGTGTAAATATGTGAATCTTCTTAATAAACAGACGCTTTTTGTTGTTGCTTTTGCTTGTTTACGTTTAATCAAGCTGCGCATGCTTATTTAGTTGTTTGCTACTATTCTAGATTATTCGTTACATTGACCCTGTAGGAATATTTTCGCGTAACACTTACATTAACTCTGTTGGAATATTTTTGTGTAATGCTGCTTAACATTGTTGACGGCTATTTTCGTAACAATATATAGACAGCAGCGCACGTATTCTGTATTTCGCTAAAGCTAAAGCTAAATTCTATCGCTAAAATGCTGAACAAATAGAAAATTAAAAATTGTTTGGCGATAGCATAAAACACTAACATTTCGGCGAATTACATTTTCAAGCCTTTGCCTGATTTAGCAATACACATTAAAACATTGTATTTGTAGCCGAAAATCGATAAATCGACTTTTAAAATTTTTAGCGACAGATATTTAGCTTTAGCGAGTTACAGAATACGGGGGCTGAACTAATATGGAAGTGACAAATAAAAAATACGATATTTTTATAAAAAAAAACCTTATTTAGCCTTAAAATGTTTTTAAATAATATGAATTTTAAACCTAAATCAACTTTTTTTATGAATACGGCTGATAGTATTTATATAAGCAAACACTAAATAATATATAATTAAATTTTTTCATAATCTCATATCACAAGGCAATATTGCTTAGTTTTGAATTGAGTTTGAAATATATTTTATTTCAAATTTTACATACCAAATTTTCTTAAAATGGATTTCAAACACATTTTATTTTTTATAAATATGGGGGTATATATTTTAATAGTTTTTTTTCAGCAAACTGCTGCAAGTAAATTCCTGTAATTTTTAATCAGAAATAATTTTTAGTCATGCTCAAGTTCAGTACTTTCAATTCTTTATTGAATGAAATATTTTTATTCATTAATGTGAGTTTCTAAAGAAGAGAAGAAAAATTTAACTTAGACTTTATAGCTGGGGGAAATACCGATATTTTTCTGTGCAGCCACGCACTTCATCAGCACCCACGTCTATCTACTGGGGTAGAGTTTTATAATTAACATCAGCTATTTAACGCAAATTTAGTATGAAATGGAATATGAGAAATGCTTATTGTGTATACAATTATTGATTTACAATTGGAAAATACATTTATAGTATCACTATTCATTTTCTGTTTTTCCATTGTTTTTTTTTTTACTTACTATTTGGTTAGCACGAAGTTATATCACTCTACCTAAGTATGTTGAACTATTCTTGCTTATCTTTATTTTTTTTTTGTTGCTAAGCAACGTCAGTAGACTTCTAACCAAAAGATTTTGAAATATTAGCTTAACCAAAATTAATTAAAAATCAAATAAAATACTTTATTTCAAATAAATATACATACATTGGTATTTCCAAAATTATATTTTTTTGCTTAACAAAAATACCCAAACTTATATCAGCCCGCGACTTCCGCGAAAGAAAAGTTTCCAGCACCATTCAGATTAATACGAATGGTTCTAATTTTTCATTTCGTTTCGCAATTGCGGAAAGCATTTTTTTATGGATGCAAAATTTGAAATTATGCATTCCGTTGCTGCGGTATTATCTCTGCAATCACGGTATTACCATATTATTCCCATATTATTTTGCTTACGCTCAGTGTTACCATATGTATATAAGATTTATCTTATTTTTGAAGTTTTTCGAGATGTTAAAAAGACTAAAAGATTTCTTAAGTAAAAATAAAATTTTTGAAAATATGAAAAGTGGTGCTCTTAGCATATAAGTTGAAATTCCTTTTGACTAAACTACTTTCATATATTCTTCTTTGGTTCATAAAAAGTATGAAAAGAAGTAAGACGCTGCAACAGTATTTATTTCATTTGATTAAATTTCAACACTGGCTTCCTCAGTGTGCAAACACACATTCTGCGAAATAATGCGCTTAAATCTGGAAGTAAATTATGGCATTTGATATCGATTGAAATTTTAATACAAACTAGACTAGGGACAAACTCATTCAGTCGGTTGCTTTTGACGCAAATTTTGGATCAAACCCAATTAAACTACATGGGTTTAATCATAGATTTAATTCAAAAACGACCAACTGAATGAGTTCGACCCAAGTATATATAACACAAACACAATTTTATGAAAATTAGCTAGATATCGTAAGCCATAATTTATCTCCTCTTTTTGTGACAGCTTGAGCAATTCCGGTAGTATGTATGTATGTATGTACATATGTACATCTCGTAAACATTTTGTGTTACATATTTAGTTTTATAGCTCTTAAGCTAGTTCACTTGAAAAAAAAATTAATTTTAACTGAATTTCAATACAGTAAGCCCAAAATTATTTTAAAAAAAAGATTTTTAATGAAAAAAAAAACTTTTTTTGGTCGAATTGAAGATTTTTGAAAATAAAATATGGCAACACTGCTTACGCTTCCATCTTAAGGCTTAGTTAGCCGACTGTAATGTAAAATAACTGCAACAGTAGTAAACAGCTGATCGATATTGGTATGTGAAAATTAATGAAAATGATTATAGAGATGTAATGTAACGTAACCTACTTTTCATATAAAAATATCGATCAGCTGTTTTCTACGTTACAGTTACATTACATTACAGTCGGCTAACTGAGCCTTTACTCTCATATCTTTAACCTGTAACTCTTCTTTCTATATGTTTGTTATATTTACTTACACCAGACATGCCCACAGAGAGAAAACCGAGGGTAATGTATAAGCGTATGTGTGTTCATTTGTATAAAAAGCCGATTGATGTTTGGCACTCTGGCGCTTCTCTGGGCAACCTGGACTTACACGTGTATGCATGTATGCATTAAATATGAGTATGTGTGTGTAATTATCTTTTTAAAATGCTTTTTTAACAACAGCTAACACTATAACATGTCAGCATTAATAAAAACAGGGATGTTAGATCAATTTTGCGGAAATCGTATACAGCAGGAATGAATAATTGCAATGTTATTTTCTGATTTTTTTTTCCCATATAAAATCGTATCGTAGCGGAAGGCAAATATTTGTGACATTTCCCCTAAAAGCAGAATTACGTTAAGTATTACGTATCTGCGACAATGCATAAGTTCCCTCTTAGAGTCTCTTTTTAAATTCTCGAGCATTAATGCAAATTATTTTTTTTTTCACTCCTCTTACAATATAAGTTTTTATTTGGGCATTAAATTAGCATTATATTTAAGATACTTATATTTACTTTAGGGTCACACGAACAAGTTTTGCCTTTCAAATTTCAATACACTCATTTGCTGCAAATTTTCATTCAAATTTCCTTTCCAATTCTGTGTTAAAATTTAAAGGCAAAGAAGCAGCTGACAGCAATTTTGATAAGCACATTTTCCGTTTTAGAACTAAGCTCTTTATGGCACGCCACAAGAGCTAGGACATGATTTTCGTAAGAAAAATAATCGAGACTATTACAGTTATAAACAAAAACAACAAAGACACTCTTCACAAATCTCAAATCAAAAATAAACCAAAAGGATCAAAGCAACGTAGTATACGAAATTAAATGTAATGGGGGGACAAATGAAAGCTGTAAACAAGTGTACATCGGGACAACAAAAAGAAATTTGGCAGTAAGAATTGCTGAACACGACACAGATATCAAAAAGAGCCGACATTCTACTGCATTATCTCAACACTGCATTGACAACTTACATACACCTGACCTAGAAAACTTCAAAATACTTCACAGAGAAAGAAGGCACAATAAACGTTATACGTTGGAAAGCTTAAGTATACAACAAAAAATGGACAAGCAATGAATAGTAAAACAGATAAAGACAACACCAATGCCAGCTATAGCATTGTATTAGTTTAGACTTTAGTGTAATTCCAACTGTGATATTAGAAGTTAAGAAAAGGCTGTGATATTTTATTTTTAGTTTATTTATATTTGCAATTATTTTTTACGTTATGTGTTTTATTTTATACATTTTATGTCTCTTCAAAATACATCGCAAAATCTTAAAAGTAAATTGGAATAAAAGATAAAATATGTAAGTCAATGCTTATGCTCTATTATCTTTTATCGCTCTTTTTATATATTACCAATGTTACCAGATTTCAATAAAAATAATTATCCCTGAAGATGTTGGAAAATCCCAACGAAACGTCGGATACATTAAAAATTAAATAAAATACGTCTTTTATAACATTTTAAAGAAATTGAATGACCTTGAAAGCCTGAATAGATACAATATCTATAAAACCACACAAATTCATTTTAAAAATAAGGTCGAGTAATTAAATACAAATACATATAAAGGGTGTTTTTTAGAGGTATAGAACTTCGAATTGAAATAAAACACAAGAAAATCGTTTTAATGTCCATCAATTTGGCTTTATTGGAAGGATAATTTTATGCCATTAATGTTTAAATATGATTTCGGGCATGTGGCCGCCGCGGCTGGCTCGAATAAAGCCAATTCTACAGGTCCAATTTTCAACCACTTTTTCGAGCATATGGGGCCGTATGTTGGCAATAACGCCACGAATGTTGGCTTCCAAGTCCCCTAACGTTTCTGGTTTGTTGGCATAGACGAGCGACTTCACATTCCCCAAAGAAAATAATCCAATGGTGTCAAATCACACGATCTTGGTGGCCACTTGACAGGTCCATTCCGCGAAATTATGCGCTCATCGAATGTTTCCTTCAATAAATCGATTGTGACGTGCACTGTGTGGCATGTAGCGCCGTCTTGTTGGAACCACAACTCATCCACATTCATGCCATCCAATTCGGGAACAAAATAGTCGGTTAGTCGGCTCCAATTGCTGTGCACGGTGGCGAATCGATTCATTCGGGTCCTCTTCAACACTTTGCTCTACAGCGGCAATTGTTTCTTCGGTGCGCACTGTTCGACGTCTCTGCGGATGCGTATTATCACATAGAGTAAACGTAGTGCGAAAAGGATCCATGGTTAACCGAATTAATTGCTCTGATGGACGATTATGTCGACCATAAAATGGACGGAGCTTGCGGTAAACTTCGCGAACTGAACCATTATTTTCGAAATAAATTTGCACGATTTGCAAGCGTTGTTCTTTTGTCAACCTGTTCATGATGAAATGGCAAACCAAACTAAATATTAATCACTTGACAGCTGACAAAATGGCCGCCAGTTAAAAAAGTGATGCCAACTGAAAGTTCTATACCTCAATAAAAAACACCCGATATATAATATTTTTTGTTTTGATTTCTTGGTACTTAACACAAGAATACGAAAATATACGAAAGAAAATGTATGATTGTTTGTTTCTGGATATGTTCATCTTAAATAACTTAGAATAATAGTTTCTTTATTTATTCTAAAATGAATTCAAAAGCATTTTTTTCAACTGATCACCTTTAAATATTAAAGAACAGTTCAAACTTCGAAAAATATATTCATATAACATATTTAGTAGGGAAGAGGTTTGAAAAATTAATATTCCCAATGCTGCAAGGATTTTCGTTTTATTCTTAAATTTCTTAAGTAAAGCATTTATTTTATTGCTTCTCTTATAACTTTCGTTAATGCCAAGGCTCTCGCTCTATTTAAATACTTATGCACGTATTAATACTTTTGTTTGAGTTGAAAATTTATTACGAAAATAATGAAAATTGACATTAAAGAAGTTCAACTTTGTTATAAATTTATTTGTGTTTTTTCGTCTCGCAGAACCTCCAGAGCTTACTTAAACTTTTGTTTTTAATTTTCACTAAATGCATTCAGCCTTATGCAAAATTGTATTATAATTTTAGTCAAGAAATTTATAGAGAATATTTTGCCAACAGTATTGTATTGTACAGGCATGGGAATAGGGATGCATCTAACTTTCGCTCAAAAAAACTAGTTTTTGTCATTACAAGAGTAATATAATAATAAAAACTAAAGGAATCCATCAAAGAAAATCGTTATGAATTACTTAACCAACTTCAAATAAATTCAGTAAAGTGCGACTCTGACTCGCGCACGAAGGGTTCTGTACGACGAACACTAGATATGTAATTTAATACAAACTGCATCCTATATAATATATAGTTTTTGCATTTTTTTCGTTTTTGGGGTCTTTTCGGTTTTTGCGTTTTTTTCGGCGGTTTTTGCGTTTTTTCGGTTTTGGCGATTTTTTTAAGTTTTGGCTCTTTTTTTAGTTTTGACACTTTATTTTCTTGTTTTGGCGATTTTTTTTTGGTTTTTGGCATTTTTCCATTTTGGCGATTTTTTTTATTTTTGGCCATTTTTTTAATTTCTGCGATTTTTTTTATTTAAATTTTTTTTTTTTAGTTTTAGCTACATTTTCCCGTTTTGGCGATTTTTTTCGATTTTTGGCGTTTTTTTAATTTTGGCGTTTTTTTAATATTTGGCGATTTTTTTTTTGGTTTGGCGATTTTATAATTTTCGGTTTTTTTAGTTTTACCGTTTTTGAAAATTTCAAGTGTTTGCCTCTTACGGTTTCCAAGATATAGCAAGTTGTCAAAATTACATAGTCAAAATTGCATTAACTGATGGACCACCCTTTAATTTTAATTTTTTTAAATTTTAGTGTTAATTGTTGTAGTCTGTAAAAAAATACACTAATTTTACAAATTTCAAGTTTGAATATACATATGTTCATACAATTGTATGTATATTACATAGGATTTTAACATTTTTCGTTGCTCGTTTTGGAACACCCTTTAATTTTTAATTCTCATGTATTTGTTGTTGTAGCGGCCAAGGTTCTACATACTGTGTCCAAATTTCAGGTCCGTAGGACAGACGGACAGACGGACAGCGTAGCGAAAACAATAGGGTTCCTTTTCACCTTTGGTGTACGGAACCCTAAAAATGAGGAGGTCAAGCATGTTTTTTTTATTGGCGTGAAAGGCCATTTGTCTTTTATCCGCTCTTTGCCGTTGAAAAGGTATTTACTTTTTTGGTTTTTCTTATAAGCGAAAGGATTAAATAGCTTTGAAATATTTTTGTCCTGGCAGGAAACGCTTTTTAATTCTTTTATTTATTTCCATACACTCTGTATTTCATATTTAAGTAATAGTCTAGTGCACTGAATTTTCCATTCCTGTTTCCCTACTATAAACGAGTACAAACCAGATTGTCATCATATCGAAACCATAGTTTGCTATTTGTGGTGACTGTCGCTTACTTATGTATAATCTTATTCATATCATTTATTCCATCATTTATGCAAAAAAAAAAAAACATTTAAGTTTTCATTTACTTTCTGAAAAAAAAAATAATCAGTATTTGTCGCAGTACTAAGTGACAAGTGTCGACACAAAAACAGCTGTCTAAAAGCACTCGAGTGAAAACAAATTTCCATTAAACTAAAATATGCACAGTGGAACCTCATTAAACCAAACAGACGAGAAATGCAAAAAACCGCAAAACTTGCTAAAAGGAAATTCAAAATGTTGTACTAAATATTGCATAGTGGTGAGGAAACACAGGAAAATCTTAGAAGTTTACTACTTTTTAAAATATATACCAAAAAAAAATATATTTCTATGTATTAGAGGCCTGCGTAAACAGTCTTGAAACGTAAATATGTCTTGTTTTTCAAATGTATTTTCGTGGCATGTATTATACTTAAACAATAATAAATGCTGTCGTTTAATAACCCTCTAGTCAGCCTAGAACCATGTGTCTCTATGTCAACACTCTTTTCTCTAACGACAATTACACTAGTTAAAATGTCGACAACTTTCCTTTTATGCGCGAATAGAGATACGTTAGAGACAACACTTCAAGTGTATTTCTGGTGACATTGTGAGTGAATGCGTCAATAGTTAGTTTTTCTTTTTTATTATGCTGTGCAATAATGTTAAAAAAATACATTGTATGTATGTATGTATTTAAATTTGTTCCCCCATTACTTATAAAATCTGAATGAATGTATATTTAGTTCAAATATCTCCATGTGGTCGTAAAAGAACTACCTTCTCAATAGTGCTAAGGTCTACTGGTAGATTTTCAATGACAACCGTATGTTATATGTCAATAGGCGATTACATTGGCTGGGGTACACCTAGGCAGTAGCACTATTGACAATGTCACTAGAAAATCACTACAATTTTACTATCGACATCGAGCGAGAAAATATCGTTATTGTAGACCAGAGCCCCTAAAATTTACTAGTAAATCTTTGGTACCAATGTCTCCATGTGGTCCCAAAAGAACTACTTATTCAGTAGTGCTACAGTCTAGTGGTGGATTTTCAATAACAAGCTAATGTAAAATGTCAATAAATGATTACATTGGCTAGGGTACACTTGGTCAGTAGTACTACTGACAATGTCACTAGTAAATCATTAGAATTTCACTATTCGCATTTTCTGCAGGGAAACGAAGCACGATGGATGTATTCATTCATGTTCCTGTATTTGAATCTTTAAAAGCGATGTCGCGAAGGCTTCTTGATCGGAACAAACACTCAATGGAAGTAGTGTTGATGCGTGTATGCTTGTTATTTTGCATATTGTACGTTTGAATGTGTATGTAAGTAGATGGTAAGCTATTACCCAGTGGGAATTTGAGTTAACTCAGAGCTGGTTAATTATCAGCCAAAAATTAGTCAGAGGTGGTTAGAATCAGCACTCATTTTGCATGTTAAAAGTGATCAGACTTAAAATTGAGTGGCCCCAGGACGAATGCATCAGTTAGGAACTAACCATGAGTTAGCTCATTATGATTTAGCTTGTGCCAAATAAAAAAAATTAAAGTAAAGTGTTTTTGATGTGTAAACATCTATACGCTAGGGGGTAAAAATCTTTTGGCTTTGATTTCTTTGCTGAGATTTCTTTGCATTGTCAAATCGGTGTGAGCTATGTATGAGTGTATTAGTGTTTGAAAGAAGCAATACCAAGCAGAGAAACAAGTCGACGGTGCGCCAACGACGGTTATTTCTCTGTATATTTCGGTACACCAAAGGTGAAAATGAACCGTAACAGCTACGGACTCGAAGTTTGGACACAATATGTAGACATTTGGCCACTACAACAACAAATGCATGAGAGTTAAAAACTAAAGGGTGTTCCAAAACGAGCAACGAAAAATTTTAAAATCCCATGTAATATACATACAATTGTATGTACATATATACACTTGAAATTTGTAAAGTAAGTGTATTTTTATACAGACTACAACAATTAACACTAACTTTAAAAAGTTTAAATTAAAGGGTGCTCCATTAGTTAATGCAATTTTGACTTTGTAATTTTGACAACTTGCTGTATCTTGGAAACCGTAAGAGCAAAACTCTTGAAATTTTCATAAACGGTAAAACTAAAAAATCAAAAAAATATAAAATCGCCAAATATAAAAAAATCGCCAAAACCAAAAAAAAAAAAAAAATCACCAAATCCAAAAAAAGCACGAAATTAAAAAAAAAGCTCTAGGACTAAAATAAATCTCGAAAAACCGGAAAAATCGCCAAAATGAAAAAAATCCTTAAACAAAAAAATCGCCAATATGAAAAAATCGCCAAAATGAAAAAAATCGCCTAAATAAAAAAAACCCCAAAAACAGAAAAAATCGCCAAAATGAAAAAAAACCCCAAAAAACAGAAAAAAATCGCCAAAATGAAAAAATCGCCAAAATTAAAAAATCGCCAAAACGAAAAAAAAAATTGCGAAAACTAAAAAAACGCAAAAAGGGAAAAAAACGCCAAAACGAGAAAAAAGCGATAAAACTGAAAAAAATCGTTTAAACTGAAAAAACTTGAAAAAGGAAGAAAGCTAAATAAAAAAATAAAAAATCAAAACCGAATGTGCGCGAGTCAAAGTCGCACTTTACTGAATTTATTTTAATTGCAATGCGTACACAACAACAAGAACAGCAACAACTAAACGATGAACAACAGGAATTAAAAATCAAAAAGTAAAAGTAAAGGCATTTACCATAGATGAGCACTGCAGTACCACTAAAGTTTCAGTATAAACAATAAAAAATGTTTAACAAGTAAATTTTTACTGATTACTAAAATTTGTTTCTACAATTTTTATAAATTGCCTAAATGATTTGTTATATGATGAGGTGCATTGAATTTTCAGTAATCAGTAATGCCAGTATTCATAATGAAATTCTATCAAATGGATAAATGTTTTTCATACAAAAGTTTCAAAATTTTAATGAAAACACTTTGCCGCTTGCTACAATTTTATTATGATTACGGCCCTACGATTTTACTGGTAATGCAAATTAAATTTCATTAGCAGTAAAAATTTACTGAATTTTTTTAGTAATCAGTAAATTTACTGCTTACTGCAATTTTGAATGCAGTACATATATGTACATATACTGCAGTGTGCTCATTTACTAACCAAAATAAGTTTAATAAAACAAACAAAAACCAATAAATTCCTATGTATTTACAATATTGAAAGTTTTGATACTTTTAATTAATTAATTTAAAAAAAGATACTAAAAGCATAAGTACTTCCAACTTAAAAAAAAATTTCGTTTCTAGATGTTTACCCATCTCCTCTGTGATCGGACTCACATTGCTTTTTTTAGAATTCCTGTGAGTTATGATATACTGGCGATATGATGCTTTTTCACTCGTATATCGAATTTATCCGCACGATTTTTAATAGGGCTTATGTCCAAAGATGGCTGTGGAGAAGGTAGAAAGTAGGAGAATTGGTGAATAATAGATAATAGAGCGCAATTACCTGAGTTTTTCGGTCGTTCTCCTGTTGAAAAAAGTTATTCCTCAGACCTAGTTTCTCGATGCTGTCCAACAGACTTTCTTTTTAGGACAGTCAAATAAAACATTTTTTTTTCATTGCTCTGCCGATGAAAATTAAATTCTCCACAGCTGCTGCAACCATACAACTCTACATCAGCACGCTGCTTGATGGCACTTATAATATTGTTCTTCTCCAATTGGCTTCCTTCAAGCCCGATATTTTTTCATCCATTTGAAAAATATTAAATTTGTTTCCATCGGAAATTAGTACGTTATTCCAGATGTCTTCATGTGAATTTTGAAACCTTTCACAAAAGTGTGAATGCTTTTTTCTATTGGTCTTCTTGTAACTCAAGAGCCAGGTTCTTTTGAAAGTTTTTGAGCGGATTTCCTTATTAGTCTTCACTAGATGCTCTGTTGTCAATATAATAGACGTAATTTTTGTATATAATTTATTTTTCTTGTAATTTCTTTTTCTTGGGGTAAGCTTTCGAAATCGGCCAGTACGATGGGAAGTTGAGGAGGTTGAAAAAACCTTAAATGTTTTTACGATTTACAGTAAATCAGCATCTTTTCACTATTTTTCTAATTTCCGCGCATAGTTTTTTTTTTTTTTTTTTTTTTTTTTTTTGTCCAAGTAGCTCTAAAATTAATTTTCTCTCAGCTTCTTTCTGTTATTTTCTTAAGTTTTCAAAACGGGGACTTTTAAAAACTATTTGTTAAGATAAACTTGGTGCAACACTTTTCAATGTTATACGATAAAATAGTTGTGATATATGTATGTAAAGAAAAAATTAGCACTAAGATTATTATTTGCGTGAATACTTTTTTGTCCACTTAAAGTGTTACTTTAACTTATTAATTTACATACCCATTTCTTAAAATGTATTTAAATAAGTAGTAAATTAACAAGTAATTTATAGAATATATTTCGGCAGAACTTTTCATCTGAAATATCGAGCCATAACCGTTAAAATATCTTAAGCGACACATTTTTTAGACATCGTTTTTTGACGAAAATCTACTGTTTACGAATCGATTTTGGTAAAAAATTAAAGTTTTAAAATTATGTCGCTTAAGCTATTTTGGCGGTTATGGCACGATATATTAACGTTCAAAATTAAAGTGAGGTACTGGTTGAATATTTTTGTTCACCTCTGAACATGTGTTCTTTTAATTTGGTCTCCTCTATCACAACTAGCCGCCGGTACCCTGCTACTTTGTTAAAAAAAAACTGTCTTATTGTTGTCTAGTGTTATAAATGACAGTTATCAACTCTACAATTTTGGAACTCAGGCAAAGTACTAAACTTCATTTTCATGGTTTTAACTCTGCATTTACGATTAATTTTTAATTTTTGAGTAATTTTTTGTAATTATTTTCAAGTGATATCATTTAACACTGAACATTCTAGTTAATTGAAATTTTTTATGTTATCATTGTGATGTGAATGTCTTTCTTTAAAGGAGATAATACAAAAATAAAGATATTTTTCGCATTACAAGCAATAAATTTTCGCTAGAATAAAAGCAAATACAAATGGAATGTAATAAGTATGAGAATATGTATGTACATATGTATGTACATATGTACATATTATCATACATGTAAATTACATGTACATATGTATGTATTTGTCTAAGCATGTGTGCGTATCTAATTTATTGAATTTTTTTCTTATTCTATTTGAACAAAAGATAGCATCTTCTTTAGTTGACGTTTGATAATAGCACCGTAATAAAGTTGGAAACAACAAAAACAGATTGTCGGCAAATAAATAAATAAAAAAGTTATATGATTCAACAATTGTAGTCTTGAGCTGTACACGTGTCCTTCCTTTCATTAAATAAGCATTGTCCTTTTTTCTTTTTGCAAAACTGCTTCAATACACTGGAGCCATAATTGTGCGTGTGTGTGTGTGTGGTTAATAAGGAGCGGAAAAATGTAATTATTTTTTTTCTATATACTTAAATAATTGAATGAAAGTTTTATATGTATATTCAGTAAAATCAAAAATATATTTATGAATGTAGTTGTGTTTTTTCCCAAATTATTATTCCTCTGAAAATAATGGCAAGCACAAAGAAAAGAAACTAAGATTTGTATTGATTAGAATGAATATATTTATTTAGATTATTGTACAGTCTTAGACAGCTTTCTTAAATTATAAGGGTAAATAGTTTATTTTATTCAAATAAAACTGAAACAATAGAGCCGATCTCCAAGTGTGTGCCAAGTTTCGTAAAAAAAAAGGTCAAGTAAAAGCTGGTGACATATAATACTAAGCTGTAATGGGCATGTGTTCGCCCACTTCTTGAAGCACAAAATTATGTCACTCTATGACACAATTTTATACTAACCTTTCATGGGAGCACCCACGCCCACTTTTCTAAATCCAATATAGAGGATTTTTCAGAGCTCAGGGTGTGTGCCAAGTTTTGTAAAACTCGGTTAGGTAGAAGCTCATGAAATATAATATATAATTTTAGTTGGTGTGGCTCCGCCCACTCTTTTAAATGCAAGATTTAATTTTAAGGCTCATGGAATGTGCCACGCTTCGTAAATATTGTTAGTGGTTCTATCACGTGAAATATAACATTAAATTTTAGCGGGCGTTGCTCCGCCCATTTTTTAACGTCAAGATTGTTTCATTATGAGACTAATGCCCTAATTCTGTTCGACGATTGTGCCGTCTTGTCTATGGACGGAAAAATGCCGCAGTTGTGATTCTTTAAAACAATTATTAGTAATAGTTTCTGCTAGAAGGTGCGTGTATTTGCTTTATGATTTTATTCCAAACATTATATCCAACACATATTTTTTCATATATTTTTCAAAATATTGTATAATACTTTCATTTAATTTTTATATTTTAAAAACATGGTAATAATATTTTTATTTTTCATTATCAAAGATATTTATTATTTTGAAGAAAATAATTTGAAGAATTCAAAAACAAGAACTCAAAAGAATTTTCAAACAAAAACATCCTAAATCTTCTTACTGAATTAGCGCATAAGAGACGTGTGCAAATGAGATTAGTAAAGGATCATAAAATCAGAGAAGAAAATTGTGTGTGCGTGTTACCGCCCATTTTTTGCACAATAAGACCAAATGGAAGCTATATACACTCTAAAACACTTTTGTTGAAAATTACGTCGATTACACTTTACAGACTACTTTCGACCTAAAATTACACAGGTATATTTTTTAAACGTTTTGTTGATTTTTGAGCACTATATGTTTAATTTTGCACAAAATATGTTCAACAATTTCACGCAATTTGTGTTTAGTTTCCCCCTTGTGTTTAATTTTAAAATATTTTTTTTTTAATAAAAATGCATTTAATACATGTGTTTAATTAAATTTATTCATAAAAGGTTTACTGAATTAACATAAAAAATTCACGTTTTGCTTTAAATTTTACATATAATTTTTAGAATTCGAATTAAAATTAAAAATAAATTTCTAAAATTTGAGTAATTTTGTTTCTTACATAAGTATGTATACATATCGCACTTGTTTAACAATACTGTCTTAACTCAAAGCTTTAATTTAATAATTTTTTTACTCATTATTTACAATATTAACTTATCACTATTTATATAAAACACACAATTATTATTTAGAAATAGCTTTATTTTAATTTTAATTAATTTTATATATGGCGTGCTTCTGTTAGAACATGTGTACTTTTGAGAATCTTCTTTTTTCTTTCTTCTTGTTAAACATATTTCTGCTGCTTTACGCACATGTGTTTAGTTTTCAACACTTTGACGTTATTTAGGCATATCTAGCTGTTTTTTAAGCACACTTTGTTTAAAAATAAACACATCTAAAAGCAGATTTATATTTTTGTATAAAATGAGACAAATATTGTTTTTTTGATACAAATAACTACACAATCGATATAAATTTAGACAATAAGAATATTTCATCAATAATTTAGACAAAATATGATCCTAAATTTGAGCTAATGTTTTAGAGTATACTCTCAGACAAAAAAAGAATGCTTAAAATCGGTCTCGGAATTCTGAAGTAACAAACATGAAAAAATACGGAGGAATGTTTTGAAGTCGGTTAAAAACAAGAAACAAATTATCCATGCAATGAAAACACGCAACAACACTTTTAATAATTTAACTAACAGATTAAAAAGAACAATTTTTTAACCGACTTCAAAAAAAAAAGGAGGAGGTTACAATTCGTCTCTATTTTTTTTGTGTTACTTAATAACTCGGTACATTTTAGACCGCCTGTAAAAATTCCTTTTTTTCTGAAGGGGTATAGCTTCCCATTTGTCCCATTCTAAAGAAAGTGGGCGGAGACACGCCCACAAAACTTTTTCATTTAGTTTTATGATATTCTACTTATTTGATTGCTGAGAAACCTATCAAACACCTTTGGTTCTTGTAATTACACAATTTGAAAGTTTAAAAAATGGGCGGGGCTACTCCCATTCAAATGTATTATTATATTTCACGCTGTTCTACCAAACCGATTTTACGAAACTTACCACACACTTTGAGCTCTAAAATAGACACAATCCGCCCATTAAAATTTAATATTTTATTTTAATTGGTTAAACTTTACCGATTTTTACAAGACTTAACACGCACCCTGAGCTCTGAAAAACGCACAATATTGCATTTAAAAAATGGGCTGAGGCACGCACATTAAAATTTAATTTTATATTTCACGTGCTTTTTCTTATCTTCTTCTATCAGGGGGCAAATTACGGCATTCGATACGACTCGTAATTTAAAAATATTGCAATAGAGTTTATATGGAAATATTTTTAAATTACGAGTCGTATCGAATGCCGTGATTTGCCCCCATTTCTTTGCATGGAAGTCAATTTTTTCTTGGCTGAAAGAGTTATCTTAAATGCAAATTGCAAAATTCTTCACGTGTGACTATGACTTCACTAGAAAATCCAATCGCATGTAGCGAAGTAAATCGTAATCAAAATTGACGCAAAAAGGATGCACTCTAATTCTCAAAAGCTCTACAAGCCCAGAAGTTGCTAAATTTAAACGCCGTCTAACGAGCCTCTTGTGTACTTCAATTTGTGTATTTGCACACAAAAATGTACATTCATTTTTTCGCTTAGTTAACTTTTATTAAAATGTTTCCACAAAATAATTACTTCGACTCTAAATATTCTCATTTGTTAATTTATATAGTGCTGCTGCATACTTGTTTTGAAAATTGCATTGCTTTATTGTTGTCGTAGTATTTTGTCAAAGCCATTCTGATAAAAATAATGTTAGGAAGAAATTAATGGAGCTGGTAGCGTGAGTAATATTTCACCATAACATATGGATATGTGCCCTTAATTATGAAAGTGATCTAAGTCATATACATTATTGCTTCGAAATATTAAATTATGCTTAAAAAAAAAAGAAAAACCTTCCGTAAATGCTTTATGAAAATTATATAAGATAACAATATTTTTTGATTTGTTCAAATTTAATCTACTAAATATCTCGACATAACAAACATATATCTTAGATCACTTTCATAATAGGTTTTCATGGTTTTTAATGGGTATGTCCCATAGCACAGCGTGCTATAAGAGCACAGGTGTAATCCAAAACGGATTGGGTCAACTTTTACTGCAACTCTTTTCAACCTAGACCATTTTCATAATTATGGACACACTATTCTATTATGCCTTCACAGATTTGCTTTTAATATAACATAATTTTTTCGATAATGTCATTCAATTTAAATTATTGTATTGTTGAAACATAGTGTTGCGAAAAATTAAATCTGAAATAAATCAGAAATAAATCCATCAGTGTGATGTAATTTATCGCTATAGGAACTGTATGAGAAATCATTATTATCAAATAAGTTTATATCAAATCAACAAGATTTCTTGATACATGTTATAAAAGAGTTTTGATCGACTTTTTGATTGAAAACATTTAGCCTAACTTTATATAATCGCTACTTTGCAGTTAGAAAAACGAATCTACAAGATACTTTACTGCACGCACAGAAAATTTTGAACTTTTTGTCAAAGATTTTGCTTCATATGTATGTGTTTCATGCTAATCTAACACGATTAAGAAGAATTTTTAAATAAAATTTTTCTTTCTAAAATAACTTTGTTTCATGTTGAATGACAAATCAATCCAATACTATTAAATCAAAATGAAGAATCAAGAATCAAGTTTGTTTCAAGTTGGAACAAGGTAAATTCGACGATACTGAAATAACACGAAACACCATGTTGAATCAAAGTTATTTAAAGTTGAAACAACATGAATTTAATTTAATTTTATGTTGTCATTGTACAGGGTGGGCCAAAAGAAACCAAGGGGTGTAAAAGTTTAATAACTTTTTTGTTTATTAATTTTTTTTTATTTTTTCTTTCAGATTATATAGACAACACTTGGGGAGTTTATAATGGAGAGGTTCACAACTGAACAGAGAAACAGAACAATAGAATTTTATTATTTAAACCAGAGATCAATTATTTTAACGCAAGGAGCATATCGTCGACATTTTAACGTCCGAATTTCGCCCTCTGAAGCGATGATTCGTTGCTTAGTTAATCGTCATCACCAACATGACAGCGTAAGAGATTTGCCTCGAACCGGTAGACCACGTTTAAGTCGCACTGCGGAAAATATTGAACGAGTACAGCAAAGTGTTAACGAAGCACCAGCAACATCTGGCAGAAGGCATTCTGCTCAGCTAGAAATGTCTCGTACTTCACTACGGCGCATTTTAAAAAAAGATTTACAGTTATACCCATATAAGGTGCAATTGGTCCAAGAATTAAAACCCGCAGATCATCGGCAACGTCTAAATTTTGCAGTTAAATTTCAAGAGTTGGCCAGAAATGAAATCAACTTTATTGAAAATTTGATTATGAGTGATGAAGCTCATTTTCATTTGAATGGCTTTGTTAATAAGCAGAACTGTAGGTTCTGGGGTTCTCAAAATCCAAGAGCCATTCATCAACGCCAATTGCACCCCATCAGGTGTACAGTATGGTGTGGGATCACATCTGAAAATGTCATTGGGCCCTACTTCTTCGAGAATGAAGATGGAAGTGATGTAACCGTAAATGGATAGCGGTATCGGTTTATGATAGAAAATTTTTTACGTCCTGCTCTTGAAAACAGACTTGGTATGTGGTTTCAGCAGGACGGAGCCACTGCCCATACTGCCCGAGACACAATGGCACTTTTAAGTCAAATTTTTGGAGAGCGAATAATTTCTCGAAATTCGGAAATTATTTGGCCAGCGCGATCGCCAGATTTGACAGCACCCGACTATTTTCTTTGGGGTTTTTTGAAGGAGCGAGTGTATGTGAACAAGCCAGAGACAATCGTTGAACTCAAGGCAAACATTGTTGCAGAAATTCGAACGCTACAGCCACAAGTTTTGAAAGATGTTATGGAAAATGCTCTAAAAAGAGCCCATCAGTGCGAAGCTGAAAACGGTGGTCATTTAAGAGACATCATTTTTCATACTTAGTGTAAAAAAATTTCCATTTTGTATATTATATAATCTGAAAGAAAAAATAAAAAAAAGTTAATAAACAAAAAAGTTATTAAACTTTTACACCCCTTGGTTTCTTTTGGCCCACCCTGTATTTTATTAATTACTTACGAGCAGCTAACATGTATATATTGTTACACACACCAGAAAAAGTTTTATATGTATATATTTGAACTCGGAACTCATCGCGTGGTTGTCAACGCGCCTACCGCTAAAGCCACAACAACCTTAAATATTCTTTATATACACACTAACAGCCTTATTTACAAAACTTATTAAGGCTTTATAAAGGGTTTTTAAGACAAATTGTGATGCAAGATTTTTCTTAAAAAGCCTTTATAAAGCCTTAATAAGTTTTAAAAATAAGCCTGTAAGTATATACCATCATGAATAAAATTTTAATTCAACATTATTTAATTGATCATCTAACATAAAATGTATTTGAGAAGCTATAGTTTTAAGAAATACAATCTGCGAAACTACTTTTGACCTGCGACTCTCTGACTACAAGACTAGTACACTGCCTACCAGCAGAAGATCAAAATAAACAATAATAACACAAAAACAATTCACAAAACTAAGCACAATAGTGTATTTTTCCTATAAATAAAGAAAATAAGCATCAATACAATTATACAACATATCATTTCTTGTAAATTTAATATGATTTGAAATCAAAATTTTTGCGTGGTGATTTTACATAAGTTTTTTTTTTTTTGTGTGTAACTCACTAAAAATCAATATTCTACCCGAATTTTGAAAAAAAAAATTTAACAAAACTTTTGAAAACACTGTATCTCATTTATTAAGCCAAGCTGGAAAGTGAGAAAATTAAATAAAAAACTTTCTAGTACAAATGGTTGTATACTGCACTTATTCAGTCCGACTTTAAATTTCATGAATGTTAAACGGGACTAGGGCTGTTACTCTGAGTTCTAGCTGTATTACAGATTTGCAACAAACAATTTTAAAAATACTCCAGTCACATTATTTCCACAGTTCTTCATAAGATATTTTTATCACCGAAATGTGACGCACAATATCTTTTTTCCACGTGAGAAAATCACACACATGGTTCACACAATCACTTACATAAGTTATGCCCATCCTTAGGAGAAATAAAAAACAAGTAAAACCAGAACAGCACTTTTTTATTAAAACACATACATACATATATGTATACGTACATAAATAAGTGTTTTTTATTGAGGTATAGAACTTTAAGTTGGCATCACTTTTTTAACTGGCGGCCATTTTGTCAGCTGTCAAGTGATTAATATTTAGTTTGGTTTGCCATTTCATCATGAACAGGTTGACAAAAGAACAACGCTTGCAAATCGTGCAAATTTATTTCGAAAATAATGGTTCAGTTCGCGAAGTTTACCGCAAGCTCCGTCCATTTTATGGTCGACATAATCGTCCATCAGAACAATTAATTCGGTTAACCATGGATCGTTTTCGCACTACGTTTACTCTATGTGATAATACGCATCCGCAGAGACGTCGAACAGTGCGCACCGAAGAAACAATTGCCGCTGTAGAGCAAAGTGTTGAAGAGGACCCGAATGAATCGATTCGCCACCGTGCACAGCAATTGGAGCCGACTAACCGACTATTTTGTTCCCGAATTGGATGGCATGAATGTGGATGAGTTGTGGTTCCAACAAGACGGCGCTACATGCCACACAGTGCACGTCACAATCGATTTATTGAAGGAAACATTCGATGAGCGCATAATTTCGCGGAATGGACCTGTCAATTGGCCACCAAGATCGTGTGATTTGACACCATTGGATTATTTTCTTTGGGGATATGTGAAGTCGCTCGTCTACGCCAACAAACCAGAAACGTTAGGGGACTTGGAAGCCAACATTCGTGGCGTTATTGCCAACATACGGCCCCATATGCTCGAAAAAGTGGTTGAAAATTGGACCTGTAGAATTGGCTTTATTCGAGCCAGCCGCGGCGGCCACATGCCCGAAATCATATTTAAACATTAATGGCATAAAATTATCCTTCCAATAAAGCCAAATTGATGGACATTAAAACGATTTTCTTGTGTTTTATTTCAATTCGAAGTTCTATACCCCTCAAAAAAACACCCTATACATATTTATATACATGGTAGAATCCATGCATGTGTATGCCTGCACAAATCCATGTGAATGAACTGATTGTTACTTTTTTGCTGCGTGCAAGAGTATTAAAATAAACAATTGCTAAAATATAATGAGCACAAATGTGCATATTATGTAAGTATGTATTAAAAGCATTTCCCCACATTTACACGAAACCACACATCCATACACACATATATACCAACACATTTTCCGTATAATGACTTTACAGGTACACGCAGAGATATTCCCGATAAAACAAGCATTACACTTCAGCTAAACCAGAGGTAACAAAACCTTTTTATTGCTTTCGAGCTTTAATATTTGAATTGGACCTAAAACTCGCACAGAGTATGAAGAACTTTGGCCGCTACAACAACAAATACATGAGAGTTAAAAATTAAAGTGTGTTCCAAAACGAGCAGCGAAAAATCTTAGAATCCCATGTAATATACATACAATTATATATAGGCTATTACTATTACTATTACAACAATTAATAATAAAATTAAAATATTTAAATTAAAGGGTGTTTTATCAGTTAATGTAACTTTGAAAACTTGCTGTATCTTTGAAACCGTAAAAGACAAACTCTTAAAATTTTCATAAACGGTAAAAATAAAAAATCCCAAAATTATAAAATCGCTAAACCGAAAAAATCGCCAAAAACCGAAAAAAGTCGCCAAAACGTAAAAAAATCGCCAGATTAAAAAAAATTTTCTTAAACTAAAATAAATCGCCAAAAACCGAAAAAATTAGAAAAAATCGCCAAAATGACAAAAAAAAAACGCCGAAAACGAAGAAAAGCAGAGAGAACGCCAAAACTAAAAAAAACCTCAAAACCCAAAAAATCGCAAAAACGAAAAAATTACAAAACTATATATAATATATATAGGCTAAAGTTCATAATATATTACATATCTAGTGCCCGTACGGAACCCTTCGTGCGCGAGTCAAATTCGCACTTTACTGAATTTATTTAACGTTCAACTGCTTCTGCGGCGCTCGTAAATCATTGATCACGCAGTTTACCTTTGATATTCGGGAACAAGAAGAAGTCATTCGGAGCCAAGTCAGGACTGTACAGAGGACGACGAGTCATCAATTCGATGTTTTCACTGCTCAAAAATTCACTTGTTTGATGAGATGGGTGAGAGCTCGCATTGTCATGAGGAAGTGTGATTCGTTTGCGGGGTTTAGTTTTACGAATTTCTCCCAAGACTTCGGCAAACAAGTGGTCGTGTACCATTTAGAATTGACACTCCTACTTTGCTCAAAAAACGAAATAGTGGCCACATGCCCCATTCGGCCGATGAAACAGACGACCATTTGCTTCGCTGTGCTTCTTCCACTAACAACCTTTGTTGTTTTTAGATCGCCTTGGAATACCCACACGGTCGATTGCTGTTTTGTTTCCGTCTTTTGAAGCACCACGGTTAAACTTTGTAATCATTTTCTTGCACCACTTGACGCGTGCCTTTTTTTAGCGATTGATAAAGTATGGGACATACAACGAGAACAAATTTTTTGTACAACTTAGTGTTCAGGCAAAATCAAAAGTATTGAAGTGGAACTAATGTGCAAGAATGCTTCTATCTTAGAATATGTCGCATTATAAGTTCATGCACTGCATCGATTTTTTGTGGCACTACAACCGATTTTGGGCGACCTTCACTATGAACACGATTTAATTCACTATACAGCGATATATTGCGGTTTTTGATAGTGCTTTATCGCCATACAAAGACCTGAGTTCATCGACATATAATTTTTTTTAAGACAAGTAACACTCAGGCAATGAATCCCTACTACTATTACTAGGTGTTGCCTTCTTTTAGGAAAGGGATAGTGATAGAGAAGACAGGCGGTGAAGGAAGAGACAGAGAAAAGCTTCATTCTTTTTCAACTCTGCTTTTTTTGCACGGTTTTAATATTGCAGTGTTGCAGCGCCTCTGGTGTTAAATGACGCGTATTCATTTTTTTTGAAGCTGTGAACGACATATTCTTATTGGCATAGTCCACGTTGAAAATTGTGAAAAATAATCCAATGAAAACCTTCTCATGTATTTAAATATTTGATGATTGGAAGGATTTCCTTCATCAAAATAACGGGTGTTTTTTTAGAGGTATAGAACTTTGAATTGAAATAAAACACAAGAAAATCGTTTTAATGTCCATCAATTTGGCTTTATTGGAAGGATAATTTTATGCCATTAATGTTTAAATATGATTTCGGGCATGTGGCCGCCGCGGCTGGCTCGAATAAAGCCAATTCTACAGGTCCAATTTTCAACCACTTTTTCGAGCATATGGGGCCGTATGTTGGCAATAACGCCACGAATGTTGGCTTCCAAGTCCCCTAACGTTTCTGGTTTGTTGGCGTAGACGAGCGACTTCACATATCCCCAAAGAAAATAATCCAATGGTGTCAAATCACACGATCTTGGTGGCCAATTGACAGGTCCATTCCGCGAAATTATGCGCTCATCGAATGTTTCCTTCAATAAATCGATTGTGACGTGCGCTGTGTGGCATGTAGCGCCGTCTTGTTGGAACCACAACTCATCCACATTCATGCCATCCAATTCGGGAACAAAATAGTCGGTTATCATGGCTCTATACCGGTCTCCATTAACGGTAACTGACTCTCCAGCATTATTTCGGAAGAAGTATGGCCCAATGACTCCACCAGCCCATAGAGCACACCAAACAGTCAGTTTTTGTGGATGTAATGGCGTCTCAAGGGTCTCATGTGGATTCTCTTCACTCCAAATGCGGCAATTTTGCTTGTTGACGTAGCCATTCAACCAAAAATGAGCCTCATCACTGAACAAAATTTTGCGATGAAAATCAGCATCGAGATCAATTTCATTTTCGGCCCATACACCAAAATCACGACGCATTGCATGGTCTCGCGGCTTTAATTCTTGCACAAGCTGGATCTTGTAAGGTCGCAAGCCAAGATCTTTGCGCAAAATCTTCCATAAAGTTGATGGACAAAGCTCCAATTGCTGTGCACGGTGGCGAATCGATTCATTCGGGTCCTCTTCAACACTTTGCTCTACAGCGGCAATTGTTTCTTCGGTGCGCACTGTTCGACGTCTCTGCGGATGCGTATTATCACATAGAGTAAACGTAGTGCGAAAACGATCCATGGTTAACCGAATTAATTGCTCTGATGGACGATTATGTCGACCATAAAATGGACGGAGCTTGCGGTAAACTTCGCGAACTGAACCATTATTTTCGAAATAAATTTGCACGATTTGCAAGCGTTGTTCTTTTATCAACCTGTTCATGATGAAATGGCAAACCAAACTAAATATTAATCACTTGACAGCTGACAAAACGGCAGCCAGTTAAAAAAGTGATGCCAACTTAAAGTTCTATACCTCAATAAAAAACACCCATTATTTTGATGTTTTACGTTTTACGTTTTTTTTTTTGAGTGAATGGCATGAACTACTTTATTTTTGGAACAATTCATTTCTTCAGCGCATCTGTAATATGAATAAACCACGACAAAATTTCAAAATTAATATACGGTGCAGAAGCAACAGTATTCGGTCTAAGAATCACTTTAACTTAATTAATCACAGTTTTAATTACTTAATAAGTTAAAGTATATATATGTGTATATCATTTTATTTCAAAGCAGTTTACTACTCTTATTACTTTCTTTTTCCCCCAAGTTGCCATTAACACTAGATACTTCTCATATTATACATAAATTCACATTTCTCTTAATGATTAATTACATTGTATTTCAAAGTTATCTACAACAACAAGACAACAATAAAAAAGGACATGTCAAAATATCTTAAGCTTGTAAATAAACTTGAATCCCTCTTAAATACAATAGATCTTAACGTTTCAATTTATTGCGGTCACATGCGCTTAATAACACAACGGAGGAGGACACGAATGTTATGTAAGTTATAACAATAGCTAAGGAATGAATAACAAGTCATTGCAGATAAAAAGAAATAAGAAATTAATTTCGAAAGAATGTCAACATGGTTATTATTATCCTTTAAATATATGTATATTCATACATATGCATGTGTACATCGTTGGTCTCATGCAAAAAGGACTTAACTCGCATTTTTTTCTAAATTGAGTTTTATTGGGATTTTAATGCTTCTCACACAAATACACGTCCTTAAGAAATATTTGATGAAATAGTTTGCAAAATAACGGCCTTACAAGCAATAGTACAGAAAGTCCTAATTCATTTCAAAAATTTCTTCTTGCAAAATGCCATACGTCGCCAAATGTTTGATAAAAAGTTTTTACTGTATTATCTTAAATTATTTTAGCAAAGTGTTTTTAACGCTACACACAGAAAAATTTCAACTTAAAATCTACTAAAATATAATAATATTTTTCGGCAATTATTTTACTTCGTATGTGTTTCATGTTAATTTAACATGATTTATAATAATTGTCAAAGAAAAATTTTCCTTTTGAAATAACTTTATTTCACGTTGAATTAACATTTACGTACTATTAAAATCAAAATGAAGAATTATGCTGAATCAAAGTTATTTCAAGTTAGATTAACATGAATTTAATTAAACGTAGTAATTGTATTTTATTAAATATTTAACTTACGTATGGTTGACATAGACATCAGAAAAATGTTTGCATATAAATAAGTCAACGTCCTTACCCCTGCAGCCACAACAACTTTAAATATTCTTAAGATACACACTAAATATGTACCATCTTGAATTATATTATAATTTAACATTATTTCCTATCATTTAACATAAAATTTATTTGAAAAATTTTAGTTTTAGTTTAAAAAAAAAACAAAATGCTTTGACTTGAAAAGTTTTAGTTAAAACAAAATGCAAAATGCCTTGACTTGACTCCAGGATTCGAACTTGTGATCCTCCGAATGCAAGACTAGTACACTGCCTACCAGCCAGCAGCAGTTTGTCGGCTAAAAAAAAAACAACTTTACAAAAACAACCTACACAACTAAGCACAAAAGTGTATTGCAGCTATGAACAAAGCAAATAAACACCAACACACTCAAACAACATATTATTTCTTGTAAAATTAATGTGATTTTAATGAAGTTGAATCAACCTTTGGCATGGTGATTTTACATTGGTATTTTTTTCGGTGTGTATAAAAAATTTAATTGATTTAATATAGAACATTATCAAAGTTATCATCTTCAAAATTACTTACTAATCGACAGAAATTAAAAAAATCCATACAAGTTAAATGTTTTATTTTGAATTAACGCGTGTCAAAATAAAAAAACACACTGAAAATTTTCATATTAAAATCTATGAAAAAACGTTAATTTAAAGTGTTTCAACAATGCTTTTACTTCCCATATGTATTTCATGTCAATTCAACATGATTTACAGTGATCTTCAAAGAAAATTTTTGCTTTTGAAATAACTTTATTTAATGTTAATTTAGCATTTCAGTTCTTTTAAATTAAAATAAAGAATTATATTGAATCAAACTTATTTAAAGTTGGAACAACATGAATTTCATACTGAAATAACACAATACAATGGAACATGCTGAATCAAAGTTATTTCACGTTGAAACATCATTAATTTAATTATTTAGATTACAGCTAAACAGACAAATGTTTCTAAGTATGTATAATTGGTTTCCCCGGGCAAAGATTTGAATTTAATATGGTTTGGAATCGAAATTGTTGCATGCTGATTTTACATTGGTATTTTTTATGTGTGTACAAGTTTAAAAAATGTGTTTGTTGTTGGTTTAGCTTTTTTGAGTTGTGGTTGAAGTCTACTGAACTAGTGCTTAAGAGCAGTTCAGACAATTATACTTTGTCAAACTTTTATACATGTCAAAAATTCAAATAATACGTGTAAGTGCGATATAGTGAATGCAAAATATCAGAACGAATGGTAAATAATACGATAATTAGATCAGAGTAGTATTATTATAAAATCATGTGATAAACAAACAGACAAATCGTCTATTTCGAGGCCGATGCCGAGCCATGTCGTCTTTTATGATGTATTTTTTCGTCTTAAATCAGCTATAAATATTGAATATGTTTATCGTGTTGAAATATATTGCGTGTAACATAGCGTCTACACCTGATGATTTTATATCATGATGATTGCCAAATTGATATCATGATGAAAATTTAGACAGTTGCTCTGCCGGCGTAATATTGCGAGGTATGATATAAAATGTAAGCCACGTCTGAAAGTTAACGAAATTATCGTATTTTTTTATCTTATTTAAATCAACTACTTTAACCGCCGTCTGTTTTCAAAAGCCGGCGGCACTGTTATTCCTCAACAGATGTTTGGCCTATAGTTGTGTTTTTAATGTAATTTGAGGTGTAATGGTGTGAACACAAAGTGTCACTTTGCGCTAGATTTTCTGACAGTCGAAACAAATATCTTTAGATTTCTTTCTCGTAAAATGTGATTGAAAATCATTGTACATATATAATAGTCTGAGTGGCCCATTAAGAGCAACGAAATGCATATAGACGTGTAAGGCTGAGTTTACATCTGGCACTTATTGTGTGTCATTTGCCAAAAAAAGCGTAACCAACTAATTACTAATGAAAAACTGTTTGATTTAGACATATATTTATTGATTTAAACAGTTTCCAATCATGTTGGATTCTATAAAATTGTCTATTAGTTATGTATGAAATTGTTTTTCTTATCTTATCTGAATCAAAATGTTTCTCATTAGTAATTAGTGGTTACGCATTTTTTACGCTTGGGTGGCACATGGCACACAGATGGAAACCCGGGCTAAGCTAACAAAACCATTTTTAAAATTCTATTGAAATATTTTGCAATTTCGTTCCATATCGAATGCGGTAACTTTCCTCTAGGTAATTATTAAAATTAATTATATACGTGTCTTAATTAAATTTCAATTTCAGAAACTATGCTATGAGCTTTAGCATAAAATCCTTCAGGACTCATGTATTTTAAAACAAATATAAGTGCTGACTTTGAGATTCTTCCACATAGAGCTAAGGCTTGCACTGAACGTAAAATTTTGAGAAACCCTTATAAAGGAAAATTAGTAATTACATAAATGAAATGGGAACAATTTGCTCTCTGTAGATTTGGATCATTTTTGTTGCAAGTAGTCTTCCAAAACGATTATTTTTAATCGAAATCCTCGAATGTTTATATAATTGTAAGGGCGGGCATACCATTACTTATGGAAAGCAATATCAAGACCATATTAATTTCATGAAATTATCCGCTACCAAGTCACACATTTGAGGCTTTATGTCCTCATCAATTCCATATCTGAGGTATTTAATCCATTGTGGGCCATTGTTACACACCTTATCTTTCATGAAGCCCCAACGAAAAAAGTATAAATGTGAGAAATCACAAAAACCAGTGATGACATCATTACTTGTGTGGCACGTAGCACCGTTTTGTTAAAAAAAAAAACATCGTCCACACCAACATCTTCCAATTTCGGCCGTAAAACTCATTTTTGGAATACCCAAGTATATACAGAGATTGAAGAGAAATAGACAAACCGGGGTTTCCTCAACACTATGGGCGATAACAGCAATATTCTTAGCTGTTTTAAGTGATTCTTCACATCACCAACATGTCCCAACAACTCAAATATATTCAGCAGACCGCGAAATTTTCACCATTTTGTAGTTGAGGGTGGTTAAATTTTAAGGGCCGATGTTGATTTTGAAGAAAACAGAAATTATTTAGGAAATTATTGTTATTTCTATGGTTTAATAAGTAAGGTATGGAATAAAATATCGGCCCACCTCTATCCGATGGTCCAAATTTTCGATTACGCTGAGGCATAATTGAGATTCTATGCCGTTAATGAGCAGAATGATCGCATCATTTAGCTCTTGAATTGTTGCTGGTTTATCGACGTACACCTTTTTTTTCAAAAAAAAACCCCAAAGAAAGAAGTCGAACGGTATCAAATCACATGATCTTAGCGGCCAATTGATATCGCCGTCACTTGAGATAACACAGCCATTGAATTTGTCGCGCAAAAGAGCCATTGCTTCGTTAGCTGTGTGGCAAGTGGCACCGTCCTGTTGAAACCACATATCGTCCACATGCATATCTTCCAATTCGGGCCATAAAAAGTTCGTTATCATCTCACGACAGCAAACACCATTCACAATAGCTCCCTGACCTGCCACATTTTGAAGAAAAAAATACGGCCCGATGATGTTGCCAGCCCATAAACCGTACCAAACAGTACCTCTTTGTGGGTGCATCGGTTTTTGGACAATCACTCTTGGGTTATCGTTCGCCCAAATGCGGCAATTCTGCTTATTGACGAATCCACTGAGGTCGATTGTGCTGATCGAAAAAATCACGAAGTGCACGACATGCACTTTGATTTGAAAGCCCATTTTCATAATAAGCCTGAATAAATTTAACGTGTTGCTCGATTTTGTATCTTTCCATGTTTAAGAAAAAAACTGGACGTTTTGGTGTGGTTCACATTCAACATCGGCCCTTAAAATTTAAACACACTTTTATACACATATATTTTATTAATTTCTGTTGTTCCTATAAGGAACATAGAGCCGATTTTGTAGTGAATTTTAATAAGTTCAATGCGTTTTTGAGGGGAGTGTCTTGCCTTTTTTTTTTTTTTTTTTTGTCAGTGGCGTAGTTTTGACTTGCCAGCTGTCAAGTATTAGAAGCTTGAATAGTGACAACTGTTAAAATAGCGGCCTGTGTCATACAAAATCTGTGAACAGGCTTTATACGAGTATTTATTTATTTAATATTTTTTATGCAATGATTTGTTTTTTGTCTCTTATATATGTGGAAAATTTCGTATTAATATAATTTATTTTGTACGTTATGCAAAAATCTTTTATTCTCAGATAATTTAAAACAAAAAAAGGGCTTTATTATCGCTTTATCAGAACCAATATATAAATATTTAAAAAACAACTTCAACACCAAATTTGTGTTGGATTTTATCTCAAACTTGCATATAAAAAAAAAAGTTATGTTCTTACACTCTCCTATAAAGTTACAATTTTGTGAGTTACGTCCTTTCTACATGAGACCCACGACATATTCCTTTCATTTATATACATAATAAGTTTCCTTTTTTTAATACTTTAACCCCTGTACATATATACATAAATTGATTTTGAAACATATTCTATCAACGCGTGGGGTTCAATATCTTCTGTTTTGACGACCACTGAACCAAAAAATATTTTACATGTGTTGCTCATATATTTCACATGCATTGTCGTAATAAGTAAACTAAGCCAACAGCTTTTTTTATTTATATAAATGTATACTCGTATAATGTTCATACATATGTACATAATCTGTCTGCATAATATTAATATCCATTATGATTTTTAACATTTAATATGTTCATAGCAAAAGTACACACATACATATCTATGTTCATACCATACATGTGTATGTAAAAAAATAACCATATACCCGTTCACCCAAGTGTGTCTTTTAGTTCATATGTACTGTATATCGTAAATTGTACGTATAACATCAGAGCACTCTCCTTCGTCGGTATTGTGTCACCAAAACATCTACTAAACATAACTTCAAACATTTAAGGCGCCTCATTGACACCAGAGGCGCTGCAACACTGTATTATTAGAAAAGTGCAAAAAAGCATAAATTTTTATTGGATATCATATTGTTACGTTTAAATTTTATTAAACGTGTGAGTTCTTTTGATTGCTCAAAAATAAAAATAAATAACACACAATTTTTATTTGCTACTGTTTTTCCTTTTATTCTTAACGAAGCAAGTTACAACTTGTCTTTACTTAACTACTTCTTATCGTTATTATCCACTTTCAACGAGGTCTTAACTTGAATACTTTCTGATTAGCACTGCTCCATTCTCACACATGCTGCCACTTTTTTATAGTACATGAATCGGTTCTCGAATGTTCGCCCGATAGGTGGCGTAATAACATGTCTGTACTTAGTAATGGCATCTATGCATGATGACATCTGTATTGTCATTTACTATTGGTAGCCAGATGTTCAAACAGTCCTCTAGCACAATCGGGAAAATTCATGTTGCTGCTTCTAGGCGTTTGTAGATAATTCGATTGGCCGTTATTTTTGAATTTCAAAGTAACGACTCTTATGTTGCCAATGCGGTGTGCTACTGGTAGTACAGGGTGGTTACCATAAGTGCTCGCATTTTTATTTGTATGTGCGTATGTCTGTAGCTATGTACACAATTATTGTTGTTGCTATAGTGTTTGCACGTAAATATGTGTGTACGTTTAGTGCTTTAGTTAAATACTTCCAGATAGTTCTTTGCTTTAACCCTGTAGGAATATTTTTACGTAACAATATCAAACTTATTAGAGCTATAATGCACTCTTGTATGGTTTTTTTTTCTTTATTTTGTGGTTGTTTCTTTTGATGTTCGTGTTGTGTAAACCTAGCATTAATAGGGAAGAATTCCTGGTGCTGTTTTAAAATTAACATTGTTTCATATTAATTTAAAGCGAACAATTATTAATCTTACCTCAAATGGATATCTTTGATTTAAAATTTTTCATTATTACAACAACATAACTAGACTATATATAGCTTCAATTTCAAATAAATGTTTTGTTAAATCATCAATTATACTCGTATCATGTTGAAATAATACTTAATTCAAGATGTTATTTATTTAAGGCCTTATTTATTTAAAATAATTCGTACCCCGATAAATCGAAATTCCCGATAATTGTCGGTCCCTTGAGAAAATCTTGTTAATTCGTAAAATTTTGCATACATTTTGGTCCCCTCGCTAATTCGTAATTTTTTTCATATAAAATCTTCTTTACCTCTTATAAATCGTAATTGTTTGCTAAAGATACCAACAGACGACATGTTTTTCACATTGTATGTGCCAGAATTTACATATGTAAACGAAAACATGTCGTGTGTTACCTTTAAAACATTGCTGGTGTAAAAAACATGACAAAAAACATAAGACATTATTTGAAATAGAGCGTGCTCTATTTTCTTATGTTAAACATACAGCTCCAAATGTCTATGTCGTGCGAACAAATTCGTCGGCGGTTGATTATGTCCACTATCATCAGGGTGACCTATGACATTTTTCAAAAAGTGGCACCAAATAGGGGATTTATCAAAGAAAAGGGGCAAAATTAAAAAAATACGAGAAAACTGCACTAAACTTTTTATTTTTAATGTATTTTCATATAACTCACCCTAAATAAAGCGGGTCAAAAAGTGGCAAGGCAGTCGAAAAAGTGGCAAATTGCCACTTTAGTCGGTCAAACGGTCACGCTGACTATCATTAGCCGTCTGAATGAAGTATTTTGCAAGACAAATTAATTATATATTTTTTTTTTAATTTAACGTTGTCGTGTTATTAAAATAAGTCCAAAAATGTATAGATTTTTAGATACAACCTCAACATCTTGTTTAAAAAAGAAAAAATTAAAAAAGCAAATTTGCGTCGCCAGTACTACAGCGACGGAACCAAAAATATTTCGACGGCTGCAAGCCATTTATAAAACAAACTACGTGGATATTTATGTACTGAAAAAGAAGAAGTGATACTACATGTACGTTTGTGACCAAAAATTATAAACCTTATGTAAATTAAGCAATATTGACAAGCATAAAGAAAAACATACGAGTCGAAAACTTAAAAAACACATGTAAAAAACATGTCGTCTGTTGGTACCTTAACTACCACTTATAATTCGTAATAAAAACAACAGAAACATGAAAATAATGATTTTTTGTTTACCGTTTTTTTTTGTGTGGGTTTTTGCTTTTGCTTGTGTGTGTGTTTATTTTCTTAAGATCAGTTTGTTAATGAATAATAATCAAAAATGTCAAAGCGCACGCATAAAACTCAGTCAGTGTTGCAAAAACAACAAATTTTTATTTTGTATTTTATTTTTAAAAATTTTTTTGTTTTTTTTTTATCGTTTTAGTAAATAAATTGAAAACCCCCGCTAATTCGTATTTATTTTATTTTAACCCCGTTAAATCGAAACCCCGCTAAATCAAAAACCCCTATAATTCGTAAGAAATGGCCGGTCCCTTGCGATTACGAATTATCGGGATTTGACTGTATAAAGTCTTAATTAATAAAGGGTTTATAAAACCGATTTTCATGAAATTTTTTCCCTTATTACGCCTTTATAAAGCTTAAATAATTTATTTTTTTAAATACGGCTTTTAGCCTTAAGTACACACTCGAATACCAAGCGATGAGTTCGAATTCGAATCCTTACTGGGGCAATCAACTACATGGCACATCTTCCTGGATGCCTGTGCAAATGCTACACTACACGTCAGTAAAATAATTAATAAAAATACTACATTAAATTAAATTCATGTTGTTTCAACATGAAATAACTTTGATTTAATACGATTCTTTATCGTGTTCTTTTCGGTGTTTGTTTATTTATTATTACATTCAATAGCAAACTCAACTAAAAACATAAACAAATAGCTTAATATTAAAGTTATTATACACACTTGTCCCTAGTCGAACACTCTAGCGTACTTAAGATTACATATTAGATTCTTTTTTAAATTATTATTATCAGAATATAGTCCAAACATATGTGAACTAATGATTATGTGGTTAATATGTTATTTTAATATCAAAAACACGTCAATTTAACTTGAAATAACTTTGATTTAATACGATTCTTCATTTTGATTTCAATGTATTCAACATTATATACATGTATTCATTTCATTTCACAGGAAACATTTTCTTTAAATGTTGTTGCAAATTATGTTGAATTAACATAAAACACATAAGAAGCAAAAAAATGTCAAATTAACCTTGTTTTCGTTGATTTTAATATGAACTTTTTTCCAAGAGGTCAATAAAACTTAAATATTGTGATCCAAAAGTAGTGCAAATGAGATTTTAATATTGACCTGGCATTTGCAGAATATTCTCATGAGAAATTGATTTTTATAATTAATTATTCATTATTTTTTATTTATTAACCCATTAACGCCCGCTGTACTATAAATAGTACACTACTTCAATTTGAAATAAAAATTATCTAATGCAGTTTTTCACTCTGGCAATGCTTTTTTCCTATCAATAAGAGTACATACAATAACCATGTATCTATAATAAATTATAGTTATATTAAGAATGAGGGTAATCCCCGTTTTTTGCTAGCGATTTATTTTATGTTGGCGAGTGAGAGCTTATTTAGTTTATTGTACATCATTTGACTTTGAAAAGCATTAACAGGCATTATATTTGCTGGATAATATCATATTCTAATAAAAACTAGTTAACACGGTTTAGTTCGTATAGAGTTGTTCGTGCTGTAATATATACAAAGCTGCTGTACTAAGTTTAGTACATTGGGCGCTTGAGGTAAATTAAATTAGCAAAGTGAATACATTTTTGTTTTTGTACGGTGCTTTCGAGTTGCAGTTTTTACTTGTTTTTTGTTTGTTTTTCTTTCAAATAGCGACCTTTTATAAATATAATTAACTAAAAATATAACTTCGAAGGTATAAAATGGCGAACCGATATACTTTTACGCACAACAAAAACTATTTTGGATTAGAAGAAGCAATACAGGACATTATTAGCCAAGATAGTGAAGATGACGCTACTTACGATGTTTTTATGCTGCCTCCCAATCCAGGTGTTATTACAGATGAAGAGGAAGGTGGGGACGACGACCTGTATGGAAACAAATTACCTCGAGATGTTCCCGGTAGTATAGAAGTTAGGACTCACAGACATACCACTACCGTTGAGGATGAATGGAGTAGCGATGACGACGAACCCCTCAAAACATTCGCGTCATCTACTTCACGGAATGTGCCAAAGAGAAAAAGAATTGAAAGTAGTGCTACATCACCAACTTGGAGAAAATGTGACCCATTTTATTCAGTTTTGCCATCTACTCCAGATCAAAAATATATTGAAGACCGACGTGCTAATGTTTCGGAAATCTTACATGATATGACCCCAGTGAAAATTTTTGAGCATCTTTTTGACGATGAAGTGCTAGAACTTATCGCAACGCAAAGTACAATATATGCAGGACAAAACAATAGGCACGATAGCGTTTTTACCAAAGATGAACTCCGTAAATTCTTGGGCATACTTATACTTACCGGATATCACAAATTACCTAGTGAAAGGTCATATTGGAGCTCAGAAGACGACTTAGGTGTGCCAATAGTTTCAGAGTGCATGTCGAGAAATAGATTCTTGGAAATCAAAAGAAACCTGCATTTTGCAGATAACGCTTTGGCTGGTACATCTACTGATAAAATGTTCAAAATGCGGCCACTTTGTGATGTTTTACAAAGAAAGTTTTGTCAATTCGGAATGTTGCATGAAAATTTGTCGATTGACGAATCAATGGTTAAGTACTTTGGCCACCATTCAGCCAAACAATTTATAATGGGTAAGCCTGTGCAGTACGGATATCGTAATTGGGCGTTGACCAGCTTCGATGGTTATTGTTATACTTTTGATATATATTGTGGAAAAACTTCCGAGACTACCACTGATCCTCTTGGTTCTCGCGTTGTGAAGAATTTGTTAACAAAAGCTCCTACAAAACCAGAGGTACATGTAGTTTACTTTGATAATTTTTTTACGAATTACGACCTGCTTGTAGACCTGAAGAACCTTGGATACAGAGCTATTGGAACCTTGCGCGAAAATAGAACTAAACGGTGTCCATTGATTTCATCGAAGGATATGCGTAAAAAGCCCAGGGCTGAATACGACCACAGATTTGATAAGATAAACGAAATTCTTATGGTTAGATGGAAAGACAATAATGTTTGCACGATTGGAACAAATTTCGATACTTTGGAGCCTATAGGGAAAGTTAAAAGATGGTGTTCTATGAAGAAACAAAAAGTTGATGTAGACGTACCTCACGTTTTCCAAAGTTATAACAAAGGCATGGGAGGGGTAGACCAAATGGACCAGTCTATAGGAATGTACCGAATTGCGGTGAAAGGAAAGAAGTGGTGGTGGGTATTGTTTACTGACGTAGTGGACATCACTATCTCAAATGCATGGAGGTTATACTGCATTGCAAACCCTGACGATCGTGTTGATCAGTTATGGTTTCGCAGGCATATAGCACGCACGTATCTGAGCAACAAGAAGGCCAATAAAGCTAGGCAAACGTCCTCTGGAATTGACGGAGAAGATAGAATAAATAATGGTCATAACCCCCAAAAAATACCAAACCAACTTAGATGTGTTATGTGCTCAAATCGAGTTAAAACTTCATGTGATAAGTGCCTGAAAACGCTATGTTTGGAAAGAGGATGTTTTGCAAAATACCACTCCTAAGCGCCCATTGTACTAAACATAGTACACCTCTAAAAACACAACTTTGAATATTTTTTTCTTTTTTTTCTTTTATATTATTTTAAGAAAACTGTTTTACTACTTATGGGGATCACAAAATGCACAAACAGTCCTCGAAAAACCATTAAAGTGAAAGAAAGTGACTGTATAGCAGAGTTCGTATTTGCAAATGAGTGTGCAGCTCATGAGCCAAAATTTGTGCACACGCACATGTGCATGTGCACATTTTTTATTATTTTAATGCACACGCACATGAGTGTGCAGCAACTGTAGAAACTCATGTGCGGTTGTTCATGTGCAAACAAAAATTAGCACACTCATACTCACTCACCAGCATCCATTTTTGTTTTTACCCACATTAAATACAGTGTTGCCAGAAGTGAAGATTTTTCTGCATTTTGCCAATTTTAAATCTAATACTCGTATGTCAATATGAAAATTTTTTAACAGCAAAATAAATTTAATTGTATAATTGTACTTCAACACTGAATTATGTAATGGATGTTTTTTATTGAGGTATAGAACTTTAAGTTGGCATCACTTTTTTAACTGGCGGCCATTTTGTCAGCTGTCAAGTGATTAATATTTAGTTTGGTTTGCCATTTCATCATGAACAGGTTGACAAAAGAACAACGCTTGCAAATCGTGCAAATTTATTTCGAAAATAATGGTTCAGTTCGCGAAGTTTACCGCAAGCTCCGTCCATTTTATGGTCGACATAATCGTCCATCAGAGCAATTAATTCGGTTAACCATGGATCGTTTTCGCACTACGTTTACTCTATGTGATAATACGCATCCGCAGAGACGTCGAACAGTGCGCACCGAAGAAACAATTGCCGCTGTAGAGCAAAGTGTTGAAGAGGACCCGAATGAATCGATTCGCCACCGTGCACAGCAATTGGAGCTTTGTCCATCAACTTTATGGAAGATTTTGCGCAAAGATCTTGGCTTGCGACCTTACAAGATCCAGCTTGTGCAAGAATTAAAGCCGCGAGACCATGCAATGCGTCGTGATTTTGGTGTATGGGCCGAAAATGAGATTGATCTCGATGCTGATTTTCATCGCAAAATTTTGTTCAGTGATGAGGCTCATTTTTGGTTGAATGGCTACGTCAACAAGCAAAATTGCCGCATTTGGAGTGAAGAGAATCCACATGAGACCCTTGAGACGCCATTACATCCACAAAAACTGACTGTTTGGTGTGCTCTATGGGCTGGTGGAGTCATTGGGCCATACTTCTTCCGAAATAATGCTGGAGAGTCAGTTACCGTTAATGGAGACCGGTATAGAACCATGATAACCGACTATTTTGTTCCCGAATTGGATGGCATGAATGTGGATGAGTTGTGGTTCCAACAAGACGGCGCTACATGCCACACAGCGCACGTCACAATCGATTTATTGAAGGAAACATTCGATGAGCGCATAATTTCGCGGAATGGACCTGTCAATTGGCCACCAAGATCGTGTGATTTGACACCATTGGATTATTTTCTTTGGGAATATGTGAAGTCGCTCGTCTACGCCAACAAACCAGAAACGTTAGGGGACTTGGAAGCCAACATTCGTGGCGTTATTGCCAACATACGGCCCCATATGCTCGAAAAAGTGGTTGAAAATTGGACCTGTAGAATTGGCTTTATTCGAGTTAGCCGCGGCGGCCACATGCCCGAAATCATATTTAAACATTAATGGCATAAAATTATCCTTCCAATAAAGCCAAATTGATGGACATTAAAACGATTTTCTTGTGTTTTATTTCAATTCGAAGTTCTATACCTCTAAAAAAACACCCGTTATATATGTATATACAGACATACATGTGTATGTATTTACATTCGTTTTGTTTTCCTTATACAAACAATTTTAAATTTTTTATAACTATCATTTTTGTTTAAGAAATACCATTTCTCTAATTTTTGCCAAAAATATTTCTCTTTACATAGACGTGTGTATATATGTTTAACGTATGGTTTGATTACACACCGCAAATTTTGTGTGCTAATTTTACAACGCAAAAAAGCGTTCAAAAAGATCATTTTCATTCTAAGAAAACGTTCACAAGATTATTGTTGGTTTAATATTTCCCACATTGCTCGAATCAAGTCATTTGGAATTTTTGTTTATGAATGAAAAACATTTAAAAGGCTAAATTTCACTCTTGCATGCAAGAAAAAAACTTTACTGTTTTATTATTATTTTGAATATGTATGATTTTAATATAATTGTTCCTAACAGTGCGTTATTTTAATTTTTCATTGGTTGAAATTTTGCAAATAGAGGGGTTTCCCAGGTCTTCGTACTTAATCAGTCCCAGGTTCGTGACATATTGTTTTGCCGACCCCTCCAGGCGCCGACGGATCGCCACGCATTTCTCTTTGTCCGAGAACCTACCTGCATAGTCCTCGAACTGCAAGAACCATCGACAAACATCTTGGTTGTCATCCCCATTAAAGAGGGGAACTGCTGCGTCTAGCTCCATAAAGTCAATGCGTCGCCCAAGAGGTTGGGAAGCAAAACCCTCTTCCAGAACACGAATCTGTTCTTTTAACTGCAGTACCTGCAACCGCATCTGCAATTTTTTTATTTCGTCTGTTGCGGCATCGGCAGCAGTAGTGCCAGGGCGAATCGTGGCATATTGTTCCGTCATCATTTGTACAGCAGGAGCGGTAGCATCAGTGTTAGTGGCAACAAATTGCTCTGCGAGTGCTTTCTCAGCACCGCTATTTACGGCAGGCATCGGTACAGCAGGTACGTCAGGCATCACTACAGCAGGTACGTCAGGCCTAAGGGCTCTTCTGTAGGCTCTATTGCGGACGACAATAGATTTTGAGCTCCACCAGTTGGCATTGTAGCAACTTTGGTGTCTGTTTCCTCGGCATCTTTACCATGGTCATTCTGCTGCACCTGGTCATTCGCATCCTTGGGAATTGTTTCCCATAATGTGCGCAATTGGCTTAATGTAGCCGTGGGTGGATACTCCAACCCGGCTGCATCCAAGACATCCAAAAGATTTTGGCGATTCGGCCTTAATTCCATTGCGTAGTTTTTATTTATTTTTAATTTAATTTTAAGTTGAACCCCACACCTGATTATTATAAGGGCTTTATTTATATCAACTTGCATAAACGTGTTCTTTCTTACAAAGATATTTTTATAATGTCATTTACCGGAAGTGTGTAGGCAAGGTTGCACTCGCTTAAAATGTCAAAAACAAGACAGGAGTCCATTACCGGAGTTGCCGTATGTCAGACCACTACATAATCAAAATACACACAGAATAGAAAAATAGTCAACCAAATACGAGAGTAATAGAATGAAAACAACCCTTTCAGTAGCGCTGAGCTTGCATTCATTTCCTTTGTTGTTGTGAAGTTAGCAAATATATTTCTCGGCCAGTAATGCATCTACCTGAATACATAGAACGTTGTGTCGTAGCATTAGAAACAAACGTACAAATTTTAGTTTAAATATATGATAATACTGCATTAACCATGACTCAACGCTCTTATTTTGGTTATGCAATAAAAACTTTAAGAATTTTCAAGGGCAATAAAATTTATATAACATAATAACCTACATTGAAACAAAATAGATCTGTTATACAAAACATTTTAATACAAATAAACATACAAACTCTAGCATAAAAACAAAATTACTTCATTTAACAAAAATCTACAAAAAATTTGGCAACGCTGAAATAAATTAAGTACGTGTGCACCTGTTCATGTGCATTAATGTGCTGCACATTTCGTGTGCTGCACACAAAATGTGTAGTGCGAATTTGCACATGCACATGAGTGTGCATTAAGCAAATATAAAAAAACCCTCTTACTCATGTGCGTGTGCATCGATTTTGTGTGTATTTGATTTGGCACATGCACATGAGTGTGTAATGAGTGTGCAAATGCGAACCCTGCTGTATAGTGCGGTTTGTGGTCAGGCGGCATCATCCGCCCATATTTTTTCGGAAACGCCGTCACCGATAACCAATTTTTGGTAGCCACAATTGGTTAATGTTGACATTTCCCGGTCACGTAATTTCTCGATTTGGCAATGCCAATTTGAATGCTATTTGAAATGCCGGGTTAACATAAACAAGCTGCAAACAACTGACTTTCTGAAAGATGAAATTCGGCGTTGCATTTGGTTGTGAAATGTGGTTCGAAATTTGGTGAAAATTGGTAGACTTTTGCCCGACATCATATTCTATTATTAATTCTCATCTTTCTACTTTGCATTGGTATCAATAAAACTGAATTTGTTAAAAAAATGTGTATTTTTAAACCAATTTACTTCCCAACCTTAATTTCATGCCACTATCCGATTTGAACCAAATGGGAATTATAAGAGAAACTTTTTCATATTAACTAATTCTAGCAGTATAAATGTGAGTCGCCGTTTTAAGTTCTGAACTTATTATAAAAAGAAGGTAGAAATTTCCCATTTTTTTATTTTATTTTTTTGAACGTTTCAACTCTTTATACTTTCCCCGGGTATTCGCTGAATGGGCCATGAAGCAGTTGGAAACTGACACTAATTTGAATTAAATATCATTTTCAGGGATGAGATCCAACAAACAAAATTGTTGCATTCAGGATGACACCAATTCACATGAGATCCAAGATCATTTGAAGGCCTGGTTATGTCCCATGAAGGTGACATTGTGCTATTTTTCTTAAACCGCAGGTCTATTAGGAATTTTGTATACATTTAGCAAAACCCATAGAACACACTACGTTAATATTAAATTTTCTCCTTTCTGATTATTTCTCTTTATATTACAAAATATTTAAATCCAAAGTTAACTGCGTAAAATTCAAATATTTATATACAAAGAATGTAAGTTTGCATAAAGAAAACGTTTGTTTGTCTTCCTTCATGTTGCTTATGAACACTTTTTGCTGGTATTTATCAGATTATGATGTCAACGCCTTTTTTTAGTGCTGGTATTATTTTTAGACTAAAAGCTCCAAGCAGCTTGTCTCCAGACATTACAACTTTCTTAAGTGTATTTATTATTATCCCCCAATTTATCGGAAATTTCCGTAGAATTGGAGAGTCGAGTACATAAATGTATGTTTATTTCCGTTAATATTTAAAAAAAACATACACACAACCACACACATTTTATTTAGATGAATTCATTATAATAAGCCCAAGACAAAGGGACAAATATATATAACAATACTGTGTCATAATGTTGACAATATACTCCTACATAACACACTTTCAACACATCCTCCCACACTTTTTGTCATCTTTAATTTATTCTACAGCTTTGAAAAGTCATTTCCCTTTTATATCCTTTTTAAATTAAAGTACACCAATTAATCTTTTGTGCTGTTTCTATGCAGACAAATGTCGTAATTCAATTTCGGTACATTCGCTTATAAGTAGCAAAAATTTGTTCAATCGATTAGACGAATATACGAGCCGTTCCAAATAACAATTTCACACATCTATTTATTATTGTTAAGCATTATTCTCATTGGCATTGTAAATTGATAAATAACGACAAATTGAATCAGTAGTAAAGACAAAAAAAAATTACAAAGCGTGCCAGACGAGTCATAGTAATGTAGCTTATGATTTATCTGTAAGGATTGCTTTTTAAAGTTCCATTTCCCCGATAGATGCTGCTGCAATCTCTTATAACATTTTTAATAAGTTTATTTTATATTTTTGCAATGAAGAGACAGACGTCAGATACTTAGGGTGATTTTTAGAAAAGGTACTTTTGAACACAATACTTTTTACTAATGTTTGCAAATGGTAGTTTTTACAAACTACTTTTTACAATAGGTACTTTTTAACAAAATATACTTACAAAAAATATTTTTTATAAAAATTACCTTTCGTAAAAAGGACTTTTTACAAAAAATACTCTTTCTAAATAGCACCTTTCGTAAAAAGTACGTTTTACCAAACATACTTTTTATAAAAAGTACCTTTCGTACTTTTGCCAAAGGTACTTTTTACAAAACGAACTTTTTACTAAAAGCACTTTTTATAAAAAACAATACACATTTTACAGAAGGTATATATCGATGGCTTAATATAAAAAAGGCCTAACTCGAATTTTCGATATTTTACAGGAGAAGCAAAAAACTAAAGAAAAAATAAAGCATTTACATGCAGAAATAGTTTTTAAAGTTGCCATAATTCCTTGATTTTGAACTGTAACGTACTAATATCTTAAAGGAGGATGCAATTATACGTTGTCGCCCAGAAAACATTAAAAACACGATTTCGAAAAAAATTGAGTTAGGCCCTTTCTATATTAAACCATCGGTATGTACATGTGTATGAATATTACAAACGGAACTTTTTTATAAAAATAATTTTTAAAAAGCTACTTTTTGCTAAGAGCATTTTTAACAAGAGATACTTTTCACAAAATATATTTTTTATGAAAATAACTAACAAAGGTTATTTTTTTACGAACGATACTTTTCATTCAAGGTTTCGGTGCGTTTAATAAGGGTATTTTTTAAAAAGGTACTTTTCATAAACGGTCCTTTTTATAAAGGGTACTTTTTAAAATAGGTACTTTTTATAAAAAGTACTTTTTATAATAGGTACTTTTTATTAAAGGTACTTTTTATAAAAGGTACTTTTTATGAAAGGCACTTTTTATAAAAGGTACTTTTTATAACAGGTTCTCTTTATAAACGGTACTTTTTATAACAGGTACTTTTTAAGTAAGGTACCTTATGTAAGGTACATTTTATAAAAAGTATTTTTTATGTAAGGCACTTTTTATAAAAGGTATGTTTTACAAACGTTACTTTTTACAAAAAGTAGTTTTTACAAAAGGTAATTTTTATAAAAAGTACTTTTTATAAAAAGTACTTTTTATAATAGTTACTTTTTAAAAATATTTCTTTTTGCAAAATTCAGTTTCACAAAATGTAGCTTTTGCAAAAAGTACTTTTTAAATGGTAACTTTTAGAGGTACTTTTGGCAATAGGTAGTTTTTAAAATATATATTTTTCTTACAAAATAAACTTTCTATAAAAGCACTTTCAACAAAACTTACTTCTTTAAGTACTTTGTAAAGGCCGTGATAAACTGTCATACAAAGTGGTGCGATCTACGAAAACATACAATGTTGGTATGATGGAGTTTATGAAAATTTTTAAAAGATGACAACAATTCGTCACACCAGGGTTGTATTTTTCCGAAGATCGCGACTTTGTATGATAGTGTCTAACGGTTTTAAAAAGTACTTTTTACAAAAGACACTCCTTATGAGAGGTACTGTATACATAAGTTACTATTTACATAAGGTTTTTCTCCAAACTAGGTACTATTTGCCAGAAGTACTTTTTGCAGAAGGTACTTTTTGCAAAAGTTAATTTTTATCAAAAGTACTTTTTACAAAAGATAATTTTTATAAAAAAGACACTTTTCAAAAAACTACTTTTCAACAAAGGTAGTTTTTAAATTAGGTCAACGTTGTTTTCTTGTTTGATACTCTTTCGCAGATTCGATTTGTTAAAAGAGTTTAAATCTTTTTTCTGTTTTGAAATGTGGAAGCTTTACAGCCTTATTCAAAAAAATATTTTACTTGAGCTTTAAAGTTCATAGCAGCTACCAAGCACTTTAAGGCTAACATTGCTTTGTTAAGAAATTGTATTCAAAAGACAACTTTAATTATTTTGTGATTTAATAATAAACTAGTGTTCGCCCAGTGGTTGAAATTCAACCATTATTGCAATAATACAAACCGTTCAGATAAAATGTCATATATTTCTTCATTTCTAATAAAATGTATTACCGTACTTAGTCCGGTCTTTAATAGTTGTATCTATTAATGTGAGCTTTCCAAATAAATAATAGAAACGGTTTTGATGTTCATTTTTTCTCCGGTTTATGTTTTCAACAAAATGGATTCTATTTCATTTAACTTTTTGTCGTTTTTACTCTGTCAGCTGTTCAGAGATGCCACTTGCTTATTACTCATACCAAATTGCATGAAAAGTTTTCAAGATTTTACTCATCACCCTCTTAAAGTTGATTCAAGTTAAAACCGGTTCTAATTTTGACTATAGTTGAAAGAAAGCTAACAACAGATGTTAAAATTTAATTTGTCTCTAAAAAGAACCGACTTTAATGTTTGTCTATGGTTATGGCCCATTATTTTTAAGCATTTAAAGAAAAATAATACAGTACCGTAATGTATTTAACTTACTCGTTATTTAAATATCCAAATTTTATTAGTTTCAGAAATAATCGTTTAAGTACATACAAAAATGGAAATAAGAATAGAATGAACAAATAAAATAAGTATTTCCTGCTGAGCAGTGATGGAAAAGTTGGTACAATCGTACTTTTTTTGATACTATTTGACATGAAAAAGTACCGTAGTACTCCCGCAATACATTTGATACTCTCTCGGCCAACCCAGAAATACAGTCAGAAGACGCGCGTACACATATATTTTTGCCAAGAATTCAATTTCTTTTTTCTTTTTCGACAAATGGCACGAAACTTTATTAGTAAAGATATTTTAGAAAATTGTAACCCTTCACAATTAACTATATGTAAATAAAAACCATATTTCTTTCAATAATATTTTCTGTGGTACAGAAGTTGATCTATGTTTTAGATCAGTTTAAAGAATATTGTAAAAAGTTTATATTAAATTATGTCAAGTTCTAAGGGCAAAAGTGGACTTTGACAATGAAATGTTAACTTAGCTTAGTAAGTTTCGCCTGAAAATGATTTATCTGTTAAAACCAATAGCATTATATCGCTTTGAGTAAAAATGTTTCCCAGCGAAAAGCAAAATTTTGAAAATATTAACAATCAATATAGAGCATTGGCTGATTTGGAAGAATTAAAACTATTAACAACAGAAAATATCGGACTTGTTCTAAAAATCACGGTGATTTAAATCACGGTGGTGTTAAAAACAAACTCTAATAGCTGAATTGTTCGTGGGTATTTATTGTATTTTAAGTTATAGTCATGTATAAACCATAAATCGTGAAATTTACAAAATCAATAATTTAGCTTTTATTAATTTTTTGAAATCACAGTGATTTGACATATCATGATTTGCAGAACAGGCCTGTATATGCAGTTTTTGGCCTACCGATGCTAAAACTAAAAACGCATTAGATGAATACGTGTTTCGAGGTAAATCGACAGCAGCTTACCGAATTTTGTCTATACCTCACTCCTCTGTAAATGTCGAAAGGATTTTCTCTTACAAAATGTCATGAAAACAAAACAAAGGAACATACTTTATGTTCCAACAGTATCAAGTCTTATCCAGGCCTAAGATTTATTGAAATCTTAAAACACTTCTTCTTATAACTTTAGCACTTGTACCTATGAACGAGTACATACATACATATGTGTGTATGCATATTAGGGAGATTCTAAAAAAAATCAATTCAATTTTCTACAAAAGCGTACCAAGAAGTTTATTGTAGGACATTCCGTTCTTTACTTATGACAATCAGAATAAATAAAATCAATTTATACCATGTAAATCGTATGGGAAATCGAACGGACCATCTCACCATTAATATTATGAGCTGATATTTTAACAGGCCTATTTTTGACCTACCAAAAGTTTGAAAACTGGTTCTGAGAAAAAAATACAAACGATTTTTTTAGAATCATCCTATCCATATGCTTTGTGTTTCATTTTTATTTCTTTGTAAATTAATTTTATATAATTTTTTGTTAAAAAAAGTACTCAAATAATTGTTTTTGATACCGAAATGCAAATCTCATTTCCCATCACTGCTTCTGAGTGTTTACGGAGTTGCCAAGCCAAATTTAATTTAGTTAATTTTGAGTTTTTTGTTGTAATTTTTTAGCAAATTAAGAGAGAAAGAGAGATCACGGCTTTATGATTGGCTAATATTCTTAACTGATTTTAACTATCTTAGACACAAAAATGTAGAAGAAAAAATACATTCTGCACTGCTCCTATTGACAATCTATCAACCAAAAAAAAAAATCAAGCGAATACGTTGAGTTTAGTCAGTTAAAATGGTTCTTAACTTTTTTCACTTGCCTATTTATATATAGATTCTGGTAACACCACCATGTTCAACAACCACTTCACAGCTTATGATGTACAACATCGAATACAATTTCATTCGAGTATTCAACTAATTTTTTATTTTATTAAATAAATTTTTATTATCTTGAAGTAAAGAAACCTAATTTATAAAATATAAGCTTCTGACATGGAAGCAAAACAAATAAACACTTCTATGAAGTAAAAGTAAAAACATATGAAAAATTATCACAATTTGTTTTATTCGAATGAAATGAGTATTTGATTTCGATTCGTTTTGATTGTATGTACATCACTAAAACATTTTTGTATAATTGTATTTATTTTGAAATTTTTTTTATGGATTTTGCTATGTACTTTGAATCAGTTGGATAATTTGAAGATGTTTTCCATCACATGACAGACATAATAAATTTAAGATAAGAGCTGGCAGTTCTAGCTTCATTTTCAGATGTAACATGAAATTAGTGTACTGCACAAGATATCTTATAATTTAATTTTTTATTTTATTAAATACATTGGCGCATAGTCATAGTCATAAACAAAGTACAAAGTAAGAGTTTAAAACTAGTATTGCCGTACAAAATATTGGGTTTAAATTCATAAAGTATACTTTGTTTTGACCATGACTATGCGCCATTTTTATTATCTTGAAGTTAAGCAACCTAATTTATAAAATATAAGCTTCTGACATGGAAGCAAAAGAGATAAACATTTTTATGAAGTAAAAGTAAAAAAATATGATGAACATAGAAAAATTATCTGAATTTATTTTATTCGAACGAAATGAGTATTTGAATATCCAGCTTTTTTCGATTCGTTTTGTTTGAATGTACATCACTAAAACATTTTTGTATAATTGTATTTATTTTAATATTTTTTTATGGATTTTGCTATGTATTTCGAATCAGTTGGATAATGTAGTGATATCAAATATTAAATTTAAAATAAGAGCTAGCTAGTACTTCAAGCTTCATTTTCAGATGTAACATGAATCAATATGTGATATATTAACAAAAATATTTGAGGTACGAAATACACATTTTGGAAATATCAACTTAAAGTAGCCTTAACACACGTAGGTGCCTACTTTAGAATTTTGACATAATAATTTTTTTTTTAATACAACTTTACTTAACATTGCTTTTCAAAGCTTTGTTAAGTTTTTTTGAATACGACCTTTAGACTTTTAGGTTGATGATAAGCAGCGGTATTTTTAAATCTTATCCCAAGCAAATAAACATACAATACACAAAAAGTGTGAGTGTACTTTCATTTTGCTCATACTTTGAAGCCTCATTACCAGGGACAAGGACTTCATGCATTTAAAAATGGTATTTTAGGCGCCTAAAATATGACATCAAAAACGCATAATATGCACTAAAAACAATAAAATATGCACACATTTTAAAAAATTCTATCCAAAAGAAATGTTTTCAATTTACATGCAACTAAATAGAGATATATAAATATTTTATTTTCTCAAAAGATACGTATACAAGTCTTTTACATTAAATTTTTACACAAGATTAGAAATGATAAGGAGTGTAACTCCAGCTGTGATATTAGAACGTTAAAAAAGCTTTATACTGTGATATTTACAATTTTGATTATTTTTGCAATTATTTTTAAATGATGTGTTTTATGTTGTATGTTGTCATGTCTCGTAAAATAACATTATTAAAATTTAAATGCAAATTTTATTAGAAGATAGTATATATTTCAATAAAAATAGTATCCCTGAAGGTGTTGGAAAATCCCAACGAAACGTCGTATATGAAAAAATGAAATAAAATTGTCTTTTATTTGCATTTAAATCAATTTGAATGACCTTGGAAGCCTGAATAGAGTAATTCTATAAAAACCACATCATACGATAAGGATTTTTTCTGCATTATTAACACCAAACAGGTATTTTTTGCGATATATTTATATTGCAATAAAAGAGCAATACACAAATAGAAAGAGGAAAGTGTTGTTATTAATTTATTTTCACTGACAAATTTTATATTTTTAATATTTTCGAATATAACGTCTATAGATGTAATCGGCTCAAATTTAAATGACTCTTTTTATATAATTTTATATATTTATTTAACTCAACCTTTAAAATTAATTGAATACTATGTTAGATTTGTTTTTTAAATCCGTTGCCATTTTTAAAAACAGTATCAAGTTCCCGCAGAATGGTTTCACTACTTTCGGCTTTAATAGCAGACAATTTCCTCTTGAAATCATTAAAATGACAATTGCTATTTCGGTTGTGCTTGTATAATCGTTCTACAATTAAAGAGCTTGCGAACAAAACTAGACATGTCCTCAGTAAATGATTTTTTAATTTTTTTTTAGGGCTCTCCAACTGCACATATATGCAGTTACGAAATATTTTCAACCAAAGCCAGTTCAATCCTGCTTAAAAAAAAAAAATAACAAAAACTGACTTGTCCTTGCTAGTCTCTATCTAGGTAGCTCAGTTATTTGCCTATGCTGTACAGTTAACGGCACTAGTCTGGTTTTGTTCGTCAGTTCGTCAATTCTAAAACAATGCAAGCGAATAAGTTTGCAAAAAACTCAGTTTTGCATTAATAATTTGTCAAAAATTTTTTTAGAAATTTGAATTTTTGAAAGAATATGACACAAAACAATAGATTTGTACCAAAATATGAGGCGAAAATATGCATTCATGACCAAATTATGCAAATATATGCATTTTCAGCAAAATATGCAAAAATATGCACTAACAAATCGATGCCATTTTTACGCAAATTCATTGTTTCGTAAAGATATTTCGTTCTTGCGATTATAAGGGTTAAGGGAAAAAATATGCATTTGCATGAAACACCCCTGTCCCTGCTTATTACTAAAAACGTTTAGTAGTTATTGTTCCCCTGGCACTGGGGAGGGTCAAACACTACTACTACTACTTTAATCGTAGCGTGATTGAGTTACTATTTTATTAAAAAAATATTTTATTATAAAACTTACGTTATCAAGAACTGCGTAACTAATTTTGGTATCTTTGTAGTTTTGGCATTTATTGCTGTTGTCGTTTTAATAACGCTACTCAAACGTAAAATGCGCCAACTCATTCCTGGTAAAATTTAAAAGTAAAACTTTTTTCTTGAAACTATTCATTTTTGTTTTTCATCTTCAAACACTGCCAATGGGAAATCATTTGATAGAAGGTTTTTTTTTTATTTAAAAAAAATACATTAATATATTTGAATTTTTATGTCCTTGGTCTGCTTCGGCTAGCTTGGCATTTTATTCATTGCACTTCATAGTAATAAACGTTAAGAAAATGTTTTTCTTACTGCTCATTATTACTCGCAGCAAATGTTTAAAATGAAAAATGTTAAATGGAAAGTCAACAAGTATGAACATACATACATACATACGTACATATTCAAATGTAAGTTCTTTTAACTGCCAAACTGCCAAACAAAAATTTTCTTATTCAAACGACAAACATTTTTAATATAAACATCTATTTAAAAAAATAAAATAAAAAAATAAAATATTTTTAAAAATCTCTGACACTATGCAACATTACTTGTGAAGTGGGTCAAATGTTCGCACTAATATTGTGATACATTAAAATCCCTTAAGAGCTTAAAAATCATTTAGGTCAAATTTTTAAGTCTAAAAGTTTAAAAAAGTAGCGTACCATTTATTAAAAAAATTTAACCCTTTATAATCCACAAAAAATATTTAACCCTACATAAACCATTTTCTTGGAGGTCAATTTGAATAATTTTTGAAACTGGTTGATACGTAAGGCTATAAGATAGATTGCAGTAGCCATTACAAGGAAAATTGTTTTTGAAACTTACATACAAATAAAAATTGTTCTACAGATGTGAAAAAGTCTGTAGCTTCCTAACGTTTAATTTGCGTAAAATAAAGTGCGTGTGTGAAATATCACCGCGCTTTTTCGTTTCGTTTTTGTTATTTAACTAACATATCCATCAAAGGTGATTTTCCACACAGACTGAATAATTTCCAGCTAATTTGACAGATGTAGCTCTAGCAATATGGGTACCAGCAAAGAATATATATTGTATAGAATGCGCATCTGAGCTAAAAAAAATTAAAAATTTTTTGCTTACAATTTAGATGCGGGGGGAAAGTAAAAAGCGCAAGAAAACACACACTGAGAGCATTATATTCTTTGCTCTTATCACCAGCGTTGCCGATGTGCGACTTAAGTCGCATTTTGCTACTTTTTCAACAGCAAAACATGCGGCCAATTGCAAAATACAGTCGAACTTCCATAACTCGAATCACCATTATCCCAAAAAAAAACTTCGACTTACGGAGACTTCGAGTTACAGAATTTTTTGTCAAAATAGAATAAAAGGTTTTTGTATGATGTATTTTTATTTAAAATAGCCTCTAATGGAAAACTACATACTTAAAAATATAAAAGAACAAGCATATGTACTCATATAGTTAAAAAATTACAGTTAAGTAAAATATTTGGAAATAAGTGGCTGAAATTTTACTTTTTTTTTGTTATTTTCAAGAAAAAATAACTCCAATGTGCTTAAAGCTTTATTGTGCTCATCAGTTGTTGCGTCATTTGTCTGTAAATAATTATTTAATGTTCGGAAAGAACTTTCTACATCACTTTTTGTTGGCTTTTGAGTAATTTCTTCTACTGAACTCTCGACATCACTCTCCGTTCCGCTTAGGATTTGATCCTCTGATTCATGGCAATTTTGCTCAACAATATCATCATCTGTAGGAAAGCCAGTTTTGCAGAGCTCATTATCTACCTCAATATAATCCTTAAGAGTAGCATTGGAAGATATTTTGTTTGCTTTTAACCAAGCTTCGTAATCAGCTTCAATTTCATTTTGATATTCATCAATACTACTTAAAAAAATTAAAGGCATGTCATCTTCTTCTTCCCATTCAGAATACTGACCAAATCCAGCATTTTTAAAGCAGTTCGCTATTGTTTGCTTATTGACATCAATATTCCAAGCTTTTGTTACATGATTTATGCAATCCAAAAGTGTGATATCGTGTTTTTTGTTTAGCTCTATGCACTTAAGGGCTTCTTTTACAATTCTGCTACGATAGAAAACTTTGAAGTTTTGTATTACACCCTGGTCAAGAGGTTGTAATTTAGACGTCATATTCGGAGGAAAAAATGCCAATTGAATGGAGTTCAGTTTACTTTGTACGTCTTTTGGATGAGCTGGACAGTTATCAACAAACAATAGTATTTTTCGACCAGCACTTTGAAAGAGTTTATCTAATTTTAGAACCCATTCTTCAAATAGCTGCCCAGTCATCCATGCCTTAGAGTTAGCTTTATACGTTACTGGTAACCATTTTACATTACGAAAGCAGCGAGGCCTGGCACTTTTGCCAATAAGTAGAATTTGAAGTTTTTCAGAACCATCCATATTTGCTGCCAACATAAAAGTAACACGCTGCTTGCTATTTTTGCCACCGTGGCATTTTTGGTTTTTAAAAGTTAATGTTTTATCTGCCAAACATTTATAAAACAATCCTGTTTCATCAGCATTAAAAACATCCCTTTCGCTGTACTTCTGTAGTAAATTCGGCAAAATATCTTTTTTCCACTTTTCGCAGTCCACTTCACTAACGTCATTGCTTTCGCCACAAGCTTTTTTATAACCCACATCATGTCTAAAATTAAAAAAGCAAAAATTATTCACACATGTACATTGTACATGTTAAATCAACTTTTCATCAATTAATCATTTTGATCAATACCTCTGCTTCCATTTATCAAGCCAACCTGTGCTTGCTGTAAAGTTATCATCTCCAAACCGCTTTGCAAACTCAATTGCCTTTTCCTTTAATATTGCACCAGATATAGGCATGTTTTGGCTTCTAGTTGCTGAAAACCAATCGAGAACTGCTTTGTCGACATTTTTGAATTTTGGAGTCCTAACTCTTTTACTACATAAACGAAATCCAGATTCAAAGGAGTTGATAATTGATTCCTTATTTTTAAAAATTGTTGAGACCGTGCTTGCCGGGATACCATATTTATCAGCTGCTTCCTTTTTCTTTAACCCATCTTCGACGTCTTTTATAAGTTTATATTTTTCTTCAATTGATAAGCATTTTAAAACACGTTTAGTTGCCATAATAATAAAAAATCGATTTCAACATTTATCATCTAGCCCGAATTATGCATAGAACTGATACGCAAACAAAAAGAAACAAATTTGTAATTCCCCGAAAAAATAAACAAAACTAGCATGTAAAATATACAAACCAGCTCAAGCAACAAAAGAGAGTAAAACAAACAAACCGTAACTAAAACAAAAACAAAAAACCATTTGAACAAGCAAAATTCTTCGAGTTATAGAGTTCATGTGTATGTTTTTTGTTCGAGTTATGGAGAACTTCGACTTATGGAAGTTCGAGTTACGGAAGGAAAATTGTATGTGATTTGTTCTTTTAACGCTACTGCCAACCAAATTAGTTCGAGTTAGAGAAAATTCGAGTAAGAGAAGTTCGAGTTATGGAAGTTCGACTGTAACTATGTAAAAATATCCGGGTTTTACCAAAAAAAAAAAAAAAAAAAAAAAAAAAAAAAAAAAAAACCGATTTTCGGAGGAAAGTTGCTGTTGCTGAAATAAAGCTTGTTTTAAGGATGACAAGTTTCCAAATTCTGCAGTTGCAAAGTCAGTGAATTACACCTTATTTCTTCATCTTTAGAAAATATAATTTACAAAAAAAGCATAAAGTACAAACATAAATTAGAGTTACTAAACAATTATCAAATAGACTTATAGTAGACACTTGTCAAAGATTAGATTCCAAGTGAAGAGAGCTTATTAAAAATACGGGATGTTCAGTTAAGAACTATGCATAATGCCTTGAAAGAATAGTATAACTATATTATCCTCTTCAGAATCGAATTTTAAAATTTTCTACAAAACTTTAAATGGTTTTTTTTCAAAGTAAATTTTTTTAGTTATGCTGGTTTTTAAGTAAATAAGTGAGATGAACCATGTCCAATATATGTATTTATGTTTTTACAATATCTAATTTTTTTTATAAATCTTAAGTAATTGGGTAAATTACGGCACTCGATATCGAACGAAATATGGATTTAATTTCGATTGGAATTTCATTCGAATGAAATGCAGCAACTTGACCACTCTTTTTTAGATTTCATGATTTTTTATATTTAGTAGCTATTTATAATAGGTTTATACTTGTCTTTTTTGCAATTAAAAACTGTATTTGTAAATACTCTACTAGCCGGTATTATAGAAATATGTTCATAGTTAATTAATTAATTATTTGAATTATTTTTAATTTTTTCATTTATAAATGAAAAATTATAATAATAACAAAAATTAAAAATTTTAAAAACCCCCGAATATTTCTAGAAAAGACGTGATATCTTCTCAGCGGCTGGACCGATTTTATTAAAATATAGCTAAGAATCTTCTCGCTCAAGTCACCTTTCAAACAGAAAAAAACTAAATCAAAATCGGTCCAGCCGTTTGGTCTGTACGAGTACTTGATCATTTATATCATTTATATCATTTATATACATACATGTATACTTTAAGGCCCCAATTTTGGCTTCCAAATTTACTTCATTTGGACCTATTTTAACTTATAAACATTTTATAAAAACTTACTTACTAACTTATAAAAAGTTTTATTAAGATTAAAGATGAAAGTAAGTTAAAATACATATTTTTTTAATTGCGATACTCCGAGAAATAATTTGCACTTGGAATCAAGGATTTGGGTGTCAGATTTTTTGCAATATTTTCACCATTTGTTGGCTTTTCTATCGACCAAAACAATAAAATGATCGACATCATCGAGCCCAATATCGCCAACTGGACTAACAGCTCTTTTTCTAATACCTGATATGCTGAACTGTGTATATGATTGTCCCACGGCATATACATTCTGTTAAAATGATGCAAAGGGATAAATTGAAAAAAGGGTCATAAAAAGTGTCATTGGCACGAAAAAGGGTCAAAAGTGATACTTTAGTGTCACAATAGCAATACGAGCGTAGCATACACTGCAGAAATAAATGAGAGTGCGTACGCTGGACGGGTAGTACTGGTAATACCCGTCATATAAAATTTTAGCTTGTATGAGATGCGCATTCTATATGATTTATATTCTTTGGTACCAGCAACTGTCAAAAGTTCAGAAGTCTTTATTGGAAGACCCTATAGTATTGAATAATTTAATAAAGATAGCATTGGGTAAATTATCTAAATACACAGTGTTAAGTAAATAAAGTGTTCTACTTAAACTGAAGCTGTAAACTTGTGACTTATTTTATTTGCAATTTCGAACTCGAGTAAGTCGCATATGTTTTCTAAAGGTAAAAGCTTAAAAGTATATTTGAAATACACTTAAGTTATTTTGTAGTCGATAACACTAGAAAAGCGCTTGAAAGTTATGTTGATTACCTGCCTACCACAGTAGTATTTACGTTGACAAAAGTGACAGGTACCTTTCATTACAAGTGTGTGCCAACTTCGTTCCCTTATTGAGTTTAATATACAGTAAACCCCTGCACAAGACCACTTGCAAGAACTTTTAAGATATGAGGAATTTTTCAAATGCTTTACTACAGCGAAATCTTCTAAAACAAACAGTAAACAACACTGTTGTCAAGACATTTGTTTCAGTTATTGCAGGTATATGAGTGTACACACGTTGTGTGTATGATCTTTTATTTTTCTGAGAAAATACAAACGAAGACATGCTTTGACATTAGTTGTGTGCGCTTGCTTTAAAAAATCACCCTTAAATACATAATAGCTTACCATATACATATTACACACACACTCAAACGTACAATATGAAAAATAACAAGCATACACGCATCAACACTACTTCTTTTGATTGTTTGTTACAAACAAGAAATCTTGGCGACATCGCTTGTTAACATTCACATACACGTACATTAATACATCAGTCGTGCTTCGCCTATTAAATGACATAATTTATTTTTGGTTTAGTATAATACATGCTACGATAATACATTTAAACAACAACCAGTATTTATATTTCAAGACTGTTTACGCAGCCCTCTAATATACAGCTGTCATACTCAGCATTTGCCATAAGTTTTATGCCACAGAGCCCCTGCGTAATATTCTGAAAACTATAAAAGCATTAATTTTTCAATAGCTTGATTCCAGTGGTCCGCCGTCTCTAAAGAATCAATTATACAAAGACCCATCTGTCTATTTTTCTTACTTTCAGCACCAATTTTGATACACATACACACACACACATACACACACACACACATCTCTTCATATATTTAACAAAATTTCTTGCTTTTCTGACTTTCTTTTCATTTATTCACCCTTGTAGTCTAATTGTTATCTTTACTCTACTTCGTCGTCAACTCAAAGCTTCATCAAGTTTTTTTCTTAACATTTGATTTAATGAGTTTTCTTAAAGCTTTTCTAATGCCACAATTTCTAAAAAGTCTATTTTATTTTCTTTGTTGCTTTTACGTTCAGTTCCTTTCATACTACCCACATTTTGGAGGGATGACAATGAAAATACATTTTTAAAATACAAAGACATAATGATTGTGGAAATAATGATTCATACAAAGTATTTTTGCAATTGTTTTTGGGGTTGCCAATTATGCTTTAATTTAAAGAAAGGAGTGGAACTATTTTGGGTTAAAGTATTTACGAGTATGAATTGAATGAACTACATATTCTGAGGAATTGCCCATATGCCTTCGCCAGTATTTGAACACTGAACTATTGAACACGCTATACTACTGCACCACGCAGAGAAAAGTTTAATTCGTTTTTTGTACTGTGAAGTAATGCAGACAGTATGTAGTTTGAGTGGAAAAGTAAGCTGTGCTTATTATTCTTTTTCGCTGTGTGCTATGTTGTCAATTAAAATAAATTTATATTTATGATTTTAACAGGCTAAAGTTTGTATCGCTTTTTTAAGCCAAATTACGTGTGATAAATTTAATATGAATAGTGATTTAAAACACTTACCGGAACAATACTCTTGAAGAAGTGTTTGCAGAAATGAATTTAACGGGTCAGCTTTGTAGGTGGATCTGCTTTTCGAACGCACACGAGAAAATTATATTCTTATCTAGCCTTTTGCACCCATCTGCAGCACGCTCGGGTGCTTCGTGTAAATTAACATTAGACACGTTTAAGAAAACTCGAATTGATGAAACGTCATCATCATCGCGCTAACGAATAGTCACTCACGATCACTAATAATCACGCTCACGAATGGCATCACTCACGAACAGTTATTTACTAACACTCACGCTAACGATCACGATCGCTCACGAATACGAACACTTACGTTCACGAACACGCACGCCAACGTACAGTCACGAACACGTACACTCACGCTCACGAATACTCACGCGCACGAATTCAAATGCCCACTCTCACGATCACGACATGCATTAAATTAACGATTACGATACGATTTCTTAATTACAATTCACTCGCTACGAAATTTTTTATGCTCATGTTAATGCACACTCACAAAGGACATGACCAATTTGTGTTACATACGTGGGTTGTGCTTATTTTTAATAACAAAGCTGCACATTCTATCTGAAAATAAAAAAAATGTAAACGTAAGATATTAAAGAATATTTACAAGAAATATAAGCACATATAAAATATTATTATAATAGTTATTATCAGGGCTAATGCATATTTGTAGTCATCAAATCAAAATTAATATGGATAATTTAGTTTTTCGAATTGAAGAATTTGCACAAAAATGGCATCGTTTTGTTAGTGCATATTTTTGCATATTTTATAATAAATACATATTTAAGATGCATATTTTTTATAAAACTTGTTTTTTTATTTTTTTATTTTTCAATGTGCTTCAAAGAAAACTATTATATTTTGTATTTCACTTATTACCCGATTGCCAAGAAGGGTTGTATTTTTTGGTAGTTTCTTGTACATATGTGTGTATGTTTGTAAATTTCATTATTATCACGTATCTCACAAACGGATGAATGAATTTCGCCAATTAAGGTGCCGTTATATTCGTCTTAAGCACCCAAGTGTTCTTAGACAGGTGTTCGAAAACTAAAAAAACAAAATGACGTATTTTTCGTGCGAAATAGTAAACGTAAAAAAATTTTTTTACCGAACCTATCTAGTGGGATATCAAAATAGAGGAAATTAAAAGGGATTACAAAAATGTATATAAGTTATGTTTAAATTTAATTAAGGATAAAAAATGAAAAATTTCTTGATAACTGGCTGTAATCTCTCATTAATTATGTTAATAAAAAAATTTAAGAAACCTATCGAGTAAGGTATCAAAACTATAAATGCCATGGCACTAGAAAGTTAAAAATAACATTAAAATTAAAAAAAAAAATAAAAAACCAGACAAGCTAAAAACAAAGGAATATAATAAAAAAATCAATTCCAGTAGTGAGGAACATAGTGACTTTTACAGTTGGGAAGGATTAAAACTCGAATCTTCAAATCTGCTTAATATTGACTCACGACTTTAAAAGTCACTATATTTCACACTAGTGAACTTGTTTTTTTCTGTTGTTTTTAGTTAGTCGAGTTTTTTTTTATTTTTTTTAAATTAATTTGTTATTTTATTTCAAAGTAGTTAAGTAAAACCACATTGTGACAAATAGTTGGCAAGGCCTACAATCAATTAAATTAAAAATAAACACCTTAATATGGCAACTAGGTTTAAAACTAAAAACAGAAAGCATAAAAAAGCACGAAGCAGATCTTGCTAATTCAAGTGGTTGCACTACCGCCTGTGTAGTTCAGCTGATTACTGCGCAATTACGGAACACTGTGTGAATACACTGAAAATAATAACAACATAAATGTCGTTCCTTTTTTATGTATGTAGCATGGAAGGCATTAAGAAGTTTAAAATTAGTCATTGGTGTACTATTGTACTTTCCGAGTTTGAATAGTACCAAAAAAAAAGTACAATTGCACCAAATTTGCATTATCCCTGATATGAAGTGAGAATTGAACAGAATATAATATCTTGTAGTTGCATTAATTATGAATTCACTTATCTAACGCGTTTAAAACAAGTATTAACAGTTAGGATTTCTTTTGATTTACTTTTACTTTTAATTTTAGTGCATATTTTTAATACATATATGTATTAGGTTTTATTGCGCATTTTTTATGTGCATAACTTAGTTTTTATAGTGCATGAAAATAACAGGCCTGGTTATTATAATAAAAAAAAGCAATGTGAGTCCGATCATAGGGGAGATGTGTAAACATCTAGTAATGAAAAATTTTTTTAAGTTGGAAGTACTTATGCTTTTAGTATCTTTTTTTAAATTAATCAATTAAAAGTATCAAAACTTTCAATATTGTAAATACATAGGAATTTATTGGTTTTTGTTTGTTTTATTAAACTTATTTGGTTAGTAAATGGGCACACTGCAGTATATGTATATGTACTGCATTCAAAATTGCAGTAAGCAGTAAATTTACTGATTACTAAAAAAATTCAGTAAATTTTTACTGCTAATGATGTTTAATTTGTATTACCAGCAAAATCGCAGGGCCGTAATCATAATAAAATTGTAGCAGGTGGCAAAGTTTTTTCATTCAAATTTTGAAACTTTTGTATGAAAAACATTTAGCCACTTGGTAGAATTTCATTATGAATACGGGCATTACTGATTACTGAAAATTCAATGCACCTCATCATATAACAAATCATTTAGGCCATTAATAAAAATTGTAGAAAAAAATTTTAGTAATCAGTAAAAATTTACTTGTTAAACATTTTTGATTGTTTATACTGAAACTTTAGTGGTACTGCAGTGCTCATCTATGGTAAATGCCTTTACTTTTACTTTTTGATTTTTAATTCCTGTTGTTCATCGTTTAGTTGTTGCTGTTCTTGTTGTTGTGTACGCATTGCAATTAAAATAAATTCAGTAAAGTGCGACTTTGACTCCCGCACATTCGGTTTTGATAATTTTTTTGATTTAGCTTTCTTCCTTTTTTAAGTTCGCAATTTTTTTCATTATGGCGATTTTTTTATTTTGGGTATTTTTTCTGTTTTTTGGGGTTTTTTCATTTTGGCGTTTTTTCTGTTTTTGGGGTTTTTTTATTTAGGCGATTTTTTCATTTTGGCGATTTTTTTGTTTAAGGATTTTTTTATTTTGGCGATTTTGCCGGTTTTTCGCGATTTATTTTAGTCCTAGAAATTTATTTAATATGGTGCTTTTTTTCGTTTTGGCGATTTTTTTTTTGTTTTTGGCGATTTTTTTATATTTGGCGATTTTATATTTTTTTGATTTTTTAGTTTTACCGTTTTTGAAAATTTCAAGAGTTTTGCTCTTACGGTTTCCAAGATACAGCAAGTTGTCAAAATTACAAAGTCAAAATTGCATTAACTGATGGAGCACCCATTAATTTAAATTTTTTAAATTTAGTTTTAATTGTTGTAGTCTGTATAAAAATACACTAACTTTTAAAATTTCAAGTGTATATATGTACATACAATTGTATGTATATTACATGGGATTTTAACATTTTTGTTTTGTTGTTCGTTTTGGAACACCCTTTAGTTTTTAACTCTCATGTATTTGTTGTTGAGGTGGCCAAATGTCTACATATTGTGTCGAAATTTCAAGTCCGTAGCTCTTACGGTTCATTTTCACCTTTGGTGTACGGAAATATACAGAAAAATAACAGGCGGCGGCGCACCGTCGGCTTCGAGCCGGTCGACTTGTTTCTCTGCTTGGTATTGCTTCTTTCAAACACTAATACACTCATACATAGCTCACACCGATTTGACAATGCAAAGAAATCTCGGCAAAGAAATCTCAGCAAAGAAATCTCAGCAAAGAAATCAAAGTCAAAAGATTTTTACCCCCTGGCGTATAGATGTTTACACATCAAAAAAAATATTACAGTCAACAAGATTCATTTCTGAGCTCCAGACAAACAAAAACTTTAAGCTAACATTTACATTGTACCCCCTAACTATTTCTCATTTCTTAAATGCTTGATTAGCCATAATCTTATATATTACGTGATAGATATAAAATTCGGAACAAAAATGCCACAAACCAGAATTTTTAAAGAATTTTTAAAACCAAAAAGATCCATTTGTTGGCAATAAGTCTTTTGCCCAAAAATTCAATAATATTATTTTTTGCACCTTAAATTTTCTACAAGAATTTGTGAATTACATAAACTTAAGTATTTTTAATAATAAAAGACACCGAAGTATATATTTTTTTGATGTGTAAACATCTATACGCTAGGGGGTAAAAATCTTTTTCACTGAGATTTCTTTGCTGCGATGCACACAGCGTTGTCAAATCGGTGTGAGCTGTGTATGAGTGTATTAGTGTTTGAAAGAAGCAATACAAAATTATTTAAAATATTGTAAATACATAGGAATTTGTTGGTTTTTGTTTGTTAGGGTCGTTAGGTTTTTTGCTTTATTAGGGTTCCGTACACCAAAGGTGAAAATGAACCTGAACAGGGTATTTCCTCAAGAACCGTAAGAGCTACGTACCTGAAATTCGGACACAATGTGTAGACATTTGGCCGCTACAACATCAAATATATGAGAGTTAAAAATTAAAGGGTGTTCCATAACGAGCAACGAAAAATTTTAAAATCCCATGTAATATACATACACTTGAATTTTGTAAAGTTAGTGTAATTTTATACAGACTACAACAATTAACAGTAAATTTAAAAAATTTAAATTAAAGGGTGTTCCATCAGTTAATGTAATTTTGACTTTGTAACTTTGACAACTTGCTGTATCTTGGAAACCGTAAGAGCAAAACTCTTAAAATTTTCAAAAACGGTAAAACTAAAAAATCAAAAAAATCTAAAAAAAATCGCCAAGAAAATCGCCAAAACCAAAAAAGCACCAAATTAAAAAAAATTCTAGGACTAAAATAAATCGCGAAAAACCGGAAAAATCGTCAAAATAAAAAAAATCGCCAAAGTGAAAAAAATCCAAAAACAGACAAATAATCGCCAAAATGAAAAAAAAAATCGCCAAAATAAAAAAAAAATCGCAAAAATTAAAAAAAACCCCTTAAACAAAAAAATCGCCAAAATCAAAAAATCGCCTAAATAAAAAAAAACCCAAAAACAAACAAAAAACGCCAAAATGAAAAAAACCCAAAAACAGAAAAAAGTCGCCAAAATGGAAAAAATTGCCAAAATGAAAAAAATTTCGAAAATTAAAAGAACCCAAAAAGAGAAAAAAGCGACAAAGCTTGAAAGATCGTTTAAACTGGAAAAACTTAAAAAGGAAAAAACCACATCAAAAAAATGCTCAAAATCGAATGTACGGAACTCTTCGTGCGCGAGTCAAAGTCGCACTTTACTGAATTTATTTTAATTGCAATGCGTACACAACAACAAGAAGAGCAACAACTAAACGATGAACAACAGGAATTAAAAGTAAAAAGTAAAAGTAAAGGCATATGCCATAGATGAGCACTGCAATACCACTAAAATTTCAGTAAAAATAATAAAAAAAAAGCGCCAAAAACCGAAAAAACGCAATAAACGAAAAAAAGCCAAAACTATTTGTTATATAGGCTAAGGTGTCCGAACGAAACCCTTCGTGCGCGGGTCAAAGTCGCACTTTACTGAATTTATTACTAATTGTCGTGCATTAAGTTATCATAGGCAAATAAAAACAAATAAATAAAATGAATACAAAAACATTTAATTTTAATAACTTTTAAAAAGATTTTTTGCACTTTTAATAAGAAACCTAAACTTGTCAAACTAATGGCATGTTTCTACATTACAAGTAACTCAAAAATTTTGTTCATATGAGTACAAAATTTGGCTTTGGGGTTTCATAAAACAACTGTCAACTTTTTCTGAGTAAAATACGTAATACTTTTTTATTTTGTTGTTTCTACATAACAATTTCAATTGTATCTAATGTCAAATATAGGCAATCAAAAATTAGTATTTGTGTGAAAATTAAAATAGGTTTTTATTCATTAAAGAAGAAATCGAATGGCCACACAATCGTCTAATTCAACCATTATGGAACCTGTAAGCATAAATCCAAACATTCTTACATTATATCCCATATTTGTATGTATTTTCATCACAATTTTATTTTCAATTTTGTTCACATAAATTTGTTCAAGGAAAGTATTAATAGGTTTGTTCGATTACCTGAAACTTTTTACTGAGCTTCGCTGAATTATATTGAATTTTGTTCGTTTGTAATTTGAGACTGAGACAAGCTCTCACTGAATAAATGGTTGCCGAAAATAGCGGTTGCACTTTTCTTTTTTGTGAATTTTATTTCTAAGTAAATTATTCAATCATTTTCTTGTATGATGTGTAGCATATTAAAAAAAAAAGAATATACATCGGTTTTGTGTATACGAAATATATTTTTTATATCTGTAATACATTTTTCCACGTTTAAAATATATTGAAAGATATTAACCTCCTAACTACGATAAGGCATATTATTTTGGTTCATATATAAACTCCTGTGCTTTGAACCACATTTCAATGTAAAGTTTTTTATTCATTATTATCTTGGATCTAGCTGTATTCAAAGCAAGAAGATTGGGAGTATTTCCATTAAATGCGGCAAATTAGTAACCATCTGATGATATATGTATGTACATATCGTATATGATGGATGAAATCCATTCATGAAGCATGAAAGCTTTTTGACTTGTTTCAGCAAAATCTTAATGCTTTTATAATTGTGAAAAAATTATAACATACCGTAAATGAAAAAAAGTATGTCACTATCGATGTTATTAATTAAGAATCTCTGATGCAGCTTTTTTAAAATATCTAAACATTCTTTAATGCTTAATAGCAAAAATACTCAGGATTTATTCAGTTACTCGATTTTGTTTGAAAAATAAACGAACTGATCTAATATTGCATTGTAATTTAAAAGCAGCTGTTTTTTATTTTGCTCGATTTTCTCCTAGGGCTGCCATTAAGTAATGCTTCTAGTATGGAAAAAAATTAACACAAATACCAAATTGTATACCATGGCAATAATGAAATTAAATATACAAAAAGTGATACCAAATACAACGTAAGCTAGACAGATGTGCGATAGCTTTCCGTGAGCACCTGCCATTACGGCCTTATCTCACGGGTGCCAAAGCACCGGGTGTGGGTTAGACGCCAGAGCAACGCCCCCATGCACCCTATTAGAATGAACGTATGGCCCACTACATAAGGCACATAGGTTGCAATCTTTGAATATAGTTATCCCTGTACTATATTCAATTACCTTGCTGAGGTAATTTGAGCTATCTAAACTCTGCTGCTATGTCCGTGCCAATAGCAGCTTCTGTTGAATGGCAACAGCACCTAGAATAGTGTCTGACTGACCGCGTCAGACCAACCACTAGCATTGATTTCACACTGGGAAGCCAAGACTATTCTCCCAGCGATTTTGGTAGCAACCACAGCCACCACGATAATTCTCTGGCTTCCACGCTAAGGTGTTGTGTATACACCCATAGCGAGGTCCCCAAGAGAATTCCTCAACCATTGCCGGCACAGCTCAACCACTCATCCGAGATGAACCCATGCCTGTGTCGCCAAATAATCAGTGCCTACTCCACACATACCAAAGTCATCCCTTTAACCCCTTTATACCCCATTTGGGGTAGGACGAACTCGGCATTTTAGCAAAGGAAACTGACGACCGCTACATGCACTCAAAACTTCAAAGCAGCTCGACTGTCGGGCAACCGGCACCCGTGGCACCAGAAGTAGCCTCTGGTCAGACCTCGAAGTTCCACCACAAGGGCTTCACCTCTATCGTCTTTTGAACTCAGGGGCAGTTCTAGGTGACGCTGCAACTAACTGACATCAACAGGACCTGTCTTCCTTTTATAAATATGTGCACATCCTTTGCTCTGTTTCCAGAGATCGGGTAGTAACACATAAGTTCTATGGGTAATGTACCAAAGGTACGTCAATGGAAAAAGCCACATCACCCCAGCTGGGGCCCCGGGGTTGCCACACCCGTAGTCAAAAATAGACTCCCCTGAGGGGACGTAAGCTAGACAAGTGTACTATAAAAACTCATTTTGTTACGTACTCGCCTGTGTACCGCTTGCTTGCCTGAGAGCGTACTTGTTATTTAGAAACAGGCCATAAAAGTCTTCATCGTCTTTGAGGTTGTCATTCATACGGACAACAAGAAGTACAGAGAAACTTAACAGCTTCTAGAGCTCTGCCAAATCGTTCATTGAAGTGACCGCTCATTTTCGTTCATTTTCTAAAAAAGAACGAGTTCGTTTATTTCGTTCATCCGCTCTTTTCAAGAAATAGAACGAAATAAAAACAAACAAACAGTTGATTCGTCAAATAAAAAGGGACAAATGCAGTGAATTTGTTATGAATTGTTTAGCAAAATAAGCAAAACAAACAATAGAATATATAAGAAACAAAATTAATTAGGAAGTAAAAACTTTTAAAATATTAAAGTATTTTATATTATTTGATATAAGAAATCAAAAGATTCATATTGCTAAAAGAGCCACATATAAAGGATAAAAATAAACTGTTTATAATATCTACGTACGTATATTAAATTTGTTAAAAAAAAGCTCTTAATATGTTCTAAAAACTTAAGATATATTAATGGCAATTTTATTAAGTTCATAATGGTCATACTGTTACTAAAAGCAGACAAAAAGGCAAATGAAAACCAAAATGTGACAAAAAATCTCACATGAATAAAGAAAAAGCAAAAAAATAAAACAAAAACATACAAGTTCGTTCGTTCAATAGTACTTTTTTCAGTATTGCTGAGCCATAACAGCTCAGTAAAGTGACCGGCTCACTTCGTTCATTTTACTGATTCGTTCAATTGTACCCGTTCGTTCATGAACGACACAGCTCTAACAGCTTCATATAAACACCATCTTGTGTGCAGTAGTAGCTACTAATTTTCACTAACATATAATTGTGCTAGCGCTGTATAGTTCGAAAACCATTGCTGTAAAATAACTACATGCATTACATTTCATTAAACAGCAGTGTGCCCATTTACTAACCAAATAAGTTAAATATAACAAAAATTAAAAATTTTAAGAACCCCCGAATTTTTTCAGAAAAGATGTTATATCTTCTAAGCGGCTGGACCGATTTTTTTCAAACATAGCTAAGAACCCTCTCGATCAAGTCATCTTTCAAACAGAAAAAACTAAATGAAAATCGGTCCAGCCGTTTGGCCTGTACGTGGACACAGACAGACACACAGATACACAGACACACAGACACACACTGCAAACTTATAACACCCCTTTTTTAGTCGGGGGTTAAAAACCAACAAAAACCAGCCAATTCCTATGTATTTACAATATTGAAAGTTTTGATACTTTTAATTGATTAATTAAAAAATATTACTAAAAGCATAGTACTTCCAACTTAAGAACATTTTTCATTACTAGATGTTTACACATCTCCCCTGTGATCGGACTCACATTGCTTTTTTAATTCAGTCTTTAAGGTATTAAACATTTTTATTGGTTAAGTTCAAAAACTATTAGCTAAATCGTTAATTTTGTTGCATAAAATTTTTCCAAATTTACCTCTTTCTTCCTTTATAATTCACTCAAGCCGGGGTTACACGATTGGCACAAATGCACCAATTTTCATCGGCTCACTGCGATAGAGTCATAACTAATAAGCCAAAATGACATTATTACTTAATTAATTCCTGAATAAGTCTATATGGTTTTATTACTAGAGCTGTGCAGCTCATGAACGAACGGGTTAAATTGAACGAATCACTTAATTGAACGAACTGATCCGGTAATTTTACTGAACGCTTTTGGATCAGTAGTGCACCGCTCGATGTTTTCCTTCATTCAGTTTGTGTTTCAAGTCTTTTATGTCAAATTTGCTTTCGTTCATGTTTGCTATTTATGTTATGTCTTTTTGTTTCAGTTGAGTTTTTGTGTTTTAAAAGGTTTAGGTACGTGTATACTAAATTCTATTTAACATCGCTGTGGCACTGTCATCATTCTTTTTATAATTTGATTTAACAGTATTTTCACAAGAAGTATCTTCTAGTGTTTTTTATAAAGTGTTTTTACAAAGTAAATATGTTAGACCTTAACTGTATGTACATATGTTTATACATACATTTCATTACCGTAATCTAAACTGAATTTGTAGTGCTTGAGATACTTTTTTTTTGTTTCCGGTAAAATATTTTTGAGGACAAAATTTTAACTTCAACTTTGAGAAGTAACATTCAAACATTGATGCGCTTTTGATATATAAATAACGATAGTACCTTTTTTAATCTTAATATTAAACTAAATATTAAGCCAAAATAAAATGTACAATATTGTAGTCGAAAGAACAAGAAATTATTTATAAAATGAATTTGAATATAGGGCCTAATTTTGTAAAACGCAACGCTTGGCGTTGATAAATTTTGTATGTACTTTGTTTTTGTATCGTTCAAAAGTGAACGATTGAACGAACGGGTAAATTTTTTGCTAATTGAACGAAAATTACCGGTCACTGAAAAGAACGATTTGGCACAGCTCTATTTATTACTAATGCAGTGTGGTGCAGATATGTAATTATAATTCAATTAATTGAGAAATAAGGCAAATTTACTTTGTTACTTATGAATTTATTTCAGTGAGCCGACGAAAATTGGTACATTGTGCCAATCGTCTGATCCCAGCTTTAGTTGTTATTGGGTTAATCATAATGAAAATAAAGTTGGCAATCCTTATTTTAGTACAAATACTAAAAGTCTTGAATGATTAAAAGAGATGCCATCAAATAACTATTTAATATACTCGTAATTAAATTCTACTAAGGAAAAAATTATACATTTTTCTTTATGTAATTAAATTTTTGCTCTATTTCGTATCTACAATTTGCTTTTCAAAAAGGAATCATCTAGATTATATTCGAATGCCTGCGTGAAGAAGGAAGGGAGCCACGTTTTATAAAGTTTGTAATTTGTTTAAAAAAAATGAATTTAAACCATACCTTTTTATGCATCTAAATTGTTGTTTGCCAAAGGTTTTAAGTTACCAATAAGGCTTTAAAAGCTCCATTTAGTAAAACATAAATTTATCAAAAACCCAAAAAAAAATCTCCACATATGTATAAGCGTACGCAATACCATTTGTGAGATTTGGCCACATTATCACATAAACATATCAAAAATGTAGTGAGGCAAACATTTTAATTTGAAAAGAATTCCTACATAAAATTGCTTTAATCTTAGTTCCTTTAATATTGACATGTGTGCCTTTTTGTTGCCTTTTTACAAGGGTGCTGAGATTATGAGGCTTGAAAATGACATGAATTAAATAATGGGTGTTTTTTATTGAGGTATAGAACTTTAAGTTGGCATCACTTTTTTAACTGGCGGCCATTTTGTCAGCTGTCAAGTGATTAATATTTAGTTTGGTTTGCCATTTCATCATGAACAGGTTGACAAAAGAACAACGCTTGCAAATCGTGCAAATTTATTTCGAAAATAATGGTTCAGTTCGCGAAGTTTACCGCAAGCTCCGTCCATTTTATGGTCGACATAATCGTCCATCAGAGCAATTAATTCGGTTAACCATGGATCGTTTTCGCACTACGTTTACTCTATGTGATAATACGCATCCGCAGAGACGTCGAACAGTGCGCACCGAAGAAACAATTGCCGCTGTAGAGCAAAGTGTTGAAGAGGACCCGAATGAATCGATTCGCCACCGTGCACAGCCGTAGAGCCATGATAACCGACTATTTTGTTCCCGAATTGGATGGCATGAATGTGGATGAGTTGTGGTTCCAACAAGACGGCGCTACATGCCACACAGCGCACGTCACAATCGATTTATTGAAGGAAACATTCGATGAGCGCATAATTTCGCGGAATGGACCTGTCAATTGGCCACCAAGATCGTGTGATTTGACACCATTGGATTATTTTCTTTGGGGATATGTGAAGTCGCTCGTCTACGCCAACAAACCAGAAACGTTAGGGGACTTGGAAGCCAACATTCGTGGCGTTATTGCCAACATACGGCCCCATATGCTCGAAAAAGTGGTTGAAAATTGGACCTGTAGAATTGGCTTTATTCGAGCCAGCCGCGGCGGCCACATGCCCGAAATCATATTTCAACATTAATGGCATAAAATTATCCTTCCAATAAAGCCAAATTTATGGACATAAAAACAATTTTCTTGTGTTTTATTTCAATTCGAAGTTCTATACCTCTAAAAAAAACACCCGTTACATACAAAAGCTGGTATTCACCAGCGAATTTTAAAGAATGCTTTAAATTCTTTAAATCGGGTTTTTTCATACAAGATTCCTACATTGAGCTAACATTAACTTTAACTGTTGTTTATGAATATATTATGAAAAACTAACGCCGGAGGTTTGAAAATTTCTATATACTGTATTGTATGTATATATATGTATGCATGAATATTAGGGTGACATTAATTTTCAAAAGTTTGATTTTACCAAGTCTCACCCCCCAACCCCAAATCGGTTCAGTTTTATGAAAAAAAAATACAAAAAAATTTCATAGCGATAAGTTGAGATTTGGGCGTGCGCCCGCCCTTCAAAGTTTTATACGAGCCTTAACGTATGAACTATATTGATATTTTGTTCATATATTTTTTTTTTAATTTAAATTGTTTTACAAGAAAGTAGAAAAAATTCTATATTCATTTGTTATAAAATGTTTATTAAAATTAAAGTACTTTTGATATAGTCGATTTATTTGAATTTCGGAAACGTTTGCGATAATCCGTCACAACTTGCAAAAGAAATTGTGTTTGCTCTTCGTTTTTAGTCAGAAGTTTATTGTAATCTTCAATTAATTTAACTTCTCTTTCTGCCACATCATTTACTACTTTTAATTTGTTTAGATATACAAATGCACTTTGATAGCATTGATGGGTTGGCCATATTGAAGGGTCTAATTCCAAAAAAGATTTATCAATATTAAATCTTTCGAACAATCTTGCTGTTGTGGAAGAAACAAATTATCCAAGTCCATTATCAATTACATCTGCAATTCTTTCTTTTTTTTTAAATCACGCGTTTTATTATTTTTGCATTTTCATTTTGCAAAGCAGCTTTCATTTTTTTTTGTGTCAGCAGAAATATTATTGTCAAAGAAAGCAAATGCTATAGATTCTGAGCCTAAGTACCATAGATGATTTAAAAACTTTTTTATAGATACTTGCGATATATCTGTATCAATTTTTTCGAAATTATGAAGTCTATTTAAAAATGTAAAGTCCGTATTTGGTGCTTTTATGGCTGAAGGAGCAGAAAACCAAGCCTCTATGTATATTTGGATTATAAAAATACAAATTTTACGCAATCCTGCCAGTTGAATCTCTGATAAAGCAAATTCCTTCCGCAACAAAAATATTTTCAAGCTATAAATGGCTTTTGCCATCCACCGTGCATGATGAAAAGCTCCTGGTGATCTTATCATTGCACTTGCTTTGGACTTGTTCAATTTTTCGCCAAGAAACATCAGGACAAGCTCCAAAAGCTCTTTATAATCTTCTCTAGGCTTCTTCTCACTCAAAACATTATTTACAAAATTTATTATTCTGGTTTTGATTCTTGCAAATGATACATAGCTAATTCATCTTGAATTCCAGCCTGCCAATTGTTTATATTCAAATTGTTCCACGATTTTTTAAAATTTTCAAATAATTTTACGAAGGGACTTGTACTGCAGTCAAATTTGGTTTCAAAAACACTTTTCAATATAATTTCGTAAATGTGATGTCTACAAGGCAGCCAAAAAAGTTCTCTATTTAAGGATTTTTCAAGTAACGTGCATGTACCTTTCAAGCGCCCAGTACTGACCGCAGTTGTATCGAACGCAATGCATTTAATTTCTCTTTGTAGACCCCATTTGGAAATACAATTATAAACAGCATCGGCTTGTTCTGTTCCTGAACCACATTTCATTGCAAGTATTTCCAACAACTGTTCCATCTCTCCACTAGATATGACTATAGAAAGTCTATCAACATTTGCATTGCCCGTTAATGCTGGTAAAAGTTTACCATCCCATTGTAATGTTATAATGTCTTGTTTATTCAATTTAAAATTCTTTTGTAGTTCCAATGCTCTTTTCTTACGCATTTTTTCTCTTGCCATATGAATTGAAGATCTATTAATGATGTAGTCAGCAATGTCTTTTCCTAATGATTGCAATACAGCAGAAATAATGTGAACAGCATTTCTGTTACTTATTTTGCAATAATCTAATGCAATAGATAATTTTGGAGTAATAATTGTTTGTTTTACTCTTGCATTTTTTGAGCGAACTTTAACAGTTTCATCGTGGGACTCTGTGTCTTGAAAACTTTTATCACTTTCAGATGATGACTGAAATTGCATGGTTTCACCTTGAACATAAAAAATATTACCTCTATTATAGAAAAGTTCATTAATAATTTAAGTTCATTATTAATCTTACTTATAATATTTTGTTCACGTTTATTACGTTCAACTCGCTTTAACTTAATCTGTTCGCGGTGTTCAGCTTGAATCTCCATTTGAAGTGTCTTATAATCAATTCCGTACATATGTCCTGGTCGACCTTCCTGCCTCTGGCTTATCAAGAATGCTTTATCTTCCTCCACAGTTATTAATTCTCAGGCATTTGCATGCGCCACGTCAAAAATTTCTTCTAAGCTTTCAACCCAGGTCTTTTCTTTATTTTTCTGGTTATCTGTATTTCTTCCACAACTTTTTTTTAAATTCGTCCATTCTGTATGTAATTTTTCCAGTTTTGCAATGCAATGTTGCTTTTCTCTTGTATGCTTGCTTTTCTTTTGTATATATGTATGGGTATGCGCGCTTTTTCCCAAAAAATCAAAAGTTCTTCAATAACTAACTTAGCACTTTCTCGTAAACTCATATTTACAACACGCCAATTAAAAAACAACACCTTTATTACTTCTTTTTTTTGAAGGTAACTTGGAACCCGTAAGTTGATTAGAGGCATAGCCAATCAAATAATATTTTTCGCGTAATGATCTTGCACTCAGTTTAGTAATCTTATTTTGTCAGAACAATAGGAAAGAATAAAGTCGAATGAATTAATCATGAAATAAATCAAAATTTTTGCTACGTTTCTTTTGCTTCAATGGAAAATAGCGGTACTTGCTTTTTGTTAACATTATTGCTTGCTCATTTTTTGCGTATTTAAAATAAAAATAATTTTGTTTTTTCATGTGTTGCACAAATTTTTTTTCCATTGCTCTGATTTACACGGGCATAATTGTGCTGGCATAACATGCCAGTTTGTAGGTGAGAGAGGCAAAGAGAGTGGTTTTGCGGTTGGCATAATTTTTCAACCAGCTTCAACCCCGCATTAGCAGCATAAAACAAATACACACACAACTTAAAAAACAGCAAATGTTAAATGAATACGAAAAACACTAACACACACAAAGCTGTATATACGTATACATTTTGTGCCAGATAAATTAGTCTCGTGTAATTTGGAAAAGAACAAAAATTATGCGGCTTAAAAATTGTTCTCGTCTAAACTACCTCATTGAATGGCAGACGTCATTTATACAAGTCGCGTTTATAACGTTTATTTTAGGGGGGAGGGGGGCTATAAATGATTTGAAATCTTGCTGCCTTTTGACTAGAATTAAATTAAATAATTTAAAAATCAAAGGTACAACTTATAATAATACCATTTTAGGCTCAAAAGACATTTTAAAAATATATGACCAAAATATCAATATAGTTCATACTGTAAGGCTCATATAAAACTTTGAAGGGCGTGCGCACGCCCAAAACTTAACTTATCGCTATGAAATTTTTTTGTAATTTTTTTTTCATAAGACAGAACCGATTTGGGGGGTGAGACTTAAAAAATTTTATAAAAAAATTTTTCCATATAACAGAATGTTACGCTAATGAATATGTATGCTTTTATTTATCAAAATAATGACTTTTTCAACTTAGTCGTATAAAAAAATTTCGATACTAGCCACACACGGCTTACTTCGCTACACCCGTAGTCATTAGGTCATCCTTCAGCACTTCAAAGTAAAATGTAACAACTTTGATGACTCTTGCTACCATAGTGCGGCAACTAAGAATTATTTTATTTATGAAGCAGCATCACTTGCTTTCCAATGCTTCTAATTTTAAAATTTTTAATAATAAAATGCAATAAAATTATAATTTTAATATCTTCATAATACTAGTTATGAGACCCGCAACTTACTATAACGTAATTACATACATACTAACTAGTGATGTAAAGAATGTCAATTTTTGAAACAATATTCGCGAATACGAATATTTAATGTAAAATTTATAGACATTAAATTAGAGTTCTATTTACGCCTGCAATATGAAATATTAAAAAAAAATTTATAAAAAAGAACTTCATAATTAACGTGACCAGATTTTTTTTGCAAAAAGCGGGACATGATCGATCAAAAAGCGGGATTTTGAAGAAAATATCGCCAAAAAGCGGGATTTCAAAATAAATATATTTTGTAAAGCGGGATGTGTAATATGCACACACAGTTTTGTAAAGAGTCCGCCAGATAACGTTTTTTTTTTAAATGCTATAAAAAAAAACTACTGAATATTTTCTCAAATTCCTTTTTTTATTTGAAAGTACAATCCTTCCGGTTAATAATTAAAAATAATTTTATTCAAATTGCTGTCACGGCTGGCCATACAGTAGCCTACACGATCGGTCCAATTTTTAAGCACATTATCGATTGTGTGCAGCTGTATTTCACCAATGGCTTCACGAATATTGTGCTTTAAAGCGTCAATTGTCTCTTGCTTGTCGGCGTAACACTTTTCTTTGACGGCACCCCACAAATAATAGTCCAACGGTGTCAAATCGCAGCTCAGAGGTGGCCAAACGACAACAGCTCTGCGGCTGATAATGCGATCTTCAAAAACAGGGCGCAAAACATCGAGTGTAGCTTCGGCTGTGTGGCACATAGCGCCGTCCTGTTAAAACAAAATGTTGCCAATATCCTCCTCTTCAATTTTTGTGAACAAAAATTCGTTCAACATGGCCCGATAACGATCACCATTGACTGTAACGGCCACTCCTTGCTCATTTTCGAAAAAAAAAATGGTCCAATTATGCCTCTGGACCAAAATCCGCACCAAACAGTGACTCGTTTTGGGTGCGTCGGCTTTTCAATGTATGCGTGAGGGTTTTCTGTGCCCCAAATACGACAATTTTGCTTGTTTACATACCCGCCAAGATCAAAATGAGCTTCATCTGAAAAGATGATTTTTTTTGGCAAAACCGGCATCTTCTGTAAGTCGATCACAGGCCCACTTAGCGAAGCGAAAACGCATTGGATGGTCAGTTGGCTCATTCAGCGGAAGGATAAAACTAATTATCTGTCAAATCAGACATGAGCTAAGTGTTACCATTCACGAAATAAGCACTAGTTGAAAAAAAACGTTAGATGGCGGACCCTTTATATACTTTAGAAACACAGTTTTCAACTCAAAAGAAACGCTTTTAAAAAAAAAAACAAAAGTATTTATAAGAAATTATTTATCTACATATATATATAGGTAAATAAAAATCAAATGTCGGTCGTTGGTAATCGCAGCCGTTCTGCACCGATTTCGCTATTTATTTTAATGCGGCACTTCCATAATAATTTTTTTATTTTGAAATATCTTTCAGCAAGAAACGTGTAATTTCTTGTGATTAACGATTTTTATATTGTGCGTTGCCTACAAAAAAAGAGGTCGACCTAGACATGTTAGGTGTGAAACCAACATGAAAAAATATTTACTTTGAGATATCTGAAAAACTAATACAGTGAGAACCTTGAAATATTGTGGGGATACCTCTGCTGATATTGTGCCTTGTCTCTGGAAACAATTACAGAATTTAACAAGTAGGCGTGGTACATCACATAGTGTCAATTTTTGTTTTTCTTGCTGATTTGCTTACAGAGTATTACTGCTGGTCTAGAAGAAACAAGAGGCTATTACTTCAAGATATCTTAGAAGCCAAAACAGTGAAAATTTTTATTTTTTTCGTAAGCAGTAACGCCAATAACGAGAATAGTATTATAAAAAGGAGTCAATAATGGAGTACAAAGTGTGTCACGTCTCAAATAAATAAAATTTTAGCTTTTTAATGTCTTGGTATCTGCTATATATTATATACAAACTTGAAATTCTGCTGATCCTGCCAATGATAGAAAATAATAGGAATGGGAGAAGTGAGTATGGCTCCTCTCAAATAGAGAATATGTTTACTTAAAACATATCTTGAAAACTAATGCTGTGAGAGTTTACAAACCCTCATGACTATTTATGTTACGAGTAATAATGAGACTTGTATTCTACAAAATAGCGAAGGTTGTACTGCAAGCGTGGCACTTCTCATAAAAAAATTAATTTTCATCTTAAATCGTTTATGGGGTGTAGCGAAGCATACAGGGTTTTGCCTATTTAAGCAATAACCGCACTTAAAAAATATTTAGAATTAATTTTTATCAGTTACATTTTAATAAAAATCGAACAAGAGATTGAATTCTTCAAAACTCTAACAAGCGGGATAAAGCGGGATAGAAATTCGAGGCCTGGATAGACCTGTGAAAAGCGGGATAATCTCGCCTAGATCGGGATATCTGGTTGGGTTATTCATACTCCTTTTGGCGTACTTTAAAGTTAATAAAAACGACCCAAAATTTTAATAATCGTCAGTAAATAACATTTGAAAATGATAGCAAGCACAAATTTCTATAAAAAATTTAATCGATTCGTACAAATTAATATTTTTATCCATTTATTTGAATTTCGTTTAGGATTTATGCATTTAATTATTTAATTTTTTGGGAAAAATATTCGTATTCGTATTCGCCAAAATTTGACGAATACGAATGCGAATACGAATTTTTAAAAATGGCCGAATATTCGGCAATTCGAATACTAATACGAATATTCGTGCATCACTAACCTAGGGTTTACACGTCTAAGTGCAAGTTCGAAAAACTCAATACGCTCAAACTCTTCTTCTCAAACTCTACTTCCAACTCAACTGCCGAGGAATTTTACAAGACAGTGACTTATTTTACTTGCAGCAAGTAAGTGAAAAGTTAGCTAACAGTGTTGCCCTATTAATACTTTAGTAGAAATTAACTGGATTTCAGTGTAATGTTATATAAGTTTTTACTAATTTTAAATACATTTAAAAGCTAATTAAATATTTATTTTCTTAAATATTCATAAATCAAGCGGTTAATGAGTTTTTTAGACATAAATAATATTAAAATAATACGAATTAAGTTCAATACTATCTGGTTCCCTCAAAATTAAACTTTTTTATGTTATGGACAACTCTGCAATAAAAAGCAAACATGCAAGTTGCAAGACAGTCGGGCATTTGTATGAAATTTTCGTTGATAATACGTACACAGAGCTTGCATGGAAGGTACTTGCATGTGTAAACGCAGGGTAATACATACTCGTACATTTCGAAAGCCTTTATAAATGTAATAGAGAAAGAAGAATATATTTACAACAAAAAAGCAAAAACAAAAAAAACAAACAATGAAAAGTTAACATGTTAATATGAAGCTAAATTTAACCCTGAAAACTTAGGCTGAGTTTACATCTGGCATTTCTTGTGTGTCATTTGCCCAAAAAAACGTAACCAACTAATTACTATTGAAAAACTCTTTGATTAAGACATATATTTATTGATTTAAATAGTTTCCAGTCATGTTGAATTCTATAAAGTTATCTATTAGTTATGTGTGAAACTGTTTAACTTAATAAATACGTGTCTGAATCAAACTGTTTTTCATTAGTAATTAGTTGGTTACGCTTTTTTTACGCTAGTGTGGCACATGGCATACAGATGGAAACCAGGCCTTAAGCTGGCAACATTTTTATACAGATACATATGTACGTATGTTCATGTGTAATCAGTAGAAATACATATACATATATGCTTTATTTAACAATCTCCCGTTAAGAAGGATTACTATCGTACCCGGAAATTAGTCAAATATTAAGTACGCACATACATACATAAATCCATACATGCAACATACATACATATACACACACACATGTATGAGCTCATACATAACTGTACTACAGGTCTGCACAAAACATGCACTTATTAGGCTGAAAGTAAATAAAACAAACTTTTGCACATATATTTGAAATGCGATGATAATTATAAAGAGAGTCAAACATTTTTAAAAAGATAATGGATTAGAGGCGTGTAGTATTCAACACTGCCAATATTGTGGAATGCTCCCCAAACTTTGTGGGATTTTTCAAATATATTTTGTGGAATTTTTCGGGATGAAATTGGTTGGAACTTCATTTCTGTGGCAATAAGGAAAAAGTGATTAAGTGATTAGAGTTAATAACACCTCTGTAATCATTATACTTCCAGGATCCCTGGGAAGTAATTGAATTAGTTTATGCGGTTTAACAGGAATTTATAACCCAATTACGTGATATTTATCTTTTGATGTGTAAACATATATACGCTAGGGGGTAAAAATCTTTTGACTTTGATTTCTTTGCTGAGATTTCTTTGCTTTTTGCTTTTGCTTTGCATTGTCAAATCGGTGTGAGCTATGTATGAGTGTATTAGTGTTTGAAAGAAGCAATACCAAGCAGAGAAACAAGTCGACCGGCTCGAAGCCGACGGTGCGCCGCCGCCGGTTATTTTTCTGTATATTTCCGTACACCAAAGGTGAAAATGAACCGTAAGAGCTACGGACTTGAAATTTGGACACAATGTGTAGACATTTGGCCACTACAACAACAAATACATGAGAGTTAAAAACTAAAGGGTGTTCCAAAACGAGCAACGAATAATGTTAAATACGCATGTAATATACATACAAGTGTATGTACATATATACACTTGAAATTTTAAAAGTTAGTGTATTTTTATACAGACTACAACAATTAACACTAACTGCCTGTTCCAGGATGTCACTCATTTTCGTTCGCAAGCCTTTTAAACGACAAACAGCTGTTTTGCGTTCCACTAAAAGCCTTTAGCACGACAAGTCGAAAGAAAATTAAAGCGAACGATAACGTAAGCATTTCAATACAAATATGAGCCCCAATAAAAATTTTTTAGTCATTTGTATGAACTCAAATGCCAAAAGAAGGCACTTGTATTTTTATTGTCGACTGAGACAAAATACAACAAATTATTTTTATTTACATGAATAAAATATTTTGCTTTGCCAATGAGCAAATATAATACCGGCTTCGCTGGTTAGGGGTTCATTGCTTAATCCGTCTTTGGCAATCTCCTCACGTCTGAGCTTGTAAAGGCTCAGTTAGCCGACTGTAACGTAATGTAACTGCAACAGTAAGAAACAGCTGATCGATTTTGTTATGTGAAAAGTAATGAAAATGGTTATAGAGATGTAATGTAACGTAACCTACTTTTCATACAAAAATGTCAATCAGCTGTTTCCTACGTTGCTGTTACTTTACATTACAGTCGGCTAAAGGCTCAGTTAGCCAAATGTAATGTAAAGTAACTGCAACAGTAAAAAACAGCTGATAGATATTGTTATGTGAAAAGTAATGAAAATGGTTATAGAGATGTAATGTAACGTAACCTACTTTTCATATAAAAATATCGATCAGCTGTTTTCTACGTTACAGTTGCATTACATTACAGTCGGCTAACTGAGCCTTAACTGAGCCTTAAGTAAGCGGTTTTGCGTCCTTGGCTGGTGATACTCTTCTCTCGGTATGTATGTATGTGTGTTCGACAACAGCTTCAATGAGTAGATATTTTCTGCCTACCACCACTTCCGCTAGTTATAGTGAAGGTTGGTTAGAAACTATCGGTCTTATGTGTAAGAAAAAACGGTTAAGAAGTTAGATAAATCACGCTGGGACTTAATAGTGGGCTAAAACTACATTATGCGCCGATTTTTATTGTCAAAATGTATGAAGGAACTCCTTAGCACCTATTTCAATGTCGTCACTTACTTTATGCCAGTTTTTCTTGTACATAAGGATGTATTTATTCATATAAGCAGTTGTTCTACATACACAGAGGAGAGAGAGAGAAAATTATTGCACCCGTACAAAGGCCGACGAGGTAGAACACTTTTTCTGGGTCTGTTGGTATTTTAAAGATAATGACAATCACCGAAATGACAATGAATAATGACCTAAATAAATGGGCTATTGGTCATTTTTCCTTTTGGGTGATTTTTCACAAAATTTTGCATAGCTTGTGGTTTTTTATGTCTTTATTTATCATAAATAAAAACCCTTGAGTAATTATGTATGTACACTTTTTATCATTTACAAAAATTGTTTTGTCAAGTTAATTTTAATTTATTTTTGGGTGCCACTTGTTGCAGGTTAAATTAGAACAGAGTTTCATTTTTTAAAGCACAATTTACACATTTGAACGATTTTTTATTCCCAGTTGTCGATGAATGTGTGAAATTGTGGATGTGGCAATATAAATATTTGACAACGGGTATACGACTTACGTTAGAAACGTAAAGCCAATCGAACGATAAGTCGAAAGATAGTGGAACACTTTTATAGAAGAAAATGAGTGACTTACTTTCGTTCTCTTAAGTTTTCTTTCGACATCGTGGGGGAGGCAGTAAATTTAAAAAATTTAAATCAATGGGTGTTCCATCAGTTAATGCAATTTTGACTTTGTAATTTTGACAACTTGCTGTATCTTGGAAACCGTAAGAGCAAAACTCTTGAAATTTTCAAAAACGGTAAAACTAAAAAATCAATAAAATATAAAATCGCCAAATATAAAAAAATCGCCAAAACGCAAAAAAGCACCAAATTAAAAAAAATCTCTAGGACTAAAATAAATCGCGAAAAACGGCAAAAATCGTCAAAATTAAAAAAATCCTTAAACAAAAAAATCGCCAATATAAAAAAATCGCCTAAATAAAAAAACCCCAAAAGCAGAAAAAAATCGCCAAAATGAAAAAACCCCAAACAAACAGAAAAAAATCGCCAAAATGAAAAAATCGCCAAAATAAAAAAAAAATGCGAAAATTAAAAAAAAACCCAAAAATAGAAAAAACGCCAAAACGAGAAAAAAGGGAAAAAACTGAAAAAAAAATCGTTTAAACTCAAAAAAACTTAAAAAATTAAGAAAGCTAAATCAAAAAAAAATGATCAAAACCGAATGTGCGCGAGTCAAAGTCGCACTTTACTGAATTTATTTTAATTGCAATGCGTACACAACAACAAGAACAGCAACAACTAAACGATGAACAACAGGAATTAAAAATTAAAAAGTACAAGTATAGGCATTTACCATAGATGAGCACTGCAGTACCACTAAAGTTTCAGTAAAAACAAAAAAAATTTTACTGATTACTAAAATTTTTTTCTACAATTTTTATAAATTGCCTAAATGATTTGTTATATGATGAGGTGCATTGAATTTTCAGTAATCAGTAATGCCCGTATTCATAATGAAATTCTACCAAATGGCTAAATGTTTTTCATACAAAAGTTTCAAAATTTGAATGAAAAAACTTTGCCACTTGCTACGGCCCTACGATTTTACTTGTAATGCAAATTGAATTTCATTAGCAGTAAAAATTTACTGAATTTTTTTAGTAATCAGTAAATTTACTGCTTACTGCAATTTTGAATGCAGTACATATACATATACTGCAGTGTGCCCATTTACTAACCAAATAAGTTTAATAAAACAAACAAAAACTAACAAATTCATATGTATTTACAATATTGAAAGTTTTGATACTTTTAATTAATTAATTTATAAAAAGATACTAAAAGCATAAGTACTTCCAACTTAAAAAAAAATTTCATTTCTAGATGTTTACACATCTCCTCTGTGATCGGACTCACATTGCTTTTTTTTACATGTAAGCTCTCATATGGAAAAATAGCTTAATTTAGCCTATATTTTGGAATGCATCAAATTAAATGTATTAGTTAAGGTGTGTGGAACGATATTTTCTAAAATAAAATAAAATTTTACAATTCAACTGAAAATTTTATAAATTTCGAAAATCGACTTGAAATAGTAAAATATGACTTAGGCATTTTTTTGCTATAGCCACAGATTACTGCCAATAATTCTGTGGTAATAAGGAAAAAGTGTTTAAGTCATATTTTACTGTTTTGCAGGAGAGCAGTTTTAAGCGTTCAGGTCGATTTTCAGAAATTCATTTCTTTTACAGTTTAATTGGGACATTACCTGTTGACCTTTATTTTTTTAAGAAAACATCGTTTTACACACTATAAGTAATACATTTAAGTTAATATATACCAAAATATAACATAAATTAAGCTATTACCCTACAAATAATGCGACTAGTCCATACATACATACATGTAAAGACTAGTCCAAAGATGAGTAGGAGTACCACAAAACTACTCCAAATATATGAAAATAAATTCAGTAGTCAGTGCGACTCTGACTCGCGCACGAAGGCTTCCGTACGAACACTAGATATGTAATTTAATACAAACTTCAGCTATATAATATATAAATTTGACATTTTTATTTTTTGGTTTGTGGCGTTTTTTCAATTTGGCAATTTTTTTTCATTTTGGAGATTTTTTTCATTGTGGCGTTTTTTTATTTTGGCGATTTTTTTCGTTTTGATGATTTTTTTTTAATTTTTGGCAATTTTTTTTTTTTTTTTGTTTGGCGATTTTATAATTTTCCGATCTTTAAGTTTTACCCTTTTTGAAAATTTCAAGTGTTTACCTCTTACGGTTTCCAAGATATAGCAAGTTGTCAAAATTACATAGTCAAAATTGCATTAACTGATGGACCACCCTTTAATTTAAATTTTTTAAATTTGAGTGTTAATTGTTGTAGTCTGTATAAAAATACACTAATTTTACAAATTTCAAGTTTCAATATAAAGGGTGTTTTTTATTGAGGTATAGAACTTTAAGTTGGCATCACTTTTTTAACTGGCGGCCATTTTGTCAGCTGTCAAGTGATTAATATTTAGTTTGGTTTGCCATTTCATCATGAACAGGTTGACAAAAGAACAACGCTTGCAAATCGTGCAAATTTATTTCGAAAATAATGGATCAGTTCACGAAGTTTACCGCAAGCTCCGTCCATTTTATGGTCGACATAATCGTCCATCAGAGCAATTAATTCCGTTAACCATGGATCGTTTCCGCACTACGTTTACTCTATGTGATAATACGCATCCGCAGAGACGTCGAACAGTGCGCACCGAAGAAACAATTGCCGCTGTAGAGCAAAGTGTTGAAGAGGACCCGAATGAATCGATTCGCCACCGTGCACAGCAATTGGAGCCGACTAACCGACTATTTTGTTCCCGAATTGGATGGCATGAATGTGGATGAGTTGTGGTTCCAACAAGACGGCGCTACATGCCACACAGCGCACGTCACAATCGATTTATTGAAGGAAACATTCGATGAGCGCATAATTTCGCGGAATGGACCTGTCAATTGGCCACCAAGATCGTGTGATTTGACACCATTGGATTATTTTCTTTGGGGATATGTGAAGTCGCTCGTCTACGCCAACAAACCAGAAACGTTAGGGGACTTGGAAGCCAACATTCGTGGCGTTATTGCCAACATACGGCCCCATATGCTCGAAAAAGTGGTTGAAAATTGGACCTGTAGAATTAGCTTTATTCGAGCCAGCCGCGGCGGCCACATGCCCGAAATCATATTTAAACATTAATGGCATAAAATTATCCTTCCAATAAAGCCAAATTGATGGACATTAAAACGATTTTCTTGTGTTTTATTTCAATTCGAAGTTCTATACCCCTCAAAAAAACACCCTATACATATGTTCATACAATTGTATGTACATTACATGGGCTTTTAACATTTTTCCTTGCTCGTTTTGGAACACCCTTTAATTTTTAATTCTCATGTATTTGTTGTTGTAGCGGCCAAGGTTCTACATACTGTGTCCAAATTTCAGGTCCGTAGCTCTTACGGTTCCTGAGAAAATACCGTGTGACGGACAGACGGACAGACGGACAGCGTAGCGAAAACAATAAGATTCCTTTTCACCTTTGGTGTACGGAACCCTAAAAAAAAAATAACCAAAGCTACCAATATTATCGTTGCTATGTCTGTAACAAAATGAAATTAGATGTTGCTGCTTTTAATTACATTTAATAATATACATACCCAGCTAAAAAAATTATATATGGTCCGTATATTTTTAATATATGAATGTATATAAAAATATATGAATATGTATGAATTCATGTATGGAAATATATGGGATTATACATGGCAAAACTGTTATATATGAACTAATATATGGACTAATATATGAAATGTATTATAATATATGAGCTCATATATGGAAATTTTAATAATGAATCTGTTCATATGGGGATCCATATATGTGACGCGCAAAATAGAAAGGGGCCTAAGGTTAAAAACCTGTTTTGTTCAGGAGAGCCATTTTAAAGATTTAAATACGTGTATCTTTGGTGTACCATCACTGAATAAAACTCGCATATCTCTGGGAGGGAACACTTTTGGGGCATGGGATCGGTCTCATTCCATGCTCAGATGTTGTCCACATCAAAAAAAAAAAGAGCAAATTGAATGTTTTTTACCCTTAGGTCCCTTTCTCTATGCGCTGTCACATATAGAAATACGATTTAATATATGGAGCCATATAAGAATGTATGCATATATGATATCTCACATAAGATCGTTTTTGCAATCAAAAAAGCTTGAAATTTTATAACTGGTGGATTGTAAATCCATTAGAAAATAGATACGGTATGCAATGTTTATATGCATACCCTCAACGTTTAAAAAAGAAAAACTTTTGTTGCAAAAAAACAATTCTTGTATGATTTTATACATTGTGGCCCCATTTAATATATCAAATAATCAAAAGGATAATCCAGTCATTAATTTTATAGAAAATAACAAAATTCTCTAGATAAGAAACAAAGTTCATATAACTGCAAAAAATTATATTGAAAACTATTGTTAGACGGATTATTTTTTCTTTTATAATTAATTGCATTAGTTTTTAATCTGATTTCTTAAATTAAATTTTATGTACGAATATGAGTTTTGTGTTTTTTAAATAATTGATTCACCTTATGACTTAAAATGAGGAATGAAATGACTTTTAGTTCTTTTTTCATTATTTGTCCAAAAAAAATGTTTCATTAAATACAACCTCTCTGTTCAAAATTTAAAAAAAAGGAATTTTAGTAATTTAATTTATTGCACAGCAGTGCGCTTATGTGAATCAAGAGTGTATGAATATGAACTTTGCATACTGTGGAGGGAATTTGCACATACATGTATGAAAATGTATGAATATATATAAGCATATATGTCCATATACCCTCATTTTTCGGATCCGAACCATATATGGGATATCATAAATATATGCTCCATACATATTTTTTTAGCTGGGTATGCATTTGTTTACTGTATGTTTTTTGTGATGTCCTTTTAATTATTGTAACTACAACTTGTGTACTTTTATACTTTACATTATATTAAGCTTGAGGAGAAATTAATTTCTGTAGAAAATCTCTACATTTAAATAAACATGTTTGTCAGGGGAATCTAATTAAATTTTGTCAGTCGTAGCAAATATTTGATGGATTAAAGTTAACTTAACAAAGTAAAGTTTTTATAAGGTAATTAATTGCACATTTAAAAACACGATAAGTCAGAAGAATATTTTGTGCTTGTGATATCCAGTGATTATTACAAAACTCAGCTAATAAAAACAAGACAAAATTCCTTTGGTAGCCAGGAGAAGCGTGATAGTTAATGTAATGGAAATGAGCGTAATGGCTTCTCTTGAGCCATGACATGACATGAGCGTAATGGCCAGCGTTGTCAACTTTGAAATTTCAAAACGCACCAAAATGGAGAAAAAAAACGCGCCATTTACAAAAAAAAACGCACCAAACTTAGAATTTCTTTTTTTTAGTTTAAAATTTTTATTTATTTAATTTTTCATAAAAAGTATAATGTTATTTTTTCTGTGTTAAAAATTTAACACGTAAACAGGCTTTTACAATTCAGGGTTAAAAAAATAAAACCTACACTGAAAAAACAGTTTTACATAAATTCAACGAACTCGCATTCATTGATTCAAATTCATTGAAATTCAACGTACTATACGTTGTTTCAAAAAAATATTCCTTGAAATTCAACGTAAAATTTTATGTAGATAATGAACTGAACGTTGAAACCATTCCTTGATATTATTCGTTGAATTAAACAACGAACTAGTTTATTGATTTAACGTATAATACGTTGAATTTAAGGAACACGTTCTTTCTTATATAAATAAAAGAAAAAAGTTTAGTAAATTTCAAGAAAGTGTACCTTGATTCAAGGAACCTGTTCATTGATTTTAAGTAATGTACATTGAATTTGACTTCAAGAACAAGAAGAATATGTTTTATTCAATGAACGAGTACTTTGATTCAAGGAACCACCATTTGAATTTTTGTTTTACTTGGTTCAATTCAACGTACTAGTTCCTTGTTTTATAACGGGGAAAAACATAATGAAAAGAAAAAATAAACAAATAGCAATCAGTTGTTGCTCTTCGTTTAACAAATAAGTTTGTGCGCAATTAAAAAAGAAAGTTTAAAATTAAAAAGTGCCAAAAAGTAAGAAAGAAGTGATTATAATTAATTTTGATTGCAAAAAAGAAATATAGTTGTATAATATCCCGAATATCACGAACTTGCTGAATTACTTGAAAGCTGGGAAATAAGTTCCAGATGCATCTACTCTTGAAATTATTGGTTCAAATTCTTAAGTTTTGTAATGGGTGTTTTTTATTGAGGTATAGAACTTTAAGTTGGCATCACTTTTTTAACTGGCGGCCATTTTGTCAGCTGTCAAGTGATTAATATTTAGTTCGCGAAGTTTACCGCAAGCTCCGTCCATTTTATGGTCGACATAATCGTCCATCAGAGCAATTAATTCGGTTAACCATGGATCGTTTTCGCACTACGTTTACTCTATGTGATAATACGCATCCGCAGAGACGTCGAACAGTGCGCACCGAAGAAACAATTGCCGCTGTAGAGCAAAGTGTTGAAGAGGACCCGAATGAATCGATTCGCCACCGTGCACAGCAATTGGAGCTTTGTCCATCAACTTTATGGAAGATTTTGCGCAAAGATCTTGGCTTGCGACCTTACAAGATCCAGCTTGTGCAAGAATTAAAGCCGCGAGACCATGCAATGCGTCGTGATTTTGGTGTATGGGCCGAAAATGAGATTGATCTCGATGCTGATTTTCATCGCAAAATTTTGTTCAGTGATGAGGCTCATTTTTGGTTGAATGGCTACGTCAACAAGCAAAATTGCCGCATTTGGAGTGAAGAGAATCCACATGAGACCCTTGAGACGCCATTACATCCACAAAAACTGACTGTTTGGTGTGCTCTATGGGCTGGTGGAGTCATTGGGCCATACTTCTTCCGAAATAATGCTGGAGAGTCAGTTACCGTTAATGGAGACCGGTATAGAGCCATGATAACCGACTATTTTGTTCCCGAATTGGATGGCATGAATGTGGATGAGTTGTGGTTCCAACAAGACGGCGCTACATGCCACACAGCGCACGTCACAATCGATTTATTGAAGGAAAGATTCGATGAGCGCATAATTTCGCGGAATGGACCTGTCAATTGGCCACCAAGATCGTGTGATTTGACACCATTGGATTATTTTCTTTGGGGATATGTGAAGTCGCTCGTCTACGCCAACAAACCAGAAACGTTAGGGGACTTGGAAGCCAACATTCGTGGCGTTATTGCCAACATACGGCCCCATACGCTCGAAAAAGTGGTTGAAAATTGGACCTGTAGAATTGGCTTTATTCGAGCCAGCCGCGGCGGCCACATGCCCGAAATCATATTTAAACATTAATGGCATAAAATTATCCTTCCAATAAAGCCAAATTGATGGACATTAAAACGATTTTCTTGTGCTTTATTTCAATTCGAAGTTCTATACCTCTAAAAAAACACCCGTTATATAAATATAATATATATAAATTCATAAAAATCAATGAATGTGTTCATTGGGTCAAGGAATAGGTTCTTTAAATTCAAGGAACTGTTTCATTAAATTCAAAGTATGTATACGTTGATTCAAGGAATATATTCATAAAATCAATGATTGCGTTCATTGGGTCAAGGAATAGGTTCCTTAAATTCAAGGAACTATTTCATTAAATTCAAAGTAGAAATATATAGGTTTAATGAATTTACGTAAGGTTTCAATGTATGGTTTCTTAACTTCAATGAACTGGTACGTTGAATTCAACAAGCCAATGATTGGCATACGTTGAATTCAATGAACATGTTCCTTAGGTGAAAAATAAGGAATAAATTTGTTGAATCAACGAATTTTTTCGTTCAATTTATGTACCTTTTTGGTTCAGTGTATAAAAACTCAACAAATTTATTTATATTAATTTTATCATATAGATAATATTTTTTTTTTTAAATTTCATAAATTCTGTAAAAAACTTTTTAAAGAGATCAACGATTAATAGTAAGAATTCGAAACTAATAAAAGTTAAGTTTTTATCATTTTATTCAAATATTTAAAAGAACAATTTATCAGAAGTTTAGTACAAAAATATAACAATGAAAATAAACAGGCTTTTACAATATGTATATGTATGAACATAATTTAAAAAACTTAACAAAAAAAAAAAAAAAAAACTAAACAAATTCGTACATACATATTATACATATGCCCTTAATTATGGAAGTGGTATAAGTCATATGCATTTTTGATTCGATATGGTAAAATAAATTTATATTAATCGAGACTAGTACACCTCTAAATTAAACTGTTGCAAAATAAAAAATATTTTTGGATTTTTTCAAATGTTATCTATTAAATATCTCGACCAAAGGAATTTATGACTTATACAAATTTCATAATTAAGGGCACATACATATGTTTGCAAGATGATACACTTTTGTACATTAATTTTATAAATTCTGTTTAAAACTTTTTAAAAAGAGATCAAAAATCAATTATTCCAAATTAATAAAGGTAATATTTTCATTATTCTTGTTATCATCGGTACATTAGACAGATTTCATTTAAAATTTTTATGTTTTATAAACATCATTACTATTAATATGGTAATTAACACTGTCAGGAAGATGGCAAGTTTCACAACAAGAATTTTCCGGTTGTTATGTTAAATTTGCGTTGGTGCCACCAAAAATTAAAAAACGCACCGAAATTTTAAAAAAAGCGCACCACGCACCAACTAAGGAATTTTTCGCACAAAAATTATTAAAAAAGCACCCAAAATGGTGCGAAACGCACCAAGTTGACAACGCTGTTAATGGCTTCCCTTTTCAAGCTAACCTAACCTAATGTAACGGATGTTTTTTTTTTCACATTCACAAATTTGAGTGGGTAACACTGCCTTATTTCATAACTAATTTAACAGCTTCCAGTAATTATGGTTCGGTACACCAAAGGTGAAAAGGAACCCTCCTGTTTTCGCTACGCTGTTCGTCTGTCCGTCACACGCTATTTTCTCAGGAACCGTAACAGCTACGGACCTGAAATTTGGACAGAGTATGTAGAACATTGGCCGCTACAACAACAAATACATGACAGTTAAAAATTAAAGGATGTTCCAAAACGAGCAACGAAATATGTTCAAATCCAATGTAATATACATACAATTGTATGTACATATGTATACTGACACTTGAAGTTTGTAAAATTAGTGTATTTTTATATAGACTGCAACAATTAAACTAAAATTTATAAAATATTTAAATTAAAGGGTGTTCCATCATTTAATGCAATTTTGACTATGTAATTTTGACAACTTGCTATATCTTGGAAACCGTAAGAGGCAAACTCTTGAAATTTTCAAAAACGCTAAAACTAATAAAACTAAAAAAATTCGAAAATTATAAAGTCGCCAAACCAAAATAGACAAAAACCAAAAAAAAAATTGCTAAAACGAAAAAAGCACCATATTAAAAAAAAATTTCTAACACTAAAATAAATCGGCAAAACCGAAAAAATCGACAAAATGAAAAAATTGCCAAATTTAAAAACCGAAAAAAAACGCCAAAACGCGAAAAAAGGCGCCAAAACTAAAAATGGCCTAAATGAAAAAAAATCGCCAAAATGAAAAAAAAAATCACCAAATTGAAAAAACTCCAAAAACCAAAAAAATCGCCAAACGCGAAAAAGGCGCCAAAACTAAAAAATCGCCTATATGAAAAAAAAATCGCCAAAAACCGAAAAAATCGACAAAACGGGGAATAAAGTGCCAAAACTAAAAAAGCGCCAAAAACCGAAAAAACGCAAAAAGCACCAAAACTAAAAAACGCTCAAAACATAAAAAAACCCAAAAACGCTAAAAGGCTAAAGTTCGTATTGAATTATATACATATGTAGTGCCCGTACGGAAACCTTCGTGCGCGGGTCAAAGTCGCACTTCACTGAATTCATTTTTTGTTTAATTTGGTTTGGCATTCCATCATGAATAGACTAAGAAAATAGCAAAGCTGGCAAACTATTGAAGTTTCATATCAAAATAATGGTTTTGCATCGTTAAATTTATCATCCACTTCGCCTATTTTATGATAGTCATAATCGTCCATCAGATCAGCTAATATGAACAACCAACTCCGAGTATAAATATGACAGACACTCAATATGCAATACGCATGTGCCTCTATATTTATAATTGTATACTATTTAAGTTTTTCGCATAAATAAAGTAGCGATACTCTTGTAAGTTGGCTGAAAGCAAATATGTAAACGTACAAATTATTTGTGCTACAATTATGAGTATGCGCAGTTACAAAAATTAGGAGTAAATACTTAAGTATTTGTTTTTTTTTTTTTTTTTTTGTACTTATTGTCCTTCTCTAGTGCGCCACTGTTTAGCACAGCATTGAAGAAGGCAAAGATCAATCAATTCATCCATTTGAAGGAAGATATTAGACTACAAGAACGGCGAGAATTAAAGCAAAACGTTCATCCTATGGTACATAGGATGAGCGATATGATTAATGCGCTGAAGCACAAATTGAAGCTCATTTCGGGTTGAAGGGTTGCGTAAATAAGCAAAAGTGTCGCGTTTGGTGTGAAGATAATGTACAGAATTTTATACATCCACATAAATTACTGTTTGCTGAGCTTTGTAGGTCATCACAGTCGTTGGTCCATATGTCTTCATTAGCCATGATGGGCAGAAATTCAACTGCAATCGCTGAACTTTATAGAGAAATAATTATTACTAGTTTTTTTGTACATCAAGTAGCTGACATTAGTCTTGCTTGCATGTGGTTTCAACAGAACGGAACGGCATGCCATACAGTGCACGCTACAAGTAATTTATCTAAAAAAAAATCTATTGAAGAAATAATTTCACTTAAGGGTGCTGTTAATTGGCCACCAATATCGTGTGATTTAACCCTATTTGATTATTTTCCTTGGGGTTAAGTAAAGGCAGAATTAAGGCTTCATTAGTCTTTACTTTCTGTTGCTGTTCTATGCTGTGCCGTTCTGCTTTTGAGTTTGAGTACTTACTTATTCTGCAGTAACTAATCAGCTGTTTCTGACCAGAAGGGTCGCAGTTTTCCACTAAAGCGATAAGTTTTGCATCGTCCACTGTTAAGTTTCAATATAGTTTAATTTTTTTCTTTTAAAAAATAAATTTTTTTAAATTCTAAAAGCACAATCACAATTTATTTCAAAATATTTTTATTTAATTTATGCTGTCACTTACAATTACTTAAACATTTTTTGATTTTCACAAGTTGAACCGTAACAGAACAGAACGAAACAGAAAAACTAACGACTTGTACTAGATTTCTATGAACAAAAACGAGTCAGCTGATTCGTAACAGAACAGAAAGTAAAAACTAATTCTGCCTTTAGTTATTACTTTCTGTTCTGTTACGAATCAGCTGACTCTTTTTTGTTTATAGAAATCTAAAACAAGTAATTTCTTTTTCTGTTTCGTTCTGTTCTGTTTCGGTTAAACCTGTGAAAATCAAAAAATTGTTATGTAATTCTAAGTGACAGCATAAATTAAATAAAAATATTTTGAAATAAATCGTGATTATGCTTCTAGAATTAAAAAAAAAATTAATTTTTAAAAGAAAAAGAAAACTATATTAAAACTTAACAATGGACGATGCAAAACTCGTCGCTTTAGTGAAAAACTGCGACCCTTCTGGTCAGAAGCAGCTTATAAGTTGCAACAGTAAGTACTCAAATTTAGAAGCATAACGACACAGCCCAGAACAGCAACAGAAAGTAAAGACTAATGAAGCCTTAAGTTCGCACGACTACACCGGTAGACCAGAGACAATTGAGCACCTGAAAGTCAACATTCGACGAGTTATAGCCGAACTACGCAGCAAATGCTGCAAAAAGTATGTGGAAATAGAAGTTCTAAGTTGAACCATAAAATTTCTTTTTCAAAAAACAAAATTGTTTTAAATTTTAATATTTGCCGCTACAATTGGAAATGTAAACATTTCTTTGAATTTACCCATATGAGCGGTGTTTATTATTTTTCATTATTTCATATAAATATTTCTCATTCTTATCCTCCATTCCCTGTTCAGTTACAAAGAAGCTATACATGCTCCTCTTGCATCATATATAAACTCTTAAACAATTCATTCTACTTCTACTCTCTATACTAAATTTCATATTTTTTATTTTTGCGATGTGTCATCTGCATGAAAGTAAATTAAAGCGGTTTACGATTTTTACTGCATAAAATCATGTGTTTACACTAGTCTCCTGCACAAGACATCTTATAAGAACTTTCAAGACATGAGGGATTTTTCAAATGCTTTACTACAGCGAAATCTTATAAAATAAACGTTAACAACATTGTTTGCAAGAAATTTGTTTGAGTATTGTAGGTATAAGAGTAAAGAAGAAAACACTTCATGCGGAAGAATTTGTGATACTTGCTTCTTTCTACGCATGAGCGCGTGTACAAACGTCATGCATGTATGTGTGTATGATCTTTTATTTTTCTGCGCACATGCAAAGGCACACACATGCATTGACATTAGTTGTATGCGGTTAATCACATAATAGCCCTCTAGTCAGGCTAGAACCATATGTCTCTATGTCAATACTCTTTCTCCAGCGACAATTGCACTTGTTAAAATGTCGACAACTTTCCTTTTATGCGCTAGAAAAGATTCGTTACAGACAACAGTTCTAGTGTATTTCTGGTAATATTGTCAATGAACGCGTCAATAGTTTGTTTCTCTTTTTTATTATGCTGTGCAATAATATTAAATAAATATGTGCAGACGAGGTTCACAAAAATCTACTAGTGAATCCTTGGTTCAAATATTTCCATATGGTCGTAAAAAAACTACCTTCTCAATAGTGCTAAAGTCTACTGGTAGATTTTCAATGACAAGCCTATGTTATATGTCAAATGGCGATTATATTGGCTGTGGTACACCTAGTCAGTAGCACTATCGACAATGTCTAGAAAATCACTATAATTTTACTATTGACAAACGAGCGAGGAAATATCGATTTTATAGACTAGAGCTCCTAAAATTTACTAGTGAATCTTTGGTGTCAATGTATCCATGTGGTCCCAAAAGAACTATTTAGTCAGTAGTGCTACAGTCTAGTAGTGGATTTTAATGACAAGCTAATGTTAAATGTCAATAGATGATTACATTGGCTCGGGTACATTTGGTCAGTAGTACTGCTGACAATGTCACAAGTAAATCACTACAATTTCACTATTCGCATTTTCTGCAGGGAGCTTACCATCTACATATTACACACACACTCAAACGTACAATATGAAAAATAACAAGCATACACTAATCAACAGTACTTCTTTTGAGAGTTTGTTACAAACAAGCTGTCTTGCGACATCCCTTGTCACAACTGATATACATATACACCAATACATCCATCGTGCTTCGATTATAGTACGACAGCATTTATTATTGGTTTAGTATAAAGCACCCCATACACGTTTCAATTCAATTGTGAATTGAGTCTTTCAATTGAATTGATTCTTGGCTACACACTTCATAAACTGAATTGAAAGATTTTCATTCAACTGCCAAATTTATATTTTTTTCACAATTAAAAATTTTAAAATATAAAACTTCTATTGCATTCATTCATTAATTTTAATATTTTTTATTTAGAATTCAATGAAATGAAATACAATTTTAAAAATACATAACTTTTTCTATACAAAATAAAGCTACAAACATAGATTTTGACAGCAAATCAAGAGACTCGAATACACACAGCACAATCGAATTGAAAGATTTACTAGTCAACACGAAAAATCAAAATCTTTTGATTTTTCTTCAACCAACTCGACAACTGCCAAACTAATCAATTGACAAAGCCATACACGCTTTGATTTGGACAACAACCGACTCAATTGAAAATTGAATCGAATCGTGTATGGGCTGCTTAATACATGCGACGTGAATACATTTAAAAATCATGCCGTTTTTACATTTCAAGACTGTTTGCGCAGCTCTCTAGTTTACAAACTCTGCTATTTTAATGTACTTTCAAAACTTTTTTTTAGCATCTTCTTTGTTTAGCAAAACTTCAAATTAATGTTTTTTTTTCAGTTAACTTTTCCACTTCATTTATAATTTGATATTTTATGCTTATGTTAAAAACAATTTGTTTTACTTTTCAATGTTTTTGACACTGTAATTTTGCTGTTAGTCGCGGAAAAAATTTTTTGGTTTGGTTGTTACTGTTTTACTGACAGCTGATGTCTAAAAGTACTCGTATTATCTTGTAACGGTAAATCACTATAGCAATTAGTTAGAGAACTGCAAAACCATAGGCTGCAGGATTGTTGTTTTACTTTTTGGTGTTCGTCTGTTCGTCTGTCCGTCCATGTAATATGCATACATACATACACACAAACATATACATATAGACACTTGAAATTTGCAAAGTTAATGTACTTTTATACAGACCACAAGAATAAACACTGAAATTTTTCAAAATTCAAAATAAAGGGTATTCCATCAGTTAATGTAATTTTTACTATGTAATTTTGACAACTTACTGTGTCTTGGAAAGAGTAAGAGGAAAGCTCTTGAAATTTTGAAAAGCGCTAAAACTAAAAGATTCTAAAATTATGAAATCGAGGAACCGAAAAAAAAATCGCCAAAACGAAAAAAAAGCCAAACTAAAAAAAATCTCTAAAACAAAAATAAATCGCCGAAAAACCGAACAAATTCCCAAAATTAAAAAAATCGCCAAAATAAAAAATCGCCAAAATGAAAAAAAAACGCCAAAACCGAAATAAATTACTGAAATAAAAAAGCTCCAAAATTAAAAAAAAAACCCCCATTTAACCTAAAATAAGACACCAAAACCGAAAAACAACGCCAAGACCGCAAAAAATCCCAAAACTAAAAAAAACGCCAAAAGAAACCGAAAAAATCGCAAAAACGAAAAATGCCTAAACTATATATTATATAGGCTAAAATTCGTATAGTATTACATATCTACGGCCATACACATAAATGGCAAAATCGAACATGGTCTTAACGTGTTGTGCCATACAATTTTAGATTAAAAATCATGCTAGGATGTAATCATGTGTTAAAACTACTTTATGTAAAATTGTATAGAGGAACTCGTCAACACGTGGTTCAATTTTGTCACTTATACTAACTTCATGCCAGTTTTTGATTATACATAACGCCGCTAGTGTCCGTACGGAACCCTGCGAGTCATAGTCACACTCTACTGAATTTATTACTATGTAATTTTGACAACTTGCTGTTTCTGGGAAGGAGCAAGAGGCAAACTCTTGAAATCTTAAAATAAGACTAATAAATTCTGTAAAGTGCGACTTTGACCCGCGCACGAAGGGTTCCGTACGGACACTAGATATGTAATTCAATAGAAAGTTTAGCCTATATAATAAATAGTTTTGGCTTTTTTCGTTTTTTGGTTTTGAGCGTTTTTTAGTTTTGGCGTTTTTTGCGTTTTTTCGGTTTTTGGCACTTTTTTAGATTTGGCACTTTTTTCCCCGTTTTGTCGAATTTTTCGGTTCTTTGCGTTTTTTCATTCTGGCGATGTTTTTAGGGTTCCGTACACCAAAGGTGAAAAGGAACCCTATTGTTTTCGCTACGCTGTCCGTCTGTCCGTCACACGGTATTTTCTCAGGAACCGTAAGAGCTACGGACCTGAAATTTGGACACAGCATGTAGAACCTTGGCCGCTACAACAACAAATACATGAGAATTAAAAATTAAAGGGTGTTCCAAAACGAGCAACGAAAAATGTTAAAATCTCATGTAATATACATACAATTGTTTAAAGGGTGGTCCATCAGTTAATGCAATTTTGGCTGTGTAATTTTGACAATTTGCTATATCTTTTTTAGATTTTTAATTGAACTATAGTGAATTTTTAATCAGAAATAATTCTTAGTCAGGCTTAAGTTCAGTAATTTCAATTCTTTTTATTAAATGAAATATTTTATTAATTAATGTGAGTTTCTAAAGAAGAGAAGAAAAATTAAATTAGACTTTTAAGCTGGGGGAAATACCGACATTTTTCTGTGCAGCAACGCACTTCATCAGCACCCTAGTCTATCTACTTGGGTAGAGATTGTTATTAACATCAGCTATTTAACGTAAATTCTAATGAAACGGAATGTGAGAAATGATTGTTGTATACAATTATTGATTTACCTTTGGTAAATACATATGTAAGTATCACTATTTATTTCCCCTGTTTTTCCATTTTTTAATTTTTCTATTTAGGTTAGCACGAAGTTATATTACTCTACCTACGTATGTTTAACTATTCTTGCTTATCTCTTACGATCATCACATTAATTATTTTTACTTATTCGATGTACCGTCGGTACATGCATATAAGTATTATAGTAGTGGATATTATGTTACTTTTGTTGTTGCATTCTCCCGTTTATTTGGTTTTCGAACATTAGTGATTGCCAAGTGAACAGTGATTGCCAAGTGAATATATTTTTGTCACGTGCCCATGATGAATTGAGACATTTTTAGATTTTTAATTGAACTATAGTGAATTTTTAATCAGAAATAATTTTTAGTCAGGCTTAAGTTCAGTAATTTCAATTCTTTTTATTGAATGAAATATTTTATTAATTAATTAATTATTAATTATTTCTGATTAAAAATTCACTATAGTGTTAATTGTTGTAGTCTGTATAAAAATACACTAATTTTACAAATTTCAAGTTTCAATATACAATTGTATGTATATTACATGAGATTTTAACATTTTTCGTTGCTCGTTTTGGAACACCCTTTAATTTTTAACTCTCATGTATTTGTTGTTGTAGCGGCCATAGTTCTACATACTCTGTCCAAATTTCAGGTCCGTAGCTCTTACGGTTCCTGAGAAAATAGCGTGTGACGGACAGACGGACAGCATAGCGAAAACAATAGGGTTCCTTTTCACCTTTTGTGTATGGAACCCTAAAAATCGTCGAACGAAAAAATCGCCAAAATCCTAAAAAAAATCGCTAAAACGAAAAAAGAGCCAAAACTAAAAAAATTGCTAACCCGAAAAACTCACCAAAAACAAAAAAAAACACCACAAACCGAAAAAATTCCAAGAAACGAAAAATATCCGAAACAAAAAAAAACAACAAAATCGAAAAAATCACCAAAATCTAAAAAAAAATTACCGTGTACTTAATGTTTTTAAAAAAATGTCTACATCAGCTAAGTTATTCAATTAAATAGGCTAAATTTTGTATAATATTACATATATGTATATCGTTACTTTAATATGGAAAGGCCCTGGACTCATTATATTTTTGAAAACGATATTTTTGCATTTTTAGATAGACATTAGATATTCTTCTATGGAAATATACAAAAAACTCATTAAAAAAAATAATGAGTTAGGGCCTTTCCATATTAAGGTAACGATATGTATGTAGTGTCCATACAGAATTACAATTCAATTCATGGCAGTATTTTTTTATTAGGTATCTAAAGATGTTTAAGGTTGTTGTGGCGGTAGTGGTAAGAGCGTTGACTACCACGCGATGAACTCGAGATCAAATCTTCTTGGAGCAGTCAACTTAATGTCTATGCACATATTTTCCTAATACCTGTACTAATACACACAATAACACAAGTTGTATAATTAACTAGAATTTTCCCGCGACTTTGTTCGCATCTAGAAACTGAGTATACTTTAAACTGACTTTTCCGCAAAACTTTCTTAATTATTTTCTTTTATATTCTTATTCTCCAGACAATAACAAAGTAACCAGGCAATAAATGAGAGATATTGGTCCAGCCATTCGCGCGTGATGTCATGCCAAAACAGTTGGATTAATTTTTATATATAAAGATAAAGTAAAATGACTGCATTATATTAAATTCATGTTGTTTTAACTCGAAATAACTTCGATGCAACATGGTTATTTGTGTTATTTCAGTATCAAGTTCACGTTGCTTCAACATGAAATAACTTTGATTCAATATGATTCTTCATTTTTATTTGGAATGGAATGGAATGAAATGGTCTATAATGTTAAATCCACACGAATTAGGGTTATTTCCAAAGAGGGAATTTTTTTTTGAAGATTGCTATAAATCATATTGAATTAATATGAAACAAATATGAAGCAAAATTAATTGCCAAAAATATTTAAATTAACCTCATTTTAGTAGATTTTAATCTTTACAATATTCCATAACAACTCTTATTTTCCATCAAAGGAAAAGTTAATTACAAAAAAGTTGAATATTTTATGTATCGTTATGCACGTAATAAACTTTTATGTTTATTCTGTTCTGTACTACTGTTCTCAGCAATCATAAACATCATTTACATTAAATGGAGCAAAATTATTATTGCGGAATGATTAGAAAAGTTATTTCATTCGACTAAATTTAACACAACCTTTGTGTAATAAAAATGTTTATTAAAGAAATGTCTTCGCTCTCGCCCAAGGACGTGGCAGGCAGCATAACAGAAATATAATAAATTTTCAAAACCATTCATTACACTTGACTGGAAGCACATTATAAGAAAATTAATTTTCTGAATTTTCGTTTGCCAATTGCCTGAAGAATAACACAGTAGAGAAATTTATCTAATTCGATTTTTATGTGATTAGACATTTTTATTTTATCAGTTCACATGTATGTATGTGTGCATTTGTAGAGTTCATGCCATTATTATGGGATGGACTTTACTATGCATAATAAACGAGGTGTAGCAAATAAGTATTTGAAAAATCATAATAAGGATACCCAGAGTTTGGAACAAATCAGGGGTCTAATCGTCGTCAGTGATCTAATCGTCGAACTAAATTACTGCATTGTTCGATAGCGAATGCCATAATCTCAAATCTAATCAAAGCGATGATTAGACCACAGATTTGTTAAATTTTATCATTTGCAAAGGACTATGGACCATCCATACTGAGAAATTAGAGCGGTCAAAGCAATTTAATAAAGAGAAAAGAGGCCTGCCACTAACAGTTGATACACTAATAAAGACTCACTGGCTTTACTTACACCCTTACACACGTCTATTCGCTGCGCTGTTCCCTTTACTCCAGTCGACACGATAGACTCCACAATAATCTCAATTCCACGACAGACTATTATTAATTCACAACTTAATTATCAACTGACTAACGAGTTCTTAACTTCACTACTTTCTGATTAGCACTAACTATAACTGTTCGCGACTGACTTACAACTGCAACTAACTAACTCATTGGCTGCGTCACCTCTTTTTATATTTCACACAAATTCCACTAGAAGTTTCAAGCAATGTCTAGACGATCATTATCATCTTATATGCTGCCTAATTAAGTTCATGTGGTAACTATGTACATACATGTGTATATGAATACGTGTGTACATCATTAACTAAGCAATACACGGTGGTTGTTTATCTTTTGCTTTTCGTTTGAATTAGCATGTATGTATGTGTGTAAATATGTGAATCTTCTTAATAAGCAGACGCTTTTTGTTTTTGTTGCTTTTGCTTGTTTACGTTTAATCAAGCTAGGCATGCTTATTTATTTGTTGGCTACTATTCTAGACTATTCTTTGCTTTGAACCTGTAGGAATATTTTCGCGTAACACTTACATTAACCCTGTTGGAATATTTTTGTGTAATGCTGCTTAATCTTGTCGACGGCCATTTTCGTAACAATATATATTACATATTTCAGTTAAAAAATCAAAGGGTACTCCAAAACCAGCAACGTAATATGTAAATTTTTTTAAATCATGGATATATAACCATATACGGACACCATTACGTGATAAAAGACTACATAAAAGACCCGTGTCGCCTAGTTTTGCCCCAATCCATGCCGCTTTTGATTTGCAATTTTCTCAAGCTCATATCTTGCAAACCATTCGAAACTTTGATTTACTCAAAGCAAAAGCAAAGTTTTAGCTCTCGTCATAAAGAATAAAAATTGTGAACAAATAAAATATAAAAAAAAACCTCCATCTTCAAGATCAAAATCGCAAAAAATTTAAAAAAATTCGATTTTTTAACTTTTTTGAGGTGTAAACATCTATACGCTAGGGGGTAAAAATTTTTTGGCTTTGATTCTTTGCTGAGATTTCTTTGCTGAGATTTCTTTGCTGAGATTTCTTTGCTTTTGCTTTGCATTGTAAAATCGATGTGAGCTATGTATGAGTGTATTAGTGTTTGAAAGAAGCAATACCAAGCAGAGAAACAAGTCGACCGGCTCGAAGCCGACGGTGCGCCGCCGCCGGTTATTTTTCTGTATATTTCCGTACACTAAAGGTGAAAATGAACCGTAAGAGCTACGGACTTGAAATTTGGACACAATATGTAGACTTTTGACTACTACAACAACAAATACATGAGAGTTAAAAACTAAAGGGTGTTCCAAAACGAGCAACGAAAAATGTTAAAATCCCATGTAATATACATACAATTGTATGTACATATATACACTTGAAATTTGTAAAGTTAGTGTATTTTTATACAGACTACAACAATTAACACTAAATTTAAAAAGTTTAAATTAAAGGGTGTTCCATTAGTTAATGCAATTTTTACTTTGTAATTTTGACAACTTGCCGTATCTTGGAGACCGTAAGAGCAAAACTCTTGAAATTTTCATAAACGGTAAAACTAAAAAATCAAAAAAATATAAAATCGCCATATATAAAAAAATCGCCAAAAACAAAATAAAATCGCCAAATCGAAAAAAAGCACGATATTAAAAAAAATCTCTAGGACTAAAATAAATCGCGAAAAACCGGAAAAATCGCCAAAATGAAAAAAATCCTTCAACAAAAAAATCACCTATATGAAAAAATCGCCTAAATAAAAATACCCCAAAAACAGAAAAAATCGCCAAAATGAAAAAAACCCCAAAAAACAGAAAAAATCGCCAAAATGAAAAAATCGCCAAAATGAAAAAATCGCCAAAATGATAAAATCGCCAAAATGAAAAATTTGCCAAAATGAAAAAATCGCCAAAATGAAAAAAAAATTGCGAAAACTAAAAAAACGCAAAAAGAGAAAAAAAACCAAAACGAGAAAAAAGCGTTTATCGTTTATTTATTTTACTGAAAAAAAATCGTTTAAACTGAAAAAACTTAAAAAAGGAAGAAAGCTAAATAAAAAAAATAAAAAATCAAAACCGAATGTGCGCGAGTCAAAGTCGCACTTTACTGAACAAGAGCAGCAACAACTAAACGATGAACAACAGGAATTAAAAATCAAAAAGTAAAAGTAAAGGCATTTACCATAGATGAGCACTGCAGTACCACTAAAGTTTCAGTAAAAACAATAAAAAATGTTTAACAAGTAAATTTTTACTGATTACTAAAATTTTGTTTCTACAATTTTTATAAATTGCCTAAATAATTTGTTATATGATGAGGTGCATCGAATTTTCAGTAATCTGTAATGCCCGTATTCGTAATGAAATTCTACCAAGTGGCTAAATGTTTTTCATACAAAAGTTTCAAAATTTGAATGAAAAAACTTTGCCACTTGCTACAATTTTATTATGATTACGGCCCTACGATTTTACTGGTAGTGCAAATTAAATTTCATTAGCAGTAAAAATTTACTGAATTTTTTTAGTAATCAGTAAATTTACTGCTTACTGCAATTTTGAATGCAGTACATATACATATACTGCAGTGTGCCCATTTACTAACCAAATAAGTTTAATAAAACAAACAAAAACCAACAAATTCATATGTATTTACAATATTGAAAGTTTTGATACTTTTAATTAATTAGTTTAAAAAAAGATACTAAAAGCATAAGTACTTCCAACTTAAAAAAAAAAGTTTCATTACTAGATGTTTACACATCTCCTCTGTGATCGGACTCACATTGCTTTTCTCCTGTTCAGTTCCATAGGTAGCAAACCGTTCAAAATTCAAGGAAACACTCAACTGCAAAAATCTTCCTAGGATCTAAATAAACAATTTTCTAGAACATATGAAGTTCCTACACGGAAAAAAAACTAACTAAAACTTGAAACCAGTAAAATATTTACTAAATTTCTAGTTCATCAATGAACTAGTTTATAGTAATTATATTTTCATACTTAAGTAAAATTTTTCTAAAATTAAGTAAAATTTTCCCATAAAATTCGGAGCTTTGCAAAAAATTATTTTCATCTTTGATCTCAAATTTAGTAAATTTTTCAAAGTTTTTTTATGTCTTTAATTCTGGTACTTTTTTATTTTTCATTAAATTCTATACCACATGGTATGTTTTTTATTATAGTCTAAATTAATTCACCATACATACATATTAAATTCCTTGAGAGGAGACAAGTATTGAACCAGCAACCTTGTGACTGATAGGCAAGCACTCTAACCAATTGCCTAACAGGGCAGCCTGAATAAGCATTGAAATGTTTGAGTTTTAAAATTTTATTTTATTTTCAAAACAAAATATTTCAAGTTCAAATATTCCTCGAAAATATGAAAAACTTACTTGAATTTTTTGCTTAATGCAAACAAAAGATATATTCTATAATTTAAAGAAAAAATACTTAAAACTGGCAAATATTTTTCTAAAATTTAGAATACCTTTTTATATCTTTCAAGTAAGTCAAATTTGTTGAACTAATCAGGAGTAAGTCATTTCCTAAAATTTATTTTTTGATTTAACACGAGATTGACTAGTTTTTAGGATGCAATTTCCCTAAACTTTTAAACCATTTTTCAATTTTTGGTAAATATTTCCTTTAAGCCAGTAAACTTGTCCTTGAATGTGCGAATTTTTGTGTGTATTTTTTATGAACTATTTTTAAGGATATTAAGTAATTTTTACCAGATTTTTGTAAAAATTTACCTAAACTTAGAAAAAATTACTTAAACTTAGAAATTTTTTTTATTTAAATTTATAAACTTTTTTGCTTAATAATAGTATATGTCTTTTTTTTTTTTTTTTTTTTTGAGTGTAAGAATGATTCTTAATACCGTTGAGGTAGCGCTTAGGTAGCCGCAAAAGTGAATAATCTCCCGCAGTTTTTTTAATTTCACTTGTTATTAATTAAATTTGTTATTTCAAGTTAGTTTCAAAAAACTTTTGACCCTACCCTCGTTAAATTTTTTCCAGGCTTTCGTTATGAATTTTCTTGAATTTATATCATTTGTGCTGATTTCCTCCCAATTCACATTTGATAAAATCAAAATATTTGATTTATCTATTGTATATACATTTCACAAAAGATTTCAAATTAATAAATGATTTATATAACTTCACTTGTGCCTATGCACATAATATACATACATACATACATGTTTATATATGTAATTTATTGATGTGCTTGAGCAATAAATCATTATTATTATGTTTATTAAAACATTTCAATTTTTCTTTCATGCACAAATAAATATTTATGTGAAATTAAGCACACGAAGTGATATTATAACACTTTTTTGGATTTTGAGTTGCAAATATGTTTAAGGCTGGATGCGCGTAGAAGTTTTAACATAATGGGCACAGTTGCCATATTCGACAATTTAGCGTGTTTTTCGCGATTTTAGGAAACGAATCATTGTCTCTTATCATGACCCCAGGGGAGTCTATTTTTGACTACGGGTGTGGCAATCCCGGGGCCTCAGCTAGGGTAATGTGGCTTTTTTCACTGACGGACCTTTGGCTCATTACCCGTAAAACTTATGTGTTACTACCCGATCTCTGGAAACAGAGCAAAGGATGTGCACATATTTATAAAAGGAAAACAAATATTATACGCCCGTTGTTGTCAGTTAGGTGCAGCGTCACACCTAGAACTGCCCCTGAGTTCAAAAGACGATAGAGGTGAAGCCCTTGTGGTGGATCTTCGAGGTCTCACCAGAGGCTACTTCTGGTGCCACGGGTGCCGGTTGCCCGACAGCTGAGCTGCTTAGAGATAAATGCATTGCGGTTGTCAAAATTCTGTGCTAAAAAGGTTTTTCAGTCCTGGATATGACCCCAGGGCATTGTCACTTTTGTGTCGGATCGTAGTAGGCACAGGATTTTGAGTGCATGTAGCGGTCGTCAGTTTCCTTTGCTAAAATGCCGAGTTCGTCCTACCCCACGGGGTTAAGGGGATAATTTTGGTATGTGTGGAGTAGGCACTGGTTATTTGGCGACACAGGCATGCGTTCATTTCGGATGAGTGGTTAGCTGTGCCGGCAATGGTTGAGGAATTCTCTTGGGGACCTCGCTGTTGGTGTATACACAACACCATAGCGTGGAAGCCGGAGAATTATCGTGGTGCCTGTGGTTGCTACCAAAATCGCTGGGAGAATAGTCTTGGCTTCCCAGTGTGAAATCAATGCTAGTGGTTGGTCTGACGCGGTCAGCCAGACACTATTCTAGGTGCTGTTGCCATTCCACAGAGCTGCTATGGGCACGGACATAGCAGCAGAGTTTAGATAGCTCAAAGTACCTCAGCAAGATACTTGAATATAGAACAGGGATAACTATATTCAAAGATTGCAACCTATGTGCCTTATGGAGTGGGCCATAGGTTCATTATAAAAGAATGCGTCTAACCCACACCCGGTGCCTTAGCACAAGTGAGATTAAGCCGTAATGGCAGGTACTCACGTAAAGCTATTGCACATCTGTCTCTTATCATGGATGTCGAATTTTTTTGTTTTTACTTCAACTTGTACTAGATCAAAGAAGTATGCGACAGTTTGTTTTAATCTAGTGCAAACTCTCGCAGTCGAACTGAGAAATTCGACAGCCTCTGTAAAGCGAATTATCTATGTATGGTTTTTGGGCTAATGTTACAGGCATTCCACAGGGCATCAAATTTGTGTGTTATAAAAATTACAATAAAATATTTAACCGGCTTGAAAAATAAACACTAAAAAGCTAAAAATAAGTTACATTCAGTTAAATAAAACATTTTTCTGTGTATTACCCAAATTACACTATAGTAAATTTTAATGGGGGTGTCCCCGCTCACTCTTTTAAGAACATTATTTTATGTCATTCCAAGAGCCTAAAATATTTACCAAGATTCGTAGGACTCGGATGAGTAGAAAAACACAACATATAATGCTAAATTTTAAATGGGCGGGGCTACACCTATTTTTATAAATTTCAGATTGTGTCACTTACCGAACCAAGAGAGTGATATTATGACCTGGGATAAGCATCGATTGAGTGATATGTAATACATAATTTTAATGGGCGATGCCACGCCTGCTATTATAAAGTTAAAGTGACACAATCGCATCAAAAGACAAATTTTCTTATTTTATTAAGTAAAAACACAAAATATATAATATGTACTAAATATTAATGGGCGTAACTGCGCCCACTTTTTTAAAAAGAGATTGTGCCACTATAAGAGCCGAAGCATGTTTTGAAAAATAGCAACACGCACCCACATTTTCCATTACGTTTTATATACACAAATGTATGTACATACATATGCTGTGGCGAATGGTGAATAAATATAATGCGTATATTCTTTTGTCCGATTAAATATCCATAGCCTGAGTATAAGCATACCCAGGCTGTAAGTATGAGAGAGTGAAAGAGTCAATGCGCTTGATATTTATGTGCCTTTTTATTTTTAGTTAAAGCGCATTTTAGTTTTTCGCATAAAAGAAGTAGAGATGCTTTTTATTTTGGAACCGACTGTAGTCATATTTGTTTGTTTGCGCTACAACTATAATTATACGCAGTTACTAAAATTAAAAATATTTCTTTGTGTGTCTTTTTTTTTTTTGAGCACTCATTGTCATTCTCTAGTACATACAGTATGGAGCAAAAATTATTCAACGACAGACAAACTAAAGAAAAGTACGCAAATATTTTTTGCGTAACTTAAATTATTTGTTTAAATTAATTGGGGCATTCAAACGATAGTCGTAAAGGTCACATAATGTCATAATGTCTTAAATTATTTATTTATAATTTTGTTTGCTTTCAAATAAAAATTTTAGAACATTATGACAATATGCATTTCAACAGTTTTATTAAATAAAATAAAAAATATTGCACATTCGTACATGCATAATTAAAACATATTAGCCTTTAGGCTCATTTTTGCACCAAACAAAATTTTTCGAAAGCCCAGTACTTTGGTTAACAACCTTGGATTTTTTCAATAGCCCTAAGCAGTTTATTGATGTGAATTGGTAACATATCGAGCCATAACCATGGGACCTCGTTTTTAGACGAAAATAAATTTTTTGCGATCGCAAATATCCGATTTTGGTCAAAAACTTTCGAAAATTATGTCGCTTAAGCTTTTTTTGGCGGTTATGGCACAATATTCTGGCGATATGTTTTGGAACTTCTTCTGTAGTTGCTCCCACAGCTAATTGATTTTGTTTGGAGTATTATCATAGTTTGCCATAGTTGGTTTTTTTAAAGGTCGAACAAATTTCAATAGGATTTAAATCTGGGCTCTGTTCTTTGAATTCTTAGCGACTGATGCATTCTTTAACTATTCTAGCCGTATGTTTAGGATCAACATCTTGTTGAAATATGACCCAATGAAGAAAATCGTTAAGTAGATATTTGTTTAAATTTTCTATAAATTAAATTATTATCCAATTAACTTAATTTGTAATCACAAATTAATTTCCTCAGAACATTCAAAGTATGTTAAGAGGAAATTTTCATAGAAAATAAATATTAATGTTAATAAATTTTCAATTTACTTTTGTATATTTTACTAATATTTTCTACGTAAATTATTGAAAGATGCCCAAAGCACATTTAAAGAATATGTATGTGTGTGTGTCCTTGACATGACATTAAAATCCATATTATTCCATTACAAATACTATTACCTAGTCTTACCACAATTTATTGATTACACAAATACATATATATGTATGTACATATGTATACTTCAAATATATTTTACTTAATGTCTGGCCCGGCCTACTACACAAACCCATTAACACTTTATTCGATTTAAGATACATTTTATCAAATTCAATAATAATATTCTTTAGGCAGGAGATCTCATGCTTTTTGATTTTGTATTCATACCATATTATTTTCAAATTACTATTTATTTATACTTCTTTTTTATTGTGACAGCTTAGATCAGAAATTTTACGCCCACTCAGTTAAATGATGCTTGAACGACAGACATACTTATGTACTTCCAACATTCGTTATCGGTACAATATATGTATATGTACTAGAGGCCTGCGTAAACAGTCTTGAAATGTAAAAACGTCATGATTTTTAAATATATTCACGTCTCATGTATTATACTAAACCAATAATAAATGCTGTCGTACTATAAGCGAAGCACGATGGATGTATTGGTGTATGTGTATACCAGTGTTAACAAGCGATGTCGCCAAGACAGCTTGTTTGTAACAAACACTCAAAAGAAGTACTGTTGATTAGTGTATGCTTGTTATTTTTCATATTGTACGTTTGAGTGTGTGTGTAATATGTAGATGGTAAGCTATTATGTGATTAACCGCATACAACTAATGTTAATGCATGTTTGTGCCTTTGCATGTGCGCAGAAAAATAAAAGATCATACACACATACATACATGACGTTTGTACACGCGCTTATGCGTAGAAAGAAGCTAGTATCACAAATTCGTCCGTCACGAAGTGTTTTCTTCTTTACTCTTATACCTACAATACTCAAATAAATTTCCTGCAAACAGTGTTGTTAACATTTGTTTTATAACATTTCGCTGTAGCAAAGCATTTGAAAAATCCCTAATGTCTTAGAATTTCTTATAAGATATCTTGTGCAGGAGACTAATATGCACACATGTATGTGCGTCTGTATATATGTATCTATGCACACGCCGGTAATGAGAAATAATCTTAAATGTGCAGAAATTTTAAAAATTATTTACTTATTGAAAAATGTCGGCGATATTTATTGATTTTCAATTAAAATTTATTTAAGCACCGAAAAAATCAGACGAAATGAAGGAAGGGAATTGTTTTTAAAATAATAAAAAAGAAAAAAGAAACGCAAACACATCGGCAGACAAGTGGAAGCAAACTGTAGAGCAGTGGTGGGCAAATATCTGTGGCAAAAAGGAAAAACTGCTTAAGTCGGGTAAAGCTGATTTTGATTTAATGTTACCACCGTAATCTGCATATTTGAAAGTACCCCTGAGCAAAATTTCAATTAGTCTGTGAGATTTTTTATGAAGTTGTAGCAAAAGGAATTGCGGCTTATCTTTTTTAAACTTCTAATATCATATCATATGAAATAATAGCTTGATTTATGTTATATTTTGGTATATTTCAACTTAAATGTATTACTTACAGTGCGTAGAATGATATTTGCTTAAAAAGATTAAAATTAAACAATTTAACCGTAAAAGAAATCTATCTAGAAATTATGTGACACCCTTACGATTACAAATTTATATCATACATAATATATTTCTGTGTTAGGTATTGTGGCAAAGAAGAACTTGGCCAAAATTTATATCTTACAACTTTTAATGGCCGAAATTTTGGATAGGAACTTGGCCGTTTTTCACATTTATGTTTTTGTGAGGATCTGATTACTTTTTGAAAAGATTTCTATAATAACACTTTTTAAACTTAAAATTTCTAGTGTATTTTATTTCTATTCATGATCACTGTGCCAGTTGAAAATGACAGAGTTACATAAAATAATGGGTAAGACTGTGATGGGTGTTGAATTGTAGACCTTTAAAATGCACTATTGCGTATTACAACGGGTCGCTAGTGTGTACGCAATTTGGTAAGAGTCCTCTGGAAAGAAACATGTTATATACAGCGTACATTTTAGTGGACGCGATCCCACCTTTTTCCTCAATAAATTTACATATTAAAGTCTGCTTAGCCGAAGTACATATATCAAAAGGATATGCCCAATGTGTATGATTTTAATTTAATCTATAGTATAATATAGGGTGTTTTTTTAGAGGTATAGAACTTCGAATTGAAATAAAACACAAGAAAATCGTTTTAATGTCCATCAATTTGGCTTTATTGGAAGGATAATTTTATGCCATTTATGTTTAAGTATGATTTCGGGCATGTGGCCCCCGCGGCTGGCTCGAATAAAGCCAATTCTACAGGTCCAATTTTCAACCACTTTTTCGAGCATATGGGGCCGTATGTTGGCAATAACGCCACGAATGTTGGCTTCCAAGTCCCCTAACGTTTCTGGTTTGTTGGCGTAGACGAGCGACTTCACATATCCCCAAAGAAAATAATCCAATCCAAATCACACGATCTTGGTGGCCAATTGACAGGTCCATTCCGCGAAATTATGCGATGGACGATTATGTCGACCATAAAATGGACGGAGCTTGCGGTAAACTTCGCGAACTGAACCATTATTTTCGAAATAAATTTGCACGATTTGCAAGCGTTGTTCTTTTGTCAACCTGTTCATGTTGAAATGGCAAACCAAACTAAATATTAATCACTTGACAGCTGACAAAATGGCCGCCAGTTAAAAAAGTGATGCCAACTTAAAGTTCTATACCTCAATAAAAAACACCCTTTATTACGTAAAATTTTCATGAGCCTGGCCCCGCTGACTTTTATATCTGCTAGTGCTTATGGTTCATGCAAAGTTTGTTATTAAAAAGTTAATAAGAAATACCTGGGTACTAAATTAAAAACTGCTGAGCCGAAGTACCTGAACGAAAAAGCTAAGAAGTCACGGCTACTTTTTAAAATAGGGAATTTTTTTTTGGATAAGTGCAATGTGTATGAAAAGTTTTAATAAAATGCATGTTAATTTTGAATTTGAAGTGCTTGTTTCCGCCCTCTGATAGCAAGTTCTGGGTTTTCAGATTTTTCTTAGTGATCTCTTATCTAGATTTATTTGTGTATCAAATTTAAGCTCGCTAGTGCAAATTGGAGTTTTAACGTCGTGGCCCCGCATACCGGGTAAAACTTTTTGATTTTAAGATTTTCCCATTGGCTTACGCAGCTACACTTACTAGTGTATAAAATGTCAGCTCTCTGGCGCGAATTATATCTTTAGATTTTATCAGTATTACCTCTAACCACTATTCCTAACTCAAAATTTTGTTGTGAGCAGCGCTTATAATTCATGCTAATTTTCTTCTAAAATATGCTAGACCGATGTAGATTAAACACAAGGCTAACACTTTATGGGAGTGATCACGCCCAATTTTTAAGGTGATGCAAGATTTCACTAAATTGGCTTGAATTAAAAGCTGTATATTAAGTATTTAGTTCAAAACAATATTAGCGTGGCCCCGCCCATTCTGGTAACATTTTTTGGGTTTTCAAATTTTTCTAGTTTGTTTCTCACTTAAAAATACTTGTATATCAAATTTCAGCGCCTTAGCGCAACTTTTAATTTTTAAGTTTTATGGGCGCAGCCCCGCCCCTCTAACTAAAATTTCCGGGTTTTTGGATTTTTCTAGTTGGTTCCTCACCTAGACCTACTTATATATCAAATTTCAGCTTCTTAGCGCAACGTTTAACTTTTAATTTTTATGGTCGTAACCCCGCCCACTTTTCCAAAGTCAAAATTTTTTTGGGTCAGTGCTTATTATTCGTGTCTAGTTTCGTTACAAACGGATAATAATAGCTAGATAAATAGTAGATATAAATATGCTGAGCCGCAGGGCATTAAAATGAGGTTTAAATTGTATGGGCGTGTCAACGCCCACTTTTTTAAAGAAAAATTTATAGCCTTGCATTACCGCAGCATATATATACCGAATTTCAATAAAATAGCTTCCATAAAGCGCCTTAGATTAGCATTTTTAATTCTGACTTTTATGGGCGTAGCCCCGCCTTCCTGGCTAAAAGTTCCGAGTTTTCAGATTTTTTTTATTTTATTTTTCACCTTGACCTAGCTCTGTATCGAATTTCAGCTCAATAGCACAAATTTAAATTTTTATGGGCGTAGCCCCGCCCTTCTGGTTAAAATTTCCGGGTTTTCAGATATTTATGGTTCATTGCTCACCTAGATCTTCTCGTGTACCAAATTTTAGCTCTCTAGCTATAGCGGAAATGCTTCATCAATTTGATGAGTGTGTCAGTGGTCAGTGAGTATGTCTTAAAATATGCACTTTTTGCACCTCTATATCTCCGGAAGCTTTCATAGTAAAACTTTCAAACTTTGCATATGAGGTTATATGAATTTATTCTAATTATGGTGAAAATATCATAATTTTACGAATGCGGGGAACAAAGTTATGAGGGGTGAAAACAACTCGAATATCTTCGTGTAAATATACTTGGCCTGGCGCACTGCCGTGCGCCTAGATAAATTTTCGAAAATAAACTCGAACGCTTAAAAGTGCTCTCATGCAAAACAGTCAAATATGACTTAAACACTTTTTCCTTATTGCTACAGATATATCTACACTATCTTATTTTTTGCTTGCCGCTAAATACACTGAATCAAAAAGGTACATAAATTTAACGAAAAAATTCGTTGATTCAACGAATTTATTCCTTATTTTTCACCTAAGGAATATGTTCACTGAATTCAACGTATGCCAATCATTGGCTTGCTGAATTCAACGTACCAGTTCGTTGAAGTTAAGAATCCATACGTTGAAACCTTACGTAAATTCATTAAACCTATATATTTATACTTTGAATTTAATGAAATAGTTCCTTAAATTTAAGGAACCTATTCCTTGGCCCAATGGACGCAATCATTGATTTTATTAATATATTCCTTGAATCAACGTATACATACTTTGAATTTAATGAAATAGTTCCTTGAATTTAAAGAACCTATTCCTTGACCCAATGAACACATTCATTGATTTTTATGAATTTATTCCTTGACCCAATGCACCTATACATTCAAAATTTCACTTTAATAAATATAATAATAGATAAGTTCATATTAAATTGATTATTTTATTTAAAAATTCATATAATAAGAAATAATTTACATGTGTATATACATATATGTAAGTATGTATTTACATAAAAAAATTTGGTTATGATAATATCATAGTCTACTAAATTATTACTGCCTTATTTGTAAAAATTATTAAAGCTTTATAAAGGGTTAATATGGAAGTCTGTTTTATAAACCCTTTATAAAGCCTTAATAATTTTCAGAAATTAGACTGTAAATTTATAATTCATGTATAAATTTAAAAATGCACTTGTTAGTTTAAAATAAAACAAACTTAAATTTTTAGATGCTCTCCGACTTATCCAAATTATTCAATATTTCAATCAAAGCTTTATCTTTGATGTTGTTATCTTCGCGAATCATTCCGGCCAGTTAAAGAAAACTCCTTCACGTTTCCCAAAAGCAACGCCAAAGTCTTTGTCAATCTGAAATATAGTTATAAATATTTATTTTGCAATAAATACTAAAGTATAAAACAGTAAAGATTTGTATACCCACATTTCAAAATCTACTCGCTTTCTTATACTCGGGCCATCTTTTAAAAACTTCGGCTAAAGTGGAAGCTTACCGTACTTTATTAATTCTGCCTGTCAAGTGCTATTGAATTCCTCTGCACTGGAATTGTCATATCTGAGGCTTCTAACGCAAACCTCTACCTACGTTGGTTCCGAATCTTTAAAATTAACATACATAAATATGTATAGTATGTGTATAAAATTATACTATCTAAATAGCATCAAAAATAATTACTTACATAAAAATTGTTTCAGGAGTGGATGCACCTGGAACTTATTTTCCAGCTTTAGAGTAGTTCAGCAAGTTCCTGATATACGGGATATTATACAGCTATATTAATTTTTGCAATTAAAATTAATTATAATCACTTCTTATTATTAACTTACTTTTTGGCACTTTTTTATTTTAAATTTCTTTCTTAATTGCGCACAAACTTATTTGTTAAACGAAGAACAACAACTGATTGCTCTTTGTTTATTTTTTATTTTCATTATGTTTTTTCCCGTTATAAAACAAGGAACTAGTACGTTGAATTGAACCAAGTAAAACAAAAATTCAAATGGTGGTTCCTTGAATCAAAGTACTCGTTCATTGAATAAAACATCTTCTTCTTGTTCTTGAAGTCAAATTCAACGTACATTACTTAAAATCAATGAACAGGTTCCTTGAATCAATGTACACTTTCTTGAAATTTACTAAACTTTTTTCTTTTATTTATATAAGAAAGAACGTGTTCCTTAAATTCAACGTATTATACGTTAAATCAATAAACTAGTTCGTTGTTAAATTCAACGAATAATATCAAGGATTGGATTCAACGTTCAGTTCATATCTACATAAAATTTTACGTTGAATTTCAAGGAATATTTTTTTGAAACAACGTATAATACGTTGAATTTCAATGAATTTAAATCAATGAATGCGATTTCGTTGAATTTATGTAAAACTGTTTTTTCAGTGTAGATAGGCTGTGAGTCTCACAGGTGGGGTGATGGTAAAAAAAATACAGATTATGTTGGCAAGAATAGGAAATGGAGAGAATGGCCACCACTGCTTTGGGTTCTTATTTATGAATGGAAACAATGTACAGATGATGATCACATAAATTGTATTCAATTTGAATTTTTCATTTCACCACAAAAAACGTCCAAGTGGAAAAAATTTATTCACTATAAATATTGAGGAATATAAACGAATATTTTTAACCCTATTGAACTTGTTTTAATTTTTTGCATTTTAATGAGTTTAGGAAAAGATTTTTCGTGTTAGCAAACTTTTAGGAAGGCCAATAATCTACGTTTGGACTTTCGGTTATTCATTAGAATAACCTTTTCCAATAGATTCAGATTTACATGCATGTTGCTGCTTTCATGGTCTTTACAAATGATTGACAATGTGAGGGCATATTTCATTCAAAAATGCGTGGATTGTAGGTTGTAATATTTGAATGTAATTATCGATGACTATAAGCAAGCAACTTCCTGCACACTTTGAGCCATCTAAGCTCGTACTACTTAATAGACTTGCGGAAGTTGGTCTAGTGCGTTGGGATTGTCCAATCAAGTATTGTTCTGCCATATGACATAATACTCTAAAATATATCTAACAATACTGTAATGTTGGTTTATTAGTGTAGAAAAAGGTGGTTTTTTAATTTTGTTTTCCTGAGCTCAGCTAGGAGCTCTTAGGAATGTTGTTTAATGATTATTAAGATTCTAAAACTAAATTACATCTGCTTATACACTAGCTATGAGAATAATGCTTAACCTATCTTAACATAAGAGGGAAAAGAAAAGGTATATGCTTAATAAGCAAATTGTTCCCTTTTAGTTTCTAACGGTAGACGTGCGGCGTGTGTCTTATAAGCAACTTGTAAAACCTAGATTTTGTAAACACATATTATTATTAAATATGATTTATTCAAATGCTTTATGCTGCGGCCTTTGATCAGACTTGCGAGTGTCAAATGGCCATTGTACAAAATACATATTTACGTGGCAGTCTGTCAATGCATTTATCTAACACTTCATGCAGCGGTATTTGCCCGAATGCATGAGTGTCAAATGTCCAGTGCACAAAAATGCTTTCAATGCAATTGGATGCTATGTATGTTGCAGTCAAGTTGACTTTAAATGTTTACTATACAATGTTGGTCGTAGTGATAGTTAGAACACGCTACAATACCGGAGCAAGCCGCCACCATGAGGAGCAGTATCCGGTTACTAATAAAAGCTTCCAAAAAAGTATTAAGTTGAACTTGTCCGATCAACCACTAGCATTGGTCAAACACTAACCATCTAACATCCTTTTCCCAGCGGATTGAATAGCAACCACAGCTGCAACCACAAAAAGCCTCATCAATCACAGGATGCACCTGGAATCAAAGACTATTCTCCCATCAATTTTGGCAGCAAGACTCAGCGAATGTGGTTGCCCACACTCCTTGATGAAAACTTCGTTTTCAAAAATTTTGATAAAATCAGTAGCATCCTATAGCAAACAAATATTTTTCGAAGTAATTGTTAATATTAAAAATTATAAACGAGTATTTTCAAACCCTTCCTTCCATCTTTTTATAATTTAAAAAAAAAATCGATTTCATGTTAAGTCCCTATTTACACTATGCAAGTCTTATTGCTAAGCTGATTAGTTTATTAGGAGAGAGAGACGATGGAGGGGGGGGGGGGGGAAAGAAACGTTGCTGTTCCCCTCGTCTCTCTCTCCCTGAAACTAATCAGCTTAGCAATAAGGCTTGCACAGTGTGATTTGGGACTAAGCAACTTTTAAGATAAAAATCAAGATGTGATCGAAACTTCTTCTGTTCTCGTTTTCAAAAATCGACAACAACAAAAATATTAGTTTTAGGAACAAGTTCTCTATGTCGAAAAAGTTGGACTTGTCGCACACTTACATTTCAAACAAAAACAATTTCATTTCAAACAAAATTTTAAATTTTTTTGTTTTGCGGCAAGTCGAATGTTGTCGACATCTACAAGCCCGCTCTTATTCTTATTCCATTTTTAAGACTAGTTTGAAAGAAAAATTAACCCAAAAAATATATTTTAAAAAATTCAGAATTGTTTTGAAACTAAAAAAATTAAGCAGGAAGACGTCAAAATCCAACAAAAACCAAGAAAATCATATTAATCAAAAATTATACAATTTCGCTATAAAATTAAATACTCCCTAAACCGCCCAAGTATATATTTCTTTTGTTCGTCGTAGCCAAATTATAACAATTTCGTATTTTGCTGAAAACTTAACAAAAAAAAAATAAAATCTCTACTAGTGATTTGTTTTTATTGTCAAAAAAAATCTAATTATTCCCTGAACCACTGGCATTTCTTCTACTACTACTATAACGATTACATTACAATGAGTTTAGTTGTATTTCATTTTACGATTATATATTTTAGTGACAAGTAACAAAATTAATTTGTGTGTTTGCAAATTTCAAATTACCAATTCCATTCTATATGACTGGCGCAAGTTTTAAAACTGCAACTAGAAAGTAGAGTGTTAGTAGCAGTGATGCCATTAGGATACGAAAGATACATTTTTCGTATATTTTGATAACTTGTTGTACCATGTATAATCCTGACATTTTTCGTATCTTTTGAATCTGTATGCAAAATTTACAGAAACAAAATATTAAACTTTCCGTCTCTGACAAAGTTTTTTAAAGTTATCAATTTCGTTAACAGTGACAACTAAATACAAAATTAACATGTAAAGGGTGTTTTTTATTGAGGTATAGAACTTTAAGTTGGCATCACTTTTTTAACTGGCGGCCATTTTGTCAGCTGTCAAGTTATTAATATTTAGTTTGGTTTGCCATTTCATCATGAACAGGTTGACAAACGAACAACGCTTGCAAATCGTGCAAATTTATTTCGAAAATAATGGTTCAGTTCGCGAAGTTTACCGCAAGCTCTGTCCATTTTATGGTCGACATAATCGTCCATCAGAGCAATTAATTCGGTTAACCATGGATCGTTTTCGCACTACGTTTACTCTATGTGATAATACGCATCCGCAGAGACGTCGAACAGTGCGCACCGAAGAAACAATTGCCGCTGTAGAGCAAAGTGTTGAAGAGGACCCGAATGAATCGATTCGCCACCGTGCACAGCAATTGGAGCCGACTAACCGACTATTTTGTTCCCGAATTGGATGGCATGAATGTGGATGAGTTGTGGTTCCAACAATACGGCTCTACATGCCACACAGCGCACGTCACAATCGATTTATTGAAGGAAACATTCGATGAGCGCATAATTTCGCGGAATGGACCTGTCAATTGGCCACCAAGATCGTGTGATTTGACACCATTGGATTATTTTCTTTGGGGATATGTGAAGTCGCTCGTCTACGCCAACAAACCAGAAACGTTAGGGGACTTGGAAGCCAACATTCGTGGCGTTATTGCCAACATACGGCCCCATATGCTCGAAAAAGTGGTTGAAAATTGGACCTGTAGAATTGGCTTTATTCGAGCCAGCCGCGGCGGCCACATGCCCGAAATCATATTTAAACATTAATGGCATAAAATTATTCTTCCAATAAAGCCAAATTGATGGACATTAAAACGATTTTCTTGTGTTTTATTTCAATTCAAAGTTCTATACCTCTAAAAAAACACCCTATATATATATAAAAACAACCCTTTGTTGTTAAGTTTTCTAAGTTCCTCTGTTGTCTGCTTATTCTTGTGTATGTATGTTAAGATGAAATTTTAGAAGAAAACAGTAACGATTTTTATAGTGTTTTCACACCTAATGTTAAAACCTTGTTTTAAGGTCAAAATCACATTGCGTTCACATTGCAAATTTGATAAATTCAGGTTTTAACTAACAGACTGTCTAATAACTTTAATCCAAATAATATAAATCTCGTGTAGAAATACGAGGTTTTTACTCTCAAATTAACACTTTTTCCATTCAAATTAAATTTTTTTACAAATCAAACTCAATTTTTTTCAAAGCAACTTCAATTTTATTCAAAACAAATTAAACTATTTTGAACTCATATTAATTTTTTTTCATTTCAAATTATTTTTTTTTTTTTCTTTTAGAATTAAATTATTTTTTTCAAATTCAATTTTTTCTACTTCAAATTAATTTTTCCACGAATTCAATGCAGAAAGATTTAAAAACTTGTTTTTTTCTTTTATTCGTGATTCCTTTTCTACTTTTGTGTTATTTATAGTACTGGAAAATATTTTCCAGTACAATAATTTAAACGCCGGTTAACCCTTACACTCACAAAACTGGTACGCAATGCTTCCCTTATTGCAGCTATGAACATACATGGCATTTTACATAAAAAAGTAATTGCTAATTCCTCGGTTAATACCAACATTTTCATACATTTCCTTGAAGAATTATTCGATAAATTAGCTGAATCCAACATCACAGGTGCTTGGCTGATCCTTGACAATGCAAAGATACACAAAACGCAAGTGGTTAAAGATAAAATTGCTGAGTCCGGTCACATTTTAGTTTTTCTTCCTCCATACTCCCCTATGCTAAACCCAATTGAAAAAGTTTTCTCAAAAACTAAGCTCTGTGCTCGTAATATGGTAGAGTAACATAGAGAGTAATATATATAATATAATATAGAGAGTAACATGGACTTGATCACCATAATTAACCGATCAGTAGAACCCGTAACACCTTCAGATTGCAACAATTATTATGTTGATATGACTATGAATTTGTCATTAGCTGCAAATGGAGAAGCGCTACATTGAAAATTTTATATAGCAAGTAATTGAAGCTTATTTTAAATTTAATTTTGTATAAATAAAAATAGTTTTTTAAGTATTTTTAGTTTAATTAAAAAAATTAATTTGAAGTTAAAAAAATTTAATGTAAAATAAAAAAAAAATAATTTGAAATGAAAAATATTCAATACGATTTGTAAAAAGTTTAATTTGTGTTGAAAATAATTTAATTTATTTTGAATAAAATTTAAATTACTTTGAAAAAAATTGAGTTTGATTTGAAAAAGTTTGAATTTGAATCGAAAAAGCGTTAATTTGAGAATAAAAACCTATATATAAAAAACGAATAAATACATTATAAGCTAAACGATTTTTATAAGCAGATGGATGTCAGTAGTAACGTTAAAACCAACTTTTATTAAAATCATGTCAGTGTGAAAACACTATTAAGGATGTTTCAACATACGATCCAACTAAATCGATGATTACTAGTAGTGCGAAGTTGTTCTGAGGAAATAGTAACATCGTTTTATTTTCAGGAAATTCATACGAACTTTTTGATATAATCCCCTTAGTATAAACGCTCGTATATTAATTTTTACAAAAATGAAATAATCAATTTCAATGTATTTTTAATAAAAAAAAATATTTTACTTAATAAGTAAAATATTAATTTGGAATTATTAGGGCGTTTAAAAAATTTTAAACTTAAATTGTAACAATTCCCATAAAAAAAACACTAATTATTAACTTGACTGCACCCGGTCAAAAAAATACTTGTGTGGCAACACTCTATTGGTAAATAGCTGTTGTTGTTATTTACATTTATTTTTTTACATACTCTTACGACTACAATTTGAAGCTGAAAAAAAGTCAGCCAATGTAGCAATGGTAAAGTAAGAAAATAAAAAACATGTTGATTATTGAGTTCTTGTTTCAACTTTGTTATTTGTTATTGAGCTTCTCATTTGTTTAAATGAAAGTTTATAATATAATAACTCTAGTTGTTCTAAGAAGCTTTGGGTAAAGGTTCCCTGATGATCTGCATTAAGCCGCGTTCAGACTATTATACTTTGTATTTATACTTGTCAAAAACTCAAATAATATGTACGTGCAAGTGTGATAGTCTGAACGCAAAATTTCAGCAAAGTGGCAAATAATACGATAAAAATTTTGACATCCCATAAGACTTTTTCGTTTTTAGAAAATTTTCTAAACGATAATACTTTTCATTAGATCAGGGTTGCATTTTCACACAAACCATGGTACAATTATACTAGGTACATGCACGACTACAACAAAATTACAACACCAAAAAACATATTCATTTTGTTGGTATAAAGAAACGAATAATTGTCAGAAACAGATGCCTTTTGGTTTTAAAAATAGCAATTACGGGGTAACTAAAGTACAATTGCAGACTCGGCATTCCTGCATGATTATAGTTATTCAGTGTTGCCAATCTGTGTGTAGTTAGACAGTGTGTAATTTCTACTCACATGTGTAGGCCATGTAATTAAATTCTTGTATAATCTGTGTGTAATTTTACTTTGGGTTCTATTTTTATTAATTTTTGTTTTAATTTTAACCTACACAAAAGATGTGTAATTGGAGACGCAGCGATGTGTAAATTCATTGGCAACACTGTAATCATTTTATTCACACACATCACTAACATTTTCGCAACTTGTAAACAAAGTTTGACAACTATTTGCATTGTATACATTAACAGGCTGGGCTTGTGCATGTACCTGTTATAATTTTATCATGACACAAACCAAATTTCCAAGTCGGCTGTTTCGCCGCCGATAGCGTGTCGTCATTGATGTAATGTTTTGTCATATGTATATCGGCTCAAATTTTTGAATAAGTGAATCGTATGGAAGTATATTTCGTTGACGTAATTTTTTAACGTTTTTGTAATATCTTCTCTTAAATTTTTTCTGTTATTTACATAGAATATTTTTAACTGCTATATTTTTTCAAGTGCCGGCACGTCCCCGCCTACATGAAACCGCTTTGCCACCGCTAGTCAATGAATAGCACCGAAATTTTCATTGAACAGCTGTTTTGTTTTCTGGTTGTATTACACATTGTATTTGAAGTGTGATGGTCTGAACACAATATGTGATTTTACGTTGGATTTATTGACAGTCGCAACGAATATATTTAGATTTCTGTATCGTAAAATGTGATGAAAGTATTAATACTTGTATAATAGTCTGAACGGAGCTTGAGCAACAGTGAAATGCGCATAGGATCCAGCTAAACCCCTCAATAATCAATTTCAATGTATTTTTAATAAAAAAAATATTTTACCTAATAAGTAAAATATTAATTTGGGATTATTAGTGCGTTTAAAAAATTTTAAACTTAAAAATTAATTTGTTTTGATAGCATCCAAAGGTAGTTAGATATAATTAATTTTAAAGTTTGCTTTCTGTATTTTTAAAAATTACATACCTAATATTTTTATATATAATATAAAATATAAAATAAAAAATATAATATAAAACTGAATTTATAAGATATCATTTTCTTTACAGTATTCATTATACATGAAATAAAAATCTTATGTTAATATGTATATAAATAAGCCACACAAAATATTCTCGTACACTTTTAAGTATCTTATCCTCCACCAATGTTGTTAAAAAATTTTCAAAATGCTGAGCATAAAAGTGATAAAAAGCGATTTAAATTTGGTTTAAAAAATATTTTGTTTTTGTTTTGTACACACATGTTTATAATAAATAGAGACCAACATACATACATACATACATGTCAAGTGATCTAATTTAGACCACCGGGCTATAGTAGTGTTAATAAAATTTAAACGTTAAAATTGGATTTAAAAATTTTTTTCAAAATGTATCTTTTTGAGAAAAAATGTATCTTTCTGGAAACTAAAATGTATCTTTCTCGAAATTTCACTGGCAACACTGGTTAATAGGATGATACAGCAAATACACAACAACAAGTCCTTAAGTGTTTTTTTTTCGGCCCTAGTGTGTGCATCTATTTCATTAACTTCTGCTGTTGGTGTATAAACCAGGAACAGCAGCAATTTCATAAAACAAGCACGAAAATCGAGAATGTTTAACATTAAACAAGTACAAGTAGCTGATTACTTCAATGTACGAGGGTTGCTATTTCGCCACAATAACAACTGCCAAGTGAAATTTTTTAGAAATAAAATAAAATATTCTTATAAGCCAGGTGTCTAATCGTCGTTTTCGATAACGAGCTGATTTGATCACGTTTTTTCAGTTTGAGATTATGGCATTAGCTATCGAACAATGTAATAATGTTGTTCGATATTGAGTGCCATAAACTCAAACTGAAAAAATGTGATCGAATCAGCTTGTTATCGAAAGCTACGATTAGACCCCTGTTGTTTATTTTCTATAATAATACGAATTTTTTCGGAACTCAGTTATATTTTTTAGAAAGAAATTAAATTTACTTGAGCTATAACGGCCAAAAAGGCTTATGTGACATATTTTTTTATTTTTTGCGAAAATCGATTACTTACTATTGTAGATAATCGATTTTAATCAAAAAACTAATTTTGAAAAGTATGTTGCTTAAGTTTTTTTTTTGATGGTTATGACATGATTTGCTGATTTTGGAACATTATGTGAAATTTAACCAAAAGGCACCAGGGACACACACTTAAAAGTTCTTTTTGTGTGTAAAAATTAAAAGTTAAATAAAATAATTTTATTTAAACAATTTTTCTCGAATAATTTTATTCGACTAGTTTTTTTTCGAATAATGTTAATTGAACAATTTGGTTCGAATAATTTTATTCCAATAATTATATTGGAATATTTTTAGTTTTGTAGTCAAATAAAATAATAGAATAATATTATTCAAACAATTTTTTTTTATAATTTTATTCGAATAATTTTTTTTCGAATAATTTTATTCTAATAATTTTATTCGTATAATTTTCTTCGAAATATTTACTCGAATAGTTGCAATTTTGTTAAAATAATTTTTCCACACACTAAAAAGTTGCTTTTATATGTAATAATTCAAAATAAAATAAAATAATCGAATAATTTTATTCAAACAATTTTATTCGAACAATTCTTTTCGAATAATTTTATTCGAATATTTTTTGGAATAATTTTTTCGCATAATATGATTCGAATAATTTTGTTCGAATATTTTTATTCTAATATATTTCATTTGTATGTAATAAATTAGTAATTAAATAAATTAAATAAAAGAATAATTTTAATCAGAAATAATTTCTTATTCGGGCTTAAGTTCAGTAATTTTCAATTCTTATTGAATGAAATATTTTTATTTCTTTATTTTTATTTATTTCTAAAGAAGAGAAGAAAAATCAAACTAGACTTTTTAGCTGGGGGAAATACGGATATTTTTCTGTGCAGCCACGCACTTCATCAGCACCCTAGTCTATCTACATGGATAGAGATTGTTATTAACATCAGCTATTTAACGTAAATTCTAATGAAACGGAATATGAGAAATGATTGTTGTGTACAATTATTGATTTACCTTTGGTAAATACATATGTAAGTATCACTATTCATTTTCTGTTTTTCCATTTTTCTATTTAGGTTAGCACGAAGTTATATTACTCTACCTAAGTATGTTTAACTATTCTTGCTTATCTTTTACGATCGTCACATTAATTATTTTTACTTATTCGATGTACCGTCGGTACATCTTTATATTTCACAAGCTATTTTGATTTTTGTCATAAATGATGATTTTTATGTATTAAAGCGTCTTTGAAGCGATTTGGAAGAACAATTGAACTTTGAAAAATTGGGCATTTGCACGGAACCCTGTATGCACGAATATGTCTTGCAGGTTGGAGAATTTATTAAATTTTATTTCACGATTTTAATTTTACTCTCACATGCAATCAAAAATTAATTCGCTAAAACAAAAATCACTTGAACAATTTATATTTAAACTAATAATTTAAATTGAAAATAACAATAAATTTAAAACATCTAACAACCATCCCTCGTATGTTTCGTTCGAGCAATGTAAGTGTGTTTGTGTATTAATTTGTGCTCACACTTAACTTAGTTCGAATACATGAAAGAAAAACAAAAAATTGTGTAGAATGTTTAAATTCTCACCACAATTTTCGAGATGTTAAAGTTTTACAATCAGTTTAATACATGATTTTCCCACGAAATGTCGATATTGTGTGTAGGACGTACTGCGTGATAGAGAAGTGTGTCGATTGAACATATAATAACGTGTTAAAGTCTTATACGTATTGAAATTTAAACAAATCTTTAAATACTTATTGATGCCATGCAGTAAATACCGCATGTACGAGTACGTTTTTAGTTGTTACTAGATTTTTTTTTATTAAAATTGTTGTTTGTGTTTCGCCAATTTTTATTTCCAATTTGAGGAAAATATATATATGTATATATGTATACACATATGTGTGTATGTATATGAAAATAAAAAAAAAAGCAATGTGAGTCCGATCACAGAGGAGATGTGTAAACATCTAATCACAAAACATACAGAAGTGTCACGAGACGGAAGATACGGGTATTTTTCAGTTTGTCTCGTTTTCCCTCAAATTTTGTCGTCGGTTTTGTTTTGCTACGTCTTTCTAGTGCAATACATTTATATTAGATGTGTTAATTGGTAAGTAGTAATACACTAGAGTATGAAATACACTATGATTTTCTCTTTCTTCCATGAATTTTAACAAAAACCTGATTGGAGCTTTTTTTACCTGTCACTTTCTTCACTTCTGTGTATTCTGTGATCTAATAATGAAAATTTTTTTTTAAGTTGGAAGTACTTATGCTTTTAGTATATTTTTTTAAACTAATTAATTAAAAGTATCAAAACTTTCAATATTGTAAATACATATGAATTTGTTGGTTTTTCCCAATAAGCACTCAAAAAATCAAAATTCAAGTACTTGAAATTTAACTGGAAACAAAGTTGAATTCAAACATTTTTCAAGTAATATTCAAGTTTGAAAATATTTTGAAATAAAAAATCAAACAACATACATACAACATGTTCAAACTTTGTCAAATAAGTAATTTATTTTTTAATAAAATTGAAATTGTGGTGAAAAATATCAAAGATAAATAAAAAAGCGATTTAAAAAAAAGGTGATTAAAATCGTGAAAACAATAGTGAAGGTAGATATGCAGAAAATGATTATAAGAAAACTTGTCGATTGCTTTTTCCTTTCTATTTTAAAGGCGTTGTTTTTGAAGCTTGAAATACACTTGAATTCAATTGTAAGACAAGGTTGAATTACAGTATAATTCAAGGCTTGAATTGAACTGCAATACAATTGAAAAGTTCGAATTGAATTCAAGTTCCCATTTCACTGGAGAATGCTATTGAAATAAAGTGTAAATTAAGCATAAAACAACCCTCGACAATTGAATATGTGACTTGAATAACAATTGATTTACATTTTATTTCAAGCAATATTGCTTGTTGGGTTATTTGTTTTATTAAACTTATTTGGTTAGTAAATGGGCACACTGAAGTATATGTATATGTACTGCATTCAAAATTGCAGTAAGCAGTAAATTTACTGATTACGAAAAAAAATTCAGTAAATTTTTACTGCCAAAGAAATTTAATTTGCATTACCAGTAAAATCGTAGGGCCGTAATCATAATAAAATTGTAGCAAGTGGCAAAGTTTTTTCATTCAAATTTTGAAACTTTTGTATGAAAAACATTTAGCCACTTGGTAGAATTTCATTATGAATACGGGCATTACTGATTACTGAAAATTCAATGCACCTCATCATATAACAAATCATTTAGGCAATTTATAAAAATTGTAAAAAAAATTTGGTAATCAGTAAAAATTTACTGGTTAAATTTTTTTTATCATTTTTACTGAAATTTTAGTGGTACTGCAGTGCTCATCTATGGTAAATGCCTTTACTTTTACTTTTTAATTTTTAATTCCTGTTGTTCATCGTTTAGTTGTTGCTGTTCTTGTTGTTGTGTACGCATTGCAATTAAAATAAGTTCAGTAAAGTGCGACTTTGACTCGCGCACATTCGGTTTTGATCATTTTTTTTTTTTTGATTTAGCTTTCTTCCTTTTTTAAGTTTTTTCAGTTTAAACGATTTTTTTTTTCAGTTTTATCGCTTTTTTCTCGTTTTGGCGTTTTTTTTTCTCTTTTTGGGTTTTTTTAATTTTCACAATTTTTTTCATTTTGGCGATTTTTTCTGTTTTTTGGGGTTTTTTTCATTTTGGCAATTTTTTCTGTTTTTGGGGTTTTTTTATTTAGGCGATTTTTTCATATTGACGATTTTTTTTAAGGATTTTTTTCATTTTGGCGATTTTTCCGGTTTTTCGCGATTTATTTTAGTCCTAGAGATTTTTTCTAATTTGGTGCTTTTTTTTCGTTTTGGCGATTTTTTTTTTTTGTTTTGGCGATTGTTTTATATTTGGCGATTTTATATTTTATTCATATTTTAGTTTTACCGTTTTTGAAAATTTCAAGACTTTTGCTCTTACGGTTTCCAAGATACAGCAAGTTGTCAAAATTACAAAGTCAAAATTGCATTAATTGATGGAACACCCATTGATTTAAATTTTTTAAATTTAGTGTTAATTGTTGTAGTCTGTATAAAAATACACTAACTTTTAAAATTTCAAGTGTATATATGTACATACAATTGTATGTATATTACATGGGATTTTAACATTTTTCGTTGCTCGTTTTGGAACACCCTTTAGTTTTTAACTCTCATGTATTTGTTGTTGTAGTGGCCAAATGTCTAAACATTGTGTTCAAATTTCAAGTCCGTAGCTCTTACGGTTCATTTTCACCTTTGGTGTACGGAAATATACAGAAAAATAACCGGCGGCGGGGCACCGTCGACTTCGAGCCGGTCGACTGATTTCTCTGCTTGGCATTGCTTCTTTCAAACACTAATACACTCATACACAGCTCACAACGATTTGACAATGCTGTGAAAGAAAAGCAAAGAAATCTCAGCAAAGATATCAAAGTCAAAAGATTTTTACCCTCTAGCGTATAGATGTTTACACATCAAAAAAAAAAAACTTAACAAAGTTGTATTCTAAAAAAATGATTATAACTATCCAAATTCAAAAGTAGGCAACAACGTTTGTTAAGACTTCTTTAAGTGGATATTTCCATAATATGTATTTTGTACCTCAAATATGTTTGTTAATATAGCACATATTGATTTCATGTAGAGACCTGCGTAAACAGTCTTTAAATGTAAATGCGTCATGATTTTTAAATGTATTCACGTCGCATGTACTACACTAAACCAATAATAATGCAGTCGTACTATAAGCGAAGCACGATGGATGTATTGGTCTACGTGTCTATCAGTGTTAACAAGCGATGTCGCCAAGACAGCTTGTTTGTAACAAACACTCAAAGGAAGTACTGTTGATTAGTGTATGCTTGCTATTTTTCATATTATACGTTTGAGTGTGTGTGTAATATGTAGATGCGAAGCTATTATGTGATTAACCGCATACAACTAATGTTAATGCATGTGTGTGCCTTTGCATGTGCGCAGAAAAATAAAAGATCATACACATATACATGAATGACGTTTATACATGCGCTCATGCGTAGAAGGAAGCAAGTATCACAAATTGTTCCGTCACGAAGTGTTTTCTTCTTTACTCTTATAGCTAGAATACTCAAAGAAATTTCTTGCAAACAGTGTTGTTAACGTTTGTTTTATAAGATTTCGCTGTAGTAAAGCATTTGAAAAATCCCTCATGTCTTGAAAGTTCTTATAAGATGTCTTGTGCAGGTCACTAATTTCATGTTACATCTGAAAATGAAGCTAGAACTGCCAGCTCTTATCTTAAATTTATTATTTCTGTCATGTGATGGAAAACATCACCAAATTATCCAACTGATTCAAAGTACATAGCAAAATCCATAAAAAAAATATCAAAATAAATACAAGTATACAAAAATGTTTTAGTGATGTACATACAAACAAAACGAATCGAAATCAAATACTCATTTCATTCGAATAAAACAAATAGTGATAATTTTTCATATGTTTTTTTACCATATAAGAACCTCATATTTTTTAAATTAGGTTTCTTTACTTCCAGATAATAAAAATGTATTTAATCAAATAAAAAATTATTTGAATACCCGAATGAAATTGCATTCGATTTTGTACATCATAAGCTGTGAAGGGGTTGTTGAACACGATGGTGTTACCAGTATTTATTATTAAATCACAAAATAATTAAAGTTGTCTTTTGCATATGATTACTTAACAAAGCTATGTTAGCCTTAAAGTGCTTGGCAACTATTATGAACTTTAAAGCTAAAGCAAAATATTTTTTTGCATAAGTGGGATTATCTTTATCCAAAAACTACGAATAAATAATTGAGAATTACTAACGGCTTGGTCCATGATGCCGACAGAAAATGTTCGATCAGCAGCTTGTATTGTTTTGTTTTCAAAATAAGTAATAGATCGAACGTTTTCAGTTGACATTGTGGGACAGGCTGTAGGTATCTAAGTAACCATAAAAGCGGGTCAATTAGTTCGTCACTTTTTTTAATATCTCACAAGCAACTAATTATAACTAAAATTTATAGACTGCTACAATCAGAGGCAAGAATATAAGAATACTCTGACTATTAATCGGCTATACATGTATATAAAAAGGGCTATTTTATTTACACACAAACATAAAGTTTGTTTTCAAGCAGCCACATATACACCCAAATATATTCTGCTCCATTTTATATACACAAATGTATGTATATATGTACATGTACAGTGGAGAATGAGGAATAAATATCCCAAATATCATGCCTGTATTTTTTTTTTGTCTTGTCCGATTAAATATCCATAGCCTGAGTATAAACATGAGTATAAGCATACTCAGACTATAAGCATGAGAGAGACTAAGTGCGCGTGGTACACATGTGCCCTTATTATTTTTAATTGTAGCGTATTTTAGTTTTTCGCATAAATGAAGTATGGATGCTTTGGTATGTTGGAATCGACTAGAGTCATAGTTGGTTGAGAGAAAATATGTGAGCGTACGAATTGTTTACAATTACAATTATGATTATACGCCGAAGCCTGGCACACTCATATATCTTTATACTATTTATGTATTAGTGATAATAGGAAAGATAGTAAAATGTATGCTGTGTCGAATAATTATGAGAGATTGAGTTATTTTCTCCCATACGTGTGTTTAACTACGTGTAAATAATAGCATAACGAAGGGCCCATGGGCGGCCTTTTGCTTGTCTCTGTTATACGCAGTTACTAAAATTACGACTTCTAGGACTTATGTATGTATATTTTTTCAGTACTTATTGCCATTCTCTGATGGACGAGTTTTTGCTCCGCTTCGTAGTCGTTGGAAAAATGTGGAATCTCTACAACACACCAGAGGCCAAACAGCAATCAAAACCGAACACAGAAAAAAATAGACAAGAATTATTTTCAATAAAACCATGTTATTGAATAAAATTTTAGTTTCAATAATATTTGTCATTAACTTGAATGTTGTATTTATCAATTCCGCACATTTTTAAATATCATTTATTTGTGTTGGTGTTTTCCTTGCTTGTGGATTGACTAAACCTGGTCATGTGCTGATGTTGTTGTTTATTTTGATTGTTGTTGTTGCATTCGTGTGTATTCGGACAAGAAGCCGAAAAACGTCGTGGCTTGTTTTTTTTACTCAACAAAGTTAGTTCTAGATTAGAAGAAACAGAAGAAATCATGTTTTGCGTGTATTCATTATTTGCGTATCCAAAAACGATTTGCTCTTTAACTGAATGGTAAGTACGTTAGTTTATTAGTGAAGAGATTGCCGGTTCGACTCATCCCAAACACATTTAGTTTTAGTACATGGGTGACCAAGATAAATTTAAGGTTGTGTGAGTGAGCGAAAAAGATAATCACACAGGCAGAAACAATTAATAAAAGTAATTCTTATATGATTTTTTTATGAAAGAATTTTTTTCTAGAAAACCGTTTCAACAAAAAGTAATAAATAAACATTATTATTCACTTAAATTCTGAGTTTAAAACTACTAAAAACCAATTTGTAAGAGAAAATAATTTTTAATTTTCACGTAAGCAAAAGCATTTTTTAACAGAAACAGCATTCATAATAAATTTCTCGCAGTGCGTTTGAGAAAAATGAGTAAAAAGATAAGCAAAAATTTATCTCAGATAAGACTAAATGAAAGAGAATAAGAATACGTGTGAATTCGATTTGCAAAAATTTGCTACATAATGTTCACCCATGTTTTAGTAGCAGCCAAGCAAAAGCAAACAAAAAGGGGTTGAAAAATGTGACATTCATCCACACACACAACACAATAACAATTATCACTGAAAATAAAATTTCAGTCAACAACTTTTTTCTTTGATTCATTAAATTTCTTTATTGGCTGAAAAAAAATATATTCAATAAACGTGCGTACAATTTTATTTATCAATAATGCAAAAATCGTCATCACAGAAAATTCGAAAGATTTTTTTATTGAATCAACGATTTTCGTATTCAAATATCAAAATCATTTTTTTCTGTGAAGGTTTCTGACTTTGAATCGGCGCCAATGCAGGATAAGTTGAATTTGTTAGGTAAAAATTACTTCACGACCGTTTTTTTATGAACGCGTTATATGCACATTGATTACCTTGAAAAGGGTAAAACAATCAATGGCAATTTTGCGGTGTAATTTTCAAAATGTGTGCAATGCCACTCACATTACGAGGTCGGACCAATAAGTCCGTGACTTTTTGAATGAAACACAGTTTTTTTTTTAAACAAAAATTTATTTTTCAACATAATCTCCTTTTAACTCATTACACTTAGTCCAACGTTTCTCCAGATTTTGTATCCCTTCCAAAAAAAATGGATTTTTCGAGGTCCTTAAAATAGGTATCTGTGTGGTCGTTGGAGCTAAATTTCTTTCCACCGAACCATTTCTTTAGGTTTGGAAATAGGACGTAGTTACTAGAGGCTAAGTCCGGAGAATATGGCGAATGGGTTACAAATTCGTAGCCCAATTCATAGAGTTTTGCCATTGAGTGTGCACTCGTGCATTATCTTGATGAAAAAGAACTTTTTTCTTGGCGATATGAGGTCGTTTTCTTTTTTAATTCTAATTAAAGCCGTCTAATATCACTGAAAAAAATTTAGCCAAAATTCTTCCAATTAAACCAATTAATGCTGTTTCAAACAATTTTATAATTGTCCCAATTAAATTTTGTTGATTGAAAACAAAGAAAGACGAATATTAAACTTTTGTACGCATTATTAAAAATTTAACCAATTTTTTGATTGTTTGAATTAACTTTGTTCAATGAAAAAAAAATATTTTAGTTTGTGTTTGGCTTGTTCATGTTTTCAAGGAAGTGTGTCAGCCTGTTATTCTAGAAGTAGCAAGTTCGAAGCATGACAACACTGTAAGTTAAAAAATAATATAAGAACACATACCTACATATGTGCAGTAATTGAATGAAAAATAATTTGCCACGGTAGCCTAGTGGATGTGTGTTAGCCTGTTAGAATGAAGGAACCATGTTCAAATCCTGCAGTGTAAGTTACGGAGTTAAACAAGTCAATAAATAAAAAATTAAAATAAGTAAGTTAGAATAAATAAATAAAAAAATTACTTTTTACTTTTTAAAATTTTATACAATTCAATTACTTTTATTAATTCATTCAACGAACAATTTAATTATTTAATTTAATTATTTAAACAATTAATCATTTGTTTAAAATCTCAACAGCAAGAAAACCTAATTTTTACAAATTCATTAATTGATATTATCAATTTGTTTGCAGGATTTAATTAATAGAACAAATTTCTAACTAAAATATTAATTAAAGTTGATTTTAAATTTTTTCTGTGAAGTTGGCCGTTGGACCGTTTATTGTTTTTCCCTTTTGAATGTAATCGATGCGGATTATCCCGCGTGCATCTCTAAAAACTGTTGCCATCACCTTATTGGCCGACAAACTCACCTTGGCCTTCTTCTGTGCAGGTTCACCCTGCTGCTTGGTCTCCAGAGTACAGTAATGTATCAATGTTTTATCCACAGTTAATAAAAGCCGCAAAAACTCATTGGAATTGCAGTTAAAGAACTACAAACAATCCTTTGAAGTTGTCACACATTTACGTTTATGGTCAATTGAGAGTAAACGCGACACCCATCTTGTAGACAGCTTTCTTAAACCCAGCTGATCATTTAAAATCAAAACTACACTGTCATATGAAATGCCTATGGCATCACACACTTTTACTTTTCGATCGGCCAACACCATATCGTGGATTTTTTCAACATTTTCGGGTGTACTGACCTCAATTGGTCGTCCAGAACGTTCAGCGTCATTTGTACTTGTGCGACCACAACGAAAGTCAGTTAATCACTTTTTACCATTGAAATCGAAGGTGCAGAGTCTCCATAGTATTTATCGAGGTTTTCCTTGTTTTGATTGACGGTTTCTTTTCGCAAAAAATAATGTTTAATGAGCACACGAAATTCACTTTTTTCCATTTTTAAAAAATACATTAGGTTGCATGTTTTGAACAGCTGTTAAACGCAAAGTAAATTTCGACACTTACTCAAAATTTGACAGTAGTCTATTAGCAGGTGGTACTTGATGGCAACAGTGTTGCATTTCATATAACTACGAGGGAAGTTCGAAAAGTGCCGGACTTATTGATCCGCCCTCGTAACATGTATTAATACAAAGTATTATAATCTGAACTACCCTTAATACATACTATTGTCATTTCACAAAATTCTATAATTTGTACTCAGCATATTGTAAAGTAAATAACTTTAACTCCAAAAGTATCATGAGATTCTTGCTGAAAGAAAAACACATGCAAAGTAACTTTTTCGCTTGTCATCGTAAGCGACCCTGATTAAAAAGTAACCCACCATTCATTCTCCTCTCTAATATCTGCATGAATATGTAAGTGTGTATTTAATCCGTGCAATGATTAAAATTGTATTGTTTTGCGTTCATCATATCTCCCTAATAGGGCGATCGACTCGGTCTTTCAACCGGTTTTAAAACCCGGTTTTTTCACAATACGGTTGTCGGTTTTTTCAAAATGTTGATTTTTCGAATGTCGAACAGTCCGGTTTTTTTACAATTTAAAAACCGGCTGAGTCGAATACTTTTCGATTTGTACATTTTGCAATAAAATTAGTTTTTACTATGTTAAAACTTAGACCAACGTGTTCTGTTGATTTTCCTATGTATTTTTTTTTTTAGCATGGCGACACTTACTGAAACATGATATTAAACCGAAATTATTTTATGAGGTGATAGCGGAGGCGAATTCAATTGGCCTTATGGGGTGCAATGGATGTCAGAATACAGTTGCAAAAAGTGTTTTTTTAGTTTTGTTGACATTTTTCTTCATATTTTATAAGGAGGTAGATATCAACTAGAGAGCTGCGTAAATAGTCTTGAAATGTAAAAACGTCATGATTTTTAAATGTATTCACGTCGCGTGTATTATACTAAACCAATAATAAATGCTGTCGTACTGTAAGCGAAGCACGATGGATGTATTGGTGTACGTGTATATCAGTGTTAACAAGCGAAAATGCCAAGACAGCAAAACAAACACTCAAAAGAAGTACTGTTGATTAGTGTATGCTTGTTATTTTTCATATTGTACGTTTGAGTGTGTGTGTAATATGTAGATGGCAAGCTATTATGTGATTAACCGCATACAACTAATGTTAAAGCATGTGTGTGCCTTTGCATGTGCGCAGAAAAATAAAAGATCATATATAGGGTTGCCAGGCGGCCTGGAATGGCCTGGATTTTCCAGTTTTTTAGAGCCTCATCCAGTTCCAGCTAACATAGAATTTATCCAGTTAAAAATTATTTCTTAAATTTTGAAAAATAATTTCTTTATCATCTTTATCTTTTTTTAATTAATTACACAGCGGAAAAGTGGTTTTATTGCTTCATTTAAAATAGCCGATCCGTATGTATTTTTATCTGCTGATTACGATGGCATCATTAGGTTTTCCCCAGCAGCTCTAGTTTTAAAGATATAGTGACAATTAGCATATGCTTAATTTATGCCACTTTTTTATAATTCACTTAGTATATCACGAATGGTACCCCAAACTTAAAAATACTTTCTGGATTATTAAATTTCATTAAATTCTATTTGAGTAGATGAACATTGAGTATATCATGATATCGTACTCTTATTACATGGATGTTAAAAATCGTGTCTTTTTGGTTTAGTTCTTAAATTTTTTTATTTAAATTTTTGAAATTAAATTAACTGGATCTTATGTATTTTTATCCGCTGATTACGAATATAGTTTTATTATTTATCTATCACCTCTAGTCTCACAAAAAAAAAAAATAATAAAATTTTTGCTCTCTCATGCCTTCCAAAAAAATTTGTTTTTTGTATCACATATCTGATCAATGCAATTATTACGTATAATAAATGTTGTATTGACCAGTCCAGAAATTTTTTACAAACTCTTCGTATTCGAAATACGACACTCTTAATTAGGCTCACTAAAATAATCAGAACTTATCAAAAAATATAGGCTACATTAAAAATCAGCGACGTCATATTATTAGAAATAATATTTTTTGATGGCGTAAGAAAAGAAAAATTCGAGATATTTTTTAAATATAATGCACAAATCTCTGAAACTAGAGGGTATAAGAATATAAGAAATCTTTTTTCGTAATTCGCGGACAATAATTCATAACGACTAGTTATTTAAGTAAAAAATATAATAAAAAAGTTTTATGGACTAAACTATGCTCCTCAATGTAAAGATATCGAAATAGAGGAAATTGTTTACAGATTAAAACTAATGACGGAATCGTAATCAGGAATAAAACTACATAAGGATCAGCTTTTCTTATTAAAACAAGGTAAAATTTTCTGTTTTCTGGTTGTGTTTTTATATCTTCTAAGGAAAAATGTTTAATACTAAATAAAAAGAAACAATAGTGCTTGCAAATGTACAACCAGTTGTAATTTTCCCTAACACTGATTAGTTCCTCTATTTTGTACATCACTGGCAATTTACAACCAAAACAATATTTTCAAAAAGCATCAACACTTTGCTTTTTAAGCTTATTTTTAAATTGTCCAGTTATTTTTTCAAAATCCAGTTGAATTTTCTCCATTGTCCAGGTATTTGACTTTTGGTATCTGGCAACCCTATACATGCATGACGTTCGTACACGCTCTTATGCGTAGAAAGAAGCTAGTATCACAAATTCTTCCGTCACAAAGTGTTTTCTTCTTTACTCTTATACCTACAATACTCTCAAATAAATTTCTTTCAAACAGTGTTGTTAACGTTTGTTTTATAAGATTTCGCTGTAGTAAAGCATTTGAAAAATCTCTCATGTCTTGAAAGTTCTTATAAGAAGTCTTATGCAGGAAACTAATATCAACCTTGTCCATGCATTCATATGTATGTATGTATATACCATTAAGGAATAAACTCTACATACAGGCATCATTTTTGGGGTTTGAGGAAACTTGGAAAGAAATTCAAAGAACTAATTATACCAATATTTAGGGTGCTAATAAATATGTTTATACAAAAATTAAAAAATAATTACAATAAGAACAACATATTAGACCATATTTGGATACCATTTGTTGACGGCTTGCTACCGGAAATCACAGCATTTTCAAACAAGTTGACGACATCAAACATTTTGCACGTATTTTTTCATGTATTTTTGCCTGTATGTAGACTTTTTTCCTATGTATTTGGAATATTTTTGCTACTTACTTATTTTTTTATTTTTTTTTTGTATAACCATATTTATTAGCACCCTAAATATTGGCATAATTAATTTTTTGAGTTTCTTCCCAAAATTTCACAAACCCTAAAAATGATGGTTGTATGTAGAGTTTATTCCTCGACTGTATGTTATGTATACATATTTATGTATTATAGCTAAGTATATGAAGTAAATTTTTATGTTTTACCTTTAATTTTTGTATTGTTTTATTATATTTACATGAACTGTTAACTCTTCTTTTTAATAAAGCAATTTAAAATCAAAACTTGTATAATAATTTTCTTACTAAAAAAACCGAGTTTTTCACAATTTCAAATAATCGAACTATTCGAAAACCGGTTTCTGGAAAAAGTCGAATAATCGATCACCCTACTCCCTAAGCACATGTGGCGCGAAACTTGCCTGTGCGAATGTTGTAAAAAAAATTTACGAGTGTTATTGTTGTGTCTGTCTGTAATCCATTTATAACTGAAAATGTGTATTTATTTATTTTTCTTTTTTTATCATGCTTTTATTATTTTGCTATTTTGTAATGTTTGTAAAGCAATTTTTATTTTATTTTTGTTTCGTCATCATGTAGCATACATGGGTTGTCATGGTTAGAAATGATTGCAATATTTGCAACTGTAGATATCTATTGTTATATTTTTACTTATGCCATTTTATTTGTTTTAATGTATGTATGTATGTATGTATATTAATCATCGTTTATACCGTGATATTCTTTTGATTTTAAGGATAGAATAGATAATAAAGCATTACATATGTAGTTTTATTTTTGATTTTGTACTAAACCACTTGCGCCCAGCAAAAAATTTCACAGGAAAGTACATATTGAGCTAAAATTCTAATAAGCTTTAGTTTAATAATACGTAGAGATGTGCAAATGTCGTGATTTTATCGTGTGACTCACGCATGATCGTGATCAAATTTATAATTAATCACGCGTGAGTGCGTGAGCGTGACTTAAAAAGAAATTACTCGTGCGTGATCGTGCGTGAGCTATTTTTATTAATCACGCACGAATTCTCACGCTCTCACGAGGTATCATTCCTGAATAGGTGAGTATAAATATACCATTTTGCACATGCAACGATGCAAGACCATTTGCACAAGATTGTGTATTGGGCTATTGTTATAATATTTTCAGGCGTAGTAAACTGGCTCATATGAAATTCAAATATACCAATGTAGAAAAATAAAATTATTTAAATATATTTTTTATGGTACACAACTATATTTTCCCTAAATTCTGACTTTTTTTTCAGAAAAACCTCGCGTACATCCGCATTTATGAAAAGGCACTCTTAAATTTTAGTTAAAAGTGTTTAAAACTATCTACATAATAAAATCTTATAGTTGAAACTTTCAAAATCTACCGTCACAACTTTTTATAACACAAAAAATATTTTTAAAATTTACCCTACATTCAGCAATATCCTAATTGCTGAATGTAGGGTACATGTCTAAAATACAAAATAATTGGTTCTAAGCACATTCTTAATGTATTATGCTTAGCGCTATGTAATTAAAAAATTAAAAAAGGTATTAAACAAAGTTTTTTGCAAAACTGAAAATAATGAAGATAATAATTTAAAAAGAACACATGCCGTTTTCAGGGAAATTTTAAAATTTGGATTTCACGAATGGAAATGTTAATAAATTTTTTTTCCTATTTTTATTTAAAATTTTGTCAAAAATTTAATGGTGTCTTTTAACTTAAAATCCAACAATGAACTAAAAAGTAATAGGCGAAATATATAAAAACTTCAAGGGAAAAAAATTTCTTTGTCCTAAGTAAAATATCTTATGAGAGATACGGAAACACATCTTGGAAAATTATTTCTTAAGAATTTCAAGTTTATGTCAAAATGCTTTATCCGGTAAAAATCGGATAGTTTTTAAAAAAGTTACAAGCTTCAGAAGTTTTTTTTTGAGTACCAGGTAGTCAACTTTGGGCCACTGCAACTCATGTCCAGCTCAAGCCAGACAAGGCTGTTATGACATGTGTTATAAAGCCTAAGTCCTCCTCTACGGATGTTAGGAGTTTCATATAATTCCAATCAGTAGTTTAGAAGTTCCAGATTTATTGCCATTTACTTTGTAAAAGTCCCCACTGTGCAATGTAAATTTTGCATACACACGTGCATACATATCGTCACCTAAAATCCAAAAGGCCGTAACAACCAAAAACTTCAAAATAGACTTTTTGATTCATTATGATGTGATTAACCAAAATACATATTTTCCTAAAATTTTACTCACATATGTTCAAAAACACCGATTTTATTAATTTTTCAATTTGGCACCTTACATATAAATAGTATTAAATTTATGAAGTTTTTTGCCTCTCCTGTAAAATAGTACATAGTGTACTTACGGCCTTTTGGATTTTAGGTGACGATATGTACATAAATACATATACACATATGTAAGTGTAAAAACCTATATTTCAACCCAAAAAAAGATACAAATTGGATTATATACTCTTTCGTGAGTGTGCGTTATCGTGATAAGTTTTAAACCACTCGTGCGTGATTAAGAATATTTTGTTCGTGAGTGTGCGTGATCGTGAAAATTTTCAATATCATTCGTGCGTGAAAGTGCGTGAGTAAAATATTTTTCTGCGTGAGCGTGCGTGTCGTGAGTCAAAAAACGCTCACGTGCACATCTCTAATAATACGCTGATAGCAAAATGTATTTAAAGTATTAAGGATGGTACGCAGGGTGTTAATGAAAAGTGTGTTATTATATACATATAAATAAGGGTTTTCATGAGAATGTTCAAAAGTCTCGCAAACTGTGCAATTGTGCATTTTTACACTCTTGTAAATAATATGTCAAAAATTGTATAGAAATTTATTTGCACAAACCTTTGAACTTTGCCCAACAATTTTCAGTCGTAAACTTAAGCTGTGCAATTGTGCATTTATTCAACAACAACTTTTTGGTTTTTTTGCTTCCTTGAGGCATTTTTAGATACACACACACACTTTTTATTTTAAAAGAAATATATAAATATGTATTTAATTTAATTTAATTTAAATTTTTATTTATATTTTATTAATTTTTTTGGCATTTCATTCAAATTTACTAAACTGTTTGTGCAAAAGTTTAAAAGGGGCTTAATGAAACAAGTGTCGCATATTTGCCCAATCGCACAAATGGGAATTTTAGAGTTCTCATGAAAACCCTTAATATAAAATCATTGCTAAGCTTCATATCCGTTCACATGAATAAGTCTCTAAGAATATGTAATATGTAGTAAGTAATTTTGTTTCTAACATTAATGTTTATTTATTTTTTTTTTCAATTATCTAAAAATTTAATTGATTGAATGATTTTCTTTGTCTGAAAAAAGATTATAAATTTGTGATATACATACATATGTACATTAGTGGGTCCCAAAAAAATTTATATTTTCATGAGTGCTCAAGCTTATAGGGTGTCAAGTATTTTTGAGATTTTTTCAGATTTTTCAGAAGAGGTTTAAAGGACGAACAAGTCGAATGGTTATTATTTTTTATGAATACGTCAGTTATTCACCCTCATTCCAGTTGTCGTTATCGACGTCAACGACGATTGAGTGAGAGCGTGATGTCCTCCCCGTATTCTATTAATAATGCGCTCGACAGTCCTTATGGCAGGGTAATTACTTATTCTTTATAAAATTGGATGCAAGAGCAGCCTGATGAAATAATGCAATAAAAGCTGATAACTGAAATCCCGTTTTTGTTTTGGGATTGCCACACGAAACTTTCATATTTTCCCGTCATTACAGTTGCTCCACCTGCACAGACTTTAAATGTGACAATACTGTCGCTTAACTCTCTTTGCTTTCGTCGAACTTAAAATTTTTGAGTAAGTGTCGATATACAGTCAAATCCCGATAATTCGTACCCCGATAAATCGTAATTCCCGATAATTCGTAATAAACTGTCGGTCCCTTGAAAAAATCTCGTTAATTCGTAAAATTTCCATACATTTTGGTCCCCTCGCTAATTCGTAATATTTTTTTCAAATAAAATCTTCTTTATCTCTTATAAATCGTAATTGTTTGCTAACTACCACTTATAATTCGTAGTAAAAACTAGGGATGTAACGAATGTTCGCATTCGCTTTCGCATTCGCAAATGATTCGCTTAGTTTTTCTATTTGCATTCGCATTTGCATTCGCTAAACTGTATGCGAATATTTCAAGCGAATACTAAAGACAACAAAATTTGTACTTCTTTTACGAAAATAGTTTGCGATTCCAAACAAAGCTTTCAAATTTTAGCGGAAAACTTTTCTATAAATGATAATTATCATAATGAATCCACAATCTAGCTGTTTTGTAGTCTGTTCAAACCTTTGGAAAAATGTTGAGTACCATTCATTACTTCGTACAGAATATTTTAAATGCTAACAATATTAACCAGCCCTTGTTTGTTGTAAATTCCATGCGAAACAAATGTCACGCATATTATTTCGCATGAAATCTTAAAATGTTGAAGATATATTTCATATATTTTTGTCCCAAGATGAAAATAGTACTATTTTTCAAAGATTTTTCATGAACAATTCATTCCAATTTTCTTAATATATATTTTGACAGCATTTCACATGAAATGTTGAACAGAGTACCAGGCTTTAGTACGAATGGGTTGATTGATTTGTAAATTTTTTTTTAATTAAAGACTCAATTTAAATAAAATGCTATTTGTATTGCATCTATTTATACATATAAATACAACTTCATATTCTTAAAAAAATTAAGTTTCATGTGATTTTTATCGTATTTTAAGTATTTGCATTCGCTTTCGCAAAAATTCAAATGCATTATTCGTTTTCGCATTCGCATTCGCTAAACTGGTATTCGTTACATCCCTAGTAAAAACAACAAAAACGTGGAAAGAATGATTTTTTGTTTACCGCTATTTTTTTTTGGGTTTTTGCTTCTGCTTGTGTGTGTCTTTATTTTCTTTTCTTTATTTCTTTTCTTTATTTTCAGGGGGCAAATTACGGCACTCGTTATCGAACGAAATTACGAAATATTTCCATATAAACTCTATTGAAATACTTCGTAATTTCGTTCGATAACGAGTGCCGTAATTTGCCTCCAGTTTGTTAATGAATAATAATCAAAAATATCAAAGCGCACGCATAAAACTCAGTCAGTGTTGCAAAAACAACAAATTTTTATTTTGTATTTTATTTTTAACAATTTTTTATGCTTCTTTATCGTTTAAGTAATTAAATTGAAAAACCCCGTTAAGTCGTATTTATTTTATTTTAACCCCGTTAAATCGAAACCCCGCTAAATCGAAAACCCCTATAATTCGTAAGAAATGGCCGTCCCTTGCGATTACGAATTATCTGGATTTGACTGTATTTGACTGCAGCTTAATAAGCAAATGTCACGTGCAGCCCTCTACTACCTATTGCAATTAGAGGTGAGCGATAATTTTATAACTGTTACTTTTTCACACTGATTGAAAAATCACTATTCACCACTGCGAATGTATCTTCATAAAGCTACTTGAAATGTACTTAACAGCAAATAAAGCTAGCATATTAAATTTTTTTGTCGAAAAGTCGTAAAATCGTATCAAATCGTCTTTTCTGCTGTTTTTCTTGTTGTTCATCTTATTAGTTTTTCTCAAAATAACAGAATTCTGGTACATGACACAGAAGTAATCAAAACTTTTAAACCGTAATCATGCATCAAGTTGACTCTCTAATTACACTTTTTGGCAAAAAATATGTTTGATTCCTTGCAGGTTTTAACACTTATTTTCGGATGCTTAGCTTAGTATAAATTTTTGCTATACTGGGGGCAAATTACGGCACTCGTTATCAAACGAAATTACGAAATATTTCCATATAAACTCTATTGAAATACTTCGTAATTTCGTTCGATAACGAGTGCCGTAATTTGCCCCCTGATGTGTATTTTAAGTGATTTTTAACACATCTGGAAAGTTTTACTAGAATTAGTAAATTTATTTAATATATGATTATTTTTTTCCTTCAGTGTTGTGTTCAGTTTTTTGCCGTTTCAAGTGTTTTTTTTTTCTTTTATCTTTTTTGGGATTTTTTTTTTAGCCCCCGACTAAAAAAGGGGTGTTATAAGTTTCTAGTGTGTGTCTGTGTGCCTGTGTGTCTGTGTATCTGTGCATCTGTGTATCTGTGTGTCTGTCTGTGTCCACGTACAGGCCAAACGGCTGGACCGATTTTCATTTAGTTTTTTCTGTTTGAAAGATGACTTGATCGAGAGGGTTCTTAGCTATGTTTGAAAAAAATCGGTCCAGCCGTTTAGAAGATATAACATCTTTTCTGAAAAAAGTCGGGGGTTTTTAAAATTTTTAATTTTTGTTATTATTCTTGACTGATTTTCAAGTTCTTTGCCTGTGTGAGATTATTGGACATTATTTGATTGCCTTGTAGTTTTTAATAATACTCGCATGTAAACGTTTAAGATAATTAAAGAAATTATTAGATTTATTTCTGAATTTCTCGTTTCATACAATAAAATTAATTTCGATTACTTTTGTTGTTCTTCAATAGTTTTTTTGTCGGCTTTTGATCATTTCCTTTGTTGTTTTCAATTTTTTTAACACCTATGTTTTTTTAAATCGACTTTTATTACCAATACGAGCAATATTTTAAATGAAATTTTTAAGTAAATTATTTCCGCGTTTTAATTTGTAAAAATTTTCAGGCATCTGCTCTTTAAGTGATATCGTTGCTATGTATACATGTATGCATCTACTTATGTATGGTGTGTGTATGTATGTATGTATACTAATGGATTTTTCTTAAAGTGTCCGTTGATATCAAATGCTTGAATTTGAACGTGAAATCAAATTCAAAGTGATTTAGAATGTTACGAATGATTATTGTCTTACACACACCGAACAAAGATAATGTTTATAGAAGATGACTTGTCTAAATTTAATACAGAAGTTTATTTATTCGACGTTCAAAGTAATGAATTAACATAAAGAATTTATGTTTTTTGCTGGTTACGATTGCGTAAGCAGCTGCGACCGAAGTACACCTATAGCCAAGTTTAACAAAAAGCAATCACAAATTTTTCAAAACACTTCGGTATTGTTACACCTAAATGTGTCCTTAATTATGAATATGAATTTTTAGTTTCGAAATATGAAATAAATTTAAAAAAAAAAACTTAAATAAAAATTTAATAAATATGTAAGAAATTTATATTAATCGAGACTAGTACGGCTCTTAATTAAAATGTTGTATAATATAAAAAGTTTTATTGATTTGTTCAGATATCTCGACCAATGAATTATATGACTCAGACCATTTTAACAATTACATGCACGACTAAAACAAAATTACAACACCAAAAAACACATGCATTTTGTTGGTATAAACAAACAATGAAGTGTCAGAAACAGATGTCACCTGTTTTTAAAAGTAACAATTACAGGATAACTAAAGTACAATTACAGACGCGGCATTCATGCATGATTATAATCATTCAGTGTTACCAATCTGTGTGTAATTAGACAGTTCGTAATTTCTACTCTCATGTATAGGCCATGTAATTAGATTCATGTATCATCTGTGAGTAATTCTACTTTGGGTTCTATTTTTATTTGTTTTTGTTTTAATTTTAACCTACACAAAAGATGTGTAGTGTAATTTTCTTCAATGTTTATGTAGACACAGCAATGTGTAATTTCATTGGCAACACTGTGATCATTTTATTTACAACACATACACTAACCTTTTTGTAGCTTGTAAACAACCCTCTAGTCAGCCTAGAACCATATGTCTCTATGTCAACACTAGTTTCTCTCGCGACAATTGCACTAGTTGAAATGTCGACAACTTTCCTTTTATGCGTGAGGAAAGATACCTTAGAGACAAGAGTTCAAATGTATTTCTGGTGACATTGTCAATGAACGCGTCAACAGTTGAATTTTCTTTTTTATTATGCTGTGCAATAATTCAAAAAATAAAAAATAAAATACATATGTATGTATGTGGTTATGTTTGTTCCCCCAATCCTTATAAAATTGTTGACCAGGGTCACTAAAATGTACATACTAGCGAATCTTTGGTTCGAATGTCTCTATGTGGTCGTAAAAGAATAGTGCTAAAATCTATTGGTAGATTTTGAATGACAACCCTATGTTATGTGTCAATGGGCAATTACATTGGCTGGGGTATACTTATTCAGTAGTAATATTGACAATGTCACTAGAAAATCACTACAATTTTACTATCGACATCGAGCGAGGAAATATCGATATTGTAGACTAGAGCCCCTAAAATTTACTATTGAACCTTTGGTGCCAATGTCTCCATGTGGTCCCAAAAGAAATACTTAACCAGTAGTGTTAAAGTCTAGTGGTGGATTTTCAATGACAAGCCAATGTTAAATGTCAATAGATAATTACATTGGCTGGGGTACAGCTGGTCAGTAGTAAAGGGTGTCCCAACAAGAACGCAAGATTTAAATTTGGCGCCATTCGAAGTTTAATTGTTTGACATTTGAACAATTGTTATTGTCTATTATTTGAAATAAAAATATTGAATAATTTTAAACTAAATTATTTATTCATTATTATATTTGAGTTTTAAAGAAAAATAACACAAAAACTTTAAAAAAATTTAAATTATTAACAGTGCAATCAATCAGGTATGTGATGAAAAACGATTTAGACACAAAAACAATTTGAAAACGATAAAAGGTGTGATATGTTTCTTATAGTCGTTTTGTCAATAATTTTAAAACTTGTTTTTAATAGTCTTTCCATTTACATTTTTATAAATTTCTTTTCACAGTTCCAATATGTGATTTATGTTTTGTCTTCTAGTGTGCTTTTTAGAAGTCAGTAGTTTAAGATAAGCTCAAAAATTATGCTCAAAATCTATCGGAATTCATCACACCTTTTCAAAACGATTATTTTGAAATAGCTTTGAAAACGATTGTTTTCCATCACATACCTGAATATCACCTATTTTTAAATTTGTCATATCTATATATATAAAAGAAAGTCGTGTTAGTTACTCCACTTATAACTCAAGAACGGCTGAACCGATTTAGCTGAAAATTGGCAGGGAGGTAGTTTAGAGCCAGGAGAAGGACATAGGATATCCCGTTCGACAGCATTCCCGTGTGACTTGACATGAAACGTCAGTCACTATAAAACGTGGTATAACAAAAAAGAATCAGACTTGGAATAACAAAACGCTTTCATAAAAAATAAATTGCAGCACACTTTCAGGCGCGCCCAAGTATTTTGATCAGACTGTTGTGTAAAACATGCACAGGGTACTTCAAGTATATGCTTTAATGAAAGCTTAAAAGTATGTGAAGGATTTTTTTTAATTAAAAAATATACCCTTTGGATTTTTTGTGCGCCTGGTATTAAAAAATCAGCTGGTGGCCAAATTTGTTAAAAATATAATTTTATTTTTTTTTATGACGTTCGTCACTCACTATCAATCAAGGCAAGCAAGCAAAGTTGTTTGTAGTGATGGATGGGTTAAGTAATATTTTTTTTTTTTGGATAACACCGCTGCTGTATTTGTTGAAAATATGTGCGTTATCATTTTATTAAAATAAAATTATGGATGTATTTTTCTTCCGACGTGATTTGCTTTCATTCGGAACGATTTCACGTGGGATGACGTAAGGAAAATCGTTGGAAAATAAAATTATGATACGAAGTTCGTTGGATTGTTTGCTTTTGTAAAATGTAGTGCTTCCTTCTTCCCTTTTATATTTATCCAATTACATATAAAGAAAAAACAATTGTACTACTACATATTTTTAATAAAAAATAAATAAAACGGCCAATTTGTTTAAGATTTTTGTTTTGTTTAATAAACAAAACGTTCTATATATTGAACATAAAATCAAATCAATGAAAATGTTTTTAATTTATAAAGTATAATAATAAGGAAATTAAATATATTTTTGTATTTATTTTTACAAATTTATACAAACTAAGTGAGAGTTCTAAGAATCTAAAAAAATGGTATACAATGTGAGTGTCAGGGTAAATTGTATTTTCAACTGTTTGAAAACAACTGAACTAAATTAAATAAAAAAAATGTACATATTCAAAAAAATAATACCATAACGTACATATACATACATATGTATATACAAAAAAAAATGTAAAGGATTTTTAACATTTACATGCATATGTTTACATATTTACACAGTAGTTATATATGTATGTATACAGAAATCATTCCCAGCAAATACCTATTTAGTTCCACAATTACTTCAGATTTAATTTAATTTTTTTTAGACTAAAGTTCTATAACTGTTCCAATTAGTTCCACCAATAAAAATTAGCAGCTGTATTAGTTTCAATTTAGAAAGTCTTAAGTCTGAAAAAAGGTTTCGTTTTCAGGTTTCTTAAGAAAAAATTATAATTTTTTGTTAAAAACTTACTTCCTGACCCACGATGTCGACAGAAAACTTGCGACCGAAAGCTTGTATTTATAATTGTTTCGTTTTCAATATTATTAATCCACTGAACCTTTTCTGTTGACATGGTTGGCCAAGGTGTTAAAGTAAAATTACGGCATTCGATATCGAACAAGTTTTAATAAAATTTTGTTGGGGTTTATATGAAAATTTCGATCGATAGCGAATGTCTTAGTTTGCCCGCTCACAATTATTCTTTAAACAAATTTTGCTATCGATAATTTATAAAAAAAAATTCTTATTGATAAGTTTTCTAAAGACACATTTTCTTCTCTATAATTTCTTATGGAAATATTTTATTATCTATATATATAAAATCGTAGTGTATGTTTGTTCCTAACGCATCATCTCTGGAACTATAAGAGCTGTGGGTTCGGGTCAATACCTGGAAGGTTTTTGTTTTGTTTCTGACAAAACAAGTGACAACCGTGTGAAGTAATTTGTAGTTAAAAAAATTTAACATAATTGAGGGTAATACAACGTTTGCCGGGCTCAGCTAGTATCTTATAAATGCGCATTTTACATTTTGTATATTTAAATTATTTTTCAATGAAAAAATTTTATATATTTGAATGTTAACAAATTATAATTTTTAACCTTCCTTCGTCCAAAAATGGGTGTTATAAGTTTGTAGTTGTGTCTGTACATTTGTGCATCTGTACGAGTCCACGTACAGACCAAAGTGCTGCATCGATTTTGAATTAGTTTATTTTTTGTTCGCAAGGTGACTTGACCGAGAGTCTTCTTAGCTTTCTTTGAAGAAAATCTGTCCAGATGTTCAGAAGATATCACATCTTTTCTGGATATATTTAGTTGAATCTGTGTGTCCTTGTTTTGTCGTTTGAAAAGTGACTTGATCTCGCCTATAATTGAAGACTATCGGTTCAGCCATTTAGTCAGTACGCTTAAGTTTTTAATTTTTGTCATTATAGCTTTTTTATGTCTTTAACATATTTTTTGAGAACATGCAATTTAGGTTAAAAAACGGCTAAAAAGCTAAATGAGTTTTTAAAAAAAAGCTTAAAAATAAGCTAAGAGCTAAATGGAAATTTTGCAACTAAATCCCAAAAAAATAAGCTAAATTTAGCTCAAAATAAGCTAATATGGTCACGCTGATCACAAGGCTAAACTTTTATGGACATGATAACGCCCCCTTTTTTGAAACCATAGCCTAAAGCCTTGTGTAAGTAAAACGTGTATGCAAGGTTTTCATGAAATCTCTTGATTTACAAGCTGTTTATTTAGTTACTAATTCAAAGGTTTATTGTTGTGGGTCCGCCCCTTAGTGGGCATGCCTTTTTGGGCAACACCAAACTTGTTTAATACCGTTTACTATAATACCAGTACGTCCTAATTACATTGACTGAAGTGTAAGACCATAAATCACGAAGATGGTGAATATGTAACCATTTACACCATATGCATTTTTTCCACCATACACTAATCCCTACTTAAGGCAGTACTCACATTTTCTCAAGTGATACGACGAGTACCGTTAATCCTTTGAAATAAAATATTCCACAAAGTAGTAACAGAAACATTATTTCGTTGCAGTAAAGCAAACTAAAATCATCCATAAACAAATAAATATTTATTTATTTATATACTACGAGTATACCATTTACGAGTATATGTATACCACTTACACCTTAAATAAAAATTATAGGAACTTCTTAACCAAAACATTTATGTCTGCTTGTGAATTAATACAATTTTATTAGAATTATTTTTTTGAATCATACAATCACATGCATACATAATTATCAAAATTTTCCTAATGAAAGTTTCGCTAATTATACCTAGAATGATTCAGTATGAGATACATGATACATAATATAAATGTGTGTAGTTAAAATCTCATTTATATTATTTGATAAAATATAAATTATTTATTAAAAACAACTTTCTTCTCTAATTAATGAATTACAAGGAAAACTCTTGGATTTGTGTGCAAATTTATGCAATCATTTTCTTTGGCTTTTAAGTACACGCATTTTTGTGGAATTGTTTGCGATTGGAAAGTTAGGAATGAGATGTGAAATTTCTGATAAATAAATCGAAGATTATCGAAACACCACAAAAATTGGTGTTATAGAGGTTGCAAAGCATTAACGATTTAAATTGTTAAGAACGATTAGCAATCAAGTAGGTGACATTTTAAAAAGAATCGTAATTGTTACAAAATTCTCTGATAAAGAACTATTTGATTAGTAAGATTACGATTACAAATAATGTCAAAATAATAAAAATAAAGTCTGTTTTATGGTGGTTGGCGTATTTTGGCTTCGACTACGACACTTTGACTATAGATTAAAGAAAAACTGTAGAAAAGTCGACGGTGTCCCAGCACACTTTTTTATAGACAAGTGGACTCAGCACTATTTTCTTATAGAAAAGTCCACTGAGTCACAGCACACTTTTCTTAGAGAAAACTCTACTGTGTCACAGCCCATTTTTCTTATAGGAAATTCTTCTGTGTCACATCATATTCTTGCTTATAGAAAAGTCTCCTGTGTCACAGTGCACTACTGCGTCGTAGCCCACTTTTGCTTATAGAAAAGTCTACTGCGTCACAGCACACTTTTCTTATAGAAAAGTCGACAGTGTCATACCACAATTTTCTTATAGAAAAGTGGAATGTGTCACAGCGCACTTTTCTTATAGAAAAGTCGACTGTGTCACAGCACACTTTTCTTATAGAAAAGTCGAATATGTCACAGCACACTTTTGCTTATAGAAAATTCTTCTGTGTCACAGCAAACTTTTGCTTATAGAAAATTCTTCTGCATCACAGCACACATAGGAAAGTTAAAAAAAACAGTAGTTATCGAATGCCCAGTATCGGACCTGGCTTAACATTTTTTGTTGGGTGGATAGAAGATTAAAATTAATTAAATTAAAAAATATCTATATACTATATTCATTTAAAAAAAAACACGATTTAAAATTTAAAATCCAAAAATCTTAATCAAACACAATATATGTAATATATTCTTTCTTAAAAAAACTCTAAGTACAAAAATTTTACACAAAAGTTCCAATTTGTACCATAATTAACAAAGTTATCAGTAGAAAAGTAAGAAAAGTGATTTTTTGAGAATTTAAAATCTTTTGAACGAGTAATCAAAAAACAGCTCAACATTTACCACGAAAGCTCTTTTGGGGGATATTAAAAAATATCTCAAAATTGGGGAAATTAAACAAAATTTAAACCGTTTGATTTGGGAGGGAATGCCCCATATATTTGTGGCAATAAGGAAAAAGTGCTTAAGTCATATTTTACTGTTTTGCAGGAGAGCACTTTTAAGCTTTCAAGTCGATTTTCAGAAATTAGTTTATTTTACGGTTAAATTGGGAAATTCTCTGGTAAGCTTAATTTTTTTAAGCAAACATCGCTCTACACACTATAAGTAACTATATTTAAAATGAAATATACCAAAATATAACCTAAATTAAGCCATTATTCCAAATGAGATAGGACGTCTAAAAAACATAAGTCGAAAGTCATAGTGCTCTAACTTCCTAAAAAATCACACAAATTAATTGAAATTTTGACCCTTTCGAATTTGCAGATTACGGAGGTGCCATTAACTTGAAATTAGCTTATCTCGACTTAAGCAGTTTTACCTTTTTGCCACAGATATATTGTGCGTGTATAAGAGTATTCTTTTGCTTTCATTTCAACGCCATATACAGGGTCGCCACTTCGTTGTGTGGACTGTCATTGAAACCTCATTTAACATAACCTTAATCCTATAAATTCGAATCAACTATTGCCGTTAAAGAAAAAACATATTCAACTACCAACTGATTATGTACTCGAACCAATTAATTATTGAGGCTTACGAAAGTAAATTACATTCAACAATAATAACTTTGGACATACCACTCTACTCCTTCCCAGCAAAAAAAAAAAGAAAACTCAAATTACAATCAATTAAGTATTATTATATTATTCTCTTGTATTGAGATATTCTTAATGGTTAACATGTTATAAAAGTATTATCAAATTTTTTTGTCACGACACAAGGAACATTTATGTAATGGGTGTTTTTTATTGAGGTATAGAACTTTAAGTTGGCATCACTTTTTTAACTGGCGGCCATTTTGTCAGCTGTCAAGTGATTAATATTTAGTTTGGTTTGCCATTTCATCATGAACAGGTTGACAAAAGAACAACGCTTGCAAATAGTGCAAATTTATTTCGAAAATAATGGTTCAGTTCGCGAAGTTTGCCGCAAGCTCCGTCCATTTTATGGTCGACATAATCGTCCATCAGAGCAATTAATTCGGTTAACCATGGATCGTTTTCGCACTACGTTTACTCTATGTGATAATACGCATCCGCAGAGACGTCGAACAGTGCGCACCGAAGAAACAATTGCCGCTGTAGAGCAAAGTGTTGAAGAGGACCCGAATGAATCGATTCGCCACCGTGCACAGCAATTGGAGCTTTGTCCATCAACTTTATGGAAGATTTTGCGCAAAGATCTTGGCTTGCGACCTTACAAGATCCAGCTTGTGCAAGAATTAAAGCCGCGAGACCATGCAATGCGTCGTGATTTTGGTGTATGGGCCGAAAATGAGATTGATCTCGATGCTGATTTTCATCGCAAAATTTTGTTCAGTGATGAGGCTCATTTTTGGTTGAATGGCTACGTCAACAAGCAAAATTGCCGCATTTGGAGTGAAGAGAATCCACATGAGACCCTTGAGACGCCATTACATCCACAAAAACTGACTGTTTGGTGTGCTCTATGGGCTGGTGGAGTCATTGGGCCATACTTCTTCCGAAATAATGCTGGAGAGTCAGTTACCGTTAATGGAGACCGATATAGAGCCATGATAACCGACTATTTTGTTCCCGAATTGGATGGCATGAATGTGGATGAGTTGTGGTTCCAACAAGACGGCGCTACATGCCACACAGCGCACGTCACAATCGATTTATTGAAGGAAACATTCGATGAGCGCATAATTTCGCGGAATGGACCTGTCAATTGGCCACCAAGATCGTGTGATTTGACACCATTGGATTATTTTCTTTGGGGATATGTGAAGTCGCTCGTCTACGCCAACAAACCAGAAACGTTGGGGGACTTGGAAGCCAACATTCGTGGCGTTATTGCCAACATACGGCCCCATATGCTCGAAAAAGTGGTTGAAAATTGAACCTGTAGAATTGGCTTTATTCGAGCCAGCCGCGGCGGCCACATGCCCGAAATCATATTTAAACATTAATGGCATAAAATTATCCTTCCAATAAAGTCAAATTGATGGACATTAAAACGATTTTCTTGTGTTTTATTTCAATTCGAAGTTTTATACCTCTAAAAAAACACCCTTTACTATACATATGTACATAATTAATTTGCAATTGTATTCTACTAAATAATTAAATAACATATTTATACACACATGCAAATGTATTAAAACTTTTCACCACACGACTCTCTAAAACTATATACTCGTAACTTTACGAACCTTTCTAGATTGGTTAATTAAAACTTTCCTGCATGTTCATTAAGATGAAAAGAAAAACTTTGTGGAAAAATTTTAATTGCTTTTTTATTAAAAAGAGAAAGTAATTTTTTATTATGCATACATAGGTTTCAATTCGATGCATATATTTTAATTAATTGTGCAAGTCGACACGATATTTGTGAATTTGTTTCTCTAGCTGGACATTAGAGTTTGTAAAACACTTTTCAGGAGTTTGATTAATTAAAAGTTTTTATAAATAACAGAAAATTATTTTCTACACTCGTAGAATACGGAGTGTGAATGAATTTTTTATAATATACATATGCTTATGTATTTTAAAACACCTGATGAAAAAAGAAATTAATTAATTAAAAAAAAAACAGCAATTAAATAATGTGTGTACATATGTATGTGTTTCAAATTAAAATTGGTAATCAGGGACGTTATTATGTAATTCGATTCGAAAAACTAAACATTTCAAAAACAAGTTCCGTTCGTTTGTATCTATACAGTTACATACAGAAAATGCTTTATTAGAGCTATGCTCTTTATGCCAGACACAGGAGCTGGGACATGATAATTGTAAGTCCTAGTTTAGACGAGTGAACATTTGGAAGGAAAACATCTGGAATTCTCTTTTTTGTAAACCTTTTGTAAACCAAAATAATTTTTGTGAACACGATAGTAAATCATTTTGAAGAACATGTTTGTTAAAAAAAAACCGATCATAATTTTTTCTGTGTATCTACACGTACATATGTTAAAGAACGAGCAACATCAAGTGATGCCAAATTTTATATGCATAGAAAACTTGGTATTACTGCAACTTCAAGTGCTGCTGCACACACATGAAGTTTACCTGATCAAATGTTAAAATTTTTTTTACATTCATACACAAAAAATATCGGTTGTACGAATTATCGCCCAAGTAAAAATAACCCGAAACCGTAAATATAAAAAATTCAGTAAAGTGCGACTCTGACTCGCGCATGAAGGGTTCCGTACGAACACAAAATATGTAATTTAATACAAACTTCATCCTATATAATATACAGTTTTGGCATTTTTTTCGTTTTTGTGATCTTTTCGGTTTTTTTGTTTTGGCGGTTTTTGCATTTTTTCATTTTTGGCGATTTTTTTAAGTTTTGGCTCTTTTTTTAGTTTTAACACTTTATTTTCTTATTTTTGGCGATTTTTTCGGTTTTTGGCGTTTTTTCATTTTGGCGATTTTTTTTATTTTTTGCGATTTTTTTAATTTTTGCGATTTTTTTATTTAATTTTTTTTTAGTTTTGGCGACATTTTCGCGTTTTGGGGACTTTTTTCGATTTTTGGGTTTTTTTTCATTTTTGCATTTTTTTTTCATTTTGGCGATTTTTTCGAATTTGGCGATTTATTTTAGTGCTAGAAATTTTTTTTAATTTTGGCGATTTTTTTCGTTTTGGCGATTTTTTTTAATTTTTGGCGATTTTTTTTTGGTTTAGCGATTTTATAATTTTCGGTTTTTTTAGTTTTACCGTTTTTGAAAATTTCAAGTTTTTGGCGATTTTTTCAGTTTTGGCTCCTTTTTAGTTTTGACACATTATTTTCTTGTTTTAGCGATTTTTTTCGGTTTTTGGCGTTTTTTCGTTTTGGCGACTTTTTTTCATTTTGGCGATTTTTTCGAATTTGGCGATTTATTTTAGTGTTAGAAATTTTTTTTTAATTTTGGCGATTTTTTTCGTTTTGGCGATTTTTTTTAATTTTTGGCGATTTTTTTTTTGTTTGGCGATTTTATAATTTTCGGTTTTTTTAGTTTTACCGTTTTTGAAAATTTCAAGTGTTAGCCTCTTACGGTTTCCAAGATATAGCAAATTATCAAAATTACATAGTCAAAATTGCATTAACTGATGAACCACCCTTTAATTAAAATTTTTTTGAATTTTAGTGTTAATTGTTGTAGTCTGTATAAAAATACACTAACTTTTAAAATTTCAAGTGTATATACGTATTACATACAATTGTATGTATATTACATGGGATTTTAACATTTTTCGTTGCTCGTTTTGGAACACCCTTTAATTTTTAATTCTCATGTATTTGTTGTTGTAGCGGTCAAGGTTCTACATACTGTGTCCAAATTTCAGGTCCGTAGCTCTTACGGTTCCTGAGACGGACAGACGGACAGCGTAGCGAAAACAATAGGGTTCCTTTTCACATTTGGTGTACGGAACCCTAAAAACGTATGTTATTCTTTTTACTGAATAATCTGGAAAGTTCATCCTCAAAAATTTATCTTAAATAATCACCTGCTATATATATGTAAGTACTATCTGACCCAGTCCGCGTTGCTGGCCCTAAGCAAACATTAGTGTTGTATTACCACACGATTTAAATTCAGCTTTTAACGAAATTTACGGCCTTTAAATAAAAATCCATGGAATACCTATCATAAAGCTTTTTCACAGAATATGGGCTCAATCAAAAAAGAAACGCATGTATTTAGGGCAAAACATAGGTTTTTTGTAAATATCTTTGGAACTTCATAGCCGATTTAAGAGTTTGATATCTCGTTTTGAAAAACATGACAACGGCTTTCAAAAAATAAAAAATAAAATAAAATAAAATAAAAAAAGCAAAAATAAATAAATATATATATATATGTATATATATATATTATGGATTGCCGTTCGGTTTTAAGCGAAACCGAAACCTCGGTTTTTAATCCATAAAAACCGAAACCGAAACCGACAAAAAAAGCGTCGGGTTTTAAGATTTACTTTAACATTATTATCTTGTTTAAAAATACAGCAAATGTACTTTACATTGAAGACTTTTATACATTACTAAGCATTCTGTAACAATCAAAGGTAAAAAAATGTAGAATTTTAAGAAAATTATAACAATTCTTTGCAGGAAGAATTGTAATCTGTTATCAAAAAATCTCTAGCGGATGTAAAGCAAAAAGACGACCATTTTAACGTTCTTCGGCAAGAATTTGTACTTTATAAAAAAAAAAACGAACAACAAAACAACCAACATATTATTGCTTCACAAGGCAATAACACAATAAAGCCCTCTTCAACTGAAAGCGAAGTGCGAGTGTTTTCTGTCGCTGGTAACTTCTGCACAAAAATAAGATTTCGTTTAAACGACTCTACATTGAACGCTTTAACGTTTCTGAAATTTTATTACTTGCATAATTAAATATAAATCTTTTATTCTTAAGCTTTTTATACACATACTCACTACTAAATGTTCCTTTTCTGATATAATTACCTGTATTGAATACAAACCAGAGAAACTCTATCACCCCTATAGTAACAATTTTTTCCCTCGAAGAATTTTTCCTAGAAATATTTTCTCTTTTTTAGTTCCCCTTAACATGAATAATCTGCCTTATCGTGGTTGGCGTATTTCAAATACCACTACGACTGTTTGGTAATAGATTAAAGAAAAACTGTTGAAGTCTTCTTTAATCTATTACCAAACAGCCGTAGTCGTATTTGAAATACGCCAACCACGATAAAGCAGAATATTTTTCACGTGAATTTTTTCACTTTTCCCTTGGTTTTGTTCACTTTATTTTTGGAATAATGGAATAATTTCGATATTTTTCTTCTAATTATATATTAAAAGTTCAAATTATTTATTTTTAGTAAGTAAAGCTTACGATTGTTAACAATAATTCCCTACAACACATTTTTTCATAGAGTATGAATCTCTTTGGATCACAGACAGTAAATTTCACCACCACGGTGGTATACTTAATGAAAAAAATAGCTAAATCAACAGAAACGCCTCCATGAGTACAACTTTAAAGTTAAATAGATTTCATTTATAACCTAAAATTTGTGTGATTTTTATTAAACTTAAATTTGTCCGATTTACAACTAATTTTTAAGCTTTACAAAAATTCTTCCCTCTTTTACATTCACTGATAGCGGGAAAAAATTTCACGGGATATTGAAGATAGCATTTTTCTCTTCGTGGGGAATGAAAATTTCACGTGAAGAAAAATTCCATTTGTTTTTCACGATAGGGATGATTATTTTTAAATCATCATTTATCTTTCCAGCATACATACATATTTATACACATGCACATTTTAAAAAAAAGAAACCGAACCGAAACCGACCGGTTTTAGTAGCTTAAAAATTTAATTAATTTCCACGGTTTTTGGCAAACCATAATATATGTATATGGCATTGGTGGTGCAATATGAAAATTGGATTTTGCCACGCCCCTCCGCCCGCAGACCGAAAATCAAAAATCAGACTTCACAGTGTCACCCGCCTGAATATTCTGAAGATTCCCTGAAAATTTCATCATACAGCCGTTTTGGAGTCCATACGTTGCATACATACACGCATCCTGTTTTATATACATAGAAGATAGAAGATATAAGATAGAAGATAGAAGATAGAAGATAGAAGATAGAAGATAGAAGATAGAAGATAGAAGATAGAAGATAGAAGATAGAAGATAGAAGATAGAAGATAGAAGATAGAAGATAGAAGATAGAAGATAGAAAATAGAAGATAGAAGATAGAAGATGGAAGATAGAAGATAGAAGATAGAAGATAGAAGATAGAAGATAGAAGATAGAAGATAGAAGATAGAAGATAGAAGATAGAAGATAGAAGATAGAAGATAGAAGATAGAAGATAGAAGATAGAAGATAGAAGATAGAAGATAGAATATAGAAGATAGAAGATAGAAGATAGAAGATAGAAGATAGAAGATAGAAGATAGAAGATAGAAGATAGAAGATAGCAGATAGAAGATAGAAGACAGAAGATAGATAGATAGATATAAGGCAAATGTATTTCTAACGTATCAGATTACCTGATTTTTTTTTCAAAATATTTCCATTCTGTCCCACTGTGTCCAGTATATTGCACTATTTTGTACTATTTTACTCACGAGAGAAGTAAGTGTAAATGCGTGAAGTTTTCTAATGATTTTTTCGTGATTTTTTTTTATAATATTATAATATAATTTTGTTTCATTTTTAATATACATACTTATTAAATATGCTTATATTATTATTACATATTTTAATTATTCCTCTAAGGGAGTCAACTCTGTATCAAATGTGCTGACAATCAAAAATTTCCAGCACAAGAAAAATCTTACAATTTCTGTGGCAATAAGGAAAAAGTGCTTAATGCTGAGTACACATTAGACTAGAACTTTTAAGATATGAGGAATTTTTCAAATGCTTTACTACAGCGAAGACCAAATGCTAAACAACACTGTTGGCAAGACATTTGTTTCAGTTATTGCAGGTATAGGAGTAAAGAAGAAAATACTTCGTGACGGAAAAATTTGTGATGCTTGCTTCTTGATACGCATGGGCGCGTATACAAATGTTATGCATGTACATGCGCACACACGTTTTATTTTTCTGTTTACATACAAAAACACGCACATGCATTGACATTAGTGCGCTGGCTTTCAAAAAAAACCTCCCTTAAACACATAATAGCTTACCATATACATCTTACACACACACTCAAACGTACAATATACAAAATAATAAGCACACACGCATCAACACTACTTCTTTTGATTATTTGTAACGAACAAGAAGTCTTCGCGACATCGCTTGTAAACACTCATACACAAAAAACATCAATACATCCATCGTGCTTCGCTTATTAAACGACAGCATTTATTATTTGGTTTAGTATAATACATGCCACGAGAATACATTTAAAAAAACAAGACGTATTTACATTTCAAGACTGTTTACGCACGCCTGTAGTACACATCTGGCCTTTTTTGTGGTGACATTTTCAAAACTTGAGCAGCGCCGTTCACGTTATGTTTTCTATATGGAAAGCAATGCCACGCAATGAAAAATATCGGAAATGACAAAGGTCGCCACTAGTATACACTATTACGATGTCACAAAATGACATAGTGTGTATTCGGCATAAGTCATATTTTGCTAGTTTGCAGGAGAGAACTTTTAAGCGTTCAAGTCGATTTTTAGAAATTTATTTCTTTTACAGTTAAATTGAGAAATTCTCCGTTAACTTTAATGTTTTCAAGACAAACATCGTTCTACACATTGCAAATAATACATTAAAGTTTAAATATACCAAAGTATAAACTAAATTAAGTTCCAAATGAGATCAGAGTTCTAAAAAAGATAAGCTGCAAGTCGTTGTGCTGTTACTTCTTGAAAAATTGCACAAATTAATTGAGATTTTGCCCAGGGGTACTTTCGAATATGCAGATTATGGAGGTGCCTTTAACCCAAAATCAGCTTAGCTGGACTTAAGCACTTTTTCCTTTTTGACACATATTTATTGCCAGACGATTGTTAGTCAAAAAAAATTTAAAATTTCTCTAAACTTGAAATAAATTGAATAGATTGCATTGGGAAATTGAAAAAGTTTACTATTTACTAAAATTATTCAAATCTATTTAAATACTCTAAAATTAAATTTTTCCTACAGCAACAAGCTAATTTAAGTAAAAAAATGTATTATCATAATTTATAATGAAATCCCATTTTGTTTCTTTTTCTTTTCTATGGCAGAATGTAAGCAACCTTTTTGCACTTTAAGTGAATTCAATATTCTCATCTACAAGCTGATACAAAATGCAAAATGCCATTTGCAGAACAGATGCTCTTAATAAACTCAACCACAGCTACAAACTCAGCAGCAAACATTGTTCAGCATCTGACCAGCAACAGCACTACAAGCACCGCTGGCAACACCACGAACTACACTATTGGAGCAGCAGCAACAACAACAAACACAACAACAACATCGACTTCATTACCTCGCACAAGCAATATAACTGACATAGTCAACATTAGCAACGTGACACTTGATGCTTCATTGCAATTGTTAGAGAATGGTTGCATTGCACCGAGCCACGAATGGCACGACAGTTACTTTGGAGTAAAGTTGGCCGTGCCCGAATGGGAAGCCATACTAACAGCAAGCGTATTGTCTATTATAATTGTTCTAACAATTATTGGCAATATTTTGGTGATATTAAGTGTATTCACCTACAAGCCGTTGCGCATTGTGCAGAATTTCTTTATAGTATCGCTGGCGGTGGCAGACTTGACAGTTGCACTACTGGTGCTGCCATTCAATGTGGCCTACTCAATTTTAGGCCGCTGGGAATTTGGAATTTACCTTTGCAAAATGTGGCTAACATGTGATATTATGTGTTGCACATCTTCCATATTGAATTTGTGCGCCATTGCACTGGATCGCTATTGGGCCATTACAGATCCAATTAATTATGCTCAAAAACGTACGGTCGGCCGAGTCCTATTACTAATTGCTGGAGTATGGATATTGTCACTGTTAATAAGTTCTCCGCCTCTAGTGGGTTGGAATGATTGGCCGGAAGAATTTACCAGTGCCACTCCGTGCGAACTAAACTCAGACCCGGGCTATGTTATATATTCCTCATTGGGTTCCTTTTTCATTCCTCTCATTATAATGGCAACTGTTTATATAGAAATTTTTGTTGCTACCCGACGACGTTTACGAGAACGAGCCCAAGCAGCCAAAATGAATACCATGACAACTCATTCAGCTAATACAGAGGTGACAGCAGCAGCCACTTTGAATTCAAATGGTGCGAGTTCAGGGCGAGGGATTGTTGTAACAATTTGCTATAGGATTTTCTGTTGTTGCCGCAACACCTCCCACTTCTCCTCCACACCCATGATACAAAACGACCAAGAGTCGATTAGCAGTGAAACTCATGTGAACAACGAAAACTCACAAGCTCAAGTTGCCGAGCATAAGGTTGTAGTAGTGACACAACGAAAAAAGACACGAAGAGCCAAAATCAAAGATTCTATAAAACATGTAAAATCAAAAGCTCGCAAAAGTCAACAATGCACCAACACGCAACAACATCCAGCTAACGTGATAGATGTGGGCGGTGCAGAAAGTCGTCTGTTATGTCCACAGACTAAAAATATTGAGGGAGAAAATCGAGAAGTTTCCACTGAGAGCGGAAGCGATCCCAAAGACTGCATGCAGGCAAGTAATCGAGATGGAGATGTAGATGGAAAGGGAAATGAAGTATTGCCTGGTGACAATGATGAAGAAAATATGTCACTTAAAATCACTCCACCCCAGTCATCGGTTGGTGCTACTTCCGTTCAAGCTGAGCCACTGCACAAAAAATCTGGCGGAGTCTATCAGTTCATTGAAGAAAAACAAAAGATTTCACTTTCAAAAGAAAGAAGAGCTGCCCGCACATTAGGCATAATAATGGGAGTATTTGTTATATGTTGGCTGCCATTTTTCCTAATGTACGTTGTCTTGCCATTTTGTTCTACCTGCTGTCCAACAACAAAATTGAAAAACTTCATAACCTGGCTGGGCTACATTAACTCGGTGTTGAATCCAATTATCTATACCATATTTAATCTTGATTATAGACGAGCATTCAAAAGACTACTTGGTTTAAACTAAGACAAAACATCATTATAGCAAAAAAAGAAAATATATAATTTAAACTAAATATTTATGAGGTTTTAATTGAGTTAAAATTTTAATTTGTATTTCCTTTTTTTATTAATAAAACTTTTAAGTGTAATTAATGTATGCTTAAATGTACAATGTATATTATATACTTGAAGTTAATACGTATATATCATTAACTTAATACGAAAAGGCCCTAACTCATTTTTTAATATTTTACAGGAGGAGGAAAAAACTAAATAAAAAAAAGATGCAATATTGATACAAAATTTTTTTTAATGCAATTTTTATTTAAAACACTTTACATAAGCACATAATATTGCGTTTAAAAAAATTTTGTATCAATATTGCATCTTTTTTTTATTTAGTTTTTTCCTCCTCCTGTAAAATATTAAAAAATGAGTTAGGGCCTTTTCGTATTAAGTTAACGATATGTAATTAATTTTTATTACTGTGAATACTTTCAATATTTAGGTTTAATTTATTCTTAACTAGTTAAATTTAAATAAGTATATTTGCTTAATAAATTGTTATGAGCTTTAAATAATTACAATTAAAAAAATACAAAGTCATTCAATTGTGTTTTATATTAAGCGTGGTAAGTATTTCGTCAGCTAAAACGCAAACGGCCCTAACTAGCAAAAAATACAAAATCGCTGTTTTGGTTGATTCTGATGCATTGCATTAAAATACACAATCACAAAAAAATTTAGACTTGTCTGACCAAAATTAGCGATTTTATTGACGAAAAACAAACGGCCCTATCTACAAAAGCGTTTATTTGATAAACGCAAAAAGACTTAATTAAGTAAGTAATCGTTTGTATGGGCAACATTGAAAGATGGAAAAAAACTGGCAGATTTCACCGTTGAAGAAATTGTTTGTTAAAGGAAAATTAAATTAGCTTCAGCTTAAGGCATTTTATTAAAAAAAATTTAAGAAATGCATCTCAAAAGTTATTTTGTAAGAAATAAAGGAAAATAAGAAGGGTATAAATAAAAAGCCTCATGTACGATGGATATACATATAAAGCCACTACTACCAAAAGATTGTCATTTTTCTATGATAGCATACCCTTTGAAAATTAATTTATATTTTCTAAATTCATTCATCAATTCTTGAAAGTTTTTAAATGAAGTCTTTTTTTGTTTAATTTTAATGAATTATTTAAATTTACTTTTTGTGATGCAATATTAAAATAAATTAATATATAATAAAAATGTTAATAACTAAAAATGATGATATTGGATTTAACATTGCCAATCTTAACGAAAATATTAAACAGGCTGCTGAACACGCCACTACCTCCTATCCGAAGGCCGGCTTTAACAGAATTTATTCTACCGAAATTGAACGTCTTGTATGTGAAAAAAGGAGAGCTAGAAGAGAATGGCAACAACACAGATCACCCCTAAATAAAATCAGACTTAAAGAATGTACTAAACGACTCAAAAAACTGCACTACTGGAAAAGTATTTAGAAGGTCTTGATGTAACGTCCGCATCTAATTACTCTTTATGGCGCGCTAGTAGAAATCTTAAACGACCCGTTGATCTTAAATCACCACTGCGTACTGCGACCGGAGGCTGGGCATGAAGCGATAGTGAGAAAGGTAACTTATTTTCTGAGCATTTAAAATCTGTATTCACTCCCAATTCGTGTACGGGTGCTGCTGATGTACCGAGTGTAGTTTCTCTACCCCCTCGTCCCTTAAGGTTTAAGATGCGTGAATTACAAAAACTAATTGCTGAACTCAACCCGAAGAAAGCTCCAGGTATTGATGGCATTAGTAACAAAATGCCCATGAACTTGCCTCATATTGCAATAAGAATCCTGCTATTTATTTTTAATGCTATTTTAAGAATGCAGTATTTTCCACATAACTGGAAACTTGCCAAGATCAAAATGATTCCAAAGGCGGGCAAAGATCTTACCAAGACTGAGTCATATAAGCCTATAAGCTTACTATCTACAATCTCAAAGCTTTTCGAAAAGCTGCTCATGACTACATTGTCCAGAATTTTAACTGATAATGGGTGCATCCCGGACCATCAATTTGGCTTTAGAAGTCCGCACAGCACGATTGAACAAACGCATAGACTGGTTCAAGTTGTAAGAAAAACATTTGAAGACAAGAAGTATTGTTCTGCTCTCTTTATTGATGTTTCTCAGGCGTTTGAGAAAGTATGGCACGAAGACCTAGTTTTAAAATTGAAGACATATCTGCCAATAAACATTCAAAAGCTTTTGGAAAGTTATATTATTGATAGGAAGTTCACTGTTGTGGAAGGAGAGTTCACGAGTGTGCCCGAATCTATATCTTCTGGTGTGCCACAGGGTAGTATTCTGGGTCCTGTCTTGTATTTAATATATACGTGTGATATGCCTGTGAGCAATAATATCCATATTTCTACTTTTACCGATGATACAGCCTGTATGAGTGTGCACGAAAACCCTTATGAGGCATCCCGCAATCTCCAGGAACACATTACCCAGCTGGAAATATGGTTGAACTTATGGAGAATTAAAGTCAATAAACTAAAGTGTGTCCATATAACGTTCACCCTAAGATGAGATACTTGCTCCCCCTTCCGAATCAACAATCAAAATATTCCTCAACATTCCCAAGTGAAATACCTTGGTATACACCTTGATCGAAGACTTATATGGAAACATCATATTGACTCTAAGTTAACTCAGATGAAACGTAAGTTAACTCAAATATATTGGTTGATTGGCAGAAACTCAACACTCAACCTAGACTGCAAACTTTTACTATACAAGTCGCTTTTGAAGCCAATATGGTGCTACGGAATTCAGTTATGGGGCACTGCTTCAGCTTCCAATGTCGAGAGAATCCAACGAAGGCAAAACAAAATTTTACGGTTAATAACATCGGCTCCATGGTACATCCAAAATTCTATTATACATCGTGATTTAAATATGCCACTAGTGACTGAAGAAATTGCAAAATACGCAGGCAAATATTTAACAAAACTCGAATCACATCCTATTCCGCTTGCTTGTAATATTTTGAACTTTACTGGACACATCCGCCTAAAAAAGACGGACACACGGGCTCTTATACCTAACACTCCAGATGGGACTACTTGAAAATACTTTTCCCCCCCCCCCCCCCCTTTTTTTGATTATCACTACTAATGTATTATTTATAAAGGTAGAATTAGTAAAATCGTATCGTGATGTTGCGTGTCAGCTGACAAAAACCGTACAATATACAATGCATGTTACTACACTCAAAAAAGAAACTAACTAAAACTTTGGAAAATTTTCTAAATTTGAGTAAAAAAAAGTTGTCGTATGGCGCCAAAGCTGTTTTTAATTGAAACCAGTAAAATATTTACTAAATTTCTAGTTCATTAATAAACTAGTTTATAGTAATTATATTTTTATATTTAAGTAAAATTTTTCTAAAATTAAGTAAAATTTTCCCATAAAATTTGGTGCTTTGAAAAAAAATTTTTTTCATCTTTGATCTCAAATTTAGTAAATTTTTCAAAGTTTTTTTATGTTTTTAATTTTGGTACTTATTTTTATTTTTCATTAAATTCTATACCATATGGTATGTTTTTTATCTTCATATTATATTCTTAATTAATTCACCATACATACATATTAATTCCTTGAGAGAAGACAAGTATTGAAACTAGCAACCTTCTGACTGATAGGCAAGCACTCCAACCAATTGCCTACAAGGCAGCCTGAATAAGCATTGAAACTTTTGAGTTTTAAAATTTTATTTTATTTTCAAAAAAATATATTTCAAGTTCAAATATTACTCGAAAATATGAAAAACTTACTTAGATTTTTTGCTTAGTGCAAATAAAAAATATATTCTATAATTTAAAGAAAAAATACTTAAAATTGGTAAATATTTTTCTAAAATTTAGAATACCTTTTTATATCTTTCAAGTAAGTCAAATTTTATGAACTAATCAGGAGTAAGTCATTTCCTAAAATTTATTTTTTGATTTAAAACGATATTGACTGGTTCTAAGGATGCAATTTCCCTAAACTTTTAAACCATTTTCCAATTTTTGGTAAATATTTCCTTGAAGCCGGTAAACTTGTCCATGAATGTGAGAATTTTTGTGTGTATTTTTATGAACTACTTTTGAGAATATGAACTTTTTATTTTTTACTCATATTAAGTAATTTTTACTAGATGTTTGTAAAAATTTACTTAAGCTTAGAAAAAATTACTTAAACTTAGAAAATTTTTTATTTTAATTTAGAAACTTTTTTTCCTTAAAAATAGTTTATGTCTTTTTTTTTGAGTGTAGTTATAAAATATGTGGTGGTAGCACTGCTGACGTAGGAATCTGCAGAAAACAGATTTTTCTGTAGCGAATATCAAAAACGCCGTATTTAATGCTGTGTAAACTGTTACATTTTTTATAACTTGTGCACAAAGTTGAACGATACGGCAAGCTGTAAAGTAGAATGATACGATTTTACTAATTCTACCTTAACTATCACTAAGTTTATGTCCGACACTGGTCGGGCCTAATAATTTTTTTTATAGATTTAAGATTTGAATACTTATTGTTAGTTCATATATGAAGATACAATAAATAAAAAAATTTAAAGAAAAATAATTAAAATAAATGATAAAACTATTTTGCATTAAAGTTTAGATAGGGCCTTTGGTTTCAGAAAATTAAGGTATAAAAGGACCTAACTAATATAGCCCATCAGAAATCAATTTGTCGCATCTTTTTTAATAATTCTGGTTAAAACCATGCTGATTGAAACTATACTATTGGTTTAAAATAGTATTTTGCTTCTCCTGTAAAATTTTAAAAATGTTAGGGCCGTTTGCGTTTTAGCTGACGATTTGAAAGGAGTTTAGTTATAAAAATAATAAAAATATTTGAATATTTCAAATTAGAAACATTTATATTAAAAACAAAAATAATAAACTTAAATTTGATTTTGTGTCCAATACTAATATTCGATCGAAACGTTCGTTCGCATTTAGACAAACTGGTCCTTAGCTTCTTCGGATATCGAAGTCTACAAAAATTGTGCAAATCGTTAATTTAAAAAAAGTGCTGTGTGTTTGCGAACATTTAACTCTTGTTATTTTTTGTAAAGGATTTATTTTAATTTATCTATAGAATTTAATTTTTTTTAATGGTATACATACAGACAAAACTTTTTATCTAGGCGCACGGCAGTTCGCCAGGCCAAGTTCCGGCCAATGCATGCAGTGTGTATATTTACAGGAAGCCATTCGAGCTGTTTTTACCCCACTCATAACTTTGTTCCCCGCGACCGTAAAGTTATGAAATTATTAAATCATAATTAGAATAAATTCATGTAACCTCACATGCAAAGTTTGAAAGTTTTACAATGAAAGGTTCCGGAGATATGAAGGTGCAAAAAGTGCATATTTTAAGACATACTCACTGACCACTGACACACTCATCAAATTGATGAAGCACTTCCGCTATAGCTAGAGAGCTAAGATTTGGTACACGTGTAGATCTAGGTGAGCAATGAACTAGAAAAATCTGAAAACCCAAAAATTTTAACCAGGGGGCGGGGCTACGCCCATAAAAATTAAAATTTGTGCTAGTGAGCTGAAATTTGGTACAGAGCTAAATCTAGGTGGGCAATAAACAAAAAAGAATTTAAAATCCAAAAATTTTGGCCAGGAGGGCGGGGCTACGCCCATAAAGGCTAGAATTAAAAAAGCGAATCTAAGGCGCTTAATGGAAGCTATTTTATTGAAATTCGGCATACATACTGCCATAGGGCAAGCCTAAAAATTTTCCATTAAAAAAAATGGGCGTTTACACGCCCATACAATTTCAACCTCATTTTCGTGTACTACGGCTCAGCATATTTAGATATACTATTTCTGTATGTATTATTATCCGTTTGCAACGAAACTTGACACAAATAATAAACACTGGCCGAAAAAAATTTTAAGTTTGGAAAAGTGGCCATAAATATTAAAAATTAAAAGTTGCGCTAAGGAGCAGGTCTAGGTTAGAAAACAAGAAGAAAAATCTGAAAAGCCAAAAAAAATTCCCAGAATGGGCGGGGTCACGCTACTATTGTTTGAACCTGAAAACTTACAGCCATATTAATAAAACTTATTAAGGCTTTCTAAGAAAAATTTCTTATGAAAATTTGTCCTAAAACCCCTTTATAAAGCCTTAAAAAGTTATATTAATAAGGCTGTTAATATAAGCCATTTTAGTGAAACTTTGCATATACGTTGCACGTATACAATACTTTAAACTATCACCTAAAAAAGTGGGCGTGCTAACTCCCATAAAATTTTAGAATTGTGTTTAATCTACTTCGGTCTAGCATATTTTAGAAGAAAATTAGCATGAATTATAAGCGCTGCTCACAACAATATTGTGAGTTTAAAATAGTGGGAGGGGTAATCCTCATAAAATTATAATTTTATATACAAGCAGTTGTAGATGAGTAAGCCAGTGGGAAAATCTTAAAACCAAGAAGTTTTATCCGCTAAAACTCTAATTTGCGCTAGAGAGCTGAAATTTTGTACACAAATTAATCTAGATCAGAGGTCACTAAAAAAAATTTAAGCAACCAGAAGTTTCAATCAGGTGTTGGGAACAAGCACTGTAAACACAAAATTAAGTTAAATTTTATTGAAACTTTTCATACGCATGTCCAAAGTAAAAATTTCGTTTTGAAATTGGCCTTGACTACTCCCATAAATCTTAGCTTTTTCTTTCATGTACTTCGGGTTAGCAGTTTTTAGTCTATTACTCATGTATTTCTCAATAGCTTTTTCCTACAAAACTTTACATGAATCATAAGCACTAACAGATATAAAAGTCGGTGGAGCAAGGCCCATAAAAATTTTATGTAATATTATACTGTAGAGAGCTAACATTTTGTAAACAAATATTCCTAATTGATTTACTCAATCGGAAAATCCAAAAATTAAGGCACCACCTACCCTATTGAAACTTTGTATGCACATTAGGCATATCCTTTTGATTTATGTACTTCGGCTAAGCAGACTTTAATATGAAGATATATTGAGAAAATAGGCGGGATCACTCCCACTAGAATTGACGCTGTATTTTACATATTTCTTTTTAGACGACTCTTAACAAATTGCGTACACACTAGCAAAATAATTCATTTTTAAGGTGTACAATCCAATACTCATCATGCTCTAACCCATTATTTTATGTAACTATACCATTGTTAACTGTTACAGTGATCATGAATAGAAATAAAATACCACAGAAACCTTAAGTTTAAAAAGTGTTAACACAGAAAATTTTTCAAAAAGTAGTCAGATCCTCACAAAAACATCAAAAATTTCGGCCATCAGAAAGAAGTTCTTGTTTGGCACAACACCTATCGCTGACATATGCTATGCATTATATACATTTGTAATCGTAAGGGTGTCATATAATTGTTAGATAATCTGCAAACTTGACAACATTTTTACCGATATAAAGATCTGACTACTTTTTGAAAAATTTTCTATGTTAACACTTTTTAAACTTAAGGTTTCTGTGGTATTTTATTTCTATTCATGATCACTGTAACAGTTAACAATGGTATAGTTACATAAAATAATGGGTTAGAGCATGATGAGTATTGGATTGTACACCTTAAAAATGAATTATTTTGCTATTACAACGGGTCGCCAGTGTGTACGCAATTTGTTAAGAGTCGTCTAAAAAGAAATATGTAAAATACAGCGTCAATTCTAGTGGGAGTGATCCCGCCTATTTTCTCAATATATCTACATATTAAAGTCTGCTTAGCCGAAGTACATAAATCAAAAGGATATGCCCAATGTGCATACAAAGTTTCAATAGGGTAGGTGGTGCTTTAATTTTTGGATTTTCCAATTTCCAATTCTACAATTAACGGAACCTGAACCCGTTAAATTTGATGAATATACATTAAATGCACTCTATTAACACTTTAAGGGATTATTTATTTAAATTGAAAATTTATTAACACGAAGAAGATTTTTTTAGCGAATAGTACGAATTTAATTCTACGGCGGCTGTCAAATAACTAAAACCTTTGCTGGAACATAGTTGTATTTTCTAGCAGTGAGAAGTGGACAAAAAAGGAAGGAACTATTTAACTCTATTGAAAACATTTTCTAAAGCTCATATGAAAATTTATTATTTTCTAGCAAATACTCACAATGAAGTCAATTGCATTTAACACGTTCCACTAATTCCTAAGGGAAAGCATCTTTTTGTTTGAACATTAAACCTTAATGGCATAGATATTAAACAAGATGGGATCAGTGTGGAATACGTCAGATTTATATACTGTACATGATTTTGTCAAATGCCAAACTAATAATAACAAAACACGACTGAAAATGTTATATGGAATTTGACAGCTTAATCTGCTAAATGCTTATTGCTGTTTTAAGAAATTACATACATACATATGTACATACATATGTAATTACGGATGTATGTACACATTTCTCTTCTCTAAAGGCCGGGGCACAATGAATCCCTCATACGTTAAACTTCGCCTTTTTCAACTGACATTAACGCAGAGAAGGTTGGCACAATCAGTACTTTATTGACGGAAGAATTTGGACAGCTTCAATAGGTCCATTCTCCATTTTATTTATTAAATTCAACCTTTTGTATTTATTTCGTTTATTTCTTTTGTTTAATTTTACTTTTGCTCCCACTAAGCACAAAAATCCAAATCAGAACATACCAAAATAAATTCAGTAAAGTGCGACTTTGACTCGCGCACGAAGGGTTCCGTACGAACACTAGACATGTAATTTAATACAAACTTCATCCTATATAATATATAGCTTTGGCATTTTTTTCGTTTTTGGGGTCTTTTCGGTTTTTTTGTTTTGGCGGTTTTTGCATTTTTTCGGTTTTGGCGATTTTTTTAGTTTTGACACTTTATTTTCTTGTTTTGGCGATTTTTTCGGTTTTTGGCGTTTTTTCATTTTGGCAATTTTTTTTAGTTTTTGCGTTTTTTTTTTGATTTTTGCGATTTTTTTTTTATTTAAATTTTTTTTTAGTTTTGGCGACATTTTCGCGTTTTGGCGATTTTTTCGATTTTTTCTTTTTTTTATTTTGGCGTTTTTTTCATTTTGGCGATTTTTTCGAATTTGACGATTTATTTTAGTGTTAGAAATTTTTTTAAGTTTGGCGATTTTTTTCGTTTTGGCGATTTTTTTTTTAATTTTTGGCGATTTTTTTTTTTTTTTTTTGTTTGGCGATTTAATAATTTTCGGTTTTTTTAGTTTTACCGTTTTTGAAAATTTCAAGACTGCCTCTTACGGTTTCCAAGATATAGCAAGTTGTCAAAATTACATAGTCAAAATTGCATTAACTGATGGACCACCCTTTAATTTAAATTATTTTAAATTTTACTGTTAATTGTTGTACTCTATATAAAAATACACCAATTTTAAAAATTTCAGTGTCAATATACATATCGCTCATTTACTTCAATAGTGGCATAACTCAAAAAATGAGTTTTCTGAGTTAATAATGCAGAAAGATGCGGCATTTCATATTTTATCTTGTGTAAAAATTTCATATAAATAACTTGTACCATCAGCTCCTGAGAGAAGAATTTTTTTTTCATTTCTCCATTGAGTTCTATGCAAATTGAAAACTTAAAACGCGTTTTCTGCAAAACTGGTTTTTTTGAGTTGTGCCACTATTGAAGTAAATGAGCGATATGTTCATACAATTGTATGTATATTACATGGGATTTTAACATTTTTCGTTGCTCGTTTTGGAACACCCTTTAATTTTTAATTCTCATGTATTTGTTGTTGTAGCGGCCAAGGTTCTACATACTGTGTCCAAATTTCAGGTCCGTAGCTCTTACGGTTCCTGAGAAAATACCGTGTGACGGACAGACGGACAGCGTAGCGAAAACAATAGGGTTCCTTTTCACCTTTCGTGTACGGAACCCTAAAAAACCAACCAATATCTGTCAAACTACTCAACGTATGCAAAAAGTTAAAAGTTGACCCAAGGCGCATTTGTTAGGTGGCAGCACTACACCAGGTGACTAATGTCATTATACCAATCTAAATGTCAAATTCGAATTGTGTAGGTATAAGCCTAAAAGCATGCTTTTGTTTGGGTATCCATAAACACGTTTCGAATATTCAGTTTTGTTTGGTGTTTGACATTTCCTGTAAGAAACATGCAATGTCACGATGCTACCCTGTTTTGAAAAGTAAGAAGGTAATTTATACCAACAAAGTACATGTGGTTGTTGCTGTTGTAATATTTGTTGTAGAATCGCGGGTACCTGATTCATGTGCCTTGAGTTGACCTAATTTTGTACTTTGCGTTGACGGACACGTACTGAATGTAACAGACCTCATAAGAAAACATGTATTTCAACTTTGCTGTCAGTTGAAAAAGGCGAAGTTTAACGCATGACGGATTCATTGTGCCTCGGCCTTAACATAACACACGAAAGAGCAACTTGTTGGTCCCAAATAAAATCATACCACGCAAAACACAATCATTTTATATCCATACACGCACATAGCTGCTCTAATGCAATTTTGCCAGAAGATTACTTGCATTTGAAGAGCGTTCTTCAATTAACGGAAGCTGAACACGATATATTTAGCTAATATACACAAAATGCACTTACTTTATTAACACTTTGCAGGATTATTTATTTAATTTTATTGCATTTAAATGCAATTTATTAAAACGAATCAAAATTTCTGCAAAAAGTACGAATTTAATTCTACGGCGGCTGTCAAATAACTAAAACCTTTGCTGGAACATAGTTAGTTGTATTTTCTAGCAGTGAGAAGTGGACAAAAAAGGAAGGAACTATACAACTCTATTGAAAACATTTTCTAAAGCTCATATGCAAATTTATTATTATCTAGCAAAGACTCAAACCCTGAATCCTATTGCTTTAAGCAATTAAAGTTTTTGTATTTAAAACGTAGTGGCGGTACAAAAAACGTGGTATATATTAACCAAGCATCACTCTATCACATTTCGAACTTTATTTTGCTTTGTTGTATTTAATATTTTGTATGGAATTTGACAGATGTTACCCAGGGAATTTGCACAAGCATAAATAAATAATTTTCCATTACATTTCAATGAAATTTATTAACACGAAGATGAATTTCCGCGCAAAATACGTACTTAATTCCACGCCGACTGTCAAATAAATAATTAAAACCTAAAATGAGCCAACAAGGGTTGTATATTTTGTAGCAGTGGAAAGTGGACAAAAAAAGGAAGGAAATATACAACTCAATGAAAAAATGTTCTAAAGCTCATACGAGTTTTGGAAATCAATTTGATTTTATTATCAAGGCCACAAACCTTATTATTTAGATTAGTAAATTTTTCACTCATTTACATATAAACAGCATATAAATACAACTGATGTGGTTTAGGCAATTGATTAAAAAATTGCACATTCTGTATTACTGCCATCTTTTGTCAAAATATTGTGACTTGTTTTTGAAGTTTCAGCCTGCAACGCAGTGTTGCACTAACAAATTTGTTCATGTTTTGGAGGAAAACAACTTATTTGAGGTGTTTTGTTGATGTGAAAAATATATGGAAAAACATGTAGCAAAACATTCGTTTTTGAGCAAAACAAGTTTTCTGCTCCAAAACACGTATGTATATGGAAACGTACTATAAAAATATAAAAATAAACCAATTTATTTTTTACAATAATTTCCGGCTAATATTTCTGTTAAATAATAATAAATAATTGTAGGATATTATTCATTCAACATTTTGTATTATACTTGCACTACCGTACTTGCTCATTGTCGCCAAAGAAATAGAAATTAGTTTAATTGGACTACGACAAAATCAGCATAGACAACAACCTGCTTAAAATAACATAAAAATAAAAAAGTACATATCGACGGTCCCACTCCAAAACATGCTAAGTCGTCATAACATGCTATGCTGGGAATAGCATTTCTGAATTCGTCGTTTAATAACTTAGATTCTTTAAAATTTTGATAGTAATTGAACTATTCTATCAAAAGTTATGAGCAAAAATGTACTTAACATAATTTGTCAATTTTAAAAAACCTCACTTATATGTATGTATGAATGAATTTTAAACTTTTTAGGGCCATTATTACAACTTAAAGATAGATAGATAAAAGTAGGATTTTATTGGACGTATAACAAAGTTTTCATTATTGCAAATTGGATTTAACTTACCAGGGAGGATAAACTTGCCTGGAATTTATCGCTCACTTTTGGTTAAAGTAAAATTTTGCAAATGATAAAGTTTTTATACGTCCGATAAAATCCTACTTTTAACTATCTTTAAGTTGTAATAATGGCCCTAAGTGTATAAAGTCGGTATAATTTTTTTAAGTTTTAATTTTTTACTTGTTAGTGCATACATTTAAGGTCTCTTTAATTTTTTCGCTATATTACTTTTTATTGGAGGGTACCTCCCATTCCTATCCACTTGGAATTATGCTCTACTATGCTACTAAGTTTGAAGACACTCATTAATATAGTATTCGAGATAAGCGATAATTAATAATTATGCACTATGTATGGGAAGGAGTCAACCATTAACTATAAAGTAATTCACACCGAGTTTGAAGCCTTTCAATCATATACAAGTAGTATGAAAATGAGACCAGCTGTGAAGTTTATCATTTCATATAGAAAAAGATTTTTTAAAATCGCTTCTCAAATTACTGAGAAATCGGTGAACATAGAAAAATATATGAATATATCACGAACACATCTCACGTAATTTTATTCATAATTGCCCTCATTCCTTTTACTCTCAACAAAAAAATTATTGGAACTCAAAAATAATTACATATTTATATAAAACATTACTCTTTTAAAGTTGTATTTGCATTTATGTAATTATAAATAGACATCGTCTATTTAACACTAAAACAATCTAAATACAGAAATGCAACGGAAATACATATACATATAAGTAATTCACAAAGATTAATCATTTACTCACCACACCTTACTAGCACTCCGCCCACGTGTACATTTTAATAGTACTCAAATGATGCCTTTAACATTTCCTCTACATACCATTCTACCATATAAATTTCTATACTTTCTTCAATTTCAATACTTTCTTTCAAAACAAGAGCCTCATTGACACTCTCTCGTTCTCATTTGTGTTGGCACAACCTGTTATGATGACGTTGCATTTTGTTATACATACATATGTACATATAAAATACTTGCACTTTTTATTTCTTATAAGAATGGTTAAACTTTAAACACATAACTTTTTTCGTGCATGTCTTATCTCTTGAATTTTTACACAATTTTATTCAATATTCAATTCTCTTTAAAATAATTATATTTTTATTAATATAACTGCACTTTTACTATATTTTATATTAATTTAAAAATTCTACTATGAGAAACCACATCGTCACGCCACCACAAAAATAACAATAGTTAATAACTGTTCTTTGGTACTAAAACTTTTGAAAATAGCGACGGCAAAAAAACATTAGTATCAGCGGAGTAAAATCGTCTTTGTACTGAACGTCTTAATTCTCTGCTGTGGAGTGTATTCAAAGGAAAGTGTTTATTTAAATGTCATTGTCCCTGTTTTGAAATTCTTTTTATTACATTAAACCAACGAGGATATTAATAAAAATCATTGAAATTGCAAGTGTTAGCTGAGATTTGTTCAAATAAAAAGTGAATAGAATTGCAAATAGTAAATATGAGCACAAAAAATAAAACAATAGACGACAATGGCGATCATAATGCAAAAGTTGCCGCCAATCCCTTGGACAATTTCAATGATGAAGATGACACATCTTACCGTCTCCCCACATCGCATAATACCTCTATATCAAGTGAAAGTGAGTTATCCCTTCTCTCTTTGTCGTTCGAAAAGGAGCTTGAAGCAAGTGCCAAAGTAATTGACATCGACGAACTACCGGCATTTGAAATCCGTCTGATATCACCTTTAGGACGAACACCATCTCCCATAGACAGTGAAGATGCTGCAACACCAACAAAACCATATTTACGAACACAAGAAAGACTAACAGAAAGTTCCTGCCTAAACAATCCTGAATTTGTTGCCTTACATGACATAAATGCCCAAATAAGCCCACCTAGTGATAATGGGGAAGAAATGGACTCAACCTTAAGTCGTACAAGTAGCTTAGAAACAATCTTCGAAGGAGTATTTCTTAACACACCACCTAGACAACGTGCCAATTTGCAAAATCGTTTGAATCGTAGCCGAACTAATTTATTGGAAAAAGTAGTTCTTAATCGCTTAAATATGGGAAGAGAAAATCAATCGCCGTTATCGAAATGTGAAATGTCTCCTACTCGGCGCAAATCTATAGATATTCGCTGTATGCCTGATCCATGTGGAGTCGATGAAAACCTTAATTATTCCTAAACTCATTTATACGCTTCACATCTTAGTCAAGACCAACAGAATATGTACAAAGTTTTTATGCCTTTGTTAACATATTTAGAATACATTCATTCCTCGGTGTATAATATGCAATAAGTACATGATTTTTGTTTACTCTTCTCATACATATAAGATGTGAGTGGATATGTTCCATATATAAAATTTTGTGTCAATTTGTTTATATGTATGTATACCTTTATAAATGGTATGTTATACCTACCATGATATGAATTAATGAAAAAATTTTCTTTAATAAATACTTTTAAGATATTTGTTTTTTAGAAAGTGGAATATGTAAAGCAAAGTACTAGTTGTTTTAATGTGTGAATGATTTGCTGACAAGTGGGTATAATTGTTGTAATCAAACATTTTAAACTATACACTATACACCCATACCTGAGATTTAGCCATTCAACCATGTTAGAAAATCTCATTTTCAATTTTGAAAAGAAGTTATTAGTCGAGATTTAGCTTTTGTACGGGAGTTTAAAAAAAACACGATTTTGATCAATTTTGAATAGTCGCTGTTTTTGATGTGAGCTGCGATATGTTCTTTGTACCGCCTTTCTGCTTTCTGCAGAATTTATTTTGTAAAATAAAATAATTGATCGAAGAGCCTTAACCCCTTTTTCTAGAACCCAGACGGTTGACTTGAAGTATACAATCTAGGTATGTACATATACATATATATGGAAAGCGCTAATTTTTTAGTGATTTGCATACAAATTTTCTACACAAGTCGTCAGCCTGACTTGTGGAAACTGCGACAAAAATTAAAATTTGCAGGTTTCAAGTTTTATATTAAAACAAAAACAAATTTTTGTTTGCCAAACATTTCTATAATGACATAAACGTGAGAATTTAAAAGATTTTCTCTTTCTTTTAAAAACGGTTAATTTTGTATGAGAAACAAAAACGGTTTTTTTTTACATTTACACTGTTTTTTTTTTTTGTTTTCCATGTAAATTTCACGAAGACACCAATATGTATTTTTTTACTTTTGTAGTATACATAATGCAGTAAAATGAGCTGTTGTACAAAGTACAAATTATTAATATTCAGGAAACGGCTGTTGGAGTCAGCATAGTCCACATAGTATTGAAAAATATATAAACTTTTGACTATTCAACTCTTTTAATTATTGATACTCGATACAATTTGGTATGCCATGAAAACGATCGTTATCAAAACTATTTCAAAGCAATCTTTTAAAAAAGTTTTGATGAATTCTGATCAATTTTGAGTATAATTTTTGAGCCAATTTCAAACTACTTACTTCTAAAAAGTACACTAGAAGATAAAATATAAACCATATAATAGGGTTGGGAAAAGAATTTTATCAAAAATTTTTGGAAAAACCATTAAAAACAAATTTTAAAATTATTCACAAAACGATTATAGAAAATACATCACACTTTTTAGCGTTTGCAAATTGGTTTTGTGTCAAAGCCGTTTTTCATCAAATACGTGTATATTTTTATAACACGAATAATCTAAGAATAAATTTTGTAAATTTATTTCATTTCTTTTTGATTTCCTTGTTTTAACAGTTTTTTATTTACTTTCAAAATTTTTATAACCGTTTGTAAAATTATTACACTTTTCCTGTGCTTACTTTTGTTTGTTAACTTTTTGAATCATATGTTTTTAATCTTACTAAACTTTAAAAACTTCTGCAGTAAAAATTTTGAAGATACTCAGTCAAGAACGGTCACTTTACTCTCACAATTTGTGTTCTTATTTACTATATATCGGGTAAACGAACGCAATTTAGTAAAATGCAGTAAAGTTCAGTAAAAATTTGTAATAACTTTTGAGTACGTGATCACAACTAATATTCAAATATTTTTTAAAGCCTTTACATTAAAAGTTATCAACAATTTTGGCATTTTGATCATTCTAAACTATGGGTAGTAAGTAGGCCCATAAAGTTTTAATTTCAATCAAAAACTTGTTTTTTTTTACTTTATCGAAAATAGAGCTAGATTTGTATTAATTTAGTGAAATAGTTTTCTATTACCCAAATAAATATATTTTTTTTTCTCGAATGTAATTATTTGAATTTCGATATATGTTGTATTTGTTCAAATTTAATTACTCTAATAAAAATATGAGCATTTCCACAGTCACGTTACGCCACCAAGCAAGCTTGTAAATTAGAACCATACTATTTGATTCATTCCTATCTTTTACTGAATGCTAACAATGCTCTAAACCAGTATCCAAAAAATAATCACCCTTGTTCCAGTTGTCGACATCGACGTCACTTTAACACAATACCAAAATATTGGGGTTTGTGTACTCGCTCTCAAGAACAATTTTGTGCAACTGACAATCTATTTCCGTTCCCTAAGGTCTAGAAAATAGCATAAACCTGCCAACAGGAGTCAGTTGTTTTCGACAACGGGTACACAAGCCCCAATTTTTTGGTATTGTGTTGAAGTGACGCCGATGTCGACAACTGGAATAAGGGTGAATATAAAACATACATTTTTTCTTTTAAAAACAATTGTTTAGAAAGCTATGTCACCAAATAACGTAACGTGACAAAAGGTGGACTTTTCTATGGAAATGCCGATATACATACATACATATCGCTCCTTTATCGCAAAGTAGTCATATCTCAAAAAATGAATTTTTCGAGTTAATGATGCAGAATTAATCCTCATATCGTTATTCATATTGTGTAAAAATTTCATACAAATATCTTGTTCATTCAGCTCTTGGGAGAAAAATAAAATTTACTTTTTCCATTAAGTTGTGTGTAAATTTAAAACTTTAAACTCGTTTTTTTGAGTTATGACTACGTTGCAATAAAGGAGCGATATGTACTTATTAGATTAATTTTTGAGAGTTTCGTTCATGGTATAAATAAAAAACTCATTTGCAATACATATTTGACAACTAACCCTCTAAGAAATCATACAGGGTAACATGTACTCAGGTAGCATGTATGTAAATATCTAATGTAAAATGATTGTGGCACCAACAAAAGCAAGCTGGTGGTGAATCGCAGTTATCAGTGCTTACAAACACTGCTCTCTTAACTTGCATTGACTTGTACCTGTTAAACGAATAATGAGACTGCTCCAAACACTAGCAACACATTTGTAAAAAAAAATGGGGAACTATCGCAAAGATCATTATGAAAACACATTAGATTACATATCAATAGTAAGTAGGTAGGAAAGTATTGCAGTGGCAGAAACTTTAGCAGTAGCACAGGCCACATTGGAACAAGAGAAGTAGCAACCTCCAAATCAGCAAACGTCACAAGTTAAACAACAGCAGCAAGCGCAACAGCAGTTGCCTCAACAAGAACAAAATACCTAATATCAACAAAAGGAACAAGTGCAAGTTCCTAATTAGGCCCCACCTGCTGGTGAGCAGAAATAAGTTTGTAAAGCTTCTAACTTGTTGCACACTTTCCTGCTGTTATAAAGTTTGCTGTTAACAAATACCTTAAATTTTATTCACATACCTTGCTCACCTATGTATATCAACGTTTTTGGACACATTTCAATTACACTTGATTAAAACATACTTATTTTTTAACTTTTTTCTTACCTTTTTTCAAGAAGCTACTTCACTTTGCAAACGACGATTGTTAACTAAGTATGTACTTGTCAAATTTTGCGCTAAAGCTACCGAATCAGCCCTAATTTTAGCGCCAAAATACTCACCACCAGCGTTGTCGTATATTAGTATGTTTTTCTGTTACAGAGGTGCACTTATCGGTACTTTAAGGAAACGTACTTAAAATAAATTTAACGGTAGGTATTAAGCTTCCGGTTAAATCGCACTAACGCATTAGGCCGGGTTTACATCTGTGTGCCATGTGTCAAAAAAAGCGTAACCACTAATTATTGATTTAAACAGTTTCCTATCATGTTGGATACTATAAAATTGTTTAATTTAATAAATACGTGTCTGAATCAAACAGTATTTTATTAGTAATTAGTGGTTATGCTTTTTTGGGCACATGGCACACAGATGTAAACGGCCTTACTTTTATATTTCCCATCTGTTTCCTGTTTGTTTGGAAATTTGATTAAAAAATTATTTCAACAGTTTTTATAAAATACAGAATGTGTAATGCAAAAAAAAATTTAAAATTTGGAGAAAAAAATTGTGATATAAATACTTTATTATCTTGAAAAGCAATGAAATGTATTTTTATCAGATTAAATTGAATTTAAGTACATAAGTAAATTGTATTAAAGAAAGCAAAATGTATTAAAAAAAGCATTGAGAGCATATACACCTAAGCACATAAGATTTCGCTTAGCTAATTCCCTTATCATGTCTCGTATTAACTATTGCCTTGAAGTCTTTTCTGGTACTTGGACATATAACATAAATATTATTAAAGGAATTGTTAAAAAGATAATTCGGTATGTGTTTAATATTAGATTTCAGGAACACGGTCGTACTCATGATCTCATACCCGTATTCTTAAAATGTAAATTTGACGACTATTTGAGTGTACGACTGTTACTTCATTTTTATAAAATTATGAAATCCGGACTACCTTTACTACTTGCAAATGAATTTTCTTTTACTAACTCTACACGCAATACTCAAATCTCTGTTCCTCTTGGACATCTTTCAATTTCCGATAGATCGTTTGTTAAAAGAATCCATCATGTATGGAGTCCACTTCCAAATGATCTTAAACTGTTTTCGTATTCTTATCCTAGTTATAGGAAGAAACTGTTAACTTATTTTAATGTAAATCGGTCTTAGCCGCTAATTATGTTATTGCATACTAGTTTATTTTCATCTGAAGGACATTCTCACATGCAAGTTATATTTGGCTATAGGAAATCTCTTTTTTTTTTGTAACAACCCTTTTTTATCCATACTTTTCCTTCAATACTGGGGAGCCAAACCTAATCATAATAAATTTATATCAAATAATTTATCTTCTTCTTCATCCTTGTAAATACTTACATAGTTATATTTTCTCCTTACAATACATTTTATATTGGCCATGAAGGCTTACATTGTATTGATATTACTAAACAAATAAATAAATAAAATGAGCTGCATATTTCAAGCTGTACAAAATATTATCATAAATATATGAGTGTAGCATATTTTAAGTTCCCAGCATTACCTGGTGTTCTTGACGAACAGTGCCTAAGACGTATTGACGTATCTAAAGTAATGATAAATCAACTATTTTATTATTTTATTATTATTATCCTATAAAATAAGAAACCAGTAAAAATGTGATGAACAAAAGTAGAAAAAGCACCACAACTACTGATACGAACCACTTCAAATTCCGAGCAAGCCCGTAAGCTAATAAAATTGACTGATTGATTTAAATGCTTAAAAGTACAAATTCTTCAACTTCAAAAACGAACAGAAATTACGGCATTCGATACGACTCGAAATTTTAAAATATATCCATATAAACTCAATTGAAATATTTCGTAATTTCGTTAGATAACGAGTGTCGAAATTTACACCCAGGTTTCCCTTCATATTTCTTCTGAGACAATTATTTTAATGAGTAGAATACTTTAGTAGTTAAATGGCTTTCCAAGTGAGTTAATAAACATAGATTTAATTGCTTTGGAAAAGTGGTTAATAACCACATTATAAATATAAAATATATTGGATTCACTTCACCAATAAAAAAAATCACACCTTATTTTAGAGTTTTTATAGCAAATAAAAAGTAAATCTAATTCGCTCACAGGTTGACAAAAACAAACCACTGACAATAACACGCTAATGTAAAATTCACTACTTTTTGCTCGGAGTTTGAAGTGCTTAGTAGTTTTGGTGCTTTTTCTTATTTTTTTTTCTCACTTTTTGCTGGTCATACATATGTATGAGAAAAGCAAATTTCAGTTCAAACACTTTCATTGGAATTCTGAAATTCATTTAAAAAATTACTGTGCGAAAAAAAAAACATTATCTGAAAAATTTGTTATACTCGAATAACTAAAATGAGGCCATACATTAATGCACAACGTTTTGTTAATATATTTTCATTCTAAAAGACTATTTTCAAAATTAAATAACTAAGTTGAGATTTAATCACAACTACTCCTAAAAAATTAAGTACATGTAGAAATTCGTGTTACGTTTTTGACTTCTATTAGATTTTGTTGCGACATCTGGGAGGGAGAGAGCAAGAAAGACATCCCACATCATGCTACTTTTTTAGTGCCAAGCCGACATGAGTTCTGATGTCACATTCCGATATTTTTTACAAGGTTGTGGTGCGTGAACTGTGCTTTTCTCGGCGAGAGCAGAGAAAATTTTATTAACACTTACATCCTGATCTTCTAATGAATCCGTTGTATGGTGTCTCCTGGCGTACATACATACCTATGTATATTAGAAAAAAGAGAAGGCTGATCCTTTGACTCCAGCCAGATTAGATCAGCTCAGATTGCATCGTTATAAAGTCAATCTAAAGGTTAAATAAGTATCCCCTTTCGGGCCCCTAGTATGCGCGATTCTGAAAAGTTTTTGCATTGCTTGAGATTTATGGAATCTCAGCGGAACTCCGACTGTCAAAAAATTCCACACAAAAAACCTACATTCGAATATCTGTTATAATAAAACAGATTTTAAAATAAAAGTGTTACATTTTATACAAAATATTTATTTTAAAATAAAATATATGAAAGACACTAAAAATATTGCAGTAATTATTACAACATAAAAAAAGTGAAACTAAAGCAGATAAAAATGTATTCATAAAAAAATATTTTTGGTTTATTAGAGGTTTATTTGACAATTTCTCCCATAGAAATATGTCAAATAAGTCCTTAATAAATCTAAACTATTTTTTATGAATACAGCAGGGAGTATATGTATATTATTTATAAAAAAAACCTATTTTATTGGAATTTCAAACAAATGTTTAGGTCACCTGCACAAATATGGAATATACTGTATAGATCGACCACTTGTTTGCGATGTATGTATATTTTTTTTTAATCTACTGACATCATTCAGGTATATGCTAACTAAATTACAGAAGCATATACCTCGTTTAATCATATATTTTTGGAATGACGCGATCCAGAAAATATTTTCACTTTTAAAAGACCCGGATTTACTTCACTCCATCTGGCAAAACAATAAAATATGTAGTATATGTATGTTAGTTGCTATACGCTTAGAAACTTTGAAAAGGAAGTACCTGAGACAGCGTTCTTTTAACCTTGCTTTCACTTTATTCTTAATCGTTGACACACCACCAGCACTGTGCTTACCACGTCCAGTTATTATAAATACATGTTTGTAATTTCGTGACGCTACACGCAGGCCTGTAATGTGACGATCTAAGAATAGATCTAAACATCCCAGGGCTTCTATTAAATATAAATAGTGAAGATCTAAAAGATCAGGATTGTTTTGGGTATTTTTATGAACGTCTATGATGCAGTTGGCTGCTCGGTGGTTGTATATGTCAATTTTCTTAATATGCAAATTAGCTATTTGGGAATAGTAAATGGCAGCGCCGCCGTTTCCACTATTTATAGCCTCTTTGGCCTTTTGGTAGCATTCAGCTTTCAGTTGACAATGATGTGCCGCAAGATTTCGATTCTCCTCGAATTCACGAAGGGCCAAACGTTTAGCTTCTTCCGCCGATAAAGCGGACTTTTGATCATTTTCATCCCAGCTGTTAGCAATTTTTTCCTCACGTTGATCCATTTGGTTTTGAACTTGTTGATTTACCTAAGATTGAGGAAACAAAAAATATAAATAAAAAGCAAGCTTACTTTTGGAATTTATTTATTAAAAGTTTTTATGCAAACATACCAAATTCTGTTCTCTGTGTGTGCAGTCCATCAGACGGTCTTGTTTTGTAGAGGAATTTTCTATTTCCATAGTGCTGCGTAGCACTGCTACGGTTGCATTGAAGTCATTGCCATTTGTCACTAGCATATCGAGCAAGGTTTCGCGTGGAATCTCGGGAAATGTTTCACATAATTTCATTTGTGTCAGATGTGAGGCCAAATCATTTGCTGTATGTAAATTCTCTAAATCAAACTCTCGCTTTTCCTGTTCTTCTTTGTCTTGATTGTATATTTTCCAGGCATATTCCATATCTAATATTTCTCTTAGATTATTAGGCGATTGTTGGGACTCTGAATATTTGGGATTTTTCAAAAGTCGGGCAAAGTCTTCATCTTCCTTTAGCAACTTTTGACGCTCCTCTTCCATATGATTGAACGCAGATTCCACCCATAACATATAAAGCTGCTTAGCCAAAGATCGGGGCATGAAAACCTTTAAATTAGCTGGTAAACTAGATGAGATTCGTTCTTCAATTGTTGTTTCATTTCGAAATGTGTCCATTAATTGCTGAATTAACTGTTCCCCCAATGACATTTCCAAAATATCCTCACTGAAATCATCGTTTTCGTTATCTTCTTCAACATTATCATCATCTTCATTTGCAATATTTTCGTCGATTTCTATATTTTTCAAAAATTGATTTTCCTTGTTCTCAAAACATTCTGCATTAGCTTTCAAGGCGGCAGTTGCTTCATTTGTGCCACTACGAATATTTCGTATCTTTAACAAATGATCTGAATACAGATCATCTCCAAACACAAAGCAGTTTTCAATATTTTCTTTTACCTCCTTTAAGGCGGGGTTTGGGCGCTGATTGGGACGGGTATAACGTGAGCGCTGGCGTTGTGGTTTAGATTCGGATGAATTTAAGATGGCACTGAAATTCTCCTCTGATGTTGCATTGTTATCGTTACTATCTTCACTATTGCTCTTATGACGAATGATTATCGTTTCTCGGCTCATATCGTGGCACAAACATTGAAATGATTCGTCATCTTCGGATTGGAAAGTAGTATCTTCATCTCCTCGAATTCTTTCCAGCTCATCCTCTTTAAGTAAAATGTCAACTGCCCAATCTATATCGCCATTACATTTGACAAACAAGTCCCATAGACCCGACACTCTTTTATTTGGGTAAATTTGTCGTAGCGAAACAAATGCAACATTTTCATTGGGACAGTCAATACTATGACGTTCGAAAGAACTCTGACCTCTATCACCGATATCGATTTCTTTTTCATCTTTCTGTGATGTTTTCAAATCATTAGAAAAATTGTTGGCATCTTCTCTAAGCAAATCCAATAAGGATTTCTCCTTACATGCACTTTCCCACGGGTCATTTAATTCCAAAATTTGCTGCTCTTTTGGTTTAGAAAAATTTATTCCCCAAAAATCAGAGCGTTCCGCTTCAAAAGGTGTCCAAGCATTCGTAGTCTTTTCTTCCAAAAGGTTATAAACATTCCGTGTTGATGATGTAGGACAATCTTGCTGGTCATGGGACTTTGAAGGTAATCTGTTTGATTTAAATTTTGTACGTTGTTCTTTAGACTCAGCTGTTTCAATAACATTCCGAAGTGGAGACTGATTCTTTTCGAATAATTCATCCTTAGAAATACTATTTACATCATTTGGCATTATTTCAGAATTAATTGACGCTGTTTTCAGGGGAGGTAGTGAGCGCATCTGAGGTAGAGGCTTGCTATATTTCACATTTTTTAACATCTGCAAAGTGCATATGAGTTTAAATGGTATAGTAATTCACATGTTATCGCAAATCGTTGCGTTAAATATGCCATCATAAAATATTCCCCCTAATTTTGTAACTATCTGCCGACGACACGTCAATAAAATACAAAAATATGGCGCTTTTATACTGGCATTGACAGAGTCTTTCTGTTCTATAAGAACTAGAAAATATCATGAGCCTATGAATAGCAGTCAGTTGCTTTCGACAGCGGGTACACAATTGACTTTCGTAGGACCCTCGCATTTGTAATATCCGATAGGGACTTTTGGGTCAAATCATATAATTCTCTACGACGTTTGAGCTGTTCTTATATGTTTGGGTTTTCCGAGCAGTGATTCTAACGATCATGCAGACCACGGAATTAGTGGACTGGTGGGTAGGTATAGTGTAACGCTATGCTGGGTTCCAAGGAAATGAAATTGTAGTTGAACTGGCAAGATTGTGATCAGAATTATATTTCAAAAATTGTGTTTTAGAAGGAACAAATAGTTTCTGGGTCAGTAGGGAGAATTGCAAGGTCTCACAGGCCTTATGACCAAGGCTTAACCTGGCAAAGTCCAAACTATTATTATTTATGAAGAAGGGGGTCCTACGGGTCCTTGTAACACTTTCGACTGGTCATTGTCCGATCATATGATGTGAAACTGATTCTCCGGATATTGGAGAGATAGGTTAGGTTTTACAGGCTGCGAGTTTAATGAAAGACCAGCTCACTTGGGTCCTTGATTGTCCCTTTGGTCTGCTGAGGACAGCAAACATTTTCCTTAATAATCCCACTTACTCGGTATTAAACTAACCTGATTTTTGTACGAATTTATTTATTTTGGAATATACGAAAATTAAATGGATTCGGAAACACTGGAGCACATTATGTGTCACTGCCCGCCCGACACTTCAGAGGTTGAATGTCGCTTTTCATGAGAAACTAACAAGATATCACTATGTACATGGGGGATTCACAATGGACCTAGATGTCTGCGGGTGGAAGTATTTAGCTTATCCTAACCTGTCGTATATTGTAGGCCCATAAATCAAAGAATACAAGATTACGCATTCAGCTTTTGAAAATAGTCCTTTTCTGCGCATCTACATACGTCACATCAGTCGATAAACACAAACATAATCACACAAGCACGTTTATTTGGTGTAGGGCAATTTTGTAAAGATTTCGATTTCTACGTCATTTTGACGTCACAACAGCACACTCAAGTTAACAGACATGAGCAATGCGTAATCTTGTATTCTTTGATTCATATTGTAGGACTACTTTTGCATGATTTGGAAGTTTTAAGCGGTGTTGAATGGAAGAGCTAGAAGTAAACTCTGATATAAACAATTTTGAATTCACCAATCGGTGGAAAACAATGTACGAACAAATATTTTATAAGTTGTTTGAATTATTTTTAATTTAGTTTAAAGGCTTTACTTTTTGGAATTAAAATAAGATTTAATCAAAGTCTTCTTTAGGAGTATTTATTTGAATTTTTTTACCTCCGTCTTTGTTAATAGAACCTTTTCTCTGATCCACAGTAGTTGTCATAAATTCAATGTTAAATATACTGCTACCCAGCAAAAAATAAAATAATTACTTCTTTAGAAATCACTTCTTAATTACTTCCAAAGTAGGTTATGAATTTGTTTTTTAGGTTTAAAGCAGTTATTATTAAACACATACATATCTAAAGTAATATGGTCCATAGGGCACTGCTACACGTTCAATACATATTGTGATATTTGGATCGCGATCCATTTTAATGGATTGATGGATCACGAGCGTATGCTACACGTTCAATATTTATCGCGTCAGTATTTACATTATTTTTGTGCTGTGTGGATCGTTTATTAAAAAAATGTCGCGAGAAAACCAAAAAAAGCCTGTTTAGCTATTTTGCTTGCTTTTTCATTGAAAAAAAAAGTGGAAAGAAAATGTTTTAGCAAAAAGTGGTTGCAGGATCGGAAAAAATACACACACTTAAGTTTAATGGAAACAATTCTTCTTTATAAAGAAATAGACGACTTTGAAAATTATTTCCGCATGTCTCTTCAACAGTAGCAGTGGGCTTGACTTTTTTAAAAACCTTTAATAATTTTTGCTGTGCAGCCGCTCTTTTTATTTTGTCGGAATAAACTTTAGCCGACGAGTCCCACAACTCCGGCAATGCCTCCAAACTAAAAATAGTCTTTCAAAATGGTTTTTTCGGTTGTTAATTCCGATTCCACCGGCAGAACCCACTCGCATTCACTATCTTCTGCCATTACCATTTATTAACCACAACCGTCCGTTCCGAAAAAATTCTATAAACTTTTTTTTTCTACAAAATTATTAAATTTTCATTTTCGAAGGAAAAAATTTTTCCGACGCCATCTGGGTTAAAACAAACTTTACACAAATGTAATAAACAGGGACAGGGGTTTCATGCAAATGCATATTTTTTCCCTCAAACCTGATAATGGCAAGAACGAAATATCTTTACGAAACATTGAATTTGAGTGAAAGTGGCATCGATTTGTTAGTGCATATTTTTGCATATTTTGCTGAAAATGCATATTTTTGCATAATTTGGTCATAAATGCATATTTTGGTCTCATATTTTGGTATAATTACAAGTTTTGTGTCATATTTAGACAAAAATTCAAATTTCAAATTAATTCGCTTGCATTGCTGTAGAATTGTAGTAGGATTGTACAATCACACACACCTAACAAACTTAATAAAAATTATCGTTTGGTAATTTCAAGAGGACATTTTCTGCTATTGAAGTCGAAAATAGTGAAACAATTCTGCTAAAATCTAATAGCTATTATTCAATTCATTGTAATGGTTGAGTTAAATGAATATGTATATAACATTATATAAAAATAGTTATTTAAATTTGAGCTCATTACGTATATAGACGCTACAAAAGACCTTTTCAATGCCAAAAATCTTTCTAAAAACTAATTGATAGAACTTCACGTTCGAAAATTTTTAAATGAAAATAAATAAATAACACTTTTCTTTTTCAACTTGCGTATTGCTCCTTCTCTGCAATATAAACATATTGCATATTTGGAGTAAATAATGCAGAAAAAATCGTTATATCATATTTAATCTTGTGTACAAATTTAATATAAAAGGCTTGTATTCGCACCTTTTGAGAAAATAAAATATTTTTATATCTTTAATTAGTTGAATGTAAGTTTAAAACTTTTTTTTAACAAAAAATTTTCAAAATATGTGCATATTTTATTGTTTTTAGTGCATATCCTGCGTTTCTAATGTCATATTTTAGGCGCCTAAAATACCTTTTTTAAATGCATGAAGTCCTTTTCCCTGGTAATAAACTTTTTTACTTTTTATTTGTTAATTTTTTTATTTTATTTGTTAATTTTTTTTATTTTATTTGTTAATTTTTTTTATTTTATTTGTTTTATTATCCAGTTTTTATTAACGTATCGCGATCTAATATCATGAAAATGCTACACGTTCAATATTTATCACGCGATCCGCGATCCGTGATCTGGATTCCATAATTTAGGCCTTTCTGCTATATGGATCGCGATCCATCAATACTGCATGCTACACGTTCAATAAATATCACTATACTGGATCGCGTTCAATATATATTGAACGTGTAGCAGTGCCCTAAATTATAGAATCCAGATCGCGTATCGTGGATCGCGTGATAAATATTGAACGTGTAGCATTTTCATGATATTAGATCGCGATACGTTAATAAGAAGTGAAATAAAATAAAAGACGCAGTGCAAAAAATTTAACAAATAAAAGGTAAAAAATTTTATTACATTTGTATAAAATTTGTTTTAATAAAGAGTAATGGCAGAAGATAGTGAAAGCGAGTTGGTTCTACCGGTGGAATCGGAATTAACGACCGAAAAAATTATTTTGAAAGACTTTATTTTTAATTTGGAGGCATTGCCGGAGTTGTGGGACGTTTTTGTGCGACATTTTTTTAATAAACGATCCGCACAGCACAAAAATAACGTAAATACTGACGCGATAAATATTGAACATGTAGCATACGCTCGTGATCCATCAATCCATTAAACTGGATCGCGATCCAAATATCACAATATATATTGAACGTGTCGCAGTGCCCATAGACTAGGTATATATTATGAATAAATAAATGAAATGAAAATGAAAAAAAAATTAAATGAATATAAAATAAAAATATATGTATATTAGTGCAAGAACTTTAAACATGGCGAAATAAGTAAGTTTGTGAGAGCATGACGATCAAGGATCAAGATCAGGAATCAGTAAAGTTTTAAAGCAGGAATTTGATACATGAAAGTTTTATTATATTTATTAAATAAATGATAATGAACTGTTTTCAAGATTGCAATAGCATTTCCAAAAAAAAAAGTTTCTGAAAAGGCAATAATAAACTACATACGCAATAAAGCAACAAACATGGAAAATAAACAAAAATACATACATGCAATATTTTTAAACTTCAACGAGCTTTTGAAATAACAGACAGAAATATTACATACATAGCTTCATACATACTATACATGCTTTTCCGGTATAGAAGACATTGAACTAAGAAGTTTTAACACATACATACATAAATATGTATTTAACAGATAGAAAACAGACAATGTCCCTTTTCCAATGTATGATTAAGAGTTAACATGAACTTTAACTCCAAGTTCTTAATACAAAACTTGCCGTCAAAGTCCCTGTTAGGATTTCTAATATATGTATGTATAATGTAAGTATGAAATAGTTTCATCGTTCAAAAATCCATATTATTCCAGTTATCAAAATGTTTCTTTATATTCGCAAACCCTTATTCATACTATTTTTTTTTTAAATTAAAATTAAGATTAGAACATATACAGTGTTAAATAATACTAGAGAGAGGAGGCACTAGGTATCTACATACATAAGTTCATTCATAATAAATTGAAATTCGATAATTAAAATAATCTTACCCTTGTCAATGAAGCAACACTTCCTCTTTCATATTTCTGCATGAATAATTGTATACGATGTTTCGGCACACCATGTTTATTTTTTTCGGCTAAAGCACCAGATGAATTGCTCCATGGAGTCTTAGGTTCCAGTATTTCAATCAGATAATTATTTTGCACCCCTGATTTAACGTAAGGCAGCATCTCCCACAGCTGCATGTTGGTGTTGTCAATAATTATAGGACTTAAGCCTGAGTTTGCCTTATTTCTTACTTGGTTGTGATTAAATTCATGAGCTTCGGAAAGAAGTGATACGTTGTATTTGTATACTCCTTTGGCATTGTAAAAGTAATCATCTGAACTACATATAAAGTCACTTATACTATAGTTGTTATCAAGATCTACAAAGTTATTTACAAGAGATCTGGCCAAATAGGACTTGCCCACGCCAGGTGGCCCACGCATTAGTATCATGACACGATAACCTTTTCTAATCATAGATCCAATACGTTCTTCATCGTCGGTGAAATGGCTTTTCTCAACATGGTCTCGATTTGAAGATATTTGCTTTAGTGATTCCTTTAGATCTTTCATATCGTATGGCGCATTTGCAACTCCGTTCATCAACTGAGCAATACAAGAATCCACTAAATGAATATATACAAAAGTATGTAGTTTACAATAGTCATATTATTATTTGACTCGGTTTTATCAAAAACTTAGGAGCAAGGTCATTGGGTTTTATCAAAAACTTATGAATAACAGAACTTACAATGCCAATTGTTTGCCTTGCACACCTCTCGCAAACGCCAATGTGGCATTGTGGAAAACATAGTTTTTAGCTGTCGCAACATGCGATTTTGTTCGGGAGTATCTTCAAATTTAGCATACATTTCGAATTATTATCAATATTTATAGATGTAAAACAATATTTTTCTCTGCGTATTACTTTTTGGCGCCCCTTTGTTTTTTTTCTTCAACTTTTTTGTTACTTGCAGCGTTATTTGTATGGTTGTACTTTATAAATTTAAATTTACGATTACCAAATATTAGTTAGCAATCATTTTTTTGTACTTTATACTTGTCAACTTAGAATTTCCATGGGAATAATTTGGTAAATGATTATAACAAAAGAAAAAGATAATTATTTTTATAATAGTAGTTGTTTTCGTTTTGCACTGTGATGGAATTTATGGCACATATATGCCAGATTTTGTACACAAAAAATGTGGTACAAAATTTTTAAAATGGGGAAAACACATTTGACGTCAATATAATTATATATATTTTATAGCAGTCTCTGGCGCTTTTATTCACAGAATATTTTTAGTCTATGCTTTTAATTGCGGATTAAATAAACTCAAGGCCGGGGCTCAATGAATCCGTCATACGTTAAACTTTGTCTTTTTCAACTGACAGCTAAGTTGGTTTCTTATGAGGGCTGTTACATTCAGTACATGTCCGTCAACGCAATGTACAAAAACTGGTAAGCTTTTAACTTTTTGTGTACGTTGTGTAGTTTGACAGATATTGGTTGGTTTTTTTGTATGTTCTGAATTAAGTTTTTGTGTTTTGTGGCAGCAAAAATAAAATTAAGCAAAAGAAATAAACGAAATAAATAAAAATATTTGAATTTTATAAATAAAATGGAGAATCAACCTATTGAAGCTGTTCAAATGCTTCCGTCAATAAAGTACTCATTGTGCCAACCTTCTACGTCGTTGCGTTAATGTCACTGGAAAAAGCGAAGTATAACGTATGACGTATTCATTGTGACTCGGCCTTTAGAATAGTTATATATAGGTGTTAATAATAATAACATACACGCAATCAATTTTTCCATGTGCCATCACTGATTTTGAGTGCTGGTGCTACCAGATGTATTTTTAGTTCCTTATATATTACTTTTAAGGCTGCCACACTTAAGGCTCAGTTAGCCGACTGTAATGTAATGTAACTGCAACAGTAGGAAACAGCTGATCGATATTGTTATATGAAAAGTAATGAAAATGGTTATAGGAATGTAATGTAACGTAACCTACTTTTCATACAAAAATTTCAATCAGCTGTTTCCTACGTTACAGTTACTTTACATTACAGTCGGCTAAAGGCTCAGTTAGCCGACTGTAATGTAATGTAACTGCTACAGTAAGAAACAGCTGATCGATTTTGTTATGTGAAAAGTAATGTAAATGGTTATAGAGATGTAATGTAACGTAACCTACTTTTCATATAAATATATCAATCAGCTGTTTTCTACGTTACAGTTACATTACATTACAGTCGGCTAACTGAGCCTTAACTGAGCCTTTAGTTTGGATACATTAAAGTGTGAAAAAACGCGCGTTTTTGTGTCTATAGACAGCGTTTGAAAAATGTTTTAAAAACTAATAATAATTAATAAACCTTCGTTTCAATATAATGTTCAATAAATCAAATGACATTTAATAAGTTAGAGCGTTGATAGTTAAAAATAGTCCCGTTCTCTCATTTTGATTTCATTACACGACTAATTACAATTTGGAGTTGCCACATGAACTGCTAACAGAACTCTCACTACCAGATGGCGGTATAACATCCAGATACTGTCTTCTTAAACGTTATTTTAAAAGCATTATTCGAAATATAACTTAGCAACAACATGAAATAAAACATTTTAGTGCATAGTATAAAATACTCCACACAGATTAAAAAATGTTTTCGCAAGTATATGTATATACACACATGCATAAATGTCTGTAACTGTTATATCTTCACTTTAAGGAAAATCTTGATTACTGATACAAGCACTGGAAATAAGATAAGGTCCCTTGAGAAGTTCTCATACAAATATTATGTACACATAACATGCATACATATGTATGTACATGCACGTATTAGCAGTATATATACCCTCTAGTCAGCCTAGAACCATATGTCTCTATGTCAATACTCTTTCTCCAGCGACAATTGCACTAGTTAAAATGTCGACAACTTTCCTTTTATGCGCGAGTAGAGATACGTTAGAGACGACAGTTCTAGTGTATTTCTGGTGATATTGTCAATGAACGCGTCAATAGTTTGTTTTTCTTTTTTATTATGCTGTGCAATAATATTAAATATATATGTAGACGAGGGTCACTAAAATCTATTAGTGAATCTTTGGTTAAAATATCTCCATAAAGTCGTAAAAGAACTACCTTCTCAATAGTGCTAAAGTCTACTGGTAGATTTTCAATGACAACCCTATGTTATATATCAATATGCGATTACATTGGCTGGGGTACACCTAGTCACTAGCACTATTGACAATGTCACTAGAAAATCACTATAATTTTACTATTGACAACGAGCGAGGAAATATCGATATTGTAGACTATAGCCCCTAAAATTTACTAGTGAATCTTTGGTGTCAATGTCTCCATGTGGTCCCAAAAGAACTACTTAGTCAGCAGTGCTACAGTCTAGTGGTGGATTTTCAATGACAAGCTAATGTTAAATGTCAATAGACTATTACATTGGCTGGGGTACACCTGGTCAGTAGTACTATTGACAATGTCACCATTAAATCACTACAATTTCACTATTCGCACTTTCTGCAGGGTACTTATCAACAAATACTTACATACATACATATGTATTCGTTTGGGAAACAAGTTTCTCTAAATTTGTGAGTTTAAAATATTGATGCAATCGGCCAACAGAAAAACAAGTTTACTCACACTCGGTAATAAATGATATTCTCATGCCGGTTAACGTAAAAAAGTCAGTCGCCTAAATAAAATTTGTACATTTGATATGTTTAACTATTAAACTCTTCCTGTTGTTATTACAGTGAATACCACAATAAATTATTGCAGATTAAAGTAATTATAAGTAGTACACGCAACAATATACCTGTGGTTTTCACGAATAACAGCGCATTTCCAAAAATCGAATTTTTTCATTATAGCCAAATTATTTTTGAAGCTATAGGAAGTTACATACATATGTATATATATATGTATGTATGTACTTTTCTCAAGAGAGACTGTAAACACGTATGAGCAAGAAGAAATATAAAATGATCAATAATTCTAAGTAGAACTACCAATTCTTAAGTGCATATTAAAAAGAAGCCATCGTTTTCTAGACTTTCAAGTTCAAGAAACTTCAGCAGACTGATTTCAGAAGCTGTCTAGCTGGTTCACTACTTTTTTGTATAAGGAATATTAATATTTATATGTGTGTAAGTACGACTTCATGTATGCCGGTGATAGGTGTCTGATGATTGTGTGAAAAAGTGAGAGTGTATCCATAAGATAATGTTTTTTGTTCATGCTTACTATTTTTTCGTTTTCTTTTGTTTTCAGTTCATTAGTTTAGTGTGTCTTTGGGGTTTGTTAAGTATAGATCATTTTTCGGTTAACTGTTTTTTTTTTCATATTTTAGCAATCGATTGAAATGAAATTATTAATCGTCCTACTAACATTCATAGCAATTCATTTAACAGCTGCCGATATAAATGTGGTCAATCAGGAAGGTAGACAAATGAATACACAATTGCGTAGGTGCCCCTTTGTCTTAAACATTTAATGAAAATTTCCGAACATATTTTTTTTCATTATCTATAACTTGTAGCATCCAATGGCGTGGCCATAGATGAAGTTGTAGTCGAATCCTCTTTGTACATCAAACCCAAACAACGCCCTCATTTGCGCAGAGTACGCAGATCCATTTTAGGTAATTACAACTTTCTGAAATCGTTGGTTGAACATAGACGTGTAAAACGCCAATTTGGCCAGTCACAAGCCACTTCTAATGCTGCAGCACATCAGAACTATAACAATTTGTATGGTTTCGGCAATTCGGCAGCAAATGCGCAAGCGCAAGCTTTCACCGCTCACGGTCCAAAGGGTGGTTTTGGAGCTTCCGCTGCCGGTTCTTTAACACAAGCTTTAAATGGAAATTCGCATGGAGTGCAAAATTCAGTTGGAGCTTCGCATGCTTTAACATTCAACTTGCCAAATGGTCAGGCGGTGAATTTTGCTTCTACAAACAGTTTTGCAAATGGTCCTGATGGCAATAAAGCCAATAGTCACGGTAGTGCTGTATCTGTAAATCGAATTTAAATTTCTAAACTACAATTAAAAGTGATACATTATAAAGAATTTATAATAAAAATAAATACCTATGCATACATATGTATGTATGTTAAGAGTTAAGCTGAATTCACCCAATTTCTTTCGTACAATTTTTTTTTATTTCAAAATAATCAAGAGAAACTAAATGTGTATACAAAAAATTTGTCAAGAGGTATACTCTGTAAGTCGAAAAGAAAAAAATTCTTTCGAATTTTCATGTAATTAACATACAAATTCGAAAAATATGTATGTGAAAATTTTATTTTCGAAAATTTTTGGAAATCTACCGAACCTAATCGATTCACTCTCGCCCATGTTCTGGAAAACGCAACGTTTTCATTTAAACAGATTATTTTTAATAAAATTTTGAAAAATAAATCGTTAGTTTTCAAATTAAAAGAAAACATTTTAAATTTAAATTGTCCATCATTTTATTTTCGCTTTATAGTGTAGTTTAAATAAAATAGATCAGGGGGTCTACTGTATAATTCGAAACGAAAGAAAGTGATTTCGAATTTATATGTTTATAACCTTCTCCTAAAAACTTTCATTTTTGTCGCTTACGATTAACTCGAAAATAAGGCTCGATATTTGAATATTAAAAAAAAACCTTCTCCTAAAAACTTTAATTTTTGTCGCTTACGATTAAATCGAAAATAGGGCTCGATATAATGTGCCGATTTTTCTCCCGAGTTTTTTGACGTTTATGCAAGAGAACTGTGTATGTAAAAGATAAAGACAAATATCAAAATTACCTCTTACAAGTATAATTAACGACTTATTCCCTACACCGCAAGCTCAAAACTTGTGTCGCTAAAGTCAGAAGAAAAAGTCTTAATGAGAATTGATACCAAGCCTGGCAAATATGTCGGGAACTTGGTTGGTTTACGTGGCAGCACGCTACACTCTGGCATTCAATTAGAATGTAGATGATTCCTTTCGCTCTGTTCGTGATGGCACTTAGCTGGACATTGAACGCTTTGATTATTCACATAATAAAATTTTCTTGGCAGACGTTAGTACTGAAATTCAAATGCCGAGAATACCGTTAAATAAAAATGCCGGGAATACCGTTAAATAAAAATGTTCCGAGTTGCTATAGTGTTGTTGTTAAGACTATTTAGATTTATTAATGTCAAATCACTCGCATTTCGTATAATTTTTGCACCAGTAAGTAAACAATAAAAACAGACTGTTGTTTTCTTCTCCTTTGAAAAATGATTTGTAAGACTTATGCTGTAAAACCTTGAAATATGATAATTACGAAAATATTTCTTATAATTTATAATTCATGCACTGACAAAAAAATTTAAAAACTATATTTTGTCAATTTACATACATATTTATATATCTGAAGCAAGGCACATTTATGAATGTGCCTTGATCTGAAGTTTATTAAAGCGAATGTAATGACTACATACTAATTGAAATTTTAAATAGTATATGTACAGTTGAACCTCGATTATCCGGGGCTCTATCAACTGGATACATCCATTAATGCCGTCATTTATGTTGCTTGCCCTCCATTATCCGTGCTTCGATGTTTTATACATATATTATTGATGCAAAAATAAGATTTCATGTTTTAATAAAAAATAAGATTTCATGTTTTTTGCTTTTACATAACTTCTATTAACCGTGTTTTTTGAGGTTCAACTGTTTGTACAAAAAAAAAAAAAAAACAATACGATTTTTCACTCAATGACAAACCTAATCCGATTCACTTTCACTCTCCGATTGGAAATCGCCAACGTCAATGTTAAATTTATATTCCTGATCGCAACCCAAATAGGAATCGCTCATAAAGTATAAAGTGTAATCATGACGACCCGGACTGGGTGCAACAAAATCTAGCTTAACTTTGGCCTTTTGTTGCAAAGTAAGACGTTTGATAGATAACAAGGAATTTGTTTTGGAGTCACCGATAACAACCCACCAGCCCTCTTCGCGTTTCTATTAATATTAAGAAATAAAGTAAATGAGGTAAAGTTAATACCGCCATTTAGCAACAAAAATTAATTAAATTAAAATGAAATTACCTGTGGGAAGAAAGGTGCTATTACAGGACCAGTGATTTCGTCTTCTCTTTCCAATTGTACCACCACATTGACCGTGGATCCAGAACTAATGCGATCCTTATCAACGACCTCGAAGTTCATTTCTATATTTGGATAACGATTACAAAATCGGGCTACATCTGCCATTTGTACATCATTCAATTGCAACAAACGAGAACGGTCATCATCTTCTAATTCCATAATGTCAAACACAGTTTCGATTTTCTACAATTAATTAGATCTCATTATATATAATTCAAATTAAACCAGCAATATATGTATGAAATACCTTATCTGCGCATCTTTTAATAATGTCAGCGCTAAAGTGTGGCAATTGTTTAAGATATGAGTCCTTACTCCACATAGCCTGTGTTACCATTTGTGCCAATTCCATAGCAGCTACGGCTGGTGACAACCAGCCATTTGAACTCAGTACATCTACACAGGCCTGTATCAAACGTATGGCTTTACCCAAAATGATTTCTGTATCGCCCTGCAGCTCTGGACCCAACTGCAAGCGACACAAATGGGCTTGCAGCAAGAGATTTGTCTTAATATGAGGATCATTGAATCTGAAGGTAAAAAAATAAAGTTAGTTTTTAGCTTAGAAGCTTTATGTGAATTTTAAATATACTTCGGAGCAGAGTCATTGGGACCAGTTAGTTTGTTTGGCAAACGTTGCGATAAGGTGCGTAATATATTCTCCTCATGATGACGCACCACAATATCTTCATATTCTGCAGCTGATGAGATGATTTCTAAAAGACCTCGGACTTTTGTTTTGTTGTTCAATGATAAACTGAAAAGTTCTAGAAACAAAAGCAACATTATATTATTGTATTTATTATATTTATAATGTAATAATGGTTTAACTTACCTATAGTTGTATAATTGATATAATAATATGCTGCTATCATGCCCAAATTAAGCGGCAATGTATCCATATCATCTTCAATGCTAATACATTTGGAGGTCTCCAAGTCTGACAACGTATTTTCAACTAATTCCGACAAATGATCGGATAAATGACGATGCGTAACACCTTGTAAATTATAGTAGTTGGGATTTTGTGTCAGACGCCTGTAGAGGAATGTCCAAGTCAGATAATCAACAGCATCCTGTTTATTTTCTATGGTTTTGGTAACAACTTCAGCATTGAAATGATCATGTAATCGATGATCTAAATGACTTTCAATTGGCAGAGATTCATTGAGGAATTTCTTAAAGAAGTCTTTCTTGGATGACTGGCACATTAAGACACACTTGGCATCAGCATCTTCAATGGGTCTATTGGCACGGCCAATCATTTGCAAAACATCTGTGATGGGATAATCTTCATATGAATGATTTTTGCCATTGTAAAATTGTGTATCCATGACAATGACTAAATGAGCAGATATGCTCATACCCCAGCAAAGATCTTTGGCCACAACTGCCACTTGCACGGCACCTGAATCAAAGAGTTGCTCCACCAAACGATGATCCGATGCAGTAAGACCTTCATGCAAATATGCTACACCCTGTGAAAGAGTTTCTTTTAATGTTTTATCTGTCATACGGTCCAAAAATGGTTTGATATCTTCCTCTTCGGCGTGGAAAAAGCGGCTAGGTTGTAGGTCAGAGGCGGAATATGTCAGTATATCGATGGCTGTAAGACGGGCTTGTTTGCGCGAAGATACAAAAACTATTACCGGCTTATGAGGACTGTATTTCAGTATTGCATTGTAGACCGGCTTAGACATTGAGGCAATTCTCGTTGCATTATGGGTAATATTAAATCCTTGAATGTGCAGCTCTAGTGGTATCGGTCTGACACTGGGATGGAAGTTGAAAGTAGCATTCGTATTGCAGCCCAGCCACTGAGCCACATCTCTGGCATCAGCCAGTGACGATGATAGCGCTACTATGCGTATTTGCTTTTCGATTTGTGATGATATGTAACGCATTCTAGAGCAAACAACTTCCAGTACTGGGCCGTCTTCACCTCCTACCAATTGCAATTCGTCCACAATAAACAAATGTATATTTTGTACATTTTTGCGTTGTTTCCAACGTCTAGACAACACATCCCATTTATCAGCTGTGGTTATAATTAATTGACCTTTAGCCAATAGTTTTAAATCTGTGCCTGTTTCTCCCGTCAACTTGACGACTTTGAGGCCCAATTGTGAAAATTTATTATGCCAATCGGAAAACACTAAATCAGCCAAGTCTTCTTTGGAAACCAAGTAAACACATCTTCCTTCAGCTTGCTGAGAGAACAAACGCATTATGGCAAACTCAGCTATAGTCATTTTGCCCGAACCAGTGGGAGCACCCACAAACACATTATCATCACTATTGTAGACAGCATTGAAGACTTGTGTTTGTATGGGATTAAATTGTGGATATTTCTCTCTATAGAATTCTTCAAATTTGGGATTTCTTAAGGCTGAAATAGGCAAGGGTTGTAAATCCAACAGCTCTGTGGGCGGCATATTCTTTTCGGGCAATATTAAATGGCGAAAAGATACCGGCAGCTGGGTTTCCGAACCAATCCATCTGTCTGATACAATTCTAAGAAAATATTGCGGCGGCAAAGGTTCAAATACCGGCACAAAGAATTTCAGCTGATGTTCATCTTGACAATACTTCTCCTTAAGCAAGAAGAATTCGTGATGTAATATGATTTCCGAATCAACATCTTCCACCATTATCCAGAAACCCTCCGACTGGCCGTGCACCTTTTCATCCCATTGAAAATCTGGTGTTATGGTCAATTCAACCCTTAAAGTAGAACGCGTTATAGGTTGTATATGCGTGGATAATTCCAGTTTTGGGAATTGATGTACAAATTTATGTATAGTTTTGCCCAACTTGGGTACACGTATCAACTCTCCTATCTCATGAGGCTCCAAATCATATAAGCGTTCCCAAGGGAAATTTTTCTTTTCCAATTTTTTTGCTATTTCATCCGGCATCTTTTTGAATTGCCTTAAAGGTGTCATAGACTGCCACATTCTACGATCTATCATCTTGCACAAAGTCAAGCATTTATCGGCCAATTGAGCCCAACCGCGATATAGAACAATTTCAAAAATTGCTCTCATTAAACGTGAAGCGGATTGTGTAATAAACACCATGTCGGACATTAAGGCAAAGCCCTCCAATTTCAATTGTGATATATAGGCTTGCAGAAGTACATTCACTTTAGCGCTATGCTCCTCCATGGATTCTTTAATGGGTATGGGCACACGCTCCATTAACTTTTGTAGTTCCAGCTTTTCTTCTTCTCTTACAGCGATATGTTTAAATTCCGAAGACAGAGAAAACACCCTAAACAATTCAATTTCGGATAAGGTTTGCTTTAGCAATTGATTGTATGTCATCATAGTTTCATGAGTGCAATAATAGTGTGAAGCAATGCGACCTAAAGCGGTAACCTGAAACTGACCAGATTTACGATCATATTTCATTAGACCACTGCGATCCAAATGCAAGGCGGCGGTATGTATTAAATCTGCTCTTCTCTGTTCCAATAGGGGATCATTTTTCAAAGCATCATGCCCGACACCATACAACAACGGATTCCTCAACATTCGAATGTATAAATAAGTATAACCCAGCCAATTTACAGCATCCTTTAGATTTTGCACTGTACCCAATACAATTTCAGCATTCAACATATCCGGCAACTTGGAAACAAACTGCGACTCAATAGGCAGTTGCTGATTGAGCAGAGACAAGTAAAATTGCAACTCACCATGATTAGTTATCAAAATGCCTTCACCTTTTGTATCATATTGCGGACGTCCAGCACGACCCAACATTTGCAACACATCTAGGGCCGACAATTCTACCCATCTACCCTTTTCGGGATTATAAACTTGTGTGCCCTTAATTATAACCGTATGAGCGGGTAAGTTAACACCCCATGCCAAAGTCGCCGTAGAAACCAAAACCTGTATATGCCGATCAGCGAAAAGATCTTCCACCAAAGTACGATCAACTCTCGACATACCAGCATGATGTATGGCAAAGCCATAGGGCAAAAGTTCTTTCAATTCATTATTTTTCACTTGTTCAGCTTCAGTTCTCAGGACTTCCATACTGGCCGAACCCTCGCGTAGAAAACTGCCCAACGTATCTTTCTCCAGGCACATATCACGTACAGCGCGCGCCGTTTTTCCAGTTTCTTTGCGTGAGTGTACAAACACGAGCACTTGATTACGGCCAGCATGTTCCATAGTTTTTTCATACACAATTTCATTCATTACCTGGAACCTTTTAAGAGCTTTCTTTTCAGTAACACCAATATACTGCTGTTCCAAAGCAACGGGACGATAACTATTGTCAAAATAGAACAAGCCCTTGTCCGGCTTTACCCTTAGAAAAGTGGAGACATCCTGATAGTTGGGCAATGTGGCAGATAGACCAACTAGGCGCACTTCTTCCTGTGTAACTTCGATGTTGCGAATGGTACGAGCTACTAAAGCCTCCAAAACGGGCCCTCTTTCATCGTGCAACAAATGAATTTCATCAATAATGACCAGACGCACCAAGGAAGTAAACGTTTTCTCGCCTCCCTTACGCGTAATAATATCCCATTTTTCAGGAGTACACACAATTATCTGGGTAGCGGCGATTTGTTCTCTAGTCAACTGATGATCGCCCGTCAATTCAGAAACCGTTAGATTATAGCAAGCCAATCTTCTGCCAAAATTACCCACCATTTCTTGTACCAACGATTTCATGGGGGCTACATAAATAATTTTAAAATCATCAGCATTTATTGTGCCATCTTCATTAATGTGTTTGCCTATCTCGCGCATCATGCACAACAATGCCACATTAGTTTTACCAGCACCAGTGGGTGCACAAAGTAACATGTTTTCATCTGATTCTAAGGCCGAACGCCAGAGTCTAGATTGTATGCGATTTAAGGATTTGAACCCATCAAATACCGGCTGCACATATTTGGGCAATTTTTCAATATGCTGAAGTTCTTCTTTATCCTCAAATGGTACTTGTTTTAAGGCCGGCACATGAACCTCCTCATAGCCTTTGCGTTGCTTACGGAATGAGCCATCAGGCAATTGACATCTTTTGTTGGCCATGAAGTGAGAACCTTGAGTAAAAGATAATTCATCCAATTCAAGAATTTGTCTTTGACCGGGTACTTGACCCGCCATTCCCTGCCCACCGTCGTCCAATTGCGATTTATTCATTTTATTTGCGCGCGAACTATTTCCATACCCCTCCTCATCTTCTGTCTTGCCGGTATCTAATTGCACAAGGATTTTAGCCAATTTCCCATCATTACGCATTTTCTCACGTATACGTTGCCTCTCACTGTCCGTCTGAGCCGAAGCCAGCATCGTACAATACAATATCATTTGTCGATTAAGTTTCAATTGTTTAATAAAATCGAAGCAGTCATAACCGAGCAGCAAGACCAATTGATTTTCACAATCCCTCTCGTCTGCAGCATCCTTAAGGATGCGCAACACATCAGCAGACTTGCTTTGGGAAACCATTGCATCTTTATAATATTTGCTAAGGCAACGTTGCAGCCAATATGCATCAATGTCGAGCGGATGCAAGCTGCGTTCTTTTTTAACATTTACTGCTTCTTCGGCAAGTAGCTAAAAATTTAGAGAACATCTTATTTATTTATAGGTATAAGTTGAACGCGGACAATAAGATTTACACAATAATTATGAGATTTTTGTAAAACATTTTTGTTTACGAGATCCTTGTTTTCCCACAAGTAAAGAGAACTAAGCCTTGGTTTACAGAAAATGAAAACTTGAATCCTAATGAAATGAAACATATAAATAGATTGATGAGCGGACACTCTTTCGGTAAGAGCACTCTGGCAAAAATGAAAGTGATAGAATCAGACATATGTGATCACTGTGGCGGAACAGAGGTTGACTAGCACGTAATATTTGAATGCGAACATCTTCAAGGCATCAGAGTGGGATATCCACTATTACTCAAACATGTAAACATTACGGAATTTTTCAAACAAAAGACGGCAAACAACTACAAGATATTAACTGAGTTCCTAAGGGAAACAGAAGTTAAACTGTAGCACGACATATCGTGCGAATTGGTGGTGGCGAAATAGTTCTTCGAACTGGCCAAATAATTCTCCGATTGGGAAAAACAGTTGGAGTAACAAAATAGAAACGAAAAATATTTATGTTTTTAGAGATTTTGTTTGAAATTGTCTTTTCAAATAAAAATTTAAACGATACAAGACTTGCGAATTGAGCAATATGTATTTTTTACAGGGCCCGCAAACAAAATATAGATTTAATATTATATTTTTTTTTTTTTGCAAAATAAATAATAAATATATAAAAAAGTAACTGTTATTTTTTAAGCAAATATAAAACTCAAAAAATTAATCTTATTTCATGAGGAATAATTAAAAAATCAAGAAATAACAGGAATAAATAAAACTCAAGAAATAACGATTAAAAAGTAAAATTTAAAACAAACTGTTATAACCATTTCGTAACTGATTTTTTTGATTTTTTTTTTTGGAACAGGCCAATTAACCCCTTCTATTACTGCATGGGATAATCCAGCAAAATTAATAATCTTTTCTGTAGAATTACTCAATAAAGTAATATGTACTTAGATTTCTTATCATTTATTTATTTAATTCAGGACTGAATGATACTCTCAAACTGAACTCTAATGACCCAAACACTACTAGCAACAACTTCACAGATCAAAAAAGCTTTGAAGCTTGATTACTCAGAATTTTAGTTTTTGCACTTGTAAATTTTTAATATAAGCCCAGGAAGTTTCTAAAAGTTTGCGTTTGAAAAGCCTTTAAAGTATATAACTGGCCCAATGAAAATCAATTTTGAACCTTTGTGTTATTACCTATAATATACTGCATTTACACATATTTCTAATAAATCGTCTATACTTACATTTTCCGCATGCAAAGTGTGATCAATGCGTGCCTCTTCCCCTTCTTCCTGGCCATCCTCGTCACGTATTTCGCCATACATATCATTATCACTTTCTTCTTCGGACTCTTCGAACTGCACGTTTATGCCATAAGTTTCATCTATTTGTTCTTCGTTAACATTGGAATTTAAGGCAGTTACAGCATCAGAACCAAAATCAGTAATTTTCTTGCCCAGATTAACAAGCAAGGCAAATCTGCATATAATATAGTAAACTAATTAGTATTTCTATTTAATCCAAATATAAACAATTATGTTTTTACCTTTCATCGGTAACAGGTCCCAACAAACTGTCTATTTCTCTTTTACGTTCACGGTCTTTGAGTTTATCATTCTTCAATACAGCCAATATTTCATCGGCAGCACCACATAAAATATCTCTCGGCTGGTCACCCAGAGCTTCTTGAATAAAACTTAAAAGCACTTCATACGTTTGGCGTGTCTCTTGTGTTTTAGGACGATATACAATTCCTACCATTTCATCTATGCCTTCCGACAACAATGTGGCACCCTTCATACGTTCAAAATCATACTGATCTTCATCACGCTTCTGTCGCTTTGCTTTGCGTTCTTCAGTCTTTTCTGGTTTTGATCGCTGGTAACGATCACCCATCCGTGTGCCTTCGAGTTTTCCCACCAACGACATAACTTCACCGGTAGCCTCATCTCGTCTTGGTCGCTCAATGAGTCTAACGTCAGCTTGTAGAACCAAGTTGGAATTCTAAAAATAAAATGATTTTTCAATATAATTCCACTTATAGATACATTTTTCTTATACATTTACAACCACGCTTTGCTAGCCCAAGGACTACTTCAATTTTTAGCACTTACCGCTTTATATTCATATTGCAGCTGTCTGGCAGCGGCATCAGCCATGTTTATTTACTGTTTCTAGTGCGCAGATAATTAATTAAAATATTTTTAATTGTTAAAATTAGCTTTTTAGAATTTCACAAATAGTAAATTACAATGAACGGCCACGGCTTTTTCTTTTTGTTATGACTGACATTTGTTTTCATCTAATTGGTTGGGCTGTTGTCTGGGTAAATATAAAACTTTTATCACCTAAGAACAACTAAACTGTCAAATTTTATATGTAAAACTGTAGTGAAAAATTATAAGTATAAAGTGTGACATTTGTATAATTATATCTTGTAACTTTGAGACTGGCCAGAGTATACCTTAATAGTGTGTCTGTTTCAATCGTGACTGTCAGTGAAAATATTTGTAGAGTTACCGCGCTGCACTGAAAGAATTAAACAATCCTTTCAATTTTATCATACATTTCAATAAAAATCATTAAATGTGACTGATGTACCAGTAGTAATCACACACACACTGTCGCCCAGAGAGAAGGCAAACTGTAAAATGTCATTGCCATATGTTTAATAATTAGCTTCTCAATCAAAGAAGAACATTAATATATGAACGTAGCATAAAATAAATATTAAAATCGCATAAAAACTAATTTTATTGTTGCCAATAAGTTTTTGTAATAGAATAGAAAAAGTGCTATTTAACACAACTCTGTTATTTGTAGTTTTTAAGCAACCATGCATCAAAAATTTACCATATTTCACCATGGACAAAAATTTGCCATCTGGAGAATTTGGAGAAATTTTCTTTCCATAGTCTTGTTTCTTGTGTCCCGTGGCTGGTGCAGATCTTTGTAAGTTGATGGAAATTCTTAATTTGAATATAAATTGCATAACAAAATTTCATATTGTCTATAAAGTATCAAATTGTATGTTAAATATATAAAATGTATATAATTAAAAAATATATGTAGATGAAACCAAAATATACCTAAACAAGTGTTAAACAAATTTTCCACGTTATGTAACCTATAAAGTCGTTGAAAAAGATTTTGTAAAGTAGAATTCGGAATGAGTCAAGCTAATATACTACATACTTATGTACATGTCTATATAGACTTTGATTTTGTATAGATAAACAAAATAAATAGTAATGTTAATTGTTTCTACATAACTATTTGACCATGATCTATTTGTTTGTTTTCAGTTTCTTAAGCGGTATATCATAGAAAGACATAGATAAAAAATGTTCTCAACCCTGTTAGAAGCTGCCAAGAATTCTCCATTCCGCACTCCTTTCACCAAGGTGGAATGTGATACTCCAGCTATTGGTTCTGAGCCAGTGTCTGGGCGTAAAATTCAAGCAGCAGATGCAAATCCCGGCGAATCCTGTGAATTTGGCTCAAACAAATACTTTGCCTTGTGCGCTCTTGGTGGTGTATTGTCCTGTGGTACCACTCACACATTTGTCGTACCTTTGGATTTGGTCAAGTGCCGTTTGCAAGTTGATGCAGCAAAATACAAGAATTTGTTCCATGGCTTCAAGGTCACCATAGCCGAAGAAGGTGCTCGAGGCTTAGCCAGGGGCTGGGCTCCTACTTTGTATGGTTATTCCGCTCAAGTAAGTTATATACTTTTTATTTTAAGTTATTTTTACTATTTTGTCTTCAAATTTATATCGTGGTGGTACAATTTCAATTGTTATGTCATCGGGCAGACAGACAGATATAGCCTATATCGCACATTTACTTCAATAGTGGCATAACTCAAAAAATTAGTTTTTTGAGTTAATAATGCAGAAAGATGCGGCATTTCGTATTTTATCTTGTGTAAAAATTTCATATAAATATCTTTTACCATCACCTCCTGAGAGAAGAATTTTTTTTCATTTCTCCATTGAGTTGTATGCAAATTGAAAACTTAAAACGCGTTTTCTGCAAAACTTGTTTTTTCGAGTTATGCCACTAATGAAGTAAATGTGCGATATGTATTACATCTTTTGGCTGAGAAAACAATTATTGATTTGTCTGATGGTTAATAAAAATAGCAAAATGAAATGGAAAAAACGTGAATTCACGAAAGTATTTACATGTGCAAATGTATCCATTGGCTTGTAGATTTGCAGTATTGGTGTGGAAATACATATATGTATGTGAAAATAAGGCCAACCCTCTGTACAAAAATTTTGGCCGTTAAAAGTACTAAAATGAAAATGAGTACCCAACTTGGTACAATTTTCCATTAAGCAAGAAACATTCATAGTCTCGTCCCATTGCCAGACCACAGAATACACAGAAGTGAAGAAAATGACAGGTAAAAAAAGCTCCAATCAGGTTTTTGTTAAAATTCGTGTAAAAAAGAGGAAGGCATAGTGTATTTGATACTGTAGTGTATTACTACTTATCAATTAACACAGCTAATAAAAATTGATTGCACTAGAAAGACGTAGCAAAACAAAAACGACGACAAAATTTGAGGGAAAACAAGACAAACAGAAAAATACCCATATTTTCCGTCTCGTGACACTTCTGTATGTTTTGTGGCCAGGCTACCTGTTAGGTCGGCAATATATATTTCCCTTTCAATTAGACTAGAATAAGAATTTTTAGTTTCATAATATGTGAAAGAATTGTGTGGAAAATGTGGCAAATAAGCAGGTTGCCTAAAAATTAGATCCCATGATGGCGACAAAAGAAATGATTGAAAATTACAATGCTAGATATACCAAGCACGACTTTTGTCCTAATTTTGATCTTAGATTTTTTATGGTGTTTTAAATGATGAAATTGTGTTATTATATGATCTCAAAGACCACGCCCATAGATTTTCAATTTAATACATTTAATATTTTTTGTAGTTATTACTTTTTGTTGTTACTGAAATTTTTCTATTATTTTGTATGTATGTATGTATATGAAGTTCTTTTTAAACTATCTATCAATGGGCTTTTATGGCCATTAAAATATAAATAAAAGGCTATTTTAAATTTGTAATGTCATTGGACGTTTCGTTAGGAAATCTCAACTTTTACATTTACATTCGTTTATTTCCACCCAACAGATGTTCACGAAATTTTGTTCATACCTTTAGTTATTGTAGTGGCATAACTTCGTTTTTTTGAAAAGTGGAGCTATCAAATTTTAACTTTATGTATCATGTATTTCTTTTTAACCTCTTCTTACGAAAATCTACACACACCTGGGGATAAGAAAAGTGGGCATTATGTGCTTGTGCAAATATCATTAGTGTTTCCAGGTATGTGTGTGTAATGTTAATTATCGATTCTCATCATCACACACTTAGTTATTATTAGTGTTGCCCACAAAATTAACTATTTCAAAATTTTTAGTGCATATTTTTGAAGTCGGTTCAATTCTGTTGTTAGGAAAATTATGAAAGGTAGTCTTTTCCCTTGATTATCAACGAAATTTGCAAATTTTTTTCTTCTTATATACGGCCCAGTTCTGTAAATCGATTCGGTTTGAAATCCCACGATTATAGAAAACTAACATCATTCAATATTTTCTTAATTTTTCTGTTATATGGTGCTTCAAATATATGTATCTGAAAAAAATTTATCGTGTATGACTAAACACGTCGGCAAGCCCATTATTATATTATATTCAAATCAATTCGATTTACAGAACAGGACCAATTTTCTTATTTTTGTATTCTGTATTTTTGTATTTGTATTATTCTTTAAATATGTTTGTTATAGCATTTTAAGCTTAAATAGAAACAATTAGCCCTGTTATGAATAAAAATCCCCCGGGAATTTTTCCCCTTTTCCCATTTATCGTATTATGAATTACAATTTCCCTGGGGAAAAAGTAAGACTCAAACCTAAAGGCTCAGTTAGCCGACTGTAATGTAATGTAACTGCAACAGTAGGAAACAGCTGATTGATATTGTTATGTGAAAAGTAATGAAAATGGTTATAGAGATGTAATGTAACGTAACCTACTTTTCATATAAAAATATCAATCAGCTGTTTTCTAATTTACAGTTACATTACATTACAGTCGGCTAACTGAGCCTTAAGGCTCAGCAGGGTACGTTACATTACATCTCTAACCTTTTTTTTATTACCTTTCACATAACAAAATCGATCAGCTGTTTCTTACTGTTGCAGTTACATTACATTACAGTCGGCTAACTGAGCCTTTATAGAGATGGAATGTAACATAACCTACTTTTCATATGAAAATATCGATCAGATGTCTCCTAAATTGCAGTTACATTACGATACAGTGGGCTAAAGTAGCATTAAATTAGACCGTCAAGAGTTGCGTTTGCAGCAGGGCACGTATTTTCAGTATATTCAAATAATACGTTTAAATGTACTGTAAATACGTACCCTGCTGCTTACGCAACGCTTGACACTCTAATTTAGGTTTGGCTGTAAGCAGTGTTACCATATGTGAAGATTTGAAAATTTATCTTATTTTTGAAGTTTTTAGATATGTTAAAACGAAAAAAAAAGATTTCTTATCTAAAAATGAGATTTTTAAAAATATTTCTTTTGGTACTTTTAATGAGGAATTTTTGACTAAACTACTTACAAATTTTCTGATTTGCTTCAGTAAATATTTTGTGTTATTTGGATTTACTTCTAATAGTTCACAAGAAAAAAAAATTAATTTATTTCATTCAATATAACAAAAATTAAAAATTTTAAAAACCCCCGACTTTTTTCAGAAAATATGTTATATCTTCTAAACGGCTGGACCGATTTTTTTCAAACATAGCTAAGAACCCTCTCGATCAAGTCATCTTTCAAACAGAAAAAACTAAATGAAAATCGGTCCAGCCGTTTGGCCTGTACGTGGACACAACAGACACACAGATACACAGACACACACTACAAACTTATAACACCCCTGTTTTTAGTCGGGGGTTAAAAAAGATTTTTGGTAACAAAAAAAGATTTTTTTGCTCGACTTGAAGATTTTTGAAAAATAAATATGGCAACACTGGCTGTAAGTGTTCTAAATGAAACGGAGAAAATTCTCACAAAATGCTCCCTGTTTTGTGAGAATTTTCTCCCCAAGCACTTTGAATTGAAATAATGCAAAAATCAATTTAAAGTATATTTGTAACACAATGGTATAAGCATTTAAAACTTTAAGCAAGCACATGATCTACTTCTGCCTTCATAAAAAATACTAAAATACAATCACCAAATTTTGCATGCTTCCTTTAAGTTCACGTTATGGGTACATGGAAGATTTGTTTCCCTGTAACATTATCAAGACCGATAACAGGAAAATTTTTATAAAATTTATAATTTGCTGAAATACAATCATTGGAAATTTAATCCATTCGCATCTGCACTTGGATCAATTTCTGCTTCGCTTCCTCAGCATAAATTTATTCCGCATTCCGGTGAATGGTTAAGCGGTTTTTTTAATTAAGTAAAAACAGATATTTAAATTAACACACAATCTTATTGGAAATGAATACATAAAATTTTTATTAAATATCTATTACTCAACTCTTATGTTAGGGCATAATAAATTTTAAACATTAAGCAGGTTCTCCAGATTTTCTCCTCCCGAATTTGTTGATTTCCCGGCTATTTAGAATAGGAGATTTGTTTTTCCCGAGAACAAATGATTGGGAAGAAATAAGAATCACCGGAAAAATTCATGATTGGCTTGATTTTTTTTTCAATTTGTTTCCCCACATGACTGCCAATGATTAATTTTTCCAACAAAAAAAATTTTGATTATAAACCAATCTGGTAAATGGATGAATTTGGCAACATTTGAACGTTGACCACCATGGGTCACGGGTTGGAGCAGTCCGATTTAGCTCAAATTTTTAGCAATTTAGTTCTATTAAATAAATTCCCATACAAAATTAGTGCTGTAAACCTTTTGTAAACCAAAATTATTTGTTTTATGAATGCAGCAGAAAATGTTACAATAATTTGCCTGGGCTTTTACGAAAATCCAAACTTTATATTTTTCATACATTCTAATGCCACTCTAACGAACATACCTGAATTATTTTGTACTTAAGATCTCAAATAAACACATTATCTATCTATCTTCTTCTTATAATTAACAGGCAAACATCTTTTTTGTAATCCCTTTTACGCTGGTACCACTGCACCGATTTTAAAAAGATTTATATGGTTTTAAAGGATTTTTATGCAGATGTGCAGAATCTATATTTTATTGAAATCCGTTTAGTATTTTGGGAGCTATAAGCATTTAAAGTTGCTACTACTACATGCACACATATTACACACGCATTTATTAGCTTACAAGTAAAAAGAAACAAAACATGAGTGTGTGTGTGGGTTTGTAGTATTTCTCTTGATCTAACAATTTTTTTCTCTTATTTGTTGTTGTATGAAAGCCATAATACTTAAAGGAAGAGAGTTGAATAAATTGAATTAACTTGGTTAAAGGGATTTTGTTCAGTGATGCCAACTTTTTTGCCTCTAAAAGCACATCAAAATTTGGAAAAAGCACAAAAAGCGTAATTTTGAGATCCAAAAAGCGTAAAAAGCACTAACGTGAAAAACGAGCTTGATGTTTAATATTTTCTAAGCTATTATCTATTTCGGCAATGATATCAGTATCCTTAATGAAATATATCAGACGAAAAAGCTATGCTTTACACTGAAAAAATAAAAAACATCAAGTTTTTATTAAAGTAATTTTAGGTAATAACAAATTTCTTAAAAGCACTACTTAGTGCTATTTCTCAGTTTGGCACTAACGCTCAAAATTTGGCGTTTTGAGTCTTCAAAAAGCACTAAAAATAGTGCCAAAAGCACCAAGTTGGCATCGCTGATTTTGTTTATGTTTTTTTTAATTTCATGTATTATTTAATTATGCTTGCATATGTATGTAAGTTTGTGTGTGTTTTAATGAATTTTTTATGAAGTTTAGATACATTTTCTTTGAATCTTAAATTATTTACATTTTGATTCTAGAATACGGACGAGTGTGTCATCCGTTTGGTATATCTAGTATAATTTAATAGGATTACTTATGTATCTACATTTTGTAAGATTACATTTTCCTTTCAAACGCAAAACTTGATTTAATAGAATATTTGGTCGGCGTACCCTCATTTTGCTGAATTGCGAATATTTTTTATTTTATACTTATGCCCATTTCAAAATATGTATAGCGGAAATTAGTAAAAAGTTATGTTAGGAATTGTTAGCGTTTTATGTGTCCAAATGTAAAAAAAAAAATTAAAATATAAAATAAAAGTTATAGAAAAAAAATTAAATCCTTTGTAGAATATATGAAAAAAGAAATTAATATTAGCAGAATTCACGTTTGGCCTTGTAGATCTTTTACATCTTGTAGCTTTGGTAAATTGTTGTTGCTTTCCTTTAAATTTAACAAAATTTACCAAAGCTACAATATTTCAAAGATCTACAAGGCCAACCGTGAGTTCCGCTATTGTGTATTTCTATAAACATGTCTTTATAGGGTCTGTGCAAGTTTGGTTTCTACGAAGTCTTTAAAGTCTACTACTCCAATCTTTTGGGTGAAGAGAATGCCTACTTGTACCGCACCTGGTTATATTTGGCCGCCTCTGCTTCGGCTGAATTCTTTGCTGATATTGCTTTGGCTCCATTCGAAGCTGCCAAGGTTAAGATACAAACCACACCTGGTTTCGCTAACACTATGCGTGAAGCTATGCCCAGAATTGCAAGGGAGGAAGGTATTGCCGGTTTCTACAAGGGTTTGGTGCCATTGTGGATGAGACAAATCCCCTACACCATGATGAAGTTTGCTTGCTTCGAAAAGACCGTGGAATTGTTGTACAAGTAAGACAAACTTATATTTATTTCCCATAGATTGATAGGATTTTTGTTTCTAAACTAATTTTTTTTTCTATCTTTAGGCACGTTGTTCCTAAACCACGTTCTGAATGCTCCAAACCCGAACAATTGGTTGTTACCTTTGCTGCTGGTTACATTGCTGGTGTATTCTGCGCTGTGGTTTCCCATCCAGCTGATGTAGTTGTATCTAAATTGAATCAAGCCAAGGGCTCCACTGCCATCCAAGTAGCCAAATCATTGGGCTTCATGGGCATGTGGAATGGTTTGGTGCCACGTATCATTATGATCGGTACATTGACTGCCTTGCAATGGTTCATCTACGATGGTGTCAAAGTCGCTTTGGCTTTACCCCGTCCCCCACCACCAGAGATGCCTGCTTCCCTCAAGGCTAAACTCGAGAGCAGCCAATAAGCAGCATAAACAACCAAACATAAATTAAATTACACTATATCTCCATTCAGCGTAAAGTAAGCTCTTCTAATTAAGTTCATTAGTTACAAAAAAATCAACAAATTCAAACCAAGTTAAACGATAACAAATTAAATTATTAACTATATTCAAATATACAATTCTAGTTGCAACAAAATTACAGGCCGCGAGATAGCAAAACATCTAAGACTCCTTTATTTACCGGCTAGAAATTAAAAACAACAAAATTTTGCATTCACTCTGTTCAAACTGTACACAAGCCAAATAAGCATTTTCACAGGGGCATTAGAGTATAAATTTTAATATTTGTTACTCTTAAAAGTATTTAAGTTTCTCAGTTAGTAAAGGCATTTATGTATGTATTACTTTATAATGCAAGTTTTTAACAATTTCATTCCATTCAACTATATTCTGTAGAAAGCATTTTCTTAAACTTTTAACGTACTTTTTATATACAGCAATTTACTTTTAGTTTAAGCTTTTATGTTTAACATACCGTAAAAAAATTACTTAAGCTTAAATTTAATTCCCCCGCCATCAATTCTCTGTCCATCCATACTCTGATATTATTCTACTTGCTCCCTCTTAACAGTTGTTATTTTACGTGTGTTTATGCAAGTTTGCTGTTAGAAAATATAAAAATTTTTAGTTTCATTGTTGATATTAGTTCGTATTTGAAATGTGATTTTTTTTTTAAATTCATATTGTATTATGAATTATATAATATAAACGAGCCCCTGACCCTAAACAGTATAATTTAAAATATGATTAAAATAAAGTGTCAGAGCCGGTCTAATATTTGAAAAATGAAATTTGTGTTTTATTTTATGTGCGGGATTTATTTTCAATCATTTCAACATTTCAGATTATTTTTATTATATGGGCAATATACGTATATGTACTAATGAAAGGGCAAAACTCTGACAAAAAAAGGTAATCCGTCTGTATATCATCAACAGTATTTTTTTGAGTTGCTGCAATTGCTGGGTTAGAGTGCGATATGAAAAATTTATTTAAAGATGACTGCCCTGCAATATCGAACGAAATTATAAACAGTGCTATCATGACTAAAATTCCGCGTGAAATTTCTCCCTTTTCCAATTAAGAATTTTTTATTTTCCCTATAACTTGCTAATTGGAATTGTTCCCCGGGAAAAATTTCACGTGGAATTTTATTCATGATAGCCCTGAATATATTTCAATAGGAGACTACAAATTATCGCATTTAATTTTTTTTTATTTTAACTACTATATAAAATTTTATTGACTGTGTTTTAAGACAATTCCCAAAAAATATAAAATCATTTTTAGCTCGGGTCATACTAACAGTTTTAAATCAAGTAAACGTTTAAATTAAATTTTTTCGTTAAATACAACACACGCCAGATAAATAAACTTTTCTGACGCCGTCATTTTCATAAGCAAAAGCACTGCTGTTTGAAGAGACTGGTGAGTGGTTTGTTGAACTGCAAGTTAGTTCCAGTATTTTGTTCTACACGTTCGGCCGTAAACATGCAGTAGAATTTTAAAATGAAGTAAAAGTGCAAATACTTTAATAAAAGTAGTTTTAACTTAAAGAAACTTTAAAATTGTGCATTATGAAAGTGATAAATAATGTATGGAAAAAGTTATGAGTGTTTAAAGTTTGATCATTCCTATAAGAAAAAAGTGCAAGCAATTGCTGTGTATAACAAAATGCGACGTCATCAACAGCGTTGTCAACTTGGTGCGTTTCGCACCATTTTGGGTGCTTTTTGAAATTTTTTGTGCGAAAAATTCCTTAGTTGGTGCGTGGTGCGCTTTTTTTAAATTTGGTGTGTTTTTTAATTTTTGGTGGCACCAACGCAAATTTAACACAACAATGGGCTAAAACTGAAAAATTTTTGTTGTGAAACTTACTAACTTCCTGATAGTGTTAATTACCATATTAATAGTAATGAAGTTTACAAAATATCACAATTTGAAATGAAATCTGCTTTATGATAACAATAATAATGAAAATATTAGCTTTTTTAGATTTAGTTGAACTGCAGTGAATTTTAATCAGAAATAATTTTTTATTCGGGCTGAAGTCTAGTGATGATTTGAATGAAATGCATATAGACAAAGCTGAACCAACAGCAAATAAATTTCAAATTAATAAATATACTTATGACAATATATCGAATAATGAATTTCTTAAATTTTTTTGTTAAGTTTTTTTTATTTATGTGCATTATTGTAAAAGGCTGTTTGTTTTTATTGTTATATTTTTAAACCCCCAACCAAAAAAGGGTTGTTGTAAGTTTGTAATATGTGTCTGTGCAAGTCCACGTAGTTTTGATGATTGATTGATTTAGTTGTTGATTTAGTTTTTTCTGTTTGAAAGGTGACTTGATCGATAAGGTTGTTAGCTATGTTTTAATAAAATCGGTCCAGCAGCTTAGAAGATATCACATGTTTTCTAGAAATATTCGGGGGTTTTTAAAATTTTTAATTTTTGCTATTAATATGGATATATTAAGCTTCTGATAAAAAAAAAAAAAAAAATATTTGAATAGAATGGTAAATAATGAAATTTTATTAGTTTTGAATCCGTTCTATTAATCGTTGATCTCTTTAAAAAGTTTTGTAGAGAATTTATGAAATTAAAAAAAAAAATATTATCTATGTAGTACAAATGAATTTATAGTAAAAAATTTGCCAAGTCTTTAGGTTTTATTTTTTTAACCCTGAACTGTAAAAGCCTGTTTTAGTGTTAAATTTTTAACACAAAAAAAATTACTTTTTATGCAAAATTAATTTAATAAACATTTAAAACTAAAACAATAAGTTCTAAGCTTGGTGCGTTTTTTTTCTTCATTTTGGTGTGTTTTGAAATTTCAAAGTTGACAACGCTGGTCATCAACAAGCTGTGGTGTATTGATAGTGTTGGGTTTACTTACTTTGGTGCGCTAATGAATGGTGGTGAGTAAATGATAATGATTTGTTTTCATATCATTTGTGTTTGTGTTGCATTTTTGTATGCATTTGGACTGTTTGTGGTTAAAAGGGATTTGCCTTTATCCATGAACAATTTAAAATTACATATACATACATACATACATACACCATTCCTTTAAAAACGTAAGTTAATAATATCATGCACAAAAAATGAAATCATTATTATCACTAATACCTATTGTAAATGTGAAAGTAAGTTTGTTTGTTTGTTTATTTGATTTTGAAAAATCTTTCACCAATGGAAAGCTACATTACCAGCGTAAAATACATACATATAAGATATTTTTTTTATCCGGTTCGGAATCGGTTTTTTATATTTGAAAAACACATTTTTGGGCTGGTTAGTCTAATTTTCCTTTCGGGTTTTATTGTACATATGTACATTAGAGCGACTCAACTTGTATGGAAGAGAAAAAAGTGATTTTGTTACCCCTCTGAAAATAAAGCTTGATATGTTTTATGATGATTCCCAAAATATTTTGGTTCCAGCGTTGACCATTCGTGAGCTGGACCATTTTTAAAAAAGGTCTTTTTTCAGCTTTTCGAATTTTTTTGTACTTTGCTCCAAGACGACATAAATAAAATTTGGTATCATCGAAAAGAGTTTTTGAAGCAGCATCCAATGGTATATAAAACTTGACTATTTGAAACCTACTAATTAAGATATTTAACTAAATACATATTTTCGTTTCGGGTTTTCATACAAATTCTAAGTATTTGGAAACAATGTTTTGCTTTTCAAATTGAATCTGTTTTAAAATAATGTTATTTTATTATATTTTTGTAATTATTCGCATAAAACGAGAAAATCGCGATATATTTTATCTTTTTTTAATATAAGCAATATGGATATCGAATTTTTTCATTTTTCAATTATAATAATATGGTGATAAGCAAAAGACCTGTTTTTAAATTTAGGATGCTGTGAGATATATTTAAGTTTTCAAATATTAATTTTTTTAATTAAAAACATATTAATCTATTAATTAATGAGAGGTGTACCATATATTTATAACAACAAACAAGGAAAAAGAAGTTCGCTCGTAGGCACTAAAAATTATTCTCGAAGCACGCGATAGTAATATTGATGATATTAAAAAATTCAATATTCCAAAAATATTGTTCGAGTACGAATCCTTAAAATATATGAAAAATTGCAATAAAATTGGTCGCATTACTGAACCACCTTGTATACAATTTTATTCCCATAAGTATTTAAAAGATCTTTGTGATTCTGAAGAAATTATTGAAATACTAGGTAAAGTCACAATTTTTTAAATTTTTAGTTCAGTTAACTAGTTTAATTTGTTCTGTTAGTAACTATTTTTCTTGTTTCATACATCTATTCAACTAAAAAATTAATATTTGAAAACTTAAATATATCTCACAGCATCCTAAATTTGAAAACTGGTATTTTGCTTATCACCAGATTATTATAATTGAAAAATGAAAAAATTTGATACCCATATTGCTTATATTAAAAAAAGATAAAATATATCGCGATTTTCTCGTTTTATGCGAATAATTACAAAAATATAATAAAATAACATTATTTTAAAGCAGATTCAATTTGAAAAGCAAAACATTGTTTCCAAATACTTAGAATTTGTATGAAAACGCGAAACGAAAATAAGTATTTAGTTAAATATCTTAATTAGTAGGTCGCAAATGTTCAAGTTTTATATACCATTGGATGCTGCTTCAAAAACACTTTTTGATGATACCAAATTTTAATCATGTCGTCTTGGAGCAAAGTACAAAAAAATTCGAAAAACTGAAAAAATATCTTTTTTAAAATGGTCCAGCTCACGAATGGTCAACGCTAGAACCAAAATATTTTGGGAATCATCATAAAACATATCAAACTTTATTTTCAGAGGGGTAAAATCACTTTTTTTTTGAGTCGCTCTAATGTACATACATACATATGTACTTATTTTGTACTCCACGAGAACCAAGTCCTATTTTTGTTGCAAGAAAGCAGTTGAAAAATCCGGACTACGCTTTTAAACTTACCAAAACAAAAAGTTTATAATTTGACAGAGTGATTTAAATTCGTATAAAACGTATTGTGTTGAACACTAATCCCACGTTGTTTAATATCTATCCCTTTGATCTTTAGCACACAAACCAAAAATGCTTTCCCTTCGGCATTAGTGGAACGTCTTAAATGCAATTGGCTTCAGGGTGTGAGTCTTTGCTAGATGATAATAAATTTGCATGTGAGCTTTAGAAAATGATTTCATAGAGTTGTATATTTCCATAATTTTTTTGTCCATTTTCCACTGCTACAAAGTACAACACTTGTTGGCTAATTTTAGGTTTTAGTTATTTATTTGACAGTCGCAGTGAAATTAAGTTCGTAGTTTGTGCGGAAATTCATCAACGTGTTAATAAATTTCAATTGAAGTGTAAAAGAAATTAAATTAATAATCCTTCCAAGTATAAATGTAGTGTATTTAATGCGTACAAAGAAATTGTTTCCGCTCAGCTTCTGGTACTTTTAAAAAAGTCTTCAATTAGGAAATCTTCTTCTGGGCAAACTGCATTAGAACAGGTATGTCTGTGTATGCATGTAAAATTATTGTGTTTTGTGTGGTATGATTTTATTAGAATCCAACAAGTTGCTGCTTTGTTATGCTAGAGAAGAAAATTGAATTCAATGCATTTTAGTATTTTTTTATTTTAAGGGTACATATTTTAATAATAATAATAAAAATATGCACATATTAATAATTGTTATACATATTCATATGTACATACGTAAGTATGTATACCTGGTAAATGTTTAATTGGAAAAATTTTTCCATTAGTTGTAAGCAGGTACATTAATTTATTTTATAATTCCAAAGAAATATAGGTAAATACATATGTACATATATAAGAAGTAGATAAGTATGTATGTATGTACTTATGTACATGCAAGAACTGTCACTGATCAATTTGTATACATATCAAATTGTTTGTGGGATTTGCTTTCCACATACATATGTACAATGTGCTTCCATACATACATATTTATGTTCATGATACAATTATAACAGGTACATGCACAAGCCCAGCCTGTTAATGTACACAATGCAAATAGTTGTCAAACTTTGTTTACAAGCTGCCAAAATGTTAGTGTATGTGTGTGAATAAAATGATTATAGTGTTGCCAATGAATTTAGACATCGCTGTGTCTCCAATTACACATCGAAGAAAATTACACTACACATCTTTTGTGTAGGTTAAAATTAAAACAAAAATAAATAAAAATAGAAATCAAAGTAGAATTACACACAGATTATACAAGAATTTAATTACATGGCCTACACATGTGAGTAGAAATTACACACTGTCTAACTACACACAGATTGGCAACACTGAATAACTATAATCATGCAGGAATGCCGCGTCTGCAATTGTACTTTAGTTACCCTGTAATTGTTATTTTTAAAAACAAAAGGCATCTGTTTCTGACAATTATTCGTTTGTTTATACCAACAAAATGAATGTGTTTTTTGGTGTTGTAATTTTGTTGTAGTCGTGCATGTACCTAGTATAATTGTACCATGCTTATGTTCGTCCAAATATCCTGGTTAACATCTGTCAAATCCTATACAAAATATTAAATACAACAAAGCAAACTAAAGCTTGATATTTGACAGATGCTTGTTTAACACCCACGTTCTTTGTACCACCACTCACTGTTGCTAGAACATATAGGGGTGAAATCGTCAAAAACTACAGATTTCTGTGCAAAAAATCGTCAAAATCGTCAAGTCATTTTAGAAAATCGTTCAAAAAACATCAAATCAAAAATATTCAGTTTTTTTGTATTTTAATTGTTTTATTACAAAAACTATTACAATGGTTCAAACTTATTAACTATGCTTTCAACAAATATATTCATATACATTAAACATATGTATATTACCTTAACATGAAAACTATTAAAATTAAAAATAAAAGTTAAAAAAACTTAAAATGAAATCAGAATTCACATACGTACATACATATGTATATATTTATTTTTAAAACAGATAATTATTAAAAAAATAATTAGCATTTTTGTTATAGAAACATTTTATGTATAAATATCAGAATTTAACATTTTGAACACAAAAAAATTATAACATAACAAAAAACCAATTCTAAAAAATCAATACTAAAAAAATTTTCCATATACATATTGTTACGTAAAAATATTCCTACAGGGTTAAAGCAAAGAACTATCTGGAAGTATTTAGCTAAAGCACTAAACGTACACACATATTTACGTGCAAACATTATAGCAACAACAATAATTGTGTACATAGCTACAGACATACGCACATACAAATAAAAATGCGAGCACTTATGGTAACCACCCTGTACTACCAGTAGCAAACCGCATTGGCAACATAAGAGTCGTTACTTTGAAATTCAAAAATAACGGCCAACCGAATTATCTACAAACGGCTAGAAGCAGCAACATGAATTTTCCCGATTGTGCTAGAGGACTGTTTGAACATCTGGCTACCAATAGTAAATGACAATACAGATGTCATCATGCATAGATGCCATTACTAAGTACAGACATGTTATTACGCCACCTATCGGGCGAACATTCGAGAACCGATTCATGTACTATAAAAAGTGGCAGCATGTGTGAGAATGGAGCAGTGCTAATCAGGAAGTATTCAAGTTAAGACCTCGTTGAAAGTGGATAATAACGATAAGAAGTAGTTAAGTAAAGACAAGTTGTAATTTGCTTCGTTAAGAATAAAAGGAAAAACAGTAGCAAATAAAAATTGTGTGTTATTTATTTTTATTTTTGAGCAATCAAAAGAACTCACACGTTTAATAAAATTTAAACGTAACAATATGTTAAATTTAGAAAAATCGTCATTTCTGGACCTAAAATCGTCACTAGTGTATTTTGAGAAGTGAAAATCGTCAAAATGCAGAGCAATCTTCAATTCTGGCAACAGTGCCACCACTATGTTTTATATAAAAAAAATGCTTTCCATAGTAATACAATAGGCTCCAGGGTGTGAGTATTTGCTAGAAAATAATAAATTTGTACATGAGCTTTAGAAAATGATTTCATAGGGTTGTATATTTCCTTCCTTTTTTGTTCACTTCTCACTACTAGAAAATACAACTATGTTCCATCAAAGGTTTTAGTTATTTGACAGTCGCATTGGAATTAAGTTCGTAGTTTGTGCAGAAATTCTGGTTCTTGTTAAAAAATTTCATTTAAATGCAATAAAATTAAATAAATAATCCTTAAAAGTGCAAATAAATTAAGTGGATTTTGTGTATATTAACAAAATATATCTGGTTCAGCTTCCGTTAATTTAAGAACGCTCTTCAAATGCAAGTCCTCTTCTGACCAAATTTCATTGGAACAGGTATGTTATGTGCATGTAAAATGATTGTGTTTTGTGTGGTATGATTTTATTTGGGTCCAACAAGTCGCTGTTTTGTTGTTTTGGAGAAGAATATCGTATTAAAACCTTTCTAGGTACATCTACACAAAATTCTAAGAATATTACCTTGAGAAACTAGGGGTCAAAGATCAAAACCCAGCTGCCGCTGAGTGGCATCAAAATTCAAGCTTTTCGTTGGGTAAAAACACTATAGCCAAATAACAAAAGTAACATTTTGAAAATTTTCGCTTCCGATTTTGATGAATGATGACTCTGGCATAACTACCATTACTGCAGAATCTTGAATCATTATACGTTCTAGTTTACGAAATGTAGCGACTTCAAAATGAGAAAATGTAGCAAAAATCCGGCTATACAAAATTATGTATATATTTAAAACTACTCGTACTTACCTTAGATGTTCCATTGAGGTGTCATGTTAAAGAGCAGAAAGTAGCCTTTCAAATGGTATGTGTTACGAGTTCGGTTTCCGATCTTCAGAGGTCAAACTTTACTGACCTTAAGTTACCGCGCAATTTTCTCGAAAAATTGTATTTTTAAAATTCTTAAAAAAATAATTTTATATATATATATACAGGGTGGGCCAAAAGAAACCAAGGGGTGTAAAAGTTTAATAACTTTTTTGTTTATTAACTTTTTTTTATTTTTTCTTTCAGATTATATAATATACAAAATGGAAATTTTTTTACACTAAGTATGAAAAATTATGTCTCTTAAATGACCACCGCTTTCAGCTTCGCACTGATGGGCTCTTTTTAGAGCATTTTTCAAAACTTGTGGCTGTAGCGTTCGAATTTCTGCAACAATGTTTGCCTTGAGTTCAAGGATTGTCTCTGGCTTGTTCACATACACTCGCTCCTTCAAAAAACCCCAAAGAAAATAGTCGGGTGCTGTCAAATCTGGCGATCGCGCTGGCCAAATAATTTCCGAATTTCGAGAAATTATTCGCTCTCCAAAAATTTGACTTAAAAGTGCCATTGTGTCTCGGGCAGTATGGGCAGTGGCTCCGTCCTGCTGAAACCACATACCAGGTCTGTTTTCAAGAGCAGGACGTAAAAAATTTTCTATCATAAACCGATACCGCTCTCCATTTACGGTTACAGCACTTCCATCTTCATTCTCGAAGAAGTAGGGCCCATGTACATTTTCAGATGTGATCCCACACCATACTGTACACCTGATGAGGTGCAATTGGCGTTGATGAATGGCTCTTGGATTTTGAGAACCCCAGAACCTACAGTTCTGCTTATTAACAAAGCCATTCAAATGAAAATGAGCTTAAAATAATTGATCTCTGGTTTAAATAATAAAATTCTATTGTTCTGGTTCTGTGTCCAGTTGTGAACCTCTCCATTATAAATTCTCCAAGTGTTGTCTATATAATCTGAAAGAAAAAATAAAAAAAAAATTAATAAACAAAAAAGTTATTAAACTTTTACACCCCTTGGTTTCTTTTGGCCCACCCTGTATTAATAACTTCTCATCTTTACTGTGACCAAGTTTAAGTTTTGAACTTGCAATATTTCATGATTAATTGAGAAAAACGTAAAAACTTTGTAATAAAAAATTGAAAAGTCACAGGATTTTTTTTTATTATAACTGACATTTTTCTCAATTGTTCATGAACTATTGTGAGTTCAAAATTTAAACCTAAACAGTAAAGATAAGAAGTTATTAAAGTTTTCAAAAAGTACAAATGTTTTAAAATAACTTTCAAAAAGACGATATTAGCATCCAGTTTTTGTTTTTATGCTAAAGCTTAAAAGCCCTATTCATATTTTTTTTCTAATTATATGAGGTTTCTAAAACAGTTTTGTAAATAAAATTTGTTTTGTAAACCCTTTAGAAACCAATATTATTTTTTATGAATAAGCCTTTAGACTTTATTTCATAACAGTTGGAATAGTTTGGTAACCAATTTTTTTAGGGCCTCCAAAGATTTCGGAAATCAGAGCGCCCTCAAAAATGATGTTAGCAGTTTTTGGCCAAAAGATAGTTCAGACTTGGTGATAGCTCTAACCTACATGTGGCGATAATGTAGCTAAGAGTCTGACAAACAAACCTTTTTAACATCTTATGCCAAAAAAATAGTTTGTTCGTGCACTTTTTTTTTGCAAAAATTAAGGAAACAATTTTTCTTTTAACTTTTTTTAGAATAGCTTAAAGGAAGTTCAAATTTTTTGTTAACAATATTTGGCAAAGTTGTACCTACGGTAAAGCTGAATAGCTTTTCTAAGCATATAAATATAATCTGAACGTGTCTAGGTACCGTAAATACCTCATTAAGACCACTTTGTACCTTAAAACTGTTCGTTTTTTTACCAGTTAGACTATACTTTATTTGCTTTTTTTAGTTTCTTTGTTATTGTTGCATTTCTTGTGTTGAAAATTTTAGAACTTATTTTAGTGTTTTGTGTTTCCTTTATTAGTCCTTTTAACTTATGCTGAAAAACAAAAAATTTTTTCTTCTACTTAAAAAAAAAAGTACAAACAAATTTATTTTTGACAAAAAGTGTTACTGAAACCTTAAAGAAAATTTGTGGGGTAAAACGTGGTATGTAGTATGAGCCATTAGGGTACAATAGACACGTTAAAACTGTATTAAAGTGTTTTTCACAAAAGTTGTCCAGCTTTACCGTAGCTACAACTTCGTTAAATGATGTTAATTAATTTTTTTTTAAATTTGTTAATTATTCTGAAAAAAGGTGAGAAAAATTTCCTTTATTTTTCAAAAAATAGTGCACTACGAATTATATTTGTTGACGTCAAATTTTAATAAGATCTATTAAGTCCTAGTTTACACTATGCAAGTCTTATTGCTAAGCTGATTAGTTTGTTAGGAGAGAGACGAGGGGAACAGTAACGTTTCCTTTCCCCTCGTCACTCTCTCCAAACAAACTAATCAGCTTAGCAATCGGACTTGTATATTGTAAATTAGGACTAATTGAACTCTTAGCTTTATTATTGTTATAACTATATAGTTAAGCGTTTTCAACAATTATGAATATAGTTGTTGGCCAAATATTTTTTGAGGGTGCACTGATTTTCGAAATCTTTGAAGGCCCACAAAAAAAGTTGGACACCAAAGTCGCCAAACTGACTATAGGATTTTACTACTCTTTGGTAGTAATATCAGAGCCGGTCTAATATTTGAAAGATAAAATTTGTGTTTTATCTTATGTGCCGGATTATTTTCCATCATATTATAGACCAGATAATTTTTTTATGTGTGGGCAATAATATATACTAATGACGGATGTCTGTTTTCCTATACATTTGGAATTTTTTGAGTTGTGGCTATTTCTGAGTTAGAGTGCGGTACAAAAAGTTTATTCAAAGACAATACGTATATGTTACACACAATTTTATTAAAAAAAAATTACTGCCCTTGCGAAGTAGAACGAAATTATAAAAATATTTCAATAGGAGACTACACATTATGTCATTATTTTTATTTTATTTTAACTACTATCTATAATTTTATTGACTGTGTTTTAAGACAATTCCCAAAAAAAAAAAAATATAAAATCATTTTTAGTTCGGGTCATATTAACAGTTGTAAAACAAGTAAACGTTTAAATTAATTTTTTTCGTTAAATACAATATACGCCAGATAAACAAGCTTTTCTAACGCCGTCACTTTCGTAAACAATAGCACTGTTGTTTGAAGAGACTGGTGAGTGGTTTATAGAACTGCAAGTTAAGGCTCAGTTAGCCGAATGTAATGTAGGTTAGGTTAGGTTAGGTTTATCTGGTTGGTCCAAGACCTCGCATAGACCGGCATTGATCCTTAGCGATACCAGCAAATGAAATGAGAACCTGTTAGTATGGCAGCCTAGTTCGTGGTGCCTGTATCGAATGACTCCCACACAGATTTAACAAATTTTAGCAACCTACACATTTCTACTCTCGATACAATCTCAAGACTACGAAAAGTGTAAGCAGCAAGATAGTTATATCTAGTACGGCTTAAAGCCGGGCAGTGACACAGTAGATGTTCCATTGTTTCCATTTCTCCGGGTTCCTTACATTTCCTGCAGGTACCGTCGGCTATTCGTCCTATTTTGACAGCGTACGAAGCCGTCCAGCAGTGCCCAGTTAATACTCCCACTAGAAGCTTACAGTTGCTTCTAGTTAATGATAAAAGGAACTTAGTCAATTTGCGATCATAGGAGCTCCACATGATTTTAGAAGTTTTGCAAGTTTTCGTCGCGCGCCAACATTTCTCCGCTTCTTCCCTCATATTAGAATGTATGATCTCTTTAAGGTATTGAATTGGTTTTCGGATATTTACCGTTACCTCAGCCGGTAATAGAATTCCCCTTTTGGCCAGTGTATCGGCCATTTCATTTCCCTTTATCCCCATGTGTCCCCGGATCCAGAATATATGTACTTGTCTACCAGTACATAACATATCCAGGGCCTTTCTACACAGGAGCACAACCGAGGAGTAATTGCAGTCAGCTGAAATTGCTTTAATAGCTGCTTGACTGTCTATATACAGATTTACACGCGCATCCATAGTTAGAGAGGTGAAGGCTAACTCTGCTGCCATTTTGACAGCATAGATTTCCGCCTGGAAGATGCTACAATGATCAGGAAGTTTATAAGATTCCTCTATACCGAGCTCCTGACAGTAAAGCGCAGCTCCTACCCCTCTATCCATCTTTGAACCATCAGTGAAAAAGTTAAAACCAGAACCACTATGATTAAGACTTTCCAAATAGCCTTCTTCACTTATAGTGATCTGTGGTTTGGTAAAAAAGTTCGTCACTGGAATGATGTAGTCCGAGCTACACTCCATGTTTTCTAGTAATTTGCTGTGACCAAATGATCTGTACGACATCTGACCTGTTGTCCTTAGTCGGATAGCTGATTTGCATGCCACGTTCACTGCAATTAGCTTTATTGGTTTAAGGTCCAATATAACGTCTACGGCTGCAGTAGGTGTACTCTTTAAAGCTCCAGTGATGCAGAGCTCTGCTAGCCTCTGGATACTTTCCAGCTTTTTCAGGTATGATTTTGTCTCAGTCGCCCTCCACCATACAAGTATTCCGTAGAGTAAAATTGGTCTAGCCACCGCTGTGTATGTCCAATACGTAAGAGTAGGTGAAAGGCCACATGTCTTGCCCAGCATTTTTTTTACATGCATATAGAGCAATGGTGGCCTTTTTAACTCTATCTTCTATATTGTACCTCCACGTCAGCTTACTATCCAAAATAACCCCCAGGTACTTTGTATGTGTTTTGGGCGAGAGCGATATACCGTCTAATTTTGGTGTTCTCCATTCCTTTACTTTCCTATTAGTAAAAAGCACAAGGTCAGTTTTTCCTGGGTTTAAGTTCAAACCTACCCTTGTTGCCCATCTATGAATATCCCTCAACGAGGATTCCATTAGGGAGCTAATTGTATCGAGGAACTTACCAGTTATAATGATAGCTATGTCGTCCGCATATGCTGTAATCTTAGCTGCTTTACCCTCGAATTCCATGAGAATTTCATTTACAACCAGCGTCCAAAGAAGTGGCGATAGAACACCACCTTGGGGAGTTCCTCTCTTAGCTTCTTTGTTTACCTTGGCATTGCCTAATTCCGCAGATACTATTCTACATTTCAATAGGTTGCCTATCCAGTTTTTGACTTGCAAGTTAGCCCCGGAACGATTAACACTTTCCATAATTGCGTCCGTAGAGACATTATTGAAAGCGCCTTCGATGTCCAAAAAGACCCCTATAGCAAAGTCCTTATAGTGTAACGATTTTTCGATTTGTTCAACAACATTATGAAGTGCTGTTTCAACTGATTTGCCCTTTGTGTATGCATGTTGGTTGGAAGACAGGATATTTGGATATACAAATTCTTTGATGTGTATATCCAGAATTCTCTCTAACGTTTTCAGTAGAATGGACGTCAAACTGATAGGCCTAAAGTCTTTTGGATACATATGGTTGCTCCTACCTGCCTTTGGTATGAATACAACCTTGGCAATCCTCCATGATTTTGGCACATAATTCAGTCTGAGACATCCTCTAAATCCTACTAGCCAGGGAATTATCCTCTGTTTACCATACTGTAGTAAAGCCGGAAAAATACCATCTGGTCCTGCTGATTTATATGGTTTAAATGTAATGTAATGTAATGTAACTGTAACGTAGAAAACAGCTGATCGATATTTTTATATGAAAAGTATGTTACGTTACATTACATCTCTATAACCATTTTCATTACTTTTCACATAACAATATCGATCAGCTGTTTCCGACTGTTGCAGTTACTTTACATTACAGTCGGCCAACTGGAGCCTTTATTAGTTCCAGTATTTAGTTCAACACGTTCGGCCGTAAACACGTAGTAGAATGAAGAAAAAAAAAATAAAGTAAAAGTGCAAGTATTTTAATGAAAGTAGTTTTAACTTTAAAAGTGAACAAAATATTGCAATATAAAAATGATAAATAATGTATGGAAAAAGTTATGAGTGTTTAAAGTTTGACCATTCGTACAAGAAAAAAGTGTATAAGGGGCTGTCCATATATTACGTAACGCTCTAGTGGGGGGGGGGAGGATTCGAGTTTCATTACGATTTGTTATGGTGGGGGAGAGGGCCTTTGAAAATGCTACGTAACAGAAAAAATTACTAATTTTGTACAAAAATACGTATGTTTTTCTCATTTATTTATTTAATTGATCATACGTATTGACTACATACATCTTCCGAATGTCAACTTTTGACATTCGCGAATTCGAATATTTGAAATGATATCCGCGAATACGAATATTTAAAACGATATTCGCGAATACGAATATCTATTGTATGTGAAATTTATGTACATTTAATTGGGGGTCTATTTTATTCTACAAAATTAAATAAAAAAAAAATGTGTGTGGAAAAGAACTTCATAATTATGCCCGCGTACATTAAAGTTTATGAAAACTATCCAAAAATTTAAATAATATTTGAAAATTATACAAAGTTTTTATAATAAATTAAATAAATTGTAGTCAAACTGAACATACATGATTCTGAATTCCTCATCTTTAACCATTTACATTTTTAAATATTCTTAATATATTGTTGTACATAAAAACTTAAACTGCAACATATATTAACATTAAATCCACCAAATACATAGAAGGAAATGGTATTTGCAGAATTTTAGGAAAAGGTTTCTTGTAATTCTCATGGACAAAAAAAGTGTTCTTTCAAAAAATATATTCTTCAATATACATGTATATACATGTATGTATGTACATGACAATGTCAAATTAATATGTTTTAAAATTTTTGTTGGTCAACTTGAGGCTACAATGTTTAAGTTTCGAGAGATGCGTTAATGGAAACTTGCATAGACGTATTTTCATAAGGATATTATTTTAATATTTTATGCAACAGAACTTAAAAAAATATTATGAAAAGAACAGTGAAATGCGTTTAGGAACTAGATTGAATGCCCCTCTAATTTTAAGGTATTTTTAAGGTATATTTTTTTAATGGGCAAATTATTTATTCAAAATGTAATGTTGTAGAAGGGACAAAAATTAAGAAAAGAAAAATTACATATCTTTCGTAATTGACATCATTTTGACTCATTTGATATCCCAACAATCAGTATGTTTAAAGCGTGTTAAAAATGTTCTCCTTTAGAAAATGAAATATAATTCACCATGGCAACCTTTATTGATCCAAGATATATTGTTTTGTTTCACGCACATTTTAGATTGATTTGGAGATTGCCAAACGGAGTCATCTTTAAGCTCTCTCAAATACACGACGACTTCACTTATAGAAGCTAGTGAAAGCCACAGATATAACCTGTGGTGAAAGCGACTGCAAGACTAATGCCAATTCTCGTTATTATTATTTGGCAAAAAACGCACAGCAAAAAAAAACATTTTTTTTAAATTTTTACAAACTAATATTTGTGTGCCATTCATTTAAATTTCGTTTTGGATTTATGAATTTCTTTATATATTTTTTTAAACGAATACGAATATTTAGAAACGGCCGAATGTTTTGGAATTCCAATACACATCACTAATAAATACATACAGTTTAGGAATAAGCTCTCTATAAAACCATAATTTTTGGGAAGAAATTTAAAAAATAGTTTCGCCAATATATTGAGTATTTAATTTTTCTCTACGCACTGTGCTAGTCTAACAAATGAATTTAAAACAATGAATTAAATCTAATTTTTTATAATCAAAAATCGGGGAAAACAGCGTTACGTAATATATGGACAGCCCCTAACAAAATGCGACGTCATCAACAAGCTGTGGTGTATTGATAGTGTTGGGTTTAATTACTTTGGTGCGCTAATGAAAGGTGGTGAGTAAATGATCAATGTTTTGTTTTCATATCATTTGTGTTTGTAACATAAGTTAATTTCATGAACAAAAAAATAACTTCCTCTTTATCCCTATTAATTAATACAGTAAAATCCCGGTATAACGAACGATATGTCAGGGCCATTCGTTATACCGAAAAATTCGTTATATCGCAAAGTTTTTTTTCAGGTGTTATTTTAACTATTATTATTGTAGACATGATACAATACAATTAAAATAATGAGGGCAATTTTTTTCAAGTAAGCTACCAAATACAAATTAACGGTATCAAATTTTTTTTGCATTTCCATTGCAGCTGTAGATTTGGTTTAATATTTTTTTTGCCGTTCGTAATACAGAACATACATTTATCAAAACATTCGCTATATAATGTAGAACTAAATGCTAGAAATATGTTCTTAGCAAGTTTTTGTTTTTTATTTTTCCATTTTTTCTTTATCATTCGTTATATCGAGTACAAAATTGGGATATTATTCGTTGTTAATGTAAAAAAATTGGACGTTCGTTATATCGGATTTTCGTTAAAGCGAGATTCGTTATACCGAGATTTGCCTGTATTGTAAATGTGAAAGTGAGTTTATTTGTTTGTTTTTTGATTTTGAAAAATCTTTCACCAATGGAAAGCTACATTATTAGCGTAAAATACCTATAAGATATTTTTTATCCGGTTCGGAATCGGGTTTTTTAAGTTTGGTATGAGTTTATTTTCCGAAAAACACATTTTTGGACTGGTTAGGGTAATTCTTGTTTCGGGTTTTATTGTTTAACCAGTTTTAAAACCCATTTTTTGTTTTTTTTTAACAGATTTACGCAAGCCGTGTCGCGGCCAAAATATAGTACGACTACACAGAAAAAAATAGACAAGAATTATTTTCAATAAAACCATGTTATTGAATAAAATTTTAGTTTCAATAATATTTGTCATTAACTTGAATATTGTATTTATCAATTCCGCACATTTTAAAATATCATTTACGTACCTTTTCGCAATGTCTGGTTAAAAGATAACAGAGACTTTAACGGCAAGTTTTGTATGATGAACTTGCAGTTAAAGTTCACGTTAACTCTTAACATTTAAGAAATTTATTATTCGACATATTGTCAGAAATTCACCCCAAAATAAATAAATGTTAAATTTAGATTTTATTTTTCATTTTGCCTTATAATTGCTTTTATTGTTATCCAATGGATTTCTAATTGTATAAAGGTGTAGAAAAATAAAATAGATTCAAATCGAATATAAATTATTTGGGTTTTTTGTATTAGTTTCAAAGCCTACTACGCTTATTTTTCTTTTGTGATTTTCAAAAATATTATTATTTGTGAATTCTCAAATAGTTCTTGAAAGTTTGTGCATAAGATAAGAGGTTTGTGACTGTTCAAAATGTGTGGTTGAAGTCTACTGATGATTTGTTACAGCAACAATGAAATATATAGACAACGCTGAACCACCAGCAAATAAATTTCGTGTTGGGGTTAACTCTTAACCATACATTGTGAAAAGGGACGTTAATGTCATTTATTTGTGTTGGTGTTTTCCTTGCTTGTTGATTGACTAAACCTGGTCATGTGCTGATGTTGTTGTTTATTCTGATTGTTGTTGTTGTAACCGTGTGCATTCGGACAAGAAGCCGAAAAACGTCGTGGCTTGTTTTTTTTACTCAACAAAGTTATTTTTAGGTTAGAAGAAACAAAAGAAATCATGTTTTGCGTGTATTCATTATTTGCGTATCCAAAAACGATTTGCTCTTTAGCTGAGTGGTAAGTACGTTAGTTTATTAGTCAAGAGATTGCCGGTTCGACTCATCCCAAACACATTTAGTTTTAGTAGCAGCCAAGCAAAAGCAAACAAAAAGGGGTTGAAAATGTGACATTCCATTCATCCACACACACAACACAACAATTATCACTGAAAATAAAATTTCAGTCAAGAACTTTTTTCTTTGATTCATTAAATTTCTTTATTGGCTGAAAAAAAAATATATTCAATAAACGTTCATACAATTTTATTTATCAATAATGCAAAAATCGTCATCACAGAAAATTCGAAAGATTTTTTTATTGAATCAACGATTTTCGTATTCAAATATCAAAATCATTTTTTTCTGTGTATGGGATTCATGCATGCTAATGTAGCACTTGTTTTTGCACTTTACTTTCCACATACATACATATGCACATACAAACATACATACATACTACATATGTATTTATTTTTTACTAAACGGGAACCAAGTCAAATTTTTGTTGCAAGAAAGCTGTTGAAAAATCCGGACTACGCCTTTAGTTCAGTCAATCAATTGGCAACGATACCATTTTATCAAATTCTATATAATATATTAAACTTAACAAAACAAAAAGTTTATAATTTGACAGGTTGATGCAATTTAAATTCGTATAAAACGGTTTGTATTGGACACTAATCCCACGTTGTTTAATATCTATCCCTTTGAGCTTTAATATAAAAAAAAAAATTATTTCCCTTATAGCCTTTTCACACTTATCAACATCTAACATCTATCATCAGTTTGCGATGATGTTGAAAATTTCCCATAAGAAATGTACAGGGCTAAAAAACAACATCTTTCAACATCTTTGTAAAATGTTCCTAACTCATTTTGTTCCACTCAACATCTGTTGATTATTTTAGTGCCATCACTGATAAATGACAAAAAATTGTAGTGGCATCACTGGAATTTTTGACATTTAATGACATAAAAAAATATTTACAAAGTTATTAAAAATGAGCGAAACATGTAAGTATTTTTATTTTTAAATATTTGTACATAATTATTCCTTGCATATACAAACATTTTGTTGTATGTACATTCTTACATATGTATCTATATTTTTGCAGTAAAAAAGAAAACCAGTCTCCGAATTTGTTGGACGGAAGAAATGGAAGCTATGTTGCTGGATGATATTGTCCAAAACTATGTCTTCAGCATCTTCTTCCTCCAGTAAGCTTTTTATGGATTCTACACACTGCATTAATAGTAGAGATTGCTCTTGCAAATTAACGACTAGTCATATTATTAATTTTTCTTCATTATCCATTTTTTTTAATTTTTATTATTTTTTTACACAAAACGTGGCCTTATTTATTTTTACATCTAAATATGATGGTTGATGTTAGATGTTGTATGTATGAACGTATGTTTCACTTTTTCAACATCTTCCACACATTCCACGAAAATGTTGGCAAGTGTGAAAAGCCTATTAGGAATTAGTGGAACGTCTTAAATGCAATTGGATTCAGGGTGTGAGTCTTTGCTAGATGATAATAAATTTGCATGTGAGCTTTAGAAAATTATTTCATAGAGTTGTATATTTCCTTCCTTTTTTTGTCCACTTTCCACTGCTACAAAATACAACCCTTGTTGTTTGACAGTCGCAGTGAGATTAAGTTCGTAGTTTGTGCGGAAATTCATCAACGTGTTAATAAATTTCAATTGAAGTGTAAAAGAAATTAAATTAATAATCCTTCCAAGTATAAATGTAGTGTATTTAATGCGTACAAAGAAATTGTGTCCGCTCAGCTTCTGGTAGTTTTAAAAAAGTCTTCAATTAGGAAATGTTCTGGGCAAACTGCATTAGAACAGGTATGTCTGTGTATGCATGTACAATTATTGTGTTTTGTGTGGTATGATTTTATTAGAATCCAACAAGTTGCTGCTTTGTTATGCTAGAGAAGAAAATTGAATTCAATGCATTTTAGTATTTTTTTATTTTAAGGGTACATATTTTAATAATAATAATAAAAATATGCACATATTAATAATTGTTATACATATTCATATGTACATACATATGTATGTATGTATACCTGGTAAATGTTTAATTGGATAAATTTTTCCATTAGTTGTAAGCAGGTACATTAATTTATTTTATAAATTCGAAAGAAATATACGTTAATACATATGATATTTATTTAAATTTCTTCGATCTTTTTGTTTTTAATGTGTTTTTATATTTATTAAGCTTGAGATCTTGTTTTGTATAAAAGAATTAACAAATTTTATTTACATTCCAATACTTCGTTGCCAACAATGGGTAACTTCTTCAGGGAAAATATGTCTGCATAATAATTGACAATGAAAAAATATATTTTATAAAAAGGCGGTAAATCAAATAACTCAAAAAATTATAATATGAAGTTTGTTATACATTGAAAAAATAGTATTTTAACTCAAATAAACACATAACAAAAATTATTTTAAATGTTGGTGTCTGTTACAGTTTGAAAAATGTTTTACATTCTGTTATCTGTTAACTAAATGTCTATAACATTGTGCAACATATAGAGGGCAATTATGAATAAAATTCCGTGAGAAATTTTTCCCGGGGAATAATTCCAACTAATGGCAAGTAATAGGGAAAACAAAAAATTCTAATTGGAAAAGGGAGAAATTTCTGGCGGAATTTTATTCATAATTGCCCTGATAGTGTATCTGTTTTGTAGTTTATTCGTTGTGTTGATGGAACTTTTATAATATGTAACATTTCTAACATATATATCTACGTCTGAAATTATTTTCTTTATACAAAATCAATGTATTTTAAAATCTGGATAATGATTTTTGTTCCTGTCTTTGTGGGAGTAATGTGTCTGTATTTTTGATCAGACTTGTGCCCAGAAATCCTAGTTTTGAATTTATTTTTTGTAGTACCTACATATACCTTATTACAATTTTCACTATCATTACCTCCACATGGTATTTTATATACTAAATTTGACATTTCTGATTTGTCTATTCTATCTTTTATTTTGCTAAATAATCTATTTAATCTGTTATGCATTTTATGTGCTATTATATATTTTTTACTATGATAAATATTTGAATTTTGATATGGGTATTAAGAGAAACAAAAAGTTGTTTGCAAATAAATCAGATTTTAACATTCCAACAGAAGTAGAATGGGTTCTTTCATTGGGACGAAAGCATGCACTTCCAGTTAAAAAGAATAATTTCCCGACTTTAAAATTTATACAGACGACGAGAGGGAAAGAAGAACAGGAGATTGCAAGGAATAGATTCAAAAATATTATTGACAACCACTTAAATAAAGAAAGATTGACAAACACGGATAGATTCATACTAGACAAGGTTAATATGACAGAAAGGTTTCTGAGAAACAATAGGAACTTACTTATTTTAGATGCTGACAAAGGAAATACAACTGTAGCAATGAACAGGTGTGACTATAATTCTAGGATGGATAACATTGTATGTGATATCACCACATATAAGTTATAGAATAGAGATCCAACAACAAGGTTACAGACTATGAATCATTGTTTAGTTGAGAATCTTTTTAAATTAAAAATTATTACATCTTTAGAAAAGAACAGTCTTAAGTCTAATGTGTCTATGGCACCAAGATTATATGGAGTACCAAAAATCCATAAAGACCAATTCCCTTTGAGATCAATATGCTCTTTTGTGAGTTCTCCATCCTATGGACTTTGCAAATATATTACAACTATTCTAAAGAGATTGACAGAAAATTCTATATATATTGTAAAAGATTCTTTGCAGTTTAAAGAAAAGGTAAAAGAGATAGTCATATGCAAAAATTACATTGAAAAATGGGCTTGAAGGCCAACTTTGAGGGTCGGACGCACTCCCTAAAACGCAACTTATCGGTATGAAATTTTTTTGTATTTTTTTTTTTTTGCATAAAACTGAACCGATTTGGGGGGTGAGAGTAGAAGAAATAAAAAAAGTCTCCATACAATTACGGTCACTCTAATGAACATATCTATGTATATCAGAAAAAAAAGTGCTTAAAGGCTCAGTTATCCGACTGTAATGGAATGTAACTGCAACACATGTGCGATAGCTTTCCGTCAGCACCTGCCATTACGGCCTTATCTCACGGGTGCCAAAGCACCGGGTGTGGGTTAGACGCCAGACCAACGCCCCCATGCACCCTATTAGAATGAACCTATGGCCCACTCCATAAGGCACATAGGTTGCAATCTTTGAATATAGTTATCCCTGTACTATATTCAATTACCTTGCTGAGGTAATTTGAGCTATCTAAACTCTGCTGCTATGTCCGTGCCAATAGCAGCTTCTGTTTAATGGCAACAGCACCTAGAATAGTGTCTGGCTGACCGCGTCAGACCAATCACTAGCATTGATTTCACACTGGGAAGCCAAGACTATTCTCCCAGCGATTTTGGTAGCAACCACAGCCACCACGATAATTCTCCGGCTTCCACGCTAAGGTGTTGTGTATACACCCATAGCGAGGTCCCCAAGAGAATTCCTCAACCATTGCCGGCACAGCTCAACCACTCATCCGAGATGAACCCATGCCTGTGTCGCCAAATAACCAGTGCCTACTCCACACATACCAAAATCATCCCTTTAACCCCGTGGGGTATACCCCATTGGGGTAGGACGAACTCGGCATTTTAGCAAAGGAAACTGACGACCGCTACATGCACTCAAAACTTCAAAGCAGTTCGACTGTCGGACAACCGGCACCCGTGGCACCAGAAGTAGCCTCTGGTCAGACCTCGAAGTTCCACCACAAGTGCTTCACCTCTATCGTCTTTTGAACTCAGGGGCAGTTCTAGGTGACGCTGCACCTAACTGACATCAACAGGACCTGTCTTCCATTTATAAATATGTGCACATCCTTTGCTCTGTTGCCAGAGATCGGGTAGTAACACATAAGTTCTATGGGTAATGTACCAAAGGTACGTCAATGGAAAAAGCCACATTACCCCAGCTGGGGCCCCGGGGTTGCCACAACCGTAGTCAAAAATAGACTCCCCTGAGGGGATGTAACTGCAATAGTAGGAAACAGGTGATCGATATTGTTATGTTAAAAGTAATGAAAATGGTTATGGAGCTGTAATGTAACGTAACGTAGAAAACAGCTGATCGATATTTTTATATGAAAAGTAAGTTACGTTACATTACATCTCTATAACCAGTTTCATTACTTTTAACATAACAATATCGATCACCTGTTTCCTACTGTTACAGTTACTTTACATTACAGTCGGCTAACTAAGCCTTAACTGAGCCTTTATATTCCGGTTACATCTCTATAACCAATTTCATTACTTTTAATCTTTATATTCAAAAGGTCATCTGGAAAATATCTAAATTATTTTAAGGAAGTTATCGTGTAAAGGCTTACTGCTTGTATATTTTCTTAGACTTATAATCTGATTGTAAGTGAATAATCCCCTTTGTCGTGGTTGGCGTATTTCTACTCTGAGTAAGACGTTTTTGTAATAGATTAAATATCATAATTGAAGTTGAAATATGCCAACCATGTAGATAGACATGAGCGCTGATGAATTGCGTGGTGGCACAGAAAATGCGGCATTACTACAACTGGTATAAGTAAACTTCTCTTGCTTCCTTGAGAAAATCACATTAATTAATATATTTCATTTTAACCCCCGACTAAAAAAAAGGGGTGTTATAAGTTTGTAGTGTGTGTCTGTGTATCTGTGAGTCTGTCCGTGTCCACGTACAGGCAAAACGGCTGGACCGATTTTCATTTAGTTTTTTCTGTTTGAAAGATGACTTGATCGAGAGGGTTCTTAGCTATGTTTGAAAAAAATCGGTCCAGCCGTTTAGAAGATATAACATCTTTTCTGAAAAAAGACGGGGGGCTTTTAAAATTTTTAATTTTTGTTATTATAAAAAGAATTGAAAAATATTGAACTTGAAGCTGATTAGTAAAAATTTTTTCGTATATATTTAAAATTTCTCATAAGTTTTATCTAATTTTGCTCCTATATATTTTCGTAATCGAGGCATAATAAAGTTGTCTTAGATCATTAGCACTTTTTCATAGATTAAAAACACAATTTCGATTTCGTTTATAAAATATGGGTTTATTTTATTAAACTTTAAAGGCAATAATTGTAAAAAAGTTAACATAATAGCATTTATGAGTCCTTAAATAAAATCATAGTGGGTAAGGACTTTAAAAATTAAATAAAAAATAATAATTATCAAAAAATCTATATAAAGGGTTATTAGTTGAAAACAATTTTGAATATATATATATATATATATATATATATATATATATATATATTACAATAAAAATAAACACTTATCTTATATGATTAAATTCAATTTAAAATTTAATCTATAAAATATTACTTTCTGTCTTTGAAAATAAAATAAAAATTTTTAATTTGGGAAGTTACATGCAACTTATATTGAAACAAAAATAAAAAACTCAAAATTATTTTTGTTTTCAATATAAATTCCCAAACGTAAAATCTTAGTTTAATTTTTGCAAAAAACAATAAGTTATTCTTCTCTCTTAACATATTTTCTATACATAATTATTGAAATTTAATATTTAGTTATTCTTTACAATTAAAAAAAAAAACATTATACAAGGATCACATTGCAAACATTTACAAAAACTTACTGCTCATTTACGTTTTTTTTAACAATTATATTAGTAAAAAGCAGAAAATAAAATGAAATCAAATCAAATATTTTGTATGTATATTTTTACTTCTGAGTTTTGTTTCTTGATTTCAATAACAATTTTCAGTCTTAAAAGTTTCAAGTAAATTATATCAGTTTTATTAATTTTTTTAATAATTTCTTTTATGAGGCCACTATTCGAAGAATCGTTCAATATGTTTTTTTATCTAAAAAAAATATTGAAACAAAATTTATTATATTTGTATGTGTGAATTATGTGTATTTTGTTTTACCAATATTGAAAAAAAGAAACAAAGTTTTTTCTACTCATACAAAGCAGACTATAGAAAGCCAAAGTTCTATAAAAGTTCTAAAGTTTGAAAATAATGACAAGACGCGAACAATAGCTCTGTAAGCTTTAGCACATATGTATATGTATTTACATGGACAACATGTTACATTTAGTACAGGGGGCAAATTACGGCACTCGTTATCGAACGAAATTACGAAGTATTTCAATAGAGTTTATATGGAAATATTTCGTAATTTCGTTCGATAACGAGTGCCGTAATTTGCCCCCAGGCTTGTAATTTCCTTTCAAAAGATATGATATCATTACAAATTTTGAAACTATGACTCAAACAAATTTTAGCAGAGCTCTTTTTTAAAAAAGATAATTTTTGCTGAATACATAATTAAATTACCGCTTAACTCCAATTTGTAAAGCTCCATTTCCTAAATTAATGTTCTTTATCGTGGTTGACATATTCTAATTTTGACTACGATATTTTGGTCCTAGATTAAAAAACAAGTATTGCGATGTTCTTTAATCTGTTACAAAAACCTTGGACCCAAATTTGAAATACACCACCCACGATAAGGGAGAATATTTCGCAAGATACGTACTTGCATATGTATGTATGTATATATAAAATAGTAAAGGATTTCATAAGATCCACTAACTAAAAAAGTTCTATATAATATTTTAGATTTTATAAATTTAAGCACATGTAACCTTTATCCCTGTTAGTTCAACTTTGTGAAATTCTTTATTGTTTTTATTAAAAATAAATATAATTTTAGTGTATTTGTAAGAAAATGTTTAATAGAGGCATTCACAGTGCTGTGCTATCAACTTAAGGCTCAGTTAGCCGACTGTAATGTAATGTAACTGCATTAGTAGGAAACAGCTGATCGATGTGAAAAGTAATGAAAATGGTTATAGAATTGTAATGTAACGTAACCTGCTTTTCATATAAAAATATCGATCAGCTGTTTCCTACGTTGCAGTTACATTACATTACAGTCTGCTAACTGAGCCTTTAAACACTGATTTGCACTTGCATGCAAGGCATGATTGCGCATGATGGTGATAGTGGCCTTTAACAAGATTTAATCAAAAGCACAAGGTGATGGAGAAACTAAATGTCAAACTAAACATGTAAGGACATTTTTTTTTTTTTTTTGAAAGATTCATAGTCAGACTCTTCGTTGCAGTTCTAGACTGGTAAACGAAGTTGTTTAAACATTACAGTTACTCACAAGCTGTGCTATCCGTTGGTGGCTGTTGTATCAGTTGTATTTATTTTACGATGTTTGCAAATTGTTATTTATATTCTATGTAAAAAAAATATATGTAAATAATATAACCGGTGCCTCGGGATGTTAAAGCATATGGTTACATCTGTTCAAGTTGATATTTAAAATAAACAACTTAATAGCATGTGCTTTAGCATCAGAATTCAGAAAAAGAAATTACTTGGAAAAGAACGAGTTCACATTTTTTGATTTTTTCGCTGCGTTTTTCTTTCACAAGACTGTTTTCAAGTGAGAAGAATATGAGTTTCATTGTTCAAAAGTGAAAATTTACATATGCAATCGTTTGAAAAGAAATGCGGAGTGAATCTGTGGAGATTTCTTCAGTGTAGTAAATTAGTCATTGGTGTACTACTGTACTTTCCGAGTTTGAATAGTACCAAAAAAAGGTACAATTGTACAAACTTTTTCTTTTTTCTTTTTTTTATCATTATAAAACCAAAACTTGAGCAAGAAAACCTGATGTGTGTGAACCAAGTCTAACATTTCGTTTATTTTTTTAAGGGCTTATGTATGTAAATAGTTATGTACTTTAGAAAAGTTGTATTATATATCTGTAAGTTTTTAGTTGTTAAAAAACCTTTTATTAACGGTCATATGCATAACGAAAACTTGAAATTAATCTGGAGTTTAACGAGTTTTGCTATGCAATTCAATATATAAAATTCCTGTAGATTGTAGTCCAGACACATGACTATATTCTACGGTAATTTCTAATTTCAAAATGTCGCCTATGTTAACTTTATGCCAAGTTTTCGTTATGCACATGGGTGGAAATATTTATACATTGTATAACAAAATTAATTTATTTCTTAAGAGCTTCAAATAGTTGTAGTAAATACCGCCTTATTTATAAAAATTACTTACGCTTTATAAAGGCTTAAGAAGGAAAATTTTTTATGGAAATCTGTTTTATAAACCCTTTATTAAGCCTTAATAACTTTTATAAACAAGGCTGTTAATTTATAAAATTATTAAATTGATGCAATTGATGTCAAGACCTTATTTCCAGTATTCATGAGTACACAAAATGTCAAAGCTAGTCAAAAAACTTTTCAATCAAAATAACATGAGTTAATCAAAATAACATTTGCCGCTAATTAAAACTAATTTCTGGCCAGAAAGTCCCGGTTTATACATGTCAATGTTTGTTGGGCAACTTTTGAGTTTATAAGAGAGACAGAAAAATGTGATGGCCAGCTCTTTATTATTTTCTCCTCTCTCATCCATAAAATCAAAAAAATTTGTTCAAGAAAAATAGAAATTAAGCATTAAACACATTCACCACAGCAAGCTACCGACTACCAAATGTCAAGGATAGAATACACATGTTTATATGAGAATGATTCTTTTGAAGACAGCAAGGCAACAGGGCGACAGGATGTTGTCTATGCTGATTTTGTCATTGTAGTCCAGTTAAACTAATTTCTATTTCGTTAATTTAATTATTATTTTTCAAACTTCATTTGTTTCTATTATTATGATTTGAACAGGCTAAGGTTCGTATCGCTTTTTAAACCAAATAACATTAATTTCTATTTCTTTGGCTACAATAACAAAATTCAGTGTTGCCAGTATAATACAAAATGTAAAAAAAATTGATGTAAAGAATAAATTGATTCATTTTTGTACTTTTACGTGAAATAAGTACATTTTAAAAGAACAATTAATTTTTATTAATGCAAAATATATAAAAATGGCAATACTGAACAATGTATTTGTACTTGAATATCAGCTGCAGATGGTGCTGCTGCCGTCTCCAAAATAATTAAGTAGCCGACTACGAGGCGGCAAATGCTGCTAGCGGCATTTGAAGTCGTGTGTTTGTGTAGCCTGCTGTGGTGAATGTGTTTAATGCATTACTTTAACTGGACTACAACGACAAAATCAGCATAGACAACAACCTGCCGCCATAGACAACAACTTGCCTTGCTGTCGTCAAAATACATACATATAACATATAACATATTGAAGTCCATAGCTAACTATAATGAATGTGTTTAATGTTATATATAAACCGGGACCTTCTGACCAGGGATTAAGTTGTTTTTATGAACAAAAGTTATTTTGCTTAAAATCTGAAAAATTTTACTTTATTACACTACGGTTGCATACATACAGACAACCTTTTTATTATTTCGCTCTCTTTCATGAATCAACAAAGCATGATTGCGCAGGGCCGTTATTTTATTTTCTGCCTGTGACGTAGATGTAGAATTTTGTTGTGAACAAAATACATACATACATACATACATACATTTATTTGTGGAATGTGCTTTCTCTCACACACTTTTTACAACAAACACACGTGAGTATTCTGCATTGACGTAGATGCGCAGTAGAATTTTTTTTTTACGGCTGCGTGCACAATCTTGTTTTCTTGATTTATGGTTCTCTTTCCTAATGTTAAAGGCAAACGTTGCCATATTGTTTTAAGGAACCAGAAATGATGTAGATCTTTAAATTAATAACGTTAAACTAGACTTGAATAAAAATCTAAAGATTTTTTTTATTTTATTTTTTGTTTTTGAAATTTTTAACAATAAACTCTCTGGTTTAGTGCACAGTGGGTCCGAACGAGAAATAAATCTCAATTTACATATGTAACTTCTTAAGTTGGATTTGTTCGACAAGGAGTTATGTTTACATAAAAAATGTCAAATAAAAATTTTTAAATTTTTTAATATGTATGTAACTTCTTATGCTAGATTTTTTGAGGAGGAATTATGTTTACACAATAGTGTTAAAATGAAAGAAAAATGGCGAATATATTAATATTTTTGATAATAATAATATTAATAATATATAATAAAGTCCTGCACAAGACCATTTATAAGACCTTTCAAGACATGAAAGATTTTTCAAATGCTTTACTACAGCGAAATATTATAAAACAAACGCTAAACAACACTGTTGGTAAGACATTTCTTTCAGTTGTTTGTCTTGCCAACAGTGTTGTTTAGCGTTTGTTTTAGAATATTTCGTTGTAGTAAAGCATTTGAAAAATCGCTCATGTCTTGAAAGGTCTTATAAATTGTCTTGTGCAGGACATTAATATATAATCGCCCTTATCCGGAATAAAAGGAGAAAATTTTGTTCACGTAAAATATTTTCCGTGAACAAAAAATGGTAAACAAAATTAAATAAATAGTATACTGACACAGTAACAACGCAAACATTGGCGATCACAATCTTAGCGGAAGGGAACACGTTGCACGTGAATTATTATTCCCGATAAGGGTGAATATAAACAATGAGTTCAGGGGGTCTACTCTATATTTCGAAACGAAAGAAAATGCTTTCGAATTTGTATGTTATTAACATTGCATTTCGAAAGCATTTGATTTCGTTTCGAATTACAGAGTAGACCCCCAGATAAATATGCATATAAGTACATATTTATGTGCACATTAAATTTCAAAATAAAGTAAGTATGGCAGCATTTTTGTTGGTGTGAACACTTTGCAAAGGCTTTTAAGGACATGACAATGTATAACTTGTCTTAAAAAAATTTTAAAATGTTAATGCGCCATTGCACGTGACTTATTTTTCCAACAAAAGTGTTGAAAGAATTAAAAAAAAACAACAAGGCACTATTATTGTGAGATCAATTAGGTGTTTCCAACTATAAAATATTTTTGTCTCCATTCCTAAAAAATTCTTGAAAATATTTCTATTATAAAATTTGTTTATACATGTGGGCAATTCCACAGAATATCACACACGATGACCAATCAACTAAGCTTGTTACCAGAGAAAATTAAAATTTTTCTTTATTTCTTTGTGTGCTTTTAACCCTGCGTTTACACATGCAAGTGGCTTGCATGCAAGCTCTGTGTACGTATTATCAACGAAAATTTCGTACAAATGCCCGACTGTCTTGCAACTTACATGTTTGCCTTTTAGTGCAGAGTTGTCCATAACATAAAAAATTTTAATTTTAAGGGAACCAGATACTGTTGAACTTTATTCGTATTGTTTCAATGTTATTTATGTCAAAAAAAATTAATAAACTGCTCGATTAATGAATATTTAAGAAAAAAAATTATTAAATTAGCTTTTAAATGTATTTAAAATGAGTAAAAACTCATATAACATTACACTGAAATCCAGTTAATTTGTGCTAAACTATTAATAGGGCAACACTGTTAGCTAACTTTTCATTTACTTGCTACAAGTTCAACAAGTCACTGTCCTGTAAAATTCCTTGGCAGTTGAGTTGGAAGTAGACTGTAAGTGCCGAAAGTGTAGATGTGTTAGTAAAAGAGTTTGAGTGTATTGAGTTTTTCGAACTTGCACTTGCACTTGTAAACCCTAGGTAAGGAGCGTAAGTAACTCAAAATTTCTTAAAAGATAAGGAAAAATCTAACCGCATTTATCTAAAATACAAGCTTAATTGATTGGTCATCGTACGTGACATTCTGTGGAACTTCCCATATGTATATATTTCAATTCAAAAGCTAGTCATAAAGATATGACTTTCCGTTTGAGTCTGTCAAATACATACATATAGAAATTTTGTAATAGAAGTTTTTTCAAGAAAATTTTTAATGGATGAAGACAAAACTATTTAACAGTATTTTTGGCTTCAGACAAAATTGAAGTTTAAAATGTCAAAAACTATAACTGCCAGCTTATATATTGCAAACAAAAATGAATAACTCAAATTTCTTTTTATTATCAATTTAAATAGACAGACGAGAATTTGTAGTTGTCTTCTATAAACTGTCAGTAAAAGTTAAACCTTTAAATACGTGTTCACTACGGATCAAACGCGAATAAATATATACATAAATCGTAGATAGAATCAAGGGAAATATTTTGTTCATATTTTTCTATATTAAGGTGTTCAGATTGATGAACTTTTATGATGAGCAAAAAAGGCAGCATAAACCTTTTTATGTCGCGTTTCTGTTAGTTCCTTTCAAACATCAATGCCCGAGGTAATGTTCTAAAAGCCTTGTTTGAACGAGTCATGTTTATGTGTTTGAGTTATGAGTTTGTCCTATGGCTAGACTTTAGATTGAAAACCTGAGGGTCTTCTCTGTAATTCGATACGAAAGAAAATTCTTTCGAATTTACATGTTATTAAAATGCGAATTCGAAAGTGTTTTTTGTTTCGTTTCGAATTACAGAGTAGACCCTCTGTTAATCAAATTGCTTGCATTCGTGTCATTCGTTTGACATTCAGACGAGAATATATTGCTAAAATGAGTTTAAGGGTTCTAAAATCCTTCAATTTATATATTTGATAACTACAATGATTTACTCAAAAGAGGTAGTTAATTTTTCGCAAAGTTTGGATCCATTTATAGCTAAAGTTCTTTTGTATATCGACACTATTCTGAAAGCATTATTCCTCCTCAATAGCTTAGAAATAACATTTACATATTCCTTTCATAAAATGGAAATACATTTTATATGTCTGGTCCATTGCAAGACAACGCCTCCAAAAATTAAATCATTAGTCCCACTGTACAGTGCACCATATATACATTAACGGATTTATTATGTATAGCAACCACACTTCAGTTCTGGGTTGCCAGAAGGTGAAAATATCAATTAAAAATTACGACTTTCTAAGTTGCCAGAAAACACATATTGAAAATGAAAGCCGTCGTCGGTAACACAGTGTTTGAGAACTGGAATCCCAACTGAATGTTGCTATTAATGATCGACCTCTAACATTATGTGTAATTTTGTTAAAATCATCCCTTTTATAAATTTTGCTTGTAAATGATTTATGATGATTTTTTGCCTTGATTCTTATAAAATTTGTAAGCTTAGCGGTTTTTCTTTTTGGATAAAATGTCTTAAATTTGATCTTTTTTTTTATTAACTTTTTATATAGGCTCAGATTTCTATTTGTTTTTGTTTTGCTTATAGCCAGCTTAAGTGCTCAAAACTTTTTTAATTGTGGTCTCATGGCGAGACCTCACACCACATTGCCTAAGCAGGCCATCGCTTAATATATACATATATTGTACGTTCTTATTTGTATTGTTGGTGTTTTTTTTATACATAGCTTTTTATATTAATGGCATCAAATAAGCTCAATAGCTTCTTTCCTCCATAACCTCAACTGTTTAAAGAAAACCTGGTTAGGTTTTAGGAATTGATATTCTACCAATAGGGACTGGGCTCATGATGCCAATTATTTTTGGACTCGTTGGTGGTGTTGTTAAGGGCTTCTGTAAGCGTAGATCTCATATGACTTTGACACGAACTGGTATTATGTAGAGAAGAGTTTTTGTCATAGGGCGATAAAGCATTATAATAGAAGGGTGATCTTTTAGTGATGGTGTAATTGTGGCCTTTGTTATTGTCCCAGTACTCTTCCCTATCAGCGCGAAAGCAGATACAGAACTCTAAGCGTTTGGAGGATGGTGGTAAAGTGATTTTGAAGGAGAAAGTATCGAATACAACATGTGCGCAAGTGGCAGGTCCATAAGCTTTATTGTAGGTACAAAATATATCCTGTTGACTCTTCCAATCATCCCAAGTAACACGTACAATGACCTCTTTTTCAAAGGCAATATTTTTCACCTTGACTGTGCCCACAACTATGGATTCTTCGTCCTTGACAATAACGTTTTCCAGGGAAACAAAGTTATTTTCAATAGATTGTCTAAAATGAGAATAATATATAAATAAGTACTTATTTGTGAATATAAAAATTTCAGATTATATAAATGATTATGTATGTATGTATATAAAAAGTGTATATGTATATGTAAATATATTTATACATACATACATATGTATGTGTGGAAAGATTTAATTTTATAATAGAAAGTATAGGTTTTTTGTGGGTGTTTCAAAGTGTAAATTAGTCCCCCAATTCCTTTGGCAGATCAATTATGCAAAAATAATCTTACTTCAAATGTTAAGTTAAATTAATTGACTGACCCATGAACTATTATTTGTTTTTTTTTAATAAATTAAACTAAACTAGATATACCAAACGGACGACACACTCGTCCGTATTCTAGAATCAAAATATAAATAATTTAAGTTTCAAAGAAAATGTATCTAAACGTCATAAAAAAATTCATTAAAACACAGCCACACACAAACTTACATACATATGCAAGCATAATTAAATAATATATGAAATTAAAAAAACATAAACAAAATCCCTTCAACCAACCTAATTCAATTTATTCAACTCTCTTCCTTTAAGTATTATGGCTTTGATACAACAACAAATAAGAGAAAAACAATTGTAAGGTCAAGAGAAATACTACAAACACACACACACACACACACTCATGTTTTGTTTCTTTTTTTACTTGTAAGCTAATAAATGCGTGTGTAATATGTGTGCATGTAGTAGTAGCAACTTTAAACGCTTATAGCTCCCAAAATACTAAACCGATTTCAATAAAATATAGATTCTGCACATCTGTATAAAAAATCCTTTAAAACCATATAAATCTTTTTAAAATCGGTGCAGTGGTACCAGCGTAAAAAGGATTACAAAAAACATGTTCGCCTATTAATTATATAGATAATATTTTGTCTGGCTATTTACTGGGCGGGAATTCCCGGGAAATTGATAAGATAACTAAGCCGTAAACTGATAGTTAAAAAAAGCATTGCACACTAATGAAATTGTTTAGCTCTCTGATGCATTTATAAACAGGTCCATGCTACTCGATTTTTAACTCCACTTTCAGATGTCATGCTATTACAAATACTAGATATACCAAACGGACGACACACTCGTCCGTATTCTAGAATCAAAATGTAAATAATTTAAGATTCAAAGAAAATATACATATCTAAACGTCATAAAAAATTCATTAAAACACAGCCACACACAAACTTACATACATATGCAAGCAAAATTAAATAATACATGAAATTAAAAAAAAACATAAACAAAATCCCTTCAACCAAGCTAATTCACTTTATTCAATTCTCTTCCTTTAAGTATTATGGCTTTGATACAACAACAAATAAGAGAAAAAAATTGTTAGATCAAGAGAAATACTACAAACACACACACACACTCATGTCTTGTTTCTTTTTTTACTTGTAAGCTAATAAATGCGTGTGTAATATGTGTGCACGTAGTAGTAGCAACTTTAAACGCTTATAGCTCCCAAAATACTAAACCGATTTCAATAAAATATGGATTCTGCACATCTGTACAGAAAATCCTTTAAAACCATATAAATCTTTTTAAAATCGGTGTAGTGGTACCAGTGCAAAAGGGATTACAAAAAACATGTTTGCCTATTAATTATATAGATTCTTTTTACTTAAACTATTAATCGAATAGCAAATAACTTACCTAAAAGCTAAATAATCTGATGCAGGTTGTTTGAAATCTACTGTCCACTGATCGGCGGGTTGTGGTGTTACCAAACCTTGAGTAATTTGTTCTAAAAATTTCATACTCCAATACGGTGGCACATATGAGGGCTCCGACATGACACGCACATGGGTAAGTGAAAGGCCCTCATCATCGGCAAATATTACTTTTTTGTTGGGACGGCTAGAAATACAAAAGCAAAAAAAAAAAATTATACAATAAGAATAAGAAATTAAATTATTATTAAATAAAACAATCAACCTTGAAATACAAATTTTGGGTTCATGACTTACGTATCTATGCATATTTTAGATTAAAATAAATATCCTCAAAATTTGGTGGGCTGAATTTTAGATTTTTTTTTAAATAAAAAATTTGTTATCAAAAGGCAGGTTGAAAAAATTATTAAACTTAATAAGTATGTAACCTTAAATGCAAGATAATCTTGCTAAATTTAAAACTTTAACAACGATTGAGAGCTTAATCCCTCTCTCTCTCTCTATGTCTTCCTCTTTCTCCAGTAACTGTGCTTTACGGTTATATTCGCCTGATTTTACAAGAAAATTATAGGAACACAAAAAAAATACACAATAACTGGTCAATGACTTTGTTTTTCATGCTTAAATTCAAGAGCAGAACCAGAAATTTTGCCCCCGCTCTGCACCACATTTTGATTGCGCTTGTTTTGAATAAGTTAATAATCGTTCTACTGGTCGCACGCCATCTCATTTGTTGTTTTTTAAAAGGTCTTAAGGTGTTTTTATTTTGATTTAATTGAACTTAATTAAAATGCATAATTTAAGTACTTTATTTTAAAATTTTTTTTGTAGGGAATTTTTAATGGCGTAGTTTTTACAACAAAAGAAAACATAAAATTAAATATGTAAGTGGCCATTTGTTGACAATTTGCACGTGCTTGTCGTTGCGCAATTCTTGAAAGATCTTTAAATAAAAATTAATTTAGAACAAATATTTTTGTAATAGAAAAGACTCGTATGTAGAAATATTTTTTTGCGCAACTGTTTACAATTGAAAAACAAAATGGAGTTAATGGAGTTTTGTTTAAAATCTACTTTTACCTTAAAAAACTTGTAGCGATGTTCTTTGTTAGATTTTCACAATTACGAAATTCTCGAGAACTAATTTAGAGCAAATATGTATGTATACGATGAGAAAAAAATAATAGTTTGTAAAACATTTTGTTTTGTACAAATGGTGTTTTGTGCTCATATAGTTACGGTGAGCACCCATCCACTATTATAAGTGACAGTACACCATTTTAGGCTCTTGTACACTATTTGTTCACTGTTAAATACACATATCGCTTGTTGTACAGTATTATTCCAACAAGAATTAATTTATTTAAATTTGTTTTATAAATGTAAAACCGAACTATTTTTATGAATAATGCCACCAAGCTGATGTCTTTGATTTGTTAAAAATAAAATTTTTGAAAAGAGGATTTTTTTATCCAAGAGCTAAAAAAGTCCCCTACATTTATTGGTTTTCGCTTATAGTTTAGGAAATAATCGAGAAAAGAAATTAAAATTTTGGCTTTTTTTTTACCAAACTTGGTCCACTGTTCTGCTAATGGAGAAGTGAAATCTTATTCGATTTAGAAAAAGAAACTTATCACGAATTAAGAACAAAATTTTAAACATTTAAAAATATGCATCAAAAGCACAGCTAAGCCATGAGTCATGCGCAATTTAAATTACAATTTTGAAAAAGTCGATTTTCCCCGTTTTTTTTTCAGAAAAAAGTTTTTATTTTAGTTTTTATTAAAAAATTTGTATAAATACCAACCCCATATTTTTTCCTTATTAAATATTACAAAGAAATGTTTTGTTTAAAATTTTCGTTATTGAAGGAGCCAGATCATTTCGAAATAGACCTATTTTTGTTATATGTAAATATCAAATTTAAGGCCATTTTGTTTTGTCAAATTCCAAAGCTGTAACCAAAACATTTGCTATAACACCATAAGGCAAGATATGCTTTTAAATATTTCCAAAAATATTATCTGCGTCCGGTGAAAAATAAGAAGAATACAGCAAAAATACTGAAAAATCCCATTTTTGGGATTTTGCGAATTTTTTTTGGGAATTGCTAGGAACTCAAAAGTGAAATCTATTTGTTCTGTGTGTACATAGTTTTCTACCTAAGAGAGAATTTTCAGCGGAAAATATTGATAAATGAGTATCTTATAGCATTCCTTTTTGTAAGATCAGAGCAATGATATTTACATCTTCAACTTACAAACAACTTAATGGAAAAAGAAAATTTTACATTTTCTCTCAAGAGTTGGGTACACAAGATATTTGTTCAAAAGTTTTATACAATATGAATAACGATATGAGGATTAATTCTACATTATTAACTGAAAAATCGAATTTTTTTTGGAGTTGTGACGTTGTTGAATAAATGAGCGATAGCGATAAATATAATAAATGGGAACAGGTGAGTAACTGAAGTTACATTTCCATGGATTTTAAGAACATTTTTTTAGCAAATGTATTGTAATTTATAAACTTGAATAAAATATTTATTCAGGTCATGTTTAAGTGCATTACACTCGCATATAGTATTTTCAATAATTTTTTAAAAGTCGTATGACTATATGTTTTTTTCACTAAAAATAAATGTGTGAACATGTAGGTATGTATGTACATACATACATACATTTGTATAAAATAAATAAATGTGCATACATACATATGTCCCATACTTTACAATAAATGGCAATTTATTTAGTCGATTATTTTCATTATTTTTAAACAAATAAATAAATAAATATATCGCAAGAAATTTGTTTCTTATTTTCGTAGGTGTGTAGTTGCATATTTTGGCTAGAAATACATTCACGTACATATGTAGCAAAAACACATATACATAGTTATATGTATATATACCTGCATATACTTAGATATGTATGAGTGAATGTTTTTATAAATGTGTATGTGTACCTACAATCATATGTTTAAATGTATGCACTTAACGAATTGAGTGCAAAATAGAACAGTTGTCAAAATAAAAATACAGAAAGAAATACATATCCTCGATTTATCATTGGTTTGCTGCTGTATTTTGAATATACTGTGCCGCAAACCAATAACCAACAATATGTACAACAATATTATGTATGTATGTATATACATATGTAGGTACATATATGGATAATTTTACTAAATTATATACTACCTACATATATACTGCGAAAATGCGCTAAATAATATAAAAAAATTCAATTTCAAAATCAATAATAAAAAATGAAGACATTTTATACATATTTTTGAAGAAAATTTAATTGTTACTTAATCAAAACCCACCTAAAGTCTCAATTAAGGGTATTTGCAGAAGCATGTGATCTATTCTATTTTATATGAAATTTTACAGTGAAAGAAGTGAATGGAAAATCTATTTAACAGACTTCAAAAATAAACACTAGAAATTTAAAAATGAGTAGTAGTACATAGGGTCAAGAGAAAATATTAAATAGCCGTGTTTTCGCCCGCTTGTTCTCTGCCTATGAGGCTACATATACGGACAAAAACAAAATAACTTTTTAAAAGTTATGAATTAAAATACATAAGCAAAGTGCAAACGCATTTATAGCACACAAAACAAATATTAATGCATTTTTTTTTATCGTTGATAATCTTTTTCACATTTTTTTTCTTTTTATTTAACACAATGAATTCTTTTAATTAGTTTGGTAAAAAACTTTACATGTTAATATATTCTTTTTTTTCTCTTGCATTGACTATTTTGGAGACTTTTTGGTGACATTGCAATGTCAAGGAAAACGTCTACATATATATTAATATTTTCTTTTGATGTCTGTCGACAACATTTTGTCAGATATACAAAACTATGCTTCTTCTTAATGTTTTATTGGTTTATTGAAAATTAAAAAATTTCCTTAAAAAGATTTTGCTATCCTTGAGGTAAAAGAATACTCTAGATAGAGTAGAAAGGCCCTAAGTCATTTTTTTTTTGAAATCGAGATTTTTGCATTTTCGATACAATAGCTGTTCTTCTATCGAAATATGCAAAAAAACTCGATTAAAAAAAATTACGAGTTGATGCCTATCCATATTATGGTAGCGATATGTATGTTTTTGATACTGAAATGCAAAACTTATTTCCCATCACTGCTCTGCAGTGATGGCTTTCTTTTTTAAAGTTGGCTAAAAATTAAATACAAGTTTAAATATGTACGCTAATTGCTCTGCTTCATTAAATTTTATAAAACGTTGCTGCAGCTAAAAAGCAGTAACCTCCAAACTGAAGTGATTAGATAAAAATTTGAATTGTTAAATAAATTTTATACCATATACATATGTATGTATAAAAAAGCTTATTGTATGTATAAAAGTTCAATATCTCCATAAACATATGTAAGTATATTATACTGAGGCCTTGCGTAAGACATTTTACTGCCCCAGTTTTATCAAACATTTTGTCAGCTGTTCAAAAATTTTTTATTCTACACTCAAAATACTCCATGCTTAAAAATACGAAATATTTTTTCGTTGAATAATTTTTGTGCAATAAACGAAAATTTTGTACATTTTACGAAAATATTTGTGGCTTATGCAGGAAAACAGATTTTGTAATTTTACGAATTTCGTTAAGTTACAAAAATTATTTCGTACAATTATTTTCGTATGTAGTACCATATTTGTCGTTTATTTTATTTAATTTAGTATAAAATAAAACATTTTTATAAAATTGAAAATTTCTTAAAATAAACAAATTTTGTTTTGTTAACATTTTGTTTACAACACAAAATTATTCTTAGGGCACTGCTACACGTTCAATATATATTGTGATATTTGGATCGCGATCCATTTTAATGGATTGATGGATCACGAGCGTATGCTCCATGTTCAATATTTATCGCGTCAGTATTTACATTATTTTTGTGCTGTGCGGATCGTATATTAAAAAAAATGTCACACAAAAATTTCCCACAACTGCGGCAATGCCTCCAAATTAAAAATAAAGTCTTTTCAAAATAATTTTTTCGGTCGTTAATTCCAATCCCACCGGCAGAACCCACATCGCTTTCACTATCTTCTGCCACTACCCTTTATTAAAACAAACTTTACACAAATGTAATAAAATTTTTTACTTTTTATTTGTTAAATTTTGTGCACTGCGTCTTTTATTTCATTTGTTTTAATTCACTTCTTATTAACGTATCGTGATCTAATACCATGCAAATGCTACACGTTCAATATTTATCACGCGATCCGCGATTCACGATCTGGATTCCATAATTTAGGCCATTTTGCGATATGGATCGCGATCCATCAATACTACATGCTACACGTTCAATAAATATCGCGATACTGGATCGCGTTCAATATATATTGAACGTGTAGCAGTGCCCTTAAATTTAAACAAGTTTCGTGAATTTTAGGAAAAAAATTTTGAAATAAAAAATAAAAACTGTTGTTTTGTTTTAGTTTTTAATATTTTTCCCATTTATTTTCCTGTCATTGTATATACTTACATATTTCATACAAAATTATTTAACAAAAAATTTCAATTAAAATAAAAATTTAGAATAAAAAAATAGTTTTCGGCTTATGCTAGGAAGACAACTGGAACGAACGACAAATCTGGTCCACGGCACACCAACGACGAATAAGTAGCTGATCTTATAATTGATAATTGGATAATTGGTTGTTGGTTGTGCAAAGAGAGATATAAAGTTCTTTTTGTCGTTCATAGGCGTAAGAAATACTGGTAGAAATAAATACATATGTATATCGCAGATTTCGATTTGCACGACGCATTTCGTTCGACGGTGGTGTTGTGTTGTGTTAATTTTTATATAAACATATGCGTGTTATTTTCTATGACGAAAGTTCGCACAAAAAATTCAGTTTCAGTGCAAAATATGTATGTATGTGATGTATGAGGAATACAGATGCTGTAACAATTCCCCTTAAATTGCCTTTTTCTTTTCATAATTATTACAACCTCCAATTCCAAGAATTACAGATTATACTACAAAATTATTTCCCAAATGTTAGAAAATATAAGCGGAATTCACGGTTGGACTTGTAAATCTTTTGGTAAATTTTGTTAAATTTAAAGCAAAGCAACAACAATTTACCAAAGCTACAAGATGTAAAAGATCTACAAGGCCAACAGTGAATTCCGCTATAATTTTTTGCAGATATTAATTTTTTTACAGATTTTAATTTTACACAAAATTTCGTATATTACACAAAATGTATTTTCATGATTCACGAATTTCTTTTGTAATACAAAACATAGTTTTTCTTAAATTTAAGAAAAAAACTTTAATAAAAATACAAAATTTTGTTATTTGCAGACAAAAAGTATTTGGTAAAATAAACAAATATCATTTCTACTATTTACGAAGCATTTCGTACCGTAAAAACAACGAATATTTTCGTAAAATGAACCACATTTTCGTTTATTTTACGTATGAAATGTTTTGAGTGTACGGCTAATTTAATAAAATTTGCTTTACGTCCCTTTTCACAATGTATGGTTAAGAGTTAACGTGAACTTTAACTGCAAGTTCTTCATACAAAACTTGCCGTTAAGGTCTTTGTTATCTTTTAACCAGACATTGTGAAAAGGTACGTTAGAGATATAATAAGAAACCATATATTTACATGGCTAGCACTTTCTTTTATACATATAAATATGTATATGCCATACGCACTAACTAAGCTTATTCTTTTGTTTTTTTTTTGCATTAAAATTGTTGCTGCAAAAGCTTTTTTTATGCCATTTTCAATCAAACATTTCCGCTGCATAAAAGCATCATCATATCAAACAAGTTTTAAAACCGACTTGATTGTACATACATATGTAAACATTGTTTTAAATACATAGCGAATTCCAGTTTAAAAACTATAATTTTCAATATTAAACATAAACTGGTAGTGCATCATTATTAGCAACTGCATCATTGTTAACTTCGTTTAAAATTCAAATTAATAGCTTGTATTTCCGTTTGATAAGACTACACACTAAAACCTTGAGCGTTATTGTAACAGTTTTTAAGCAGTTTGAAATATTATAACATGAAAAGAAAGTGTGAATAATTTTTATTGCTATTGATTGAATGCCATTGCAATTTTCATTAGATAAGCAAAATATGCCGGCAATTTTGAACAAAAAAAGTTCTTGCCACCAACATGCAACAGTAAAACAACTAGGGGATGGTATCGTGAATAACACACGCATGATCATGCATGTGTAACAGCATAAGTACATAAATACATACTTATATATGTACATACGTAAGAGTAATAAAAATTCCCACATATGCTTTAAAATTGTGTTAATAATATTTTTAGCGATTACAACTAATTAATAAAGGGTTGACATATTTTAAAATATGAAGCAAACTTGCTGTCAAATGTGTGTAGAATCGAGCTGTCATCTGTAATAACGACAACTGTGGCCAGCGTTGTCAACTCGGTGCTTTTCGCACCGTTTTTAGTGCTTTTTGAAATTTTCGACGCGAAAAATTTTGAAGTTATTGCTCGGTGCTTTTTTAAACTAATTTTTGGTGCTTTTTATTTCAAAAAGAATTTTCCTTATATAATATATGTATATATTTTTGTGTGAAGAAGTCTATCATTTAAAAAACATAAGCACTGAAGTTAAACGGAACATTTCAAAATATTCTAATAAGATTGTACAAAACTTGATTGATGAGATACGTGCATTTTATTCTCAAACTTTCACATTTTATGCATAATTAATGGAAACAGTGTTTTGCCACACGGCAAAGAAGACATAATGCAAGTATAGCCTAATAGCGAAATATTTTCTAGTATATACTGTAAATAGAGAATAATTCACTTAATGCAATGGAGAAACTTTGACTTCCCTATCGAGTTTTAGGCAGAAATAAAGTCTTATAACGATTAATTTGATATAAACTCGTTTGGGGCATTATCGAAATTGCATTCCCATCAAACTTCAATGTTTAAACGCAGAAGTTGATCACGTTTTTACCTTTATTACTTTATTTAAGTCTCAAATACGTAAAAAATTGTCTATACACTTGGCTTTATATAAAAGCGGTCTGAAACGAGAAAATTGTGTTGCTAATAGAGCTGCCGTTTTAGGTTACATATTTATAACCTACTTCGTTCCTTTTTTCTAAAATAATAGTACATATAATTTAAGTTTATATAACTTGGTTAACTTGCAAATTACTTTTTTTTTAATTTTGTATATTATATTATTGTTATGTATTAATAACAATATTGCGTTTGCTGTGAAAGAATGTTTCCACAGCATTGTTTAATAATAATTAAATTTTGAAAGTCTTGACTTTAAAAAATTAACTACTACTCCCATCGAGCTCAAAATCTAATCAGCAAGTCAAAATGACTTGCCAATTGCTGCTAATTTGACTAATTTCATGTGATTTGTTTCTTTGTTGACGAAAAAAATTAAATTTTTTATAATAACTTAAAAAGGTTTCATCAAATTGATTTTAGAATTCACTGATTCTCATAGAATCAAAATGTGTATCGGATGCTTCAAATTTGAAGTTTTAGGATAAAATGCAAGTTCAACCGATTTCTATATTTTTTATATACAAAATTTTTTTTATAAAACAATAAAATTTTAATTTAGTGCTTTTTTATTTAAATTACGCGTTTTTTCCTGGTTTCACTGCTTTTTGAAATTTAAAAGTTGACAACGCTGGCTGTGGCAGTTAAAGCACACATATTGAGAACACCAAATATTCAGAACACCAAGTTTACCACTTGGGAATTGCTCTCTTCCTAGTTCTCAGTTTCAAGGCCGGGTCACATAGATTCCTTTATACGTTACACTCGTACGTCGCACTTTTTCAACTGACAGCTTAAAAACAACATTTTGATTTTTTTTTTAGAACAGAAAACACTAATAATTTAGAGCCTTGTAACAGACATTTGCAATGCTCGCAATAATTGTCAACGAAAAAACGTTAGCAATTATTGCGAACATGAAACATCAAGCTCGGTTCTTATTTATGCTTATGTTTGAAAAATAGAAATAAGAAAAAGCAAGATTATTTCTTGAAAACAAGGGTACTTTCGAATATGCAGATTATGGAAGTAACATTAGCTCAAAATCAGCTTATCTCGACTTAAGCACTTTTTCCTGCTATCCACAGATTTATTATTTTGTCATAACTAGATGTAGAAATATGAGAGAGTTTACCAAAGGAATTGAGATAGAGAATAAAGAATGTACAAAGGTGCCAAAGCGAAAATACAAAACAAAGCCATGTACAGACGATTGCCAGATGTTACAATATTGTCAGATCTGGCAATGAGCTGACAATGTACTGGCAATCAAAAATTGCCAGCACAAGGTAGATTGTCAGTTCACACGGTTGTACCAAATTTGTCAGAAAATCTTACAATTTATTGCCAGTTGTATGACAACAAATTCATCTGACAAAATCGTCAGTCAAAAAATTCTCAGTTCACACGGTTGTCATATGCAAAAATGTTCAGATCTGTTATTATGCGTTGCCATACTCAAATCATTTGTTAGAAATTTGTTAAATATCAATCGTTTGTGGTTGTGTTAAATGTAAAAAGTGAAACTATAAATTATTATGGACCATAAAGAAGTAATTGCAATGATTTTGTCTGCACAAGCGTGTGCAGTGTTGCCCATAGAAATAATTCTCTTACAATGACGCCATTGTCAGATGCATAAACTTCTCACAACTGACAATAATAAAATGTCTGACAAATATCTGGCAATAATTTAACAATGTGCTCACATGATTGTAAGATGTCTAACAATTTGTTGTCAACTGCTAGTCTTGCAATGGACTGACAATGCTTTTTCTGGCAACAATGTAAAATAAAAACCGCATAATTGTAAGATTTGACAACCGTCTGTACATAGCTTAAGTACAATATTTATAATTGTAAATTATGAGGGGTTGCTCAGAGCAGTCATACTTTTTCGTGTTATTATTTTAAATCTTATTAACTTATGACTACCATTTGATTACCCCAATTATTATTGATGTGTAAACATCTATACGCTAGGGGGTAAAAATCTTTTGACTTTGATTTCTTTGCTGAGATTTCTTTGCTGAGATTTCTTTGCTGAGATTTCTTTGCTTAGATTTCTTTGCTGAGATGCACACAGCATTGTCAAATCGGTGTGAGCTATATATGAGTGTATTAGTGTTTGAAAGAACCCTGAAGGAAATGCCGATGTTGAAAATGTACTGATTCGCTTTTGACTTTGTCACCAGTACTACTCTACAATTATTCCCCATACAATACTTTGACTATAGACATTTAGCATGTGCTTGTCATTGAAAATCTACTAGTAACACTAAAACAATTGACTAGGTAGTGAATTCATAGTTCTTATGGGAACATGGAGACATACCAACCGGACATTTACTGGTACATATCTATACCTTACGTACATACAAATTTATGTATATTGACAAGTTGTTGCAAAATCCACCAGAAATACACCACATTTGTTTTCTCTCTCTCTTTTATACTGACGAATAGAAGAGAAATTGTAGACAATGTAACTACTACTATAATACTACTATAATTTTAGTGTTGACATAGAGACACTTGGCCCCAGCCTGGCTGCAGGGAAGCAATACCAATCAGAGAAACAAGTCGACCGGCTCGAAGCCGACGGTGCGCCGCCGCCGGTTATTTTTCTGTATATTTCCGTATACCAAAGGTGAAAATGAACCGTAAGAGCTACGGACTTGAAATTTGGACACAATGTGTAGACATTTGGCCACTACAACAACAAATACATGAGAGTTAAAAACTAAAGGGTGTTCCAAAACGAGCAACGAAAAATGTTAAAATCCCATGTAATATACATACAATTGTATGTACATATGTATATACACTTGAAATTTTAAAAGTTAGTGTATTTTTATACAGACTACAACAATTAACACTAAATTTAAAAAATTTAAATCAATGGGTGTTCCATCAGTTAATGCAATTTTGACTTAGTAATTTTGACAACTTGCTGTATCTTGGAAACCGTAAGAGCAAAACTCTTGAAATTTTCAAAAACGGTAAAACTAAAAAATTAAAAATATATAAAATCGCCAAATATAAAAAAATCGCCAAAAACAAAAAAATTGCCAAAACGAAAAAAAGCACCAAATTAAAAAAAAATTTCTAGGACTAAAATAAATCGCGAAAAACCGGAAAAATCGCCAAAATGAAAAAATCCTTAAACAAAAAAATCGCCAATATGAAAAAATCGCCTAAATAAAAAAACCCCAAAAACAGAAAAAACGCCAAAATGAAAAACCCAAAAAAACAGAAAAAATCGCCAAAATGAAAAAATTGCGAATTAAAAAAAGGAAGAAAGCTAAATCAAAAAGATGATCAAAACCGAATGTGCGCGAGTCAAAGTCGCACTTTACTGAATTTATTTTAATTGCAATGCGTACACAACAACAAGAAGAACAGCAACAACTAAACGATGAACAACAGGAATTAAAAATTAAAAAGTAAAAGTAAAGGCATTTACCATAGATGAGCACTGCAGTACCACTAAAGTTTCAGTAAAAACAATAAAAAATGTTTAACAAGTAAATTTTTACTGATTACTAAAATTTGTTTCTACAATTTTTATAAATTGCCTAAATGATTTGTTATATGATGAGGTGCATTGAATTTTCAGTAATCAGCAATGCCCGTATTCATAATGAAATTCTACCAAGTGGCTAAATGTTTTTCATACAAAAGTTTCAAAATTTGAATGAAAAAACTTTGCCACTTGCTACAATTTTATTATGATTACGGCCCTACGATTTTACTGGTAATGCAAATTAAATTTCATTAGCAGTAAAAATTTACTGAATTTTTTTTAGTAATCAGTAAATTTACTGCTTACTGCAATTTTGAATGCAGTACATATACATATACTGCATAAGTTTAATAAAACAAACAAAAACCAACAAATTCCTATGTATTTACAATATTGAAAGTTTTGATACTTTTAATTAATTAATTTAAAAAAAGATACTAAAAGCATAAGTACTTCCAACTTAAAAAAAAAATTTTTCATTACTAGATGTTAACACATCTCCTCTGTGATCGGACTCACATTGCTTTTTTTTCTATTTAATCAGGTTTACTTATGGCCGGGTATATGAAATAATGCTAAACAAATAATTGGGAATAACAAAAATCTTGCTAAATGGAAGATTTGCAAATTTAGCTGCAAAAATGTACATATCGCTTATTTACTCAAAGAACATTATGGAATTTTGAATTAGTTATGCAAAAAATTTCATATAAATATCTTGTTTACTCAACTCTTGAGAGAAAAATGAAATATTCTTTTTTCTATTAAGTTGTGTGCAAATTAAAAATTTCAAATTTATTTTCTGGCATGCTGGTTTTCTTATGTGAGTTATATCATTGTTTGAGTAAATGAGCGATATATTTTTTGTATATGATTGACCATCCTCTCGTTTGTATATAATTAGAAGGCGTATGATTTATACAATTGAAGGGCTTATTGCAAAAACTCGATAAGCCACAAAATGAAAATACTGAGAAAATCGCCTTTGAAGTTTAAAATAAATGCAGAAAATAGGGATTTGATGAAATCATGATACAGATCATGGTACAATTATACTAGGTACATGCACCACTACAACAAAATTACAACACCAAAAAACACATTAATTTTGTTGGTATAAACAAACGACTAATTGTCAGAAACACATGCCTTTTGTTTTTAAAAATAACAATTACAGGGTAACTAAAGTACAATTGCAGACGCGGCATTCATGAATGATTATAGTCATTCAGTGTTGCCAATAGGTGTGTAATTACACAGAGTGTGCAATTACTCTCATTTGTAGGCCATGTAATTACATTCATGTATAATCTGTGTGTAATTCTACTTTGGCTTGTATTTTTATTTATTTTTGTTTTAATTTTAACCTACACAAAAGATGTGTAGTGTTATTTTCTTCAACATATAATTGGAAACACAGCCATGTGTAATTTCATTGGCAACACTGTAATTATTTTATGCACACACATACACTAACATTTTTGCAGCTTGTAAACAAAGTTTGACAACCGTAGGTATTGTATACATTAACAGGCTGGGCTTGTGCATGTACCTGTTATAATTGTATCATGATACAGATACTTTTATTTAGTGCTTAAGGAAGACTACTATCACATACCCGTCGCTGTACACCAAGAAATCTTCGGAAATCGCTAAAAGTTGTGGCTCATCCAGTTATTGCATGAAATTTATTCATATTTTTTTTTTGAATATCAAAAGTTTTGTTATTTTGGTTGAAATAAAGTGGCATATCGTGTTTTTGCAGTTTAAAATTTATTATTTTTTCTATTTATTACATCACACAGTGGGGACTTTTGCAAAATAAATGGTAATAAATCTGGAACTTCTAAACTACTGATTGGATTTATATGAAACTTCGAACACCCGTAGAGGAGGACTCAGGCTTTATAACAAATGTCTTGGCAGCCGTCTGGCCTAAGCTGGACAGGAGTTACAGTGGGCCTAAGTTGACAACATGGGACTCAAAAAAAATTCTGAGGCTTGTAACTTTTAGAAAACTTATCCGATTTTTATGAGATAAAGCGTTTTGATCTAAGCTTAACATTTTTAATAAATAATGTCCTTAGATGTGTTTTCGTATCTCTCATAACTAAGAAGATATTTGACTTTTAACAAAAAAAAAATTTTTTTTTTGCCTTGACTTTTTTTAGTATTTCACCTACAACTTTTTAGTTAATTGTTGGATTTTAAATTAAAAGAAAGCATTAAATTTCTGATCAAATTTTAAATAAAAATAAGTAAAAAACTTATTAATATCTGCAGTCGTAAAAACGGGAAAAGGCAAAGAATTCAAGGTTTTAAAATTTTTCTGGAAAAGGCACGTTTTTTTAAGAAAAAGTATCTTCATTATTTTCAATTTTGTGAAAAACTTTGTTTAACACATACACTTCTAAACCACATAGCGCTAAAAACAATCTATTCAGAATATGCTAAGAGCCAATTATTTTGTATTTTGGGCATGCACCCTACACTCAGCAGTGTCCGAAAATTGCCAATTTCAAAATTTTTTTTTGTGCTTATGCGCTTATAAAAAGTTGTGACGGTATATTTTGAAAGCTTTAGCTATATCATTTAATTATTAGGATAGTTGGCAACATGTTAAACTTAAATTTTTAACAGCCTTTTCATAAATGCGAGGATGCGCGCAAATTTTCTGAAAAAAGTCAAAATTTTGGAAAAATTTTGTTTTGTACCATAAAAAATATATATAAAAATAATTTTCTTTTTTTATGTTGGCATTTTTAGCTTTCATGTGAGTCCTTTTACTTTGCCTGAAAAAATTATTCCAATATAATTAACTGATCTCGAGATATTCGAGATTGTAGGGTGCAATTCAAAAAATATGTAGAATGCGCTTAACTTTTTTCCCTTTATTCACACATCAGCTGTTTAAAACTTTTATGAATTCTGAAATTCAACCTAAATAGAAAAACAAAAATAAATTTGGAATGTTATCCAATAAGTCTATGTATATTTTTCGCAATAAAAAATATTTATGGTAATTATACCACATGTTTTTCCATGTAAGTGTAGTTAATGTTAATAACAGGTAAGCATTTAACGAATAACAACACACATGTTTAATGGATTAAAAAAAGGTTTTTGCGGATTTTATTACAGCAACATCGGGAGGTGCTACCTGATTGTGCTACTACTACTTAATAACACTTCACAGTACTAGGTAATTAGACAAAATTAGCAAAGGTTCTTATAAATTATGCTGTATTGCATAAAAAATGTGAAAAGTTTTATTTGTGTGTATTGTTTTTTATTATTATTTACCAATAGATAATATATTTAATATTAGGCTATAGCTAAGAAAAACTATTTAACACTAAATAATTTATTTGTTTTTAAATTACATGTTTGAGCTATGTTAATTAGCATAATTTTACAATTTATTTATTTCAATTATTTTTAAGAAAACAATCCGAAATATCGAAGCTTAACAGGTTTTTTATTTGAATTGCTTCACTGTCATCTTTCTCTATTTCTTTAGTTATCTTTGGTAACCATTTCAACCGTATTGCTTGTAAAACTGGATCTGAGGATAACAATAAGTGAAGCATTAAATCATAATTTTCTGCTAATTTTGAACACTTTCGACTATTAAATAATCTGTATTGCTTTACATCTTTGTTCCTTGCTTCTTGAGCTTCTTCTGTAAGTTCTCCCAGAGGTAGGATGTTGGTTTCAATGATTTCTTTTCCATGAGATAATACCTTATGTACAGTTGGCGTCATCAATCTCCATGGATATAAATTTTTTATCAATACTTTTGTTTCATTAGCAAAAGCATCAAATTTTTCTGCATTAATTTGCTTTTTACTATATATATAGTTGCCAGTATTATTTTCAAGCTCCTTATTAGTTTTTTATCCAAGCCGGTTATCAAGGATGTAGTCTCAGGATCCTCAAAAAAGCGTCTAGCAGTATTTCCATTATTCGAGCTACCATAACCGTTAATTGGCTTATCAATTATAAGCCCATGCTTTCTAAATTCATCTTGTATCCTTTTCTTCTCAGTTCTTCGTGTATCTGCTAAGTCTTTGTTGTTTCGTGAGGAGACAGTTTCATTACCTTTGATATTTCTATATTTTATATCATATGATAGATGCAAGCAATACTCCATAAATCTAATGCGAGCATGAAGTGGGGAAATTCCAAATTTAAGGGCTTCCTCTTTTATAGTTTCATCAGATTTATCTTCAAACTCAGAGCTTTTTTTCCCACATATATTGCATTTCCAGTATGACTTGGTATCCGTTAGGGCATTGGCAACTTTTCCATCTATCATAGTCAATTGTAAATCAAATGTGACATTTATAATGCAGTCAGAAATTGTTATTGCAATGCTTGGTAAGTTCCTTATTTCTTCTGATATAGTAACTACAATATTTTGAGTTTCATCTCTGTTTTCTTTCATATATTCAAATTTTATTGGTCGACATAATAACTTTGATGCAGGCGTCCTATTTATCCATACGTCTTCAAATGCAGGTACAGTGGATGATGATGATGAATTTGTATATAAACGCATTCTAAGAGGTACCAACGTAGACATAAATATCGATGAAAAAGATATATTATCTTCGCTTTGTTGTCTATATTCAAAAAATCCAGTAGTCCCATCACAACCCCATTTACAAATTAATACTAGCTCGGACTTGTGGCATTTACTTATGTCTTCTTTGCTAAAGGTTGAAATTATCCTAGAAGCAGTATTTTCGAGGAGACTGCATAACTCAATAGTGGCGCCCGTGCTACTAACGTTCGAAACCGATGGCAAAATTATATCCTTTGTTGCCTTCAATGACTTTATAGATGGCAAATTTCCCCATTTCTTTTCAGTCATAGCTTTTCTTAATATTTCATATTTATTCCTTGTTAGACCCAAGTTTAGAATAAGGTCTAATGCATCTTCATTAGTAAAATCTGTTTTAGATTTAGGCGTTGGTATGCTTTCCACCATACGTTGTATTCTCTTTGGAGATGCTTTTGGAAGAGCATCTACAATTTTGCCAACTTCCTTCAGTTTGTTTTTGGTTAAGGCACTTCTAAAGGCATCCTTTATAAGGCCAAAAGAGTGGTTTTCAATGAGGTCTTCTTGCTTTCTTTTCTGGCTTCTTGGTTGAAGTTCCTCGTATAATTTATTAGGCCTTCCCAATTGTTTCATACCAATCTGTGTAACTATCTCGGTTTTTAGCCATTGTTCATTTTGTTTTTGGAACTTAGTTTTGTTATAATTTAATTCTTTCATTTTTCTTTCGTACGCTACCAAAAAGTTCTCTATTTTTTAAGTAGCATCTTCATTTAGTTTTAATCCAAATGAGTTGTCAATTATATCTATGATTTTAGAACATTTTTCTTGGCGCAATAAACTAACAGGAACGTATTCCCATAGAAGTTTACATACCGCGTTATATTTAATACTAATCTCTAGTACTGTGAAGTGTTATTAAGTAGTAGTAGCACAATCAGGTAGCACCTCCCGATGTTGCTGTAATAAAATCCGCAAAAACCTTTTTTTAATCCATTAAACATGTGTGTTGTTATTCGTTAAATGCTTACCTGTTATTAACATTAACTACACTTACATGGAAAAACATGTGGTATAATTACCATAAATATTTTTTATTGCGAAAAATATACATAGACTTATTGGATAACATTCCAAATTTATTTTTGTTTTTCTATTTAGGTTGAATTTCAGAATTCATAAAAGTTTTAAACAGCTGATGTGTGAATAAAGGGAAAAAAGTTAAGCGCATTCTACATATTTTTTGAATTGCACCCTACAATCGGAATATCTCGAGATCAGTTAATTATATTGGAATAATTTTTTCAGGCAAAGTAAAAGGACTCACATGAAAGCTAAAAATGCCAACATAAAAAAAGAAAATTATTTTTATATATATTTTTTATGGTACAAAACAAAATTTTTCCAAAATTTTGACTTTTTTCAGAAAATTTGCGCGCATCCTCGCATTTATGAAAAGGCTGTTAAAAATTTAAGTTTAACATGTTGCCAACTATCCTAATAATTAAATGATATAGCTAAAGCTTTCAAAATATACCGTCACAACTTTTTATAAGCGCATAAGCACAAAAAAAAATTTTGAAATTGGCAATTTTCGGACACTGCTGAGTGTAGGGTGCATGCCCAAAATACAAAATAATTGGCTCTTAGCATATTCTGAATAGATTGTTTTTAGCGCTATGTGGTTTAAAAGTGTATGTGTTAAACAAAGTTTTTCACAAAATTGAAAATAATGAAGATACTTTTTCTTAAAAAAACGTGCCTTTTCCAGAAAAATTTTAAAACCTTGAATTCTTTGCCTTTTCCCGTTTTTACGACTGCAGATATTAATAAGTTTTTTACTTATTTTTATTTAAAATTTGATCAGAAATTTAATGCTTTCTTTTAATTTAAAATCCAACAATTAACTAAAAAGTTGTAGGTGAAATACTAAAAAAAGTCAAGGCAAAAAAAAAATTTTTTTTTTGTTAAAAGTCAAATATCTTCTTAGTTATGAGAGATACGAAAACACATCTAAGGACATTATTTATTAAAAATGTTAAGCTTAGATCAAAACGCTTTATCTCATAAAAATCGGATAAGTTTTCTAAAAGTTACAAGCCTCAGAATTTTTTTTGAGTCCCATGTTGTCAACTTAGGCCCACTGTAACTCCTGTCCAGCTTAGGCCAGACGGCTGCCAAGACATTTGTTATAAAGCCTGAGTCCTCCTCTACGGGTGTTCGAAGTTTCATATAAATCCAATCAGTAGTTTAGAAGTTCCAGATTTATTACCATTTATTTTGCAAAAGTCCCCACTGTGCATCAAATAATTCCTATTGCTGTGGCTTATCGAGTTTTTTGGACAAATAATTCTGAATAAAATCAAAATGTAAAAAGTGACACTTGCGGCTAAGGCGGAAATTAAACGGAATATAGGTACAATATTTTAAGAGGACGTTCCGATGCTGTAAAGTAATTGAATGAACTGATAAAACCACTTTCTGAAATCGTGTGGCTTATCGTGTTTTTACAATAAGCCCTTCAATTTATTTAAATTGTACACACAAAAAAATATAAGAGGTAATATTAACTAAGCTTGCATAGTTAATTTTTTTTATATGAAAGTAAAAAACTTAGGTTTTATTAACTATGCAGTTAGGTAGTTTGTACACTATACTTTACCTAAAATCCAAGTTAATATAACTATTACAATAAGGCATCTTTTTAGAAATTATTTTGCTTGAATTCATTTCTATTTCATTGTCAAAAGAAAATTTTTGAGCAAGAAGGTAAGTGTACATGAAATTTTTAAAAAATTTAAATTTGTATAAAACAATCTTTTTAATTAATTACAGATAAACTAGCTGAGCTTGGCAAACGTTGAATGGCAGAAGCAAGTGCGCAAATTATCATGGTTTCCTTCAGAAGTTGCAGACAACCTATACTTTCGCATAGGAAGTTTAGAGCTTCCAAGATCAACTCCCGGAGTTTTAATGGTGTCCAGCAGAAGACCAACAAACAACACATACAAGAATGATGGCACTTAAGAAGTAAATACGAGGACTTGAGAACAGTTCTTCAACCCATAGCTGCTGTTCTAGGAATACAACTGAGACGAACGACGAATTTTGTTCACAGCGTCCAATCAGCGTTGCCGTTTTGGTTACTTGTAACCAAAATTGGTTACTTTTTTTTCCAATGTTTACTTGTGTACTTTTTTTCCATTTTGGTTACTTTTTTTCAACACAAAAATAACCATTTTATGCATATATGTACATATGTGGTATGTTAAATTTGCACATAACTAATTATCTTGATAAAAGATCACAATTTAAGCGTTTTTACTACGTTGTAAAGACAACACTGGATAGCTTTTAAAAAAATACATGTCTGTCTCTGAACATAACAAGCCTGGTTTCAAAAATCAGATGCATTCATGGTTGCAAAATCTTTAAACGTCAAACACTATGTAAAAAGTTAAAAGCGAATTTTTTTATTTGAGAGCGTAACAAGCAGGGAACGAAGCCGACCGATCTGTGAGTCGGCTAACACCAGCCGCTGACAAAATTTCTAAATTAGAAGTAAGTGATGATATGGACATATGTAGTTGAATTTTGGGACGCGGTTTCAAAACATACATACAAATGGATTGAACGAAAAATGTTTTTATGATTTAATTAATTTAATGTAAAATTTAATGTAACTGCCACACAGTTCGGCTGCTGCTTAATACTTCATCTATACAGTCTTGTGTTTTTACAACGAATGTAATTAAATTACATATTCTTTGTTGTTACTAAAAATATTTTGGTTTGGAATTTCTAATAAATAAAATAGATGCACAGTTGAATAAATATGCTTGTTTTGTAAAGATTTTTGTTTGAGGTTTTTAAACTTATTATGTTTGTATATTGTGATTCTCAATATAGTATTAAGAGTCTTACTATAAACATACGGAGTTTGTTAACTAAATTCAAAAATTTTTTTGGGTTGAAGTCTACTGACGAGTTCTACAAGCGGGAACAAAATGCATATAGACAATTGCTTAACCATAGAAACAAGCCAATTTTTGAAATTTCTAATAATTTACCTGAAGTATTTTATTACAAAATTGATTTTACTGATTGTTAATTATAATAAGATATACTTTTAAAACTTGTTTTTTTTTTGTTCCACTTTTATTTGCAATCTATTTTACAATATGTGTTATTAACTACATTAAGTTAATAAACTATATATACATACATACATACATACGTGAAGTACAAATTTAAATGTAATGGTCCATTTATATTATACCATTTCATATATTAATATATGTATGTATATTTTTCAACTGAAGTACAAATAAAACAGTATTTTAAATACATAAAAATTTTGGTTACTTTTTTCTGCATTTGGTTACTTTTTTCTTGTATTGTGGTTACAAAATTTTTTTGGTCGTGGCAACGCTGCGTCCAATACGTAAATAAGAATTCAGATGTTTTATTTTCGCTGTGTTTGTGTTTGTATGTATGTGCATTAGTGTTTACTTTTTAAGCGGCTATTATACGGTTATACTTGGTATGTGATCTTGGTGTGATGAAAGAGACTGTTGTGTTATTATACTATCGCCATGTTCACGTACCAAGTAACACCGTCTAATAGCCGCTTAGGTAAAAAACAAAACAAAATTTTATCGGGTATTGACCCGAACCTGTGTTGAAAATTTCAGCTCCACCGATCTTATAGTCCCAGATATCATGAGTTACTAACAAACACGCACACAACGATTTTATATATGTATGTACAAAATGTAAGATAAATTACTGAATAAATTAATAATAAATTATTTACAAATGAAAAATCCTTAATTATTATTTGATAACGCGAAGATTGCCAAATCGACTAAAATCCATGCCAATTATAGAATTATAAATAATTAATTTAACTAAAATCTACGATAATTTGCCACATTATAGATGTATAAACTTACTTTGTTAATTAGATAATTCACAGAAAATAAAAATGTGAACTTACCGAAGTCGTTAAGAAATTTTAACTAAATTTTTAGTTGATTTTTCGAACATAGAAATCAACTAAAATTTTTGTTGAATTACCTAAAAAACTTTATAAATGCCATTCTACCCTTTCACTTAGTTAAAATTATACCATAATTTTAGGAAATATAACCTAGGAATTTTTTTTTGTGTATAATATTCATATGCCGACTTATAGAATCGAGGTAAAAGTATACTAATGCCCATTTTTTTACTTGGTAATCAAATTGTAATTACTTTTAAGTTCTATTTAAAAACGAAATTACATTTTTGAGTGCATATTTAAATACTACTTAAATGTCCAAACTCACACAAAAAAGTAATATGAAGAATTTTATAAAATTAATTAAAATATTTGTAATATCAATTAAAAAATTAATTAAATTTTCACCTATAAGCAATTTGATAATATTAATTAAGTTTTTGCACTAAAATGAATTAATGCAATTAAAAATTTAATTAATTCAATTAAATTTAAATTTAATTAATTCAATAAAATTTTGAATTGAAAACATTAATTGCCGAATACTTTTTTCTGTGCTTGCATAATTAAACACTATTTAAGTTTTATGGGCGTATGGTTTTACGTGTGTGTGTGTGTTTGTGTGTGTTTATTGAAAACATACACATGAAAATCATGTGGTCGTAATTTTTTCCAAAAAATATAACCAGGGACAAGGACTTCATGCATTTAAAAAAGGTGTTTTAAGCGCCTAAAATATGACATTAAAAACGCAAAATATGCACCAAAAACAATAAAATATGCACATATTTTAAAAAAGTTTTGTTCAAAAAAAAAAGTTTTAAATTTACATAAACTAATTAGAGATATAAAAATATTTTATTTTCTGAAGAGGTGCGAATACAAGCCTTTTATATTAAATTTGTACACAAGATTTACTATGACAACGATTTTTTCTGCATTATTTACTCCAAATAGGCATTTTTCGAGATATGTTTATATTGCAGTAAAGGAGCGATACGTAAATTGAAAAAAAAGTGTTATTTATTTATTTTTATTTAAAATTTTTCGAACGTGAAGTTCTATCAACTTGTTTTTAGAAAGCTTTGTTGCATTGAAAAAAATCCTTATAACGTCTATAGATGTAATCAGATCAAATTTAAATAATTATTTTTTATATAGAATGTTACTACTTTCGGCTTTAATAGAAGAAAATATCCTCTTGAAATCATCAAATGACAATATTTATTAAATTTGGTAGGTGTTTATGCTTGTACATACCTTCTACAACAATGCTAGCGAATTAATTTGTCAAAAAAACAGTCTTGCATTACTAATTTTTCATTAATAATATAATTTGAAATTTGAATTTTTGACTAAATATGACACAAAACTTTTAATTATACCAAAATATGACACAAAAATATGCATTTATGACCAAATTATGCAAAAATATGAATTTTCAGCAAAATATGCAAAAATATGCACTTACAAATCGATGCCATTTTCACTCAAATTCAATGTTTCGTAAAGATATTTCGTTCTTGCCATTATCAGGTTTAAGGGAAAAAATATGCATTTGCATGAAACCCCTGTCCCTGTATTTAACATATACAACACATAGTTTCATATCATAGAATAAATAAATAGAAAAATGCATTCAGATGTTTTTTTTTGTTTCATAAAATATGTTTTTATGCAATTTCAATTTTCTACATGTTGATAACTTAACTTATTTGTTTATATGAAACAGCTGTTGTTTGGAAAGCTTTCCATAATATTTGGCAACTTTTTAGTGCTGCCGTACTTTCAACGTAATTTAATAAGAACTTTAATTAACCAATAAAAAAATGAAATCATATTTGAAAACAGCTTAATTTTAATTAAAAATTAGTAAAAACTAGGGATAAGGACTAATAAATCAGTAAATATTTAAATATAGTTTAGGTTAATTTTCATTAAAATTTAAAATGTATTTAAATACGCATTAATTTTTTCAGTGGATAATTAAGGCTACTATCAAATTACGTTAGCACTACAAGATTTCCAAATATTATGGAAAGCTTTACAAAAGCAGTTAGACATAAACAACAAAGTTGATTTTTTCCAATGTGTTGAAAAAGAGTAAAATATATATTTATTTTTTCTATTTATATATTTCATGATATGAAACTATAAAACAAATTTTTTTTAATACGACCACATGATGTTCATGTCCATGCATTCATGTTTGTTAATCTTAAATAGAAGTTAAATAGACAATGTTGATTATTTAAGTTTCATTTAACTTTGCGGTAAAAAAATTTGTTTTAAGTTTATTTATCAACGTACTAATAGTCCCAAATTATTATTTTACTTATTTAGTACAGTATTTTTTATTAAAAATACATTGAAATTGATTATTGAGATCATCAGGGAACCTTTACCAAAAAAGTTGTTAGAACAACTAGTGTTGTTATGTTAAACTTTCATTTAAACAAATGAGAAACTCAACAAATAACAAAAAGTTGAAACAAGAACTCAACAATCAACATGTTTTTTATTTCCCCTTATTGTGAATGGCGTCGTCAACGTCACATCAAGACGAGAGTAAATATTGTCACTTGTCTACTCTTTATCGGCAGCAATTGGTTCTTATTGATTTTACTACATTTGCTGACTTTTTCAGCTCTTATTGTAGTTGTAAGAAGTATGTAAAGGAAATAAATGTAAATAACAACAACAGTAGCTGGATTCACTAACTTTTATTACGATAATCGTATCGCTATAAGAAACGATAATTGATCGAATTTGCTATTCAGTAACATATTTTAACGATATTCGCCGTCGGTTGGAGGAAAATAAAATAAAGTCACAAGCTCAAATTCATTGAGTTTTTCTTTTTCATTCTTTATGCTTTTCGCTTATTTTAACATTTTCTTATACAGAGATATCATATAATATTGAATTAAATGGCGATTAAGAAAATGTTGGAGACTATCGTAAAAAAGAAATATGTCGATAAATATTACGATTTTCGGTTCGCAAAAAGTTACAGAATCCAGGTACAGCTATTCAAGAATAGAGTGTTGCCACACAAGGATTTTTGACCAGGTGCAGTCAGGTTAATAACGCACTAATAGTCCCAAATTATTATTTTACTTATTCAATAAAATATTTTTTTATTAAAAATACATTGAAATAGATTATTTTTTTGTTTAAATTGAATTTAAAAATGAAAGACATGTTATTGACTCATTTATTGGCCCTTATACTATAAAGACCCCCATATACAAACACAAAAAATAACGTGGGCTTGAAGTGTACGTTAAAACAAAATTTCTATACAAAAAAAGGGTTTTAACGTACACTTGCAGCAAGAAATAATCTTATAGACTATCATCGTTCCAATTTCTAAAATTCTTAAAAAGAATTTGGGATAGAATCCAAATATATAGAAAAAACATGCTCGATTTGACATTGTGATGTCCTAGGACTGGACCGCATGGTTCAACTATCCTCAAAACCACCCCACATGGAATAGTTATAGACCACTCGCATATAATTTGTAAGAGTCTGAGAAGAACGATTATAATCATTTAAACACGAACACTTCTTGTGCAGCATTGAAAACTTGTGTGAAAACGACATGGTCCTTGATGGCATTACATGGGTACCATGATGTAAATAGTTTGCTTCACCTAAATTTGACTATGTAGTCCAGTATTATTTGTAGGATAAGAAACACCAATACAAACATAGTTTGAGTTGTGACCAACACTTCTTTAAGATAACAAAGCCTCTATTAAACTGAAAAAGTACCCTAAAGATGTGCAGCACTAAAACAGATGTTTGCGAATTCACCACACATGTCATTCAGTATCGGCATGAAAACTTTTTATTTCGTGCTTAATTTCAGTTTGAAATTAATTAATGTGGTGTCAGCCTGAATAGGATTTGTAAGCGAGTATTTCAATTCGGCAATCAGAGCGTTAATAGTAGAATTACTAAATTTGTATCGTATTACTTTCGAAGTTGTCGTATCGTTTAAATCTGGCTGTTAGTTACTAAAAATGTGATGACGTTACGATACATATTAAATAAACAGCAACATGTTTTATTTATGTTACAGATTTTGTCAGCTGATCCGTCAACTCACGATACGATCGACTAATTCTACCATGAGTCTTTATACATATCGTCGGCTTAGAGTGTAAACCTGCTAAATCCACTTTTCATAACATATGAAAGAGAAAGAGGCGCCTCATCGACTTGCTAAAATATCTATTTTAATTTGAAGCTCTATATGTTGAAAAACTTAATGTATTAGGCTAATTTCTTAAGATTTGTATACAGACTGTTAAGTATTTTGACTCTTCTGTAAAATATGCTGGAAGTGAGTTAGAAGGTTTACACTCTAAGCCGTCGATATGGCAAGTAGCTTGGCTTAGATAGCAGTGTCTAATTTTTTTGCTGGGATGCTAACCGTTATTATTTGTTGTTTTTTTTCATAATATTTTATTTACAGAATTTAAAATTTTTGCATATAATTAAATCACGTTTTAGGCAGCAAAATTTACCAATATTTCCAGTTAACCTGGATGTTGGGGCGTGTTGTCTTTTTGTCGTAAAGCTAAATGTACAATATAATTCCAATTCAGTTGTCTCTTGCCATTTTTGTTATTTCTGGTTTGTTAATATGCACATATTTTGACTTAATGTCGTAAATTAGTACAATTGTTTTGTTTTGTTGTTGCCAATTAAATGTGTATTTTTTTTGGCCTGACTGAAGTATTTTTGGTTTTAATTAAAATGCAGGTTCTTTTACTTCTTACTGTTTAAACAAATTGATTTGTATTTTCATTAATTTTATGCTTGTTTTTAAGCAATAATGTCCAAAAATTTTAAATTATCAAAAAGTCAAGCGTTTGTTTTATTATTATTATTATTTTTTTTTTTTGAATAATCTGTCTTTGGGTGACAGTGGTTGAGTTTATCATATTGTGCTTATTGATGATCACGAGGCTGATGCATGTTGCACATTTCACACGCAACAGGTTTTTTTTTTTTTTTTTTTTTTTTTGTTAAAATGTTTGGTTGAAATGTTTGCTAAACGACGAATGAACCACTACCGCTATTATAATCGCTGTTTGAATATTTATTTATTTTTTGTTTTTTATTTTGTTAAGGTGAGTTGTTAAATAAGTACTTAAAATAAAAAAACTGCCTATTGAGGTGTCGTTTTAAAATTTCGTGTTTTGCTAAACGTTTCTATTTTCTCCTTCATAGCAGCATTTAATTTTTGATTAAAGCTTTCGTTGGTCTTATTGTCGACTGTTACTCGTTTAGTTTAACGTAAAAGCGCTACATAAAAATGCCATGAATCTACTAAATGAACTCAAATATATACACATATACATATGAACGCATGAATGTGTGTAGTTACCCTGCAGAAAGTGCGAATAGTGAAATTGTGGTGATTTACTAGTGACGTTGTCAGTAGTACTACTGACCAGGCGTATCCCAGCCAATGTAATCGCCTATTGACATTTAACACTAGCTTGTCATTTAAAATTCACCACTAGACATTGGCACCAAAGATTCACTAGTAAATTTTAGGGGCTCTAGTCTACAATATCGATATTTCCTCGCTCGTTGTCAATAGTAAAATTGTATTGATTTTCTAGTGACATTGTCAATAGTGCTACTGACTAGGTGTACCCCAGCCAATGTAATCGCCTATTGACATATAACATAAGGTTGTCATTGAAAATCTACCAGTAGACTTTAACACTATTGAGAAGGTAGTTCTTTTATGACGATATTGAGATATTTGAACCAAAGATTCACTAGTAGATTTTAGTGACGCTCTACATATCTTTATTTAATATTATTGCATAGCATAGTCCCAAATCACACTGTGCAAGTCTTATTGCTAAGCTGATTAGTTTCAGGGATAGAGAGACGAGGGGTACAGCAACGTGTCTTTTCCCCCCGCCTCTCTCTCCTAATAAACTAATCAGCTTAGCAATAAGACTTGCATAGTGTAAATAGGGACATAATAAAAAAGAAAAACAAACTATTGACGCGTTCATTGACAATATCAATAGAAATACACTACAACTGTTGACTCTAACGTATCTCTACTCTTGCATAAAAGGAAAGTTGTCGACATTTTAACTACAGGGTGGCTGATGAATTTTGCTACATTAAGAAAGTGGAATAACTATTTTTGCAATGCATGAAATTTATTCAATCTTATTTCATTTGAAAGCTTATTGAATTCTATTAAAAAAAAGTTTAATTAGTCTTTTATTATTATTTTATTTAAATGCCCGTCCTTCTCTTTGATACAGGTGCGGCACCTTAGCAAAAAGTTATTTATTAGTGCCCGGCTGTAATTGCAGCTATTGTCGCTCTAATGGATTGTTTTAGTTCATCTACATTTGTCGGTTTTGATTCGTGAAGAAACTGCAGCAGTTACGGCAGCAATAATTTTGTATGTTCAAAGGGAAGGATTTCAATTATAAGGCCTTCTAACGACTACCCCATGCTCTGCAAAATTATTTATTAGTCTCTTCGCACGATAGCGGCGGACAATCCAGATTGTTTTTTAAGTGTCCTAATTTTCCCTTTTTATTAAATCTAAGGATCAATCTACAAACACCATAAATAAAATTCTAGATTACTTCGATAAAAAAAAAGTTATTAAGTTTTTTTTTGTAGCGGCTTTCATCAGCCACCCTGTAGTGCAATTGTCGCTGGAGAAAGAGTATTGACATAGAGACATATGGTTCTAGTCTGACTAGAGGGTATGTAAAAAATTCAAGTTTTAAATCAGGGCATTTTATAAAATTAGTTTAGCATGGCATTTCTACGATGCGATTTTTTTAATTTAATCTTTTTTCTGTTGGCAACGTTATTAAACGGTAAACGATCTGGTACAAGGACTATAAGTGTGACATCTAGCGGCGCTGTTCTGCATAAGATAATTCAATTTAATATAGGGTGTTTTTTTAAGAGGTATAGAACTTCGAATTAAAATAAAACACAAGAAAATCGTTTTAATGTCCATCAATTTGGCTTTATTGGAAGGATAATTTTATGCCATTAATGTTTAAATATGATTTTGGGCATGTGGCCGCCGCGGCTGGCTCGAATAAAGCCAATTCTACAGGTCCAATTTTCAACCACTTTTTCGAGCATATGGGGCCGTATGTTGGCAATAACGCCACGAATGTTGGCTTCCAAATCCCCTAACGTTTCTGGTTTGTTGGCGTAGACGAGCGACTTCACATATCCCCAAAGAAAATAATCCAATGGTGTCAAATCACACGATCTTGGTGGCCAATTGACAGGTCCATTCTGCGAAATTATGCGCTCATCGAATGTTTCCTTCAATAAATCGATTGTGACGTGCGCTGTGTGGCATGTAGCGCCGTCTTGTTGGAACCACAACTCATCCACATTCATGCCATCCAATTCGGGAACAAAATAGTCGGTTAGTCGGCTCCAATTGCTGTGCACGGTGGCGAATCGATTCATTCGGGTCCTCTTCAACACTTTGCTCTACAGCGGCAATTGTTTCTTCGGTGCGCACTGTTCGACGTCTCTGCGGATGCGTATTATCACATAGAGTAAACGTAGTGCGAAAACGATCCATGGTTAACCGAATTAATTGCTCTGATGGACGATTATGTCGACCATAAAATGGACGGAGCTTGCGGTAAACTTCGCGAACTGAACCATTATTTTCGAAATAAATTTGCACGATTTGCAAGCGTTGTTCTTTTGTCAACCTGTTCATGTTGAAATGGCAAACCAAACTAAATATTAATCACTTGACAGCTGACAAAATGGCCGCCAGTTAAAAAAGTGATGCCAACTTAAAGTTCTATACCTCAATAAAAAACACCCTTTACAAACTCTGTAAGATGCTCTTTAAAGCTTAGAATGAAATATCCATGTACTATCCTACAAATAATATTGGACTACGTGGTCCAATGTAGATAAAACATACCAGTTACATCATGGTCCCATGTAATAGTATGTTTCCATCGACCTTAAACTAGGTAGGTTTAAGTAAATCACTTCAAAGTATTTCAACCGAGCTTTTAAGTGATTTGTTGTTCGACTTTTCGTATTCAATTTATGCACGTACTTTATAAGGTGGGCGCAGCAGCTGTAATGTGAATGTTATCCACATGTTAACATTTAAAATTGATTAAATATCCCTTAATGTCATTTTTTCGAAATTGTCAATCACTATTGATGGATGACCTAGGGATGGAGGTTGTTATTTTAAAAGCAACGCAAAGTTGCATAGATAAATCCAGTTCGAAAAATAGTATTTTCGAAATGATTTAAAATAAATCAACCACTTTGAGGTTATGTATCCATAATATAAATTAATATGATTTGCTCAAATTATCATGATTTGTCGAAATCATGCCAGTGGAAACATACTATAAAGCAGTCACTTCGTTTTCACAAAATTATTCAATGCTGCTGCTGCACGACAAGTGTTGGCGTTTAGACGATTGTGATCGCTCTCCTAAGAAACTTACAAATTTTATGCGAGTGGTCTATCTAACTATTCCATATGGAAAGTGTTGGTGATGGACATCGTAAAGTTAAATCGTGCATGTTTACTACTACTACGCAAAACAATATATTCTCAGAGAGAGAGAGAGAGAGAGAGAGAGCATGTGTTCTGTTTCATCTGCTTCCACACCAGTGATGGGAAAGTTGGTACGATCGTACTTTTTTGATACTATTTGATATGAAAAAGTACCGTAGTACTCCCGCAACACATTTGATACTCTCACAGCCAACTTAGAAATGCATTTAGAAGGCGCGCGTATGCATATTATTTTTGCCAAGAATTAAATTTCGTTTTCGACAAATGGTACGAAGTTTTATCAGAGCAAATGCAACTTCAACAATTTCAAGCAATATCAGATAATAGGAAAAACAAAAAATTCTAATTGGAAAAGTGAGAAATCTAACGCAGAATTTTATTCATAATTGCCCTATATCAAGGCGAAATCAGTATCAGGTGACCTTTTCCGCCCGGCTGATGCCAAATTGAGCAATTTTACCAAAATGTCAAAATTTGCTTAGAAATCTTTTGACAGATTGGTTTTGTAGCACAGTAAACCACATGTTGTTTTTTGTGAAGTTGTATTGTGGTAGGGAAAATTTCACCTGATACTGGATTCGCCTTGTCCTGTATTAATAAAGATATTTAAAAAGTGTAACCCTTCACAATTAAATATGAACGAAAACCATATTTGACATATGTAATCACAAAACATGTTGAAACAACTGTTTTAAATCAGTTTACAGAAAATTGTAAAATTTGTATTGTATTCTGTCAAGTTCTGAGGGCAAAAGTGGACTTTGAGAATGAAATATTTTTCTTGTTGTACCTTTGCCTAAGTATGTACACACATATTAACATTAGGCCGGGTCGATTTGGATGGATGAAAAAAAAAATTAAAAAGTCGTATACATGTATCATGTCGAGAGGTGCGGTATATTTGATTTTAGACCCATGGTATCTTGGGAGAATTTTCTCCAAATTTCGTGTAGATTGTGTTTTTGCTATATGATTTTTGAAAAAAAATCCACCCGCTCTAATGTATACGCTTTGTCTTCCTTTTTTATTTCTTTGTAAATTAATTTTATATAACTTTTGTTAATAATAAAATAATAATTTTTAGTACTCTCGGGATCAAAAAAGTACTCGAAATTTTTTTTTTGATACCTAAACGCAAAGTTCATTTCCCATCACTGTTCCACACCTAGACTCCAGAGAGGTGAAGAAAGGAGAGTCTCTTGTAGTTTATTCTGAAATAATTAAAGAGAAAATTAGTAAGCAGTAGTCACAAGTCAAGGATACCACTATAACAGAATGATTCCATCAATACTTTTGCCTGTCTGATGACTGGAGAAGCAAGACAAGCTCTCCTTAAATGCAATATTTCATTGCCAATTATAATTTATTATAAAAAATCTATTGCTAACGTTGGTAGTGAGTTAAAGCACAATTTTCCATTGGAACTCTGAGGTGTCCCTGAAGCTAGACATCGACTGTGCAATATTATTGATTACTTTATTGCTATTAACATTCTCGTTTTGCTCCACACTGTTCAATAAATTGTACAATATTTAAAACAAAATATATGGCGCAATTTTTCTAACAATATATCCTTACCTTAATATAGAAAGACACCAACTCATTATTTTTCCAACTCATATTATTTTATTAGAATTTACAAAATTCTAAACAAATTAAATAATTTTCAATTAAGTAATTAATTAACAAAAATAAAAAATTTTAAAAACTCCCGACGTACAGACCAAACGAGTGGAAAAATATTCTTCAAGTATAGGCGAGAAGATATTAGATTAAGTCACTATTCAAGCAGAAACAAACAAAATTAAAATTGGTCCAGCCGTTTGGGAGCTACGGCGTCAAAGACACACAGATTCAACTGAATATATCTAGAAAAGATCTGATATCTTCTAAACAGTTGGACCGATTTTCTTCAAACATAGCTAAGATCACTCTCGCTCAAGTCGCCTTTCACAAAATAAAATCAAAATCGGTCCAGCCGTTTGATCTGTACGTGGACTCGGACAGAAACACATATGCACAGACACACACTAAAGACTTATAACACCCCTTTTTTGTCGTGTGTTAAAAAATTAGAGAGATAGTGTTTTATACAAAATATTTCTTATTGCGTAATGTAAATAAAAAGAATTTTGGTTTATTCAATATATTGTGCCATATATAAATATAATATACATACGGGCAATTTTTTTGTACAATATCAATTATTGCACAATAATATTTCAAACGTGTGGGTATCTTAACCGACCTGTTAGTTTGCATTGCTTCGCAGTAACGTGGGATGTTTGTTTGTTTGTTGGTTTCAAGAAATTAGATTTACTAAAGCATTGCAAGCTGTATTTCAAATCAATTAATTAGGGCCATTATTACAACTTAAAAATAGTTAAAAGTAGGATTTTATCGGACGTATAAAAACTTTATCATTTGCAAAATTTTACTTTAACCTAAAGTGAGCGATAAATTACAGGCAAGTTTTTCCTCCATGGTAAGTTAAACCCCATTTGCAACAATGGAAATCCTACTTTTAACTATTTTTAAGTTGTAATAATGGCCCTTAATGTTCTTATGATTTATGATACGCCTATTTTGAAAATGGAATAAAAATATTGTTAATTTTAGTTCAAAGTTAGTTTTATTCTTTTGTTTGCTTTTAATTCTCCTAAAATGTTCGTATTATTTAAGAAACAAGTAAATAATACTTGTAAATATTCTGACAAACACTAGCAAAACGGAACAACATGCTGTTTTCGAATGCAGCCACATCTTCATCATCAGCGTTCTTGTTTTTGGTACACGCAGATGAAATAAGTATGTGATTTGTTATGAGTCATGGTATTACAATTTGATGAAATATTTTTTGTAATGAAAGCTCAAATTTACCTTCTCTAATATTCAACAGTGTTGCCATTTTGTGTGTTCTTTACTAATTGTGCACATGCTTCTTAATTTGTTTATTTTTGTTCTACTACTTAAGACAACATTTTTTTTGGGGTATTATGAAATAAGGCCCAAGGGTAATAACGCCAAATAAGAAAATGAAATAAGGTACAATAAAATTAAGGAATTTTTATTTGGGATTTATATCATTTTGAATTTGATTGGGTTTAATTTCATGCTGAGTTTGGTTTCATTGCACCTTTTTAATTGGTCTTTATTTCATTTATATTGGGTGGTTTTTTTTTCATAAATTTTCTAAACACTTTAAGGGTGCAGAAACTGATCGTTAATAGTAGATTTTGCAAATCTGTTACGTTTCTGAGAAACACTCAAAATGTGGCTGTTGTTTTGAAGATTAAAAGTTACTGTAATATAATAATTTCTAATGAAATCAATTAATTTCTAATGAAATCAATTAATTTCTCTATTTGCGCTTAATTTTCGATGATGATTTGAATCGGAATCGTGTATTGCATTACTGAGGTAATATCATATCAAATCTGTGGAAATAAGGAATAAAGGCGTAAGTTATATTTTACCGTTTTGCAGGAGACCGGCTTTTAAACATTCAAGTCGATTTTCAGAAATTTATTTCTTTTGCAGTTAAATTTAAATTTTGATGTGAACTTAAATTTTGTTTAAGAAACCATTATTCTGCACACCATAATTATTACATTTAATTTGAAATATATCACATGGCTGGTGGCCAGGAATGTAGCTGAAGGTGAGAAGGTAAACTTCTACGTCGACAGCCAAGCAGCGCTAAAACCTTTGAAGGGATACAATGTCAAATCGAAACTTGTTAGTGACTGTAGGAAAGCCCTCAACTTGCTTATGGATAAGTATAGTGTCAGACTATGTTGGGTTCCTGGCCACAGCAGTGTTGAAGGAGTATTTGGGTAGAAAGCAGGCCCAACAGTTCATGGTGAAGTAGGGAGGATTGTAGAGTCTCGAGGGGTTGACTCAGGAAGATCTAAACTACTACTGGACATGAATAGGAACGCGATGCGAATCATGATAGGCGTGTTGACAGGTCATTGCTCGGTGATGAAGAGGAACCAGAAACATTGAACATATTATCTGTCATTGCCCGAAGCTGCAACGTCATAGGCTTACATGGCTGAGCAGACGTTTCCATGAAAGCATTACTGATGTCGGGAAGTGTAAACTAGAGGACCATCAGGGGCTTCATCATGGCAATTCGGTGGCTTAGTGATGGACAATAGGGTCACTTCTGGCTGCAAATGGGAGGGTAAATATTAATTTTTGGGCAAGAGAAGGTAATCACAATGGACTCAATTAGGTCTCCGATTGGAGGTGCGGTAAAGCACCACCATTCCTAACCTAACCTAACCTTTAAGCTAAATTAAGGTATTTTCTCATATGAGATGATAAGTAAAAAAAGAAATAACTTCCCGAAAATCGCACAAAATAAATGAGATTTTGCCAAGGAATATCTTTGATTGTGAAGATTACATGGGTGTTATTAACTGAAAATTAGCTTATCTCGACTTAAGTACTTTGTCTTTTTTGTCATAGAAATATACACAAATACTACTCCCTCTATGCTTCACACGTACTCTAACATACCATTGATTCGATCAGTATATGTGTGAAAAGTTGAATGTTAACATTTTGCTAGAAACCAAATTGAAATGTTTACTTATTTTGCATTTACAACAAAAGTATAAGAGAGATACAAATTTTGCCCTATTTTCCTTGATTTTTTTTTTTGTGTGTGTAAAACAAACATATTCGACTTAACTCTGAATAATGTATCATGCTGAACTTGTTTAATGCAATTTTATTCAATGAGCTTCTAAAAGGAGATCTTTAAGAGAAAACCGGACTATTGACTTTTTTATTTCAGCATTTTCTTGAGAGTGTAAATATATGTGAAAAGGGTAGGGTACATGTGTAAGTTGTAACGTTAAATACATACTTTTACAGATGTGTGTACATGTTTGCTGTATGTAACATTTAGGAAGTACATATAACGCTCAAGTTATACATATCGTTACCTTAATATAGAAAGGCCCTAAATCATAATTTTTTTTTAATAAATTTTTTTTTGTATATTTCGATAGAAGAAGATCTATTGCATCGAAAAATGCAAAAATCTCGATTTCAAAAATATAATGAGTTAAGGCCTTTCCATACTAAGGTAACGTTATGTATGGTGTTAACACCAAAGTTTGTAAGAAATACTTATGCATATGTACATATGTATGTATGTACAAAAGTGTATTTTATAACTTGAGTTGGTGGCTTGTATTGTTACAGATGACAAAAAAAGACCACTTGAACTTTTTAGCATTTTTAAGTAAACAGACAATTTCCTATAAGAATCATACATTAAAAAATTGTTTACTTCTTTCAAGTTCGCAATAAATAATTAAAAAAACGCAGTTTCAAAAACGAAAATATATATTTTAGCACTAACTTGTCTAATAAATATCATACAAAAAAATTTGTATTGACGTTCAAGGATTTTCGAAAATTTTGTCCTTGGGTTTTTTACTTCAAGTTCATCGGCAAGATTGGAAAATATGATAGCTCCCCCTTCATTATCTTTTTTCCATAAACTCAAAATTTGATCAACTAAAATGGCCGCGTGTGAACCGTGTGAGTCAGAAAACATTAATCAACTGGCCTAGTAAGGTCACTTTATAAATGAAAACTGGAAAACGGGGCAATCAGTTTTATTATTTCTTTAATTTTCCTCATGTGTTTTGCTCGAACTCGAAATATCATTTATTTATTATTTAGCATATTCAAAAACTTGAAATGAAAATTCAGCAATTTCACTTTTTCTTTCATTAATTGAACTTCATATATTTTGAACTATTGTTTATTTGAAATTTTTTCTTAGTTCCTGAAGTTTTCAACTACCGAGAGTCTACTGTATTATATGACACTTTGAGTTAGTTATAAGCATTATAAGCAAAAATCTTGTTTCAAAATGTGAAAAACCAAATAATTTTCATTTTAAATATACTTATAAGAATCATAGTATATAAAAATATACGTTTCAATATAAAAGAATTCGGTAGGCGTTTAAATAAGTCAACCAAGGACAAATCCAAAAAAATTTTGGTGGAAAATGGAAATATTACTACGCATTTTCCATAAACAAAATGTCAAAAAAAAAAAAAAAAAAAAATCAAAAATCATTAATAACAAATCATTTACAAAACAAAAAAAAAAAAAAAAAACAAAACTCAAGATGAAGTAGATTTTTGTTTTTGCAAATCCATTTAAAGCCTGGTGAAAATATTTTATCAGGGTTGTTATTGCAACGCACAAACGCAAGGCAAATATGTTGAAAGAAATTGTGATTATTTTTATAAAAATATTTTACATACATACCAACTGGTATTTGTAAATACATAAATACATACATACCGATGGCTTAATATAAGAAAGGCCTAACTGGAATTTTCGATATTTTACAGGAGAAGCAAGAAACTGAAGAAAAATTTAAGCATTTGCATGCAGAAATAGTTTTTTAAGATGCCATAAGTCCTCGATTTTGAACTGTAACGTACTAAAATCTTCAAGGAGGATGCAATTACACGTTGTAGCCCAGGAAACATTAAAAACGCGATTTCGAAAAAAATTGAGTAAGGCCCTTTTAATATTAAGTCATCTATACATACATACGCACATACATATTATATCCCTGTAGGAATTAAGGGGTTAAGTGTCTACAAGCCACCACTTTTGTCGACGTTTTTAAACACTTTTTGGCGACATTGTCACCGGAGCGTCTACAAATTATTACTTGCTGTTCATTAAAACATTTTTTACTTTCAAAAGTTAAACAAAAGTACAGTTATACATTAGTTCCTTTTTATTAGGGTTCCGTACACCAAAGGTGAAAACAAACCCTATTGTTTTCGCTACGCTGTCCGTCTGTCCGTCACACGGTATTTTTTCAGGAACCGTAAGAGCTACGGACCTGAAATTTGGACACAGTATGTAGAACCTTGGCCGCTACAACAACAAATATATGAGAATTAAAAATTAAAGGGTGTTCCAAAACGAGCAACGAAAAATGTTAAAATCCCATGTAATATACATACAATTGTATGTAATACGTATATACACTTGAAATTTTAAAAGTTAGTGTATTTTTATACAGACTACAACAATTAACACTAAAATTTCAAAAAATTAAAATTAAAGGGTGGTCCATCAGTTAATGCAATTTTGACTATGTAATTTTGACAATTTGCTATATCTTGGAAACCGTAAGAGCCAAACACTTGAAATTTTCAAAAACGGTAAAACTAAAAAAACCGAATATTATAAAATCGCCAAACAAAAAAAAAAAAAAAAAAATAGCCAAAAATTAAAAAAAAAATCGCCAAAACGAAAAAATCACCAAAATTAAAAAAAAATCTAACACTAAAATAAATCACCAAATTCGAAAAAATCGCCAAAATGAAAAAAAAAACGCCAAAATGAAAAAAACCCCCAAAAATCGAAAAAAATCACCAAAACGCGAAAATGTCGCCAAAACTAAAATAAAATTTTAAATAAAAAAAAAATCACAAAAATGAAAAAAATCGCCAAAAATAAAAAAAATCGCCAAAATGAAAAAACGCCAAAAACCGAAAAAAATCGCCAAAACAAGAAAATAAAATGTCAAAACTAAAAAAGAGTCAAAACTTAAACTTAAAAAAATCGCCAAAACCGAAAAATCGCAAAAACCGCCAAAACAAAAAAAACCGAAAAGACCCCAAAAACCAAAAAAATGCCAAAAATATATATTATATAGGATGAAGTTTGTATTAAATTACATATTTAGTGTTCGTAAGGAACACTTCGTGCGCGAGTCAGAGTCGCACTTTACTGAATTTATTCCAAATGTGAACAATATATGCAGTGTCATTATTAACATTTGATCCAGAAAAGTACAAAAAGTGCAGACAATATTGATTAAAATGTACTAGCGAGTCTCTGTTTTTAATGTCCACATAAGAGTTATAACTTTTTTTCTCCTAATGCTGAATTTAGCTGTCTCTGGGTTAAATTTCAAATCAGGGCACACTGTTTGCATTTCGGATTTTTCTAGAGAAGTCCAAACGCAGAAAGGGATACTACCATTTCGGGCTTCGATGCCCTTTCTGACTCCATATCGAAGATCCTAGAGAGTTGTCCGAACAGTGAAATCGTTATTGCTGGCGATTTTAATGTTCACAATTCAACTTGGCTTCGCCATTCGAGCCGTACAACTACGGAAGGCCAATATGATGAGTTGTTCGCAGCACACAACCGCCTATTGCAACTTGTGAATGAACCAACACACATTCCGTGTGTTGAAGGGCACCAACAAAATACACTCGACCTCTTTCTCACTTCACACCCCGAAAAGTATGAAGTAAGTGTTAATGCACCTCTCGGTAATTCAGATCACTGTACCATTTCGGCCTCCTTTTCGTTCTCAGCACTTCATAGCGTTGGGCTCAGCTCAACAAATTTTTTAGGCATTTTAATTGGAAGCTATCTTTCCTAGACAACGATGTCAATGCCATGGCCAAAATGGTCGAAAGTATAATCTTGATGGGCATGAAAGCTTTCATAGCATCAAAACAAATTCCGATTAAGCCGAAAGAGAAACTCTGGTTTAATCAGACATGCAGAAATGCAGTCAGATCAAGAGAGGAAGCATTCAGTATTTGGCGAAGTAATCAAAATGCTGATACTGATTTGCTGCGCAAAAGGGCGAGATCTTAGTGTGCTAAAGTACTGAGGCGTGAAAAAACTCTTTACGAGAATCGTCTCCGTGCTAAAGTTCTTGCTGCCCCTCGGGGTAGTAAGAGCTTCTGGTCATTCGTTAAAAGAGTAAAGAATAATGCTAGTTCTTCAATTCCGACTCTTTTAAAGGATGACTTAATATTCACTGACCCGGGTGATAAAGCTAACCTACTAGCTGAAATATTTGTAAGTAATTCCTACTTGCCCGAAAGCAATCAGCCTCTGCCTATGCTAGAGAGAGTATCCACTACTATGCCTAAAATATTCTTTCGAGCTCGGGCAGTAAAAAGGGTTTTGTCGGAACTCAACATAAACAAGTCTCCCGGGCCGGATGGCGATGCTAGCACGTCCATTAGCTAACCTCTTCAGCACGTTGTCCCATGTTGGTAAGTTCCCAGTGTGTTTGAAGATTGCTAATGTTACACCAATCCCTAAAAAAGGATTCAGGAAGCTACTAACCCTGAAAATTATCGCCCAATCGCAATATGTTCTGCACTTTCCAAAGTCATGGAAAGTATGGTGAGTTTCCATCTTGTAAGGTATCTGGAGTCCAACAGCTTACTCAACGACCGGCAGTATGGATTTCGTAGAGGTCGCTCTACGGGAGACCTACTTGCCCTCCTCTCGGAGAAATGGTGTAATTCAATCCACCATTTTGGCGAAAGTAAGGTGGTGGCTCTAGATATTTCCAAGGCGTTTGATAGAGTGTGGCATGGTGCACTTTTGTCAAAATGTATTGCCCTTGGTGTCGGCGATAACTTCTCTCGATTCTTATCGAGTTTCCTCAAGGATCAGACTATAAGAGTTGTTATAGATGGGATCTCATCAAATGAGTTCAAGTTAAATTCAGGGGTACCGCAAGGTTCCGTTCTTTCGCCAACTCTATTCCTTATCTTCATAAACGACCTTCTATGTAAAACTTTCAACCCTATCTACTGTTTCGCGGACGACAGCAGCATTTGCCATTCTTTCTCATTCAGCAATAGACCTAGTCTGCCGCAGGTTGAGGCCATGCGTCAAATAATGAATGAGACTTTAAACTATGATTTAGAAAAAATTTCTGAATGGGGCCATGTGAACAGGGTCGACTTTAACGCCCGTGAGACCCAATGTTGCATGGTTGCACACAGACGTATGACCGAAAATGCTGTTGCCTCTGTAACTATGGGGGGTATAAATATTAAGGAATCAGATGCTCTTGATGTTCTTGGCATGAAAATACAGTGTGATGTTCGTTGGACTGAACACATTTTTCAAATTGCAAAAGAAACATTCAAGTGCCTCGGCTTTTTGAAACGGTGCAAACGATATTTCACCCCATTTGATCTCCTTACTATTTATACCACTTATATTCGACCGAAAATGGAATACAACTCTCATGTATGGGCCGGCGCTTCAAAGTCTATTTTGGGGCTGCTCGACCGCGTACAGGAGAGGGCGAAGAAGCTCATCGGTGACAGTAGGGTATCCAACTCTATTGATTCATTGGAGCGTCGACGCAATGTGGGGTGCATTTCATTGTTCCATCGTTACTACAACGGAATGTGTTCTAATGAAATTAGGGAACTTGTTCCTGAAACCCGCACATATGTACATACAACACGTGCCTCATTTTGAGCACATCCTTTTGTGGTCGATTGGCCAATGAATCGCACTACGCATTACAGAGAGAATTCCTTTTTTAGCCGCACTATTCGTATGTGGAATCAACTACCTGCGGAGGTCTTTCCTGTCACTACCAGCGTGGGAAGATTTAAATCAAATGTACACAGACACTACTCCCTCTATCCTCCTTCCCTATAACCTATTTTCCTAGTTCTAGCACAATGCATTGCATGAGTAGGGGTTATTCCATGAGTGCTGGTCCTATTAAAAAAAAAAACTTTTTTTCTCCCAACGGTCTCTCTTACTGGCAACACTGTTTTGATAATAAGAAAACATTTTTTTTAGTTAAATTTGGTATAAAATACTTTACGCATCAAAAGGTATTTCTAAAATGCGTTTATAGGCCATTTACACCAGCACAAAATCTAACAGATTTTAATTAAAATCTATATGAAAATCTATACCGTTTACACCAACTTTTTTTTTGACATTTATCAAGATTTTTTATCCAAAACAAAACCCATCAACTAAAAAACTTCCAAAACTACAACCAAACAACTGCAATGTAGCCAATTCACACAACTTTTTAAGCAAACCGTAGCTAATTCACTCATCTTTTTTATAAATATGTTGTACAGGGTAGTAAAAAATAAATAAAAATATTAGATTTTTATTAGATTTCCTACAAATCTACTGACAAAATAGATTTTGTTTTGTATGGGAAATCTAGTAAAAAGCACCAAGATTTAGCTTGATATCTCGTAAGTACTAGATTTCGGGGTAGTGTAAATCCACTATTAAAGTTTTATATTAATTTTTTTTAAATAACTTTTTTTTAAATATGGTAAATATGTGTATGTATGTACTTATGTATGTATAACTACAAATCATGTGGGAAAATGACAGAAAAGCATTTGGACTTAAATATTACATACATATATTATATATTCATTAAAATAACATTATTTTGATTAAAAACTTCATCGCGTCTGGTGCGTAAACATTTTTAACGATCGCTAAAAACTAAAAATGCAGTTCGTAATATTTTTCCATGGCCTACACGATTTTACCTTGGGAGTTATGATATTTGCAAAAAAAAGTTATAACCTAAATAATACCAAGGTCAGTAGTAGTTTTTCAATGACTCGCGCATGTTAAATAATTATCTATAGCAGTGATTCTCAACCAATGTGACGCGGCACTTTTGCGCGCCCCGGAATTATAGAAGTGTGCCGCTAAATTTTAGATACATAATTATGTTCATATTATTAGGAAATTGTGCACGAACAATCCTAATATAATGTTTTCCTTAAAAACCTCAATAAGAGTGTTGCTAAAATAATTGTTATTAACCCTTTTCCCACACTAAAGGAGATAATTATTTATTATTTCCCAAAATTAGATATAAAAAAATTTGATTGGGTTTGTAATCCATTTTTCATTACAGAGACTTTTGTATCAGACCTAACTTTGAATGAAGAGGAAGAGCTCATTTTGCTTTCCAATAATTGATATTTAATTTTAAGATCTAGTTTTCACCATAAAGATAAACTCTGCTTGTCAGTTAACTGTAGTTTAAACTCAAAATTTAGTTTTTCAAGTAAATATTATCTAGTTAATAATCTAGGTTTAACCAAGCAACACTGCTCAGTTAAACTTTAGTTAGAACTGTCAAATGATAAATATATGACATAAATATTACGCAATTGAAAAAAAGTTTTACTAGTTTTACTAAAAAGTTTAATAAATAAATATATTCATATATAAATAAAATGGATGCTTGTTATGACGATGAAGAATTTAGTGATTATGAAACCAGAATAACTTTGATAGGACAATTGTGAGAAAAGTAAGAGAGATAAAAATCGTCCAAATCCTTTTTATGTGTATAAATGAATTAGAGTTCTTGCAAAGATTTCGTTTAACAAGGAAGTCTGTGTATGATGATTTTAGAATTAAGTGAAAATAAAGTCTATTTCCTTGGATTTAAAATATTTTATTTTATTTTTTGAGCATAACTATTTATTTTTTTAAAATAATTTTAAAGAATTGGCACATTTCTTCACATAAAATATTATCGAGAATGCCACATCTATATTGAAAACAAAGTATGGCATTTCTAGTTAAATAGACAACTGTTAATCCATCACTGAAAAACAGCATGGGCGGTTAAACCCCGTTTAAGTTTGTTTCTTGGTTAACTCAAACGTATGTTAAACTAAGTTTAACTAATTAGTAAAAAACTAGTTAGATGCGATTATGCAATGATATCCAAAAAGCCTTAAACATATTATTACAATTTCCCACATCTTATTTGTGTGAATTCTGATTTTTAACATTAACCATCATTAAAGCTAAAAAAACAGTAAAGTGTGACTCTGACTCGAGCACGAAGAGTTCCGTACGCATATTAGCCATGTAATACTATAGTTTTGGCATCTTTTTCATTTTTGGGGATTTTTTTCGGGTATGAGCGTTTCTTAATATAGTTTTTTAGTTTTGGCGTTTTTTTAGTTTTGGCATTTTTTCATTTTGGCGATTTTTTCATTTTGGCGATTTTTTCATTTTGGTGATTTTTTTCATTTTTGCGATTTATTTTAGTGCTAGATTTTTTTAATTTGGTGCTGTTTTTCGTTTTAGCGATTTTTTTTCGGTTTTTGGCGATTTTTTCGGTTTGGCGATTTTATAATTTTGGGATTTTTTTTCTTACCTTTTTTGAAAATTTCAAGAGTTTGCCTCTTACGGTTTCCAAGATACAGCAAGTTTTAAAAATTACATAGCCAAAATTACATTAACTGATAGAACACCCTTTATAATGTTTTTTTAAATTTTAGTGTTAATTATTGTAGTCTGTATAAAAATACAATAACACGTAATTCACACGTTGATTTTTCAATGATTTTTTGAAACACTTTTTTTGGAGTTTGTAGGCGAACGGTATAGAAAAGCAAAAGGGGAAGAAAAATAATCACATTTTCCGTTCTACGAGTTTTTTTTTCAAATTTTCTTTACACATATTTTAGTTTTTTTTATGTTGCTTTATTTTATTTTTTCATTGAATGCCACAACAGCTTTTTTTAATACAAAACAGTGTTGCCTGTAGGTATTTTTTCACAAAAAAAAAATTTTTATTTTGAACAAAATGTAGATATTTTTTATTCTCATATTGCATTTTGTGTGCATAAATGTAAAAATAACTATACTAAAAATGTATTTTTGTTCATAAACCGTTTCAATCTTAGCATTACTGAGAGAATATTTATTTATATGTGAGAGGATAAGAAAAAACGCTGTCAAAATAAAATAGATTCTCTCGATAGTTTATCTTTAAATTAAATTACTAAAATGTGTAGATTTTCGTATGGAAAAATTTTTTTTACATGTAGGGAAAGGAACAAATGGATTTTTTAAAAAACTACTAGCAACACTGATACAATTTTTGGAAGAAAAAAAAAAATAAAAACTAGAAACATGGAAAAAATCATCGTATGAATGTAAAATGTTTTTGGAAGCAACTTTTAAAGAAAATCAAAAATAAAATAAGATTTTTAAATCATCGTATGAATTGGGCCTAACTTTACAAATTTCAAGTGTCTATATATATGTATATATATATATATATATATATATATATATATATATATGTATATAATTGCGTGTATGTATATCACATGGGATTTTAACATTTTTCGTTGCTCGTTTTGGAACACCCTTTAATTTTTAACTCTGTATTGTTCTACACATTCTGTAAAAATCGCAGGTCCGTAGCTCTTACGGTTCTCGAGAAAATAGCCTATGACAGACAGACGGACAGCGTAGCGAAAACAATAGGTTTCATTTCCATTTTTGGTGCACGGAACCCTAAAAAGATCAAGATTGGCATTTTTGTGACCAAATATCGAAAAACATCCAGCTCAAATTTCACATTAAAAGTACTCTTATGTGACCCCACCCTGTGGTCACTTGTTGGGTCAAAAATAAACCGAAAACCTACAGGGTATTTACGCGAACCTGTGTTGAAAATTTTAGCTCCACGGCTTTGCTTTGTGTACCGCCGAATTTTTGAAATCGTCTAAAGTCTGCCGCACCAGTATTTTGTCTGTAGTACTGGCGTGACAAAGTCCATAGTGAATCAGTGCTGTTTCACTATTGACAGTTCCTACAGGAATAGTATAGATATTTACGTAAAATGATAATGACGTTTTTTTTTGTAATGAACGCATAGAAAGAAGATTGTAAAACTTTCTGTGTATGTAGTGAGTCCGTCCACTCACATAATGTGTGTTTTGAGATAAAAAAAATTAAGAATATTTTTGTTATTTATTTTTAGAGTATCTGCGATATTTACACGTTCAGTTCACGTGAACAGCATAAAATCGCTTAGTTACATTTCGTTTTAATTCCGAAGAATATAAAGTTTTGCTATTCAATTAAGTTTCTTTGATGATAAAAATAAATACATACAAAGAAATTCTAAATTTCCATTAAACATTATATATTGCTGTAAGTCTTTCTGATAAATTCTCATGTTTTTATTTATAATGAAATTTTTTAAACCAAAAGAAGGCGTTTGAATTTATTTTAAAATAGTTTCTTAAATCATAAAAAAAGATAAAAAAGCAATGTGAGTCCGATCACAGAGGAGATGTGTAAACATCTAGGAATGAACATTTTTTTTAAGTTGGAAGTACTTATGCTTTTAGTATATTTTTTTAAATTAATTAATTAAAAGTATCAAAACTTTCAATATTGTAAATAAATAGGAATTTATTGGTTTTTGTTTGTTTTATTAAACTTATTTGGTTAGTAAATGGGCACACTGCAGTATATGTATATGTACTGCATTAAAAATTGCAGTCAGCAGTAAATTTACTGATTACTAAAAAAATTCAGTAAATTTTTAGTGCTAATGAAATTTAATTTGTATTACCAGTAAAATCGTAGGGCCGTAATCATAATAAAATTGTAGCAGGTGGCAAAGTTTTTTTATCCAAATTTTGAAACTTTTGTATGAAAAACATTTAGCCACTTGGTAGAATTTCATTATGAATGCGGGCATTACTGATTACTGAAAATTCAATGCACCTCATCATATAACAAATCATTTAGGCAATTTATAAAAATTGTAGAAACAAAATTTTAGTAATTTACTTGTTAAACATTTTTTATTGTTTTTACTGAAACTTTAGTGGTACTGCAGTGCTCATCTATGGTAAATGCCTTTACTTTTACTTTTTAATTCGCAATTTTTTTCATTATGGCGATTTTTTCATTTTGGCGATTTTTTCTGTTTTTTTTTGGGTTTTTTCATTTTGGCGTTTTTTCTGTTTTTGGGGTTTTTTTATTTAGGCGATTTTTTTCATTTTGGCGATTATTTCATATTGGCGATTTTTTTGTTTAAGAATTTTTTTCGTTTTGGCTATTTTTCCGGTTTTTCGCGATTTATTTTAGTTGGCGATTTTTTTGTTTTTGGCGATTTTTTTATATTTGGCGATTTTATATTTTATTGATTTTTTAGTTTTACCGTTTTTGAAAATTTCAAGAGTTTTGCTCTTACTTATGGTTTCCAAGATACAGCAAGTTTTCAAAATTACAAAGTCAAAATTGCATTAACTGATGGAACACCCATTGATTTAAATTTTTTAAATTTAGTGTGAATTGTTGTAGTCTGTATAAAAATACATTAACTTTTAAAATTTCAAGTGTATATATGTACATACAATTGTATGTATATTACATGGGATTTTAACATTTTTCGTTGCTCGTTTTGGAACACCCTTTAGTTTTTAATTCTCATGTATTTGTTGTTGTAGTGGCCAAATGTCTACACATTGTGTCCAAATTTCAAGTCCGTAGCTCTTACGGTTCATTTTCACCTTTGGTGTACGGAAATATACAGAAAAATAACCGGCGGCGGCGCACCGTCGGCTTCGAGCCGGTCGACTTGCTTCTCTGCTTGGTATTGCTTCTTTCAAACACTAATACACTCATACATAGCTCACACCGATTTAACAATGCAAAGAAATCTCAGCAAAGAAATCAAAGTCAAAAGATTTTTACCCCATAGCGTATAGATGTTTACACATCAAAAATAATGATGAGCAATATTTGTGTAAAAAAATAAATATCACGTGATCAGCTCGAAAAAACCCTTTAGCATATGTATGTATGTCTGTATTACCAAACACCCCGGATACATTTTATTAAATCATAATTAATGAGTAAAAATGAAATAATTCGGCTTAACCGTATATATATAAAGGGCGATTTTTTTTTAGCAACTTCCTTTTTGGCAATACTGTTTTTGGCAGCTCAGCTGTTTTCGTGTATCATGTTACCGTTAAACATGTTCAGTTTGGTATATAATTTAACCATGAATAGGCTTACAAATGAACAACGCTTGCAGATTATTAAATTATGTTATCAAAATTCATGCTCGGTTAAGAAAGTGCATCCGTGCACTTCTTCCATT